>CM055895.1:20794-758294 GCA_029582155.1 Panopea generosa | reverse complement strand
ATTGGTATGACTTGGCTGGGGATTGAACTCGCAACTTTCTGCATGCAAGGCAGATGCTCTACCTCTAGACCACCTCTGTGGTTCATTCATTTTTTACAACTTTTCTTGTCAGTATAACTCTGTCTAAAATTTGAATGCATTTTAAATGACACTTGAGGATGTAATGCACCAGTCAAGTTGTAACCCCTGCTCTCCTCAGCCCAGAACGTAGTGGGGAATTTGACTTTTGTAAAAGACCTGAGGGACACTTTGCTGGTCAAATCCAGAATAAAAATGCACAGTTTGGTAATTGTTGATTATTACATATTTGTAATGACTGGGTATATTAACAGAATAAAATATAAGGAATAAACCTTATTTGTATAACAGTCATGAAATGAAATACAGTCAAATCTGTCTGAAGCAGCTAGTCTTTTAAGACAGGTTGCTGCTTTATACAGGTTAATTCACTCTGAAAGCATAGAAATGGGAAATAGAAAAAATGTGGTTGCTTAAGACTGGTGGCTGCTTAATAGAGGTGACAGCTTGCACAGGTTTGACTTAACATGCAATACGCAAAGTTTATGTGAACCATTAAGGGTTCACTTGCTTCCCAAATGGTACATGTAAATTCATATCTCATGAATATTCAACTAATAAAATTTGTTCCTTAAAGGTGCATCGGGTCCCACGTGGCTGAGTGGTCTAAGGTGCCGTCTCAAGAAAACTTACCTCTCACCTCTAAGGTTGTTGGTTTGAGTCCCGCTCGCTCCAAACTCTTTGTAAGAAAGTTACATTTACTTGCAGAAGGATGGTGGTTCTACTCAGTCTGAGGTCTTCCTCAAACAGTAAAACTGGATAAAACTATGCCATATATAACCTGAAATGTGTCAAAAATGGCGTTAAACCCAATTCAAAAAAAAAATTAAATGTCCATCACCTATAACTTTCTGTTCACTAAATGATGGATTGTTTATTGAATTACAATGAGGAAGGTTCCATTCAAAGATAATGGTTAATTCTGTCCTTGTAGTTTATCTTATTTGAGAAAAAATTTATTAATACGCAGGTTGGCATTTTCTGTTTTATCCGTTCAATGTTTTAGCATAACCTGATACTGAACAATGAGTGACTTTATCGCGGGCCACGATTCAGTATTTGATCAACAAAATTAAAGAATTTTACACTACAGAGACCAAATACAATGAAAGTTATCAAGCAGAATATCGATAATACATGTATATGATGTTTGATATAAATGTGCAGTTTTACTGCTAAGATCCAGAAAGAAAACGGCGATATAGGTGAAGCCTCTTTAACTGTACAAAATCTAGTTACAGCTCTCATCGACTATTTATAAATGCTTTTATCCCTTTACTTCATATAAACGCCTTTGGAAACCTAATACAGACGCCTTTGGACACCTCTAATATAGAAGGCTTTTGAATTATTAGGTGAATTATGTTTATATTAACTGACTGAGTGGAAAACAACCCTAACCCTAACTCTTCCTGCACTGTTTTTAAAGGCCTTCTTTGATTGGTGCAGGAAAACGCGTATCTATGGAGTAAAGGGTTGCACATCACGCTAGGAATTAGGAATATTATGATCCTCTGGTTTTTATACAGCAACACTTCGCAAACCTCCATTTCAATACTAGGTGATGGTTATGGGGGTTGAGATGGTAACTTTTGTTTTTGTTTGTACAACAACATCTTGTTCATTTTCTAATGTGGTAAATACAGTAAATCCTGTCTTAAGCAGCCACTCAAGGAAAAGAGCAAAAATTATCCCTTAAGCCAGGTTGTTGCTTAATATATAGATTGATTAAAACCAAAACTATGAAAATGGTAAATTGAAAATGTTGCTGCTTAATAGAGGTCACCACTAACACAGGTTTTACTGTACATGTAGACATTTGTTGTCATTGTTTAATATTATCATAATAACATTTATATACTCTGTCACGATTAGAATGTAAACCAAAACATTGTGGACGAGTTGTCATGGACAACCTTGTAAGCAAAGAAGAGGCCAGTTATTTATTGAAGTAAGCATTTTCATGTATTATTATTTTTCTTAGATTTTTGGTTATATATCATAGATATCATAGTACAGCGGCATTGTAACTATAATTAAAAATAACATGAAAGGGGTTTTGAGGTTAATTGGATCAAAGTTATCCTTACTTGAAATAGAAAAATAGTTTCTGCTCAGTAATTTTGTTTCCCTTTAACTTATTTGGATGAAACTTATCATTTTATAGTTTTCTAACATTAACAATATTTTGAGGTTGATCAGGTCACAAGTTACTATAAATAGTAAAACAGTTTCGCTGAATAACTTTAGTTCCCTTTAAGATATATTGATGAAATTCTATTTATAGGTTCCTATCATGAAAGTGAAGCTTGGTTTTGACATAAATCTGGTCATGCTCACTGATAGTAAAAATAGAAAAAACCGATTATTCCACTCACAAACATCATTTATAATGCTTCGGACTGACATGTTACATGTTATGGGTGTCGATTGGCCTAGTTTTAATTTTACATGAGTTATACCACTTTTCACCATATCATATTTCCATTCGGTGTTCCTTAATAACTAAAGAAATAATCTTAAAGTCTAAAAAATTGCTAATCTAATCTAGTTGCTATGCAAATCTTTCATACAAACAAACTCACCATAATGAGAAGCACATTAATATTTAAAAAAAATTGCTGTGCTATATTTGCTTAGAAACTCTTTGATATAAAGTCATCATTATCAAGAAGAACTTTAATACAGTTTTTGCTGTGTTATTTGCTTAGAAACTCTTTGATATAAAGTCATCATTATCAAGAAGCACTTTAATACAGTTTTTACTGTGCTATATTTGCTTAGAAACTCTTTGATATAAATCATAATTATCAAGAAACACTTTAATACAGTTTTTGCTGTGTTATTTGCGTAGAAACTCTTTGATATAAAGTCATCATTATCAAGAAACACTTTAATACAGTTTTTGCTGTGCCATATTTGCTTAGAAACTCTTTGATATAAATCATAATTATCAAGAAGCACTTAAATACAGTTTTTGCTGTGTTATTTGATTAGAAACTCTTTGATATAAAGTCATAATTATCAAGAAGCACTTTAATACAGTTTTTACTGTGTTATTTGCTTAGAAACTCTTTGATATAAAGTCATCATTATCAAGAAACACTTAAATACAGTTTTTGCTGTGCTATATTTGCTTAAAAACTCTTTGATATAAATCATAATTATCAAGAAACACTTTAATACAGTTTTTGCTGTGTTATTTGCTTAGAAACTCTTTGATATAAAGTCATCATTATCAAGAAACACTTTAATACAGTTTTTGCTGTGCTATATTTGCTTAGAAACTCTTTGATATAAATCATAATTATCAGAAACACTTTAATACAGTTTTGCTGTGCTATATTTGCTTAGAAACTCTTTGATATAAATCATAATTATCAAGAAACACTTTAATACAGTTTTTGCTGTGTTATTTGCTTAGAAACTCTTTGATATAAAGTCATCATTATCAAGAAACACTTTAATACAGTTTTTGCTGTGCTATATTTGCTTAGAAACTCTTTGATATAAATCATAATTATCAAGAAACACTTTAATACAGTTTTTGCTGTGTTATTTGCTTAGAAACTCTTTGATATAAAGTCATCATAATCAAGAAACACTTTAATACAGTTTTTGCTGTGCTATATTTGCTTAGAAACTCTTTGATATAAATCATAATTATCTGAAACACTTTAATACAGTTTTTGCTGTGCTATATTTGCATAGAAACTCTTTGATATAAATCATAATTATCAGAAAAACTTTAATACAGGTTTTGCTGCACTATATTTGCTTAGAAACTCTTTGATACGAAGTCATAATTATCAAGAAACACTTTAATACAGTTTTTGTTGTGCTATATTTGCTTAGAATCTCTTTGATATAAAGTCATCATTATCAAAAAGCATTTTAATACAGTTTTTGCTGTGCTATATTTGCTTAGAAACTCTTTGATATAAAATCATAATTATCAGAAGCACTTTAATACAGTTTTTGCTGTGCTATATTTGCTTAGAAACTCTTTGATATAAAGTCATCATTATCAAAAGCACTTTATTACAGTTTTTGCTGTGTTATATTTGCTTAGAAACTCTTTGATATAAAGTCATCATTATCAAAAAGCATTTTATTACAGTTTTGCTGGGCAATAGTTACTAAGAAATTCTTTGATACAAACAATGTCACCATTATAGATAACACTTTATTACAGTTTTGCTGGGCAATAGTTGCTAAGAAATTCTTTGATACAAACAATGTCACCATTATAGATAGCACTTTATCACAGTTTTGCTGGGCCATAGTTGCTAAGAAATTCTTTGATACAAACAATGTCACCATTATAGTTAGCACTTTATAACAGTTTTGCTGGGCCATAGTTGCTAAGAAATTCTTTTGATGCAAATAATGTCACCATTATAAATAGCACTTTATTACAGTTTTGCTAAGAAATTCTTTGATACGTACACTTTCATCATTATGAACGACACTTTAATACAGTTTTGTTGTTTCAGAGTTGCAAAGAAAGGGTTGGCATATGGTGGTTCAAGTGGAGGGGTAAGTGCTGGTATAGAACTTATCTTATGGTAGGCCGTCCTTAAATAATGTTTGTTTTTCAAGCTTCTACCTACCCACTTTAATTGCTGCTGCCCCAATTTTTTTATTGACCTTCAAATCATAGATTTTACTATGATTTCTATCTATTTTTGTTGATAACCAAAATTTGGCAAAAACATAAATAGCTACCCACCTACCCACATGAAAAAAAAATGGATCAGAACACAGCAAACAAACTGTTTTTAAGGATAACCTTCTGTTTAAAAATTAAGTTTTTTCTCGCCATTTTCCAAATGATACTTCACTGAGTTCCAGAAGTTTTGAACCTCTTTTTGAAATGGCAATTTTTCGAAAATGGTTGAAGGTTGATGAAAGATAAAAGTATGTGTGCTTAGAGCAACATTTAATTGATCGAATTTCATAACACACATCAATTTTACGACATAGCAAATCTGTGTAAACACATAAACAGTCACACTCTCTCAAATCCAAAGTACAGATTTTGTCAATATCGGGTATGACCTATGTTTTTCAGCTATACAGCTAAGGCACCATGATTGCAGTGATCGTGTCCGTATAACTTTTTGTGGTATGAGTTTCATCCAACAGGACAATACAAGGCACCATTCTGCACATAACACAGCAGTTCTTGCACACCAATGGTATCAACATCATTCCTTTGCCAGACTTGGCTCCCATGATTTTTTAATTGGGAGCCATTAAATGTTGGCCTCTGTTTATTAACTCTTTACTCCATAGATACGGGTTTTCCCACACCAATCACAGAAGGCCTTTGAAAACAGTGCAGGAAGAGTTCAGATTGCTCGTGACAATATGTGGTGAATTAATGCTTTCAATATTAGAGGTATCCAAAGGTGTCAATATGAAGTAAAGGGTTACGGTAAAAATACTCGGGGTGACCTGGCTCCCATTGAGCTTGTGTGGGACATACTGGGTCTGAGGATTCAATGTCTACCAGTTAAACCCCAGACTGTAGCCAACCGGAAGCGGCAGTTCTCAAAGAATGGAATCTCATAATTATATAAATCAGTATATTTAGAATAAAACCACAATTTTGAGTTTTTATCAGGTGATGAAAAACATTAGTCTAGTTCAATGTTGGTCTGGTTACTCAGCAATATTAAACTAGATTAATGTTTTTCATCGCTTGATGAGAACTCAAAACTCAAAATTGTGCTTTTAATACTTATATTCACATTATATTTTCTGTTTTAACTAAGATATTGCACTTTTTTTCCATTTTGATATTAAAAAAACCCAGATTAGTTGTCATAGGAACAGCAGTGTTGTCAACATACTGAATGACTGCAGACATTTTTATGGCAGTTTATGGCAAAGGTCACATGAAACTCATAACAGCATTATGTTGTACCCGCAAAACAAGGTCATGCCACCGTTGAAATGCAAACTAGTCATTTTAAGCTCCTCCCAGCTGCAAATGTTTTTCATTAGAAAATTAAATGCAGTTAATTTATGAAGTTCATTTTGACATTAATGAAACTGTTATTATCTGTAAATACTTAATGCCTGTACATATATATAACTGGGGAGTGGGGTGAAACATTGACTTACCATTCCAGTGCTTTAACTACTGAGCTATTGAGCACACTTTCAGCTATTGAGCACACTTTCAGCTATTGATTTTTGTCTCCCACTTTGTCAAAAACAGGAGCCACAAATGTGGCTATGTCCATCCGTCCATCACACTTTGGTTTCCATGCAATAACTTAAGAATGCCTGAATTAAATCTTTTGAAATTTTAAAACAATGTTTATAATGACAAAACACGGGCTAATTTCGAGTTTAGGAGTTGCGGCATTTGTAATGCTACAGTTATGCCCCTCGAATTTGTGAAAAATCATATTTTGGGGGGTTTCCGTGCAATAACTGAATCAAATCTTTTGAAAAAAAGCAAGTCACTTAATTCACAGAATTTGCTGGTTCACCATTAACCTGTACCAGTTACATGTCACTTTTCTTTTTTGTGTTGTTAACTTTGTGAATACGTATTCATGCATTTGCTGATTAAGTCACCCAAATATAATTCTTTATTTTCAGGCATCAATTTTAGATTTACATTCCGGAGCATTATCCAAAAATGACAGATTTATAAATATATACAGGTAATTAATTGGTCTGTCAACGGATTATTGAGGAATTTAGTGTAAACACGTAGCACATAATACATGTTATGTGTCATATACTATCTGTCGTATATACCATGAACCTTTTGAAAGCATATTCAAGTAAAGTATTTTCTATATGTTTATGAAATAAATGCAACAGCAAAACAACAGGACAGTGAATATAAATGGAAAAAAAGTGCATACATATTTCCAGGCCATTCTTGTAATTTTTTTTTTTCTCAGGGTAGCTGAAGCTATTGTTTGATCACACTATGACCATTGATGTGTCAATATGCAAAAACACCATCTCACTCACTCACTCACTCACTCACTCACTCACTCACTCACTCACTCACTCACTCACTCACTCACTCACTCACTCACTCACTCACTCACTCACTCACTCACTCACTCACTCACTCACTCACTCACTCACTCACTCACTCACTCACTCACTCACTCACTCACTCGCTCACTCACACATACACTCACTTAATCACTTACTCATTCACTCACTCACATACAGTCACAAATTGATAAATGTATATAAAAGACAAAGAGAAATGTATTGTATAATACTGAACCTTTTTTTGGAACATATATCAGCAGCAAATGTTATATCTGACATCTCATTCTGTTAAATATTCTCATATATTCGAAATAGTTTTTTGTTGCTACATTTCTTGAAGAGGTAGTCTGGTATAGCTTGGAGTTCTCACAGAACATGTAGTACATTTTTATTTTGTTTACAGTATTTTATCACCAGATGACAGGTTCACAGAGGAAGATTTTTCAGTATACAGGTATGTTTATATATAAACAATATAAATATGATTATGTAACAATTTTGACATTAACTCAACTACGCCTCGTTTTGCTGGTTTGTTACTGTTTGTTTGGTGTTGCCCACATTTGTTTTTAATTTAAAAATGAAATAATAAACAGTTCAAAGAAGTTTAAGATACAAATAAGAGATAGTATATTCATTAATATATTATGTAGTTAAATTTGATATAGCGGATTCACAAGTTGCCATGGTACCAAGAATTTTTCAAATATTTACCATTTGGCAATCTCATTAGTCTGTCACCACTGCTTCAAGTTGGAAAGTTATCAGTAACTTGCAGAGATGGATGTGCTCAAGTACTAGATAATCTTCAAGGATCTCAGGAAAGAGGTGGTTAGATTAACTGATCATCTGTTAGCTCTCGATGGCATAAAATGAGACTAAATATTCAAACAAACAAACAAATGTAATAGGATTTATTATCTAGTACATGTATCTGATAAAGATATGAGCATAATTATGTAACCTGAAAAGTGTTGAAAATGGCATTAGACTCCTTTAAAAAAATAAGAAAAAAATCTTAGCATACTCATCTTCAACATTATGATTGTTTTTAAAGGGAGTGTATCAGGAAAAATAGATATGTCTTAAAAATAAAATTTATTTTTGAATTGATAAAAAGCATCTCATTATCATTAATATATAAAATTTAAGAAGTAAACTTTAAACTAAATTCCCATTTTAAAAATAGATAGTTCTTAAATACTGCATGACTACCTTCCAATATCATTCTGACTCTTTCTAAGATAACATGATTTTTTATACATGTATACCTGTATAATGGATCAAATTTAAAGCAAATGTAATCATGTGACTCATTTAATATGTCACAAAATATGTCATAATTTTAAGCAGGACATCTATTTTAGTTTAACCTAGGGGGGTAGCCCAAGTTAGGAAATCCCTTTTCAATATATCATTTTGGCATGTTTAAATAGATATCCTTTTAGCAATACGGGGTCAGTTTGTGTATATAGTTATGATATATTTTGAAAAAAAAAGAAGTTTTTAGCCAATTTTGAAAATTTTTAAAAATCCCGATATCGGTATCTTGAGGTGGGTCATTTAGCAAATACATTAAATACATGCAGTGAATGTTATACTTTCATTCCTTTTGCTCAAGGACATTGTGCTCTATAAATTAAAATTTGTGAAGTACACACATGTGTATGTAAGTAAATTTGATATCTGAATGAATTTGGTTTTATGACGAAAACTGGGAGGTGGTGTATTGTATCATATTTAGTATCTCTTTAAGAAATACCAAAACATGTCCGCTTAAGACATAATTCTATTTGAGACTGTATTCTAAATGCTGCTACACTGGAATGTTACACAGTGCACACATATGGTATCATTGCCCACCCAGTAACATATATATTAACACTGGACCGACAAGTCCTAGAATTATCACCTAAATGCAGTTTCTAATACCACTTTTCTAGTGTTTAATATAACCTGGCTGGGGATCAAACCCACAACATTTCTCATGTAAGACAGATGCTCCATCACTAGAACATGCTTAGGTCCACCGGACAGGAAGGAACAGATACTCCAGGCTCACTCTGTTAAAAAGAAAAATCTGATTACATGCAACATCAACAACTGGATAAGTGGAAGGATCCTGAAATATTTATATCTGCAGACCTTCTAGGTTTCAGTAAATTCTTTAATTATGCAAAATTGGTCACCTCTTATGAGATGCAAAAGCTACAATGATCGTGTTTTTGCCAGCACTCATATAGCACCCCTGAACCATATATCAATAATTAAACAAAATCATAATATTGATCATAAAAATGATATAAATAAATATTTGATATAAATTAATATTTATCTAACCCTTTACTCCATAGATATCCGTTTTCCAGCACCAATCACAGAAGGCCTTTGAAAACAGTGCAGAAAGAGTTCAGATTGCTCATAACAAGCAATCTGAACACTTCCTGCACTATTTTTCACTCTGTCAGTTAATATAAACATAATTCACCCAATTATTCAAAAGCCTTCTATATTAGGTGTTCACAGGCGTCTATATTAGAGGTGTCCAAAGGCGTCTATATTAGAGGGGTCCAAAGGCGTCTATATTAGAGGGGTTCAAAGGCGTTTATATTAGAGGGGTCCAAAGGTGTCTATATGAAGTAAAGGGCTAAGCACCATTTTTGTATATGAGTTTAATTTTAATTTTATTAAAGTCTTTTAATTTGTGCAATTATTGGTGTTACCATTTCTTTATTTTGTGCTTTTTATTAATTTTAGAGAGTGTATACTGAATTATAAAGTCAATTATAAATAAAGCTTGCTGGTTTAATTGAAATATTAATAATAAAATTTCTATTGTGAATGCTGAAATTAAAGTGGTCACTTGTGGCTAGGCTACTTGTGGTCATTCCAACTCTGTGTTCACTTGATGAACTAAAAACTATTTATCACATAGCTTACGGAGTGTAATAAACCCATAACATGTTTTTGATTTTAACCTAGTGTAATATCACTTCCAATTCATCACTCAGTGTTTTCCATATAACTCGTCCCTCGTACATGAATTGCCGAAGAACTATCGGACATGTCATGATGTGGATTTGTCATGGTTAAATGGTGTGATTTGTCATGGTTAAATGGTGTGATTTGTCATGGTGTGGATTTGTCATGGTTAAATGGTGTTGATTGTCATGGTGTGGATTTGTCATGGTTAAATGGTGTTGATTTGTCATGGTTAAGTGATGTTGATTTGTCATGGTTAAATGATGTTATTTTGAGATGTTACATCATAGGATGACTCTTGGAAACAAATTTTTTCTCATTCCTTAAATAGAAGATCAGTTAAATAAATGGTAAATGTAAACTTTTCTGAGTTTTGTGATAAAACAAACCTTACAATCGTGCTCATTTATTTTTGAATTAATCAAACTCTTTGAGAAAAACGGTATGATGCTCATCAAAGCCTTGCATTATATATGTTTCCAACTGGTTTAAAAAATACAATAATAAATAAGCACTCATGTAAGGTCCTCTGTATTTCAAAGAAATCAACAATTATTCTCTAAATCCTCAGCAAATGAAAAGCTCTTTAATTTGATATTGATATAAATCTGTTTCTGTATTGTTGAGTTAATTCAATACAAGGAAATCTTAACGGCAATGAGTTTATATTACTTTATTTTAGCTTGATTGCAATGAAAGTTTATATGAACTGTCCTCAAGTTCACATCCTGGGTAGAGCCAGTACTGAGTGTTGTTGTTTGGCAGGCATCAGGTCGAGCAGGAGATTGAACATGCAACCTTAGGCATGAGTAGCCAATACTATATCTGCTACACTATGGCCTCTTTTGACTTGACAATGTGTATCTAAATATCCAGTTGAACCCTAGTTTGTTGATTTATAGATTCAACTATTTCTCTTACTCTATCAAACAGAGAAGTAGTGCAGTGGATATATTGTTAGCTGCGCATGCTAGAGGGTGAGGTTCTGTCCCTAGCACATCATGATGAGCTCTCAAAAAACAATACTTAGTGTTCTACCAGGGATGTGGACTCAAGAGCAATAAATATAAATTCTTAGGTTCCAATCGAGCTAATACAACTTAGTATAGACTTACGTATTCTTCCTTTATATTTTTCAGAAATGTTAAGAACAAGATTCATGGAGCCATTTCCAAATATTTCAACATTCCTGTCTCCAAGCTGTACTTGACCAAGCCAACTTTCTTCTCTCGAATGAATACCACAGAAGCTAAAACATTACATGATGAATATTGGCATCCGCATGTGGACAGGGTAACAGCTAATATAGACAACATCTCATGTTCAGCTGGTTGTTTTTTCTTGCATGCTGGACAAAGATAATTGTATTTTTACCGGGGTTAAATATTTCTTTCTCACACTAGAGCCGAGATAAAATTCTCACTCTGTGACATTGGACCATTAAATGTCTTAAAAGCTATCGTTGTAAAATCTATAATGATTTATTAAGTAAGAAAAATTGTTCAATGTGTTTGGTTTGCAAGAAAAAGAATCATGGCTTTTCTGGTTTGGATAGAAAATTCTTTGGATAACTGTTTTCATGGGAACTCGGCATAGCCTCATTCCCGCCAAAACAGTTATCCCTCTGGAACCTCCAACCCATGTAGAATTCTTGTAATCTCAATTTTGCATTACTTATGTGTGGTCATCCTCTGTTGGCTTGTCTTATTTGTCACATAGTTTATGGAGCTTAATAAACCCATTACATACATTTGGTAGTTACCTAGTGTAATATCATACCAATTCATAAATGTTCCGTAAAATGCCAAATTGCTTTCCAACTTTCCTGAATAATTAAATGATGTTGAAGTGACATTATTTTGAGACTGTATGACTTAAATTGACTCACGGAAACTAATATACCCAATTTATTCTCTCTCCTAATAGAGGTGATCTCTTAGATAAATAATAAAAAAAATTCCTGAGCTTTTGATCAAAAGAATCTTACTTGTAAATTGATTAATAAATGAGCACGAATGCAAGATCGTGTATGTATGACTTGATAATCGCCTCTCACCATTGGAGCGTTACAGTTCACGAATGTTGGTTTAATATTTAGTGAAAAAAAGTTTGCATTTACATGCAAAATAGTGGTTCTTCTTGGATTCTCATATATTCTTCGTATACATGCAATAGAGTTAGGTTTTTTTAGGTTTGGCCATTGCGAAAAACTATACATTCTTCAATTGTTTGAAAATTTAATTAAACAATTTGATAAACAAGTGCGTTTATTACTGTAATGGAAAATATGAAATTAAGGTAATCTTTTCAGAATGTTGTTTTTACATTCATATCAAAACAAGAGTGAATTCTGTACCCTCTTATGTTTTATTTTTGTGATGAATATCTTTTATTCCAAGTAAGACATAGTACAATGTTATACAAAAACTGTTCATGTATCAATACAAGCTATATAATTTTTTTAACACATTACATGATACCTTTAGATAGCATAACATGCATACAATGTCTTACAAGTAATATTTGAAGGGTGAATATAAAAAGAAAATAAAAGAGTAGAGAAAGAGCAATAAAGTAGAAATTTACAGTTGAGAAGATGAGAAGCTGTATGCAGTATAGTTTTTGTTATTTTAGTTTACAAGTTTCCCCATTTATTTTCATGTGACATAAGTTTGATTTTGTTTATTGCAATAAGTTTTTTCTATTTGCTTGGGTTTTTTTTATTATCTGCACACAAGTTATAACGCAATGTTTTGTTTTTTTTTAAGTTGAAATTCACGTCGCAATTTAATGTAAATGCTCTTTGATTTTACATTAAGTATACATATACTAGTATATTAAATGTTTGTTCTTTTAAGGTTACCTATGGTTCATTTCACTACACATCACTCCTGTATCTTTCCACTTACGACCGCGATTTTACTGGAGGGAGGTTTACATTCGTTGATAAAGATGCAAACAAAACAGTGGAGCCACGATTAGGTAAGCAGTATATAATGCACAACTTTTGGTACGCAGTACTGGTAAAACATTTGCACAGTATTGTCATGACATATGTACACTATGGCTGCAGTTGGGCCCTGTTAGCTGAATCGTAAGCATGTCTGACTCAATCCATGGGTTCGAGTTTGAATCACTGCACAGCCACAGTCTCCGTGATGATTGATAAACAACATTGTGTCTCATAGTCATTTGTCTTTCACTGCTGATTCAATTGGGAAAGTTTATAAGTGTGCTCGAGAATGGTTAAGCTTCTGAGATCTCAGGAAAGAGTAGTTAGGCCTTTTGATCATCTGTTAGCCCTCAAATTCATAAAAATTATGATAAATATTCAAACAACAAACACCATGGCTGTGAATATTGTATTCTGTAGTAAACTGGCTATTATATTGTTCAGAATGGATACAAGTATTATACAATATTGTGATGAGATTTTGCATTATAGCTATTGGTTCTGTTCTATATGGATATGAAAGTTGTACAGTATGTCTATGTTTTTATGCCCCCCACTCCCCTCCCTCCAATTTTTTGAGGTGGCATACACCCAGCCTTGCAAATCAAAGGTCAAGATCACACTTCAACTTTATTTGACAACACTTTCAGATTTCGTGTCCAGTCTGTAACTTTGTCACCTGTGGATAAATTAAAAAAAAATATTCGACTGATTTCATCAGCATGACATGACATCTGACATGTAAGGCCCATACCCATACCTAAAAGGTCAAGGTCACACTTTGAGTTTGTTTGACAACACTTTGAGTCTGTGTGAGATTTTGTGTCCTGCCTGTAACTTTATCATGCCAAGATGGATTTTAAAAATACTTGCTACAAATGATCACCATAACATGATGACGTATTGTGTGTAAAACCCAGACTCCTACATTAAAGGTCATGGCACACTTTAACTTTGTTTAACAAATTTTCAGTCTGTTTGTGATTTCGTGTCAGGTCTGTTAATTCGCACCAGTGGAAAAATTAAAAAAAAACCTTGACTAAACTCATCAGCATGATATGATGATGTGTCACGTATAAGACCCACACCCATACATCAAAGGTCAAGGTCACACTTTGTGTTTTTGTTGACCACACTTTGAGTCTGTGTGAGATTTAGTGTCTGGCCTGTGACTTTGTCATGCAACGATGGATTTTATAAATACTTGCTACAAATCATCAACATAACATGACGGCGTGTTGCGCGTAACACACAAATTTCCACTTCAAAGGTCGAGGTCACACTTAAACTTTGTTTGACAACACCTTCAGTCTGTTTGAGATTTCGTGTCCAGTCTGTAACTTTGTCACCTATGAATGAATTTCAAAAACACTTGGCCCATTTCATGAGCGTGACGATGTGCTGTGCATTAGACTCACACCCATACCTCAAAGGTCAAGGTCCCATTTTGCTTTTGTTTAACAACACTTTGAGTCTGTGTGAGATTTCGTTTCCGGCCTGTAACTTTGTCATGCATTGATAGATTTTATAAATACTTGCTACAAATGATCGACATAACATGATGACGTGTCACACATAACACACAGACTCCCACTTCAAAGGTCAAGGTCACACTTAAACTTTGTTTGACAACACCTTCAGTTTGTTTGAGATTTCATGTCATGTCTGTAACTTTGTGACATATTGATCAATTTCAAAAACACTTTGCTCAATTCATAAGCATGACAAGACGATGTGCCGCATGTAAGACCCACACCTGTACATCAAAGATCAATATCACACTTTCAGTTTGAAATTTCATGTCCTGTTTGTTACTTCGTTATACATGGATAGATTTCAAAAACACTTGGCTCAATTGATCAATATGCCAAGATGAAGTGTCGCATGTAAGACCAGGAACCTTACCTCAAAGGTCAAGGTCAAACTTTCAGTTTGTTTGATATTTCATTGTCTGGTCTGTAACTTTGTCTTACATGGAGGGATTTTAAAATATCTTGAAAATATGAATGCTGTACAATATGGACATGAGTTTTTTTTTATAATATGGCTATGAGAGTTGCACACTTTGAATTTGAGTATTGTACAATATGGCTATGAGGGTTGCATACTATGGCTATGAGAGTTGTACTCTGTGAATTTGAGTATTGTACAATATGATCATGATGTTTGAACAAAATGGATATTATGTTTGTACTATATGAATATGAAGTTAGTATAATATTTCTTTGAGAGTTGAAAATGATGGCTATGAACGTAGTGCGATATGGCTTTGAGAGTTGTACTCTATGAATTTAAGTACAAGTATTGTACAATATGGATAGGATGCTTGTACAATATGGATATGATGTTTGTATTATATGGATATGATGCTTGTATAATATGGATATGATGTTTGTACAATATGGACATGCTGTTTGTGAAATATGATTATGATTTGTGTACAATATGGATATGATGATTGTACAATATGGATATGATGTTTGGATAATATGAATATGATGTTTGTACAACATGGATATGATGTTTGTATAATATGGATATGGTGCTTGTATAATATGGATATGTTTGTACAATATAGACATGCTGTTTGTGAAATATGATTTTGATTCGTGTAAAATATGGATATGATGCTTGTACAATATGGATATGATGTTTGAACAATATGAATATGATGATTGGATAATATGTATATGATGTTTGTATAATATGGATATGATGCTTGTATAATATTGATATGATGTTTGTACAATATGGACATGCTGTTTGTGCAATATGGATATGATGTTTGTACAATATGAACATGATGTTGTATAATATGGCAATGATGCTTGTATAATATGGCTATGATGCTTGTATAATATGGCTATGATGCTTGTATAAGATGGCTATCAGAGTTGTACTCTATGAATATGATGCTTGTACAATATGGACATGATGATTATACAATATTGCTATGATGCTTGTATAATATGGCTATGATGCTTGCACAATATGGACATGATGTTTGTTTAATATGGATATGATGTTTGTCCAATATTGATACAATGTTTGTACAATATGGATAAGATGTTTGTACAATATGGATATGATGTTTGTACAAGATGAATAATATGTTTGTACAATATGAATATGATGTATGTACAATATGGATATGATATTTGTACAATATGGATTTGATGTTTGTACAATATGGATAAGATGTTTATACAATATGGATATGAAGTTTGTGCAATATGAATATTATGTTTGTACAATGTGGATATGATGTTTGTACATTATGGATATTATGTTTGTACAATATGGATAAGATGTTCATACAATATTTATATGATATTTGTGCAACATGAATATTATGTTTGTGCAATATGGATATGATACTTATACAATATAGATATGATGTTTAAACAATAGCAATATGATTTTGTACAATATTAAAATGATGCTTGTACAATATGGATATGATGATTGTACAATATGGATATGATGTTTGTACAATATGGATATGATATTTGTGCAATATTGATATGATGTTGGTATAATATGGATAAGATGTGTGTACAATATGGATATGATGTTTGTACAATATTGATATGATTTTTGTATATTATGGATATGATGCTTGTACAATATGGATATGATATTTGTACAATATGGATATGATGATTGTACAATATGGATATGATGATTGCATTATATGGATATGATGTTTGTACAATATGAATATGATGTTTTTACAATATGGTTATGATGATTTTACAATATGGATATAATGTTTGTACAATATGGAAATGATGATTGTACAATATGGATATGATATTTGTACAATATGAATATTATGCTTGTACAATATGGATATGGTGTTTGTATAATATGGATATGATGTTTGTACAATATTGATATGATGCTTCTATGATATGGATATGGTATTTGTGCAATATGGATATGATGCTTGTACAATATGGATATGATATTTGTACAATATGGATATGATGTTTGTAAAATACTGATATGATTTTGTACAATATGGATATCATTTTGTACAATATGGATATGGTGTTTGTACAATATGGATATGATGTTTGTACAATTTGGATAAGATGTGTGTACAATATGTATATGATGTTTGTGCAATATGGATATGATGTTTGCACAATATGGATATGATGTTTGTATAATATGGATATGATGTTTGTACAATATGAATATGATGTTTATACAATGTCATTATGGATATGGTGTTTGTACAATATGGATATGATGTTTGTACAATTTGGATAAGATGTGTGTACAATATGTATATGATGTTTGTGCAATATGGATGTGATGTTTGTACAATATGGATATGGTGTTTGTATAATATGGATATGATGTTTGTTCAATATGGATACAATGATTGTATAAAATGGATACAATGTTTGTATAATATGGATATGATGTTTGTTCAATATAGATACGATGATTGTATAAAATGGATACGATGTTTGTATAATACTGATATGATGTTTGTAAAATATGGATATGTAGTTTGTATATTATGGCTTTGATGCTTGTACAATATGGATATAAAGTTTGTATAATTTGGCAGTGATGTTTGTACAATATGGATATGATGATTGTACAATATGGCTTTGATGTTTGTACAATATGGATATGAAGTTTGTATAATATGGCTATGATGCTTGTTCAATATGGATATGATGCTTGTACAATATGGATATGAAGTTTGTATAATATGGATATGATGTTTGTACAATATGGATATGATGCTTGTACAATATGGATATGAAGTTTGTATAATATGGATATGATGTTTGTACAATATGGATATGATGATTGTACAATATGGATATGATGATTGTACAATATGGATGGCTATGATGCTTGTACAATATGGATATGATGCTTGTACAATATGGATATGAAGTTTGTATAATATGGATATGATGTTTGTACAATATGGATATGATGCTTGTACAATATGGATATGAAGTTTGTATAATATGGATATGATGATTGTACAATATGGATATGATGATTGTACAATATGGATATGATGATTGTGTAAAATGGATACGATGTTTGTTCAATATGGATATGATGATTGTATAAAATGGATATGATGTTTGTTCAATATGAATATGATGATTGTATGAAATGGCTACGATGTTTGTATAATATGGATATGATGCTTGTATAATATGGATATGAAGTTTGTATATTATGGCTTTGATGTTTGTACAATATGGATATGAAGTTTGTATAATATGGCAATAATGCTTGTACAATATGGATATAATGTTTGTACAATATGGATATGATATTTGTACAATATGGATATGAGGCATGCATAATATTGCTTTGAGAGTTGTACTTTACAAATTTAATTACTAGTATTGTACAATATGGCTATGATAGTTGTACTCTATGAATTTGAGTATTGTACAATATGGATTTGATATTTGTACAATATGGATATGATGCTTGTACAATATTGATATGATGCTTGTATAATATGGTTATGAGAGCTGTATTTTATGGTTACAAGTGTTGTACAATATGCCTTTGAGTCCCATTACTTCATGCAGAATGACTGAGTGTTGTATCATATGACTATGAATGCTGTACATTGTGACTGTATAGTACAGTATAGTACTTATGTTCAAAGACATAACAGATATATTTTGGTATTTTTTGTTTCAAACCAATAAAATATGATGAAATTCAATTTATTGTTATACTTTCAATAATGTAAGTAAAAATCTTCAGTAAAGTTTTTTTTAAAATTCCATCTGATTCTCTAAAGATGTGTAGTTCTAATTTAAATAACATTTTTATATATTTATTCATATTTTCAGGGCGTGTATCATTCTTCACCTCGGGTTCAGAGAATCTGCACTTTGTGGAGAAGCTGGAATCTGGAATCAGATATGCCATCACAATATCATTTACCTGTGATCAGAGCAAGGCCATATCTGACCCGCAAATTAAATGAACTGTTTGGAAATACCTAGTTGAAACTCTCTCACCTTTGTTTCTTGTAGATGTGCGTGTACCACCATTGTATTCAATACACCCGCAGTGTTCTTCATTCATATATATATATACATATATAGGCAGCCACTTGTCTTAAGCAAGCAAGCAGATTTGTTATTTCCCATTTATATGCTTTCAGAGCCAATTAACCTGCATTAAACAACACTCTGTTTTAAAAGTCCATTTTTGCTTCTTCCCTTGACTGGCTGCTTAAGACAGGTTTGACTGTATTAAGTTCTGTCATATTGATTCATTGACTTTGCTTGCAAGTTTATTATAATTACCTATTAGGCCATAATATTTTAATTGCTAGATTATCATCCCCCAAAAAATTTTTTTTAAAAAGAAACATCAAAAATTTAAAAATAAAAATAAAAAATAAAATCCTCCCGCCCTCCCCATTTTTAAGAAAATTTGGATGATAATCTAGCAATTAATTAATAATGGCCTAATGAAAGACTGTCTTAGTATCTAATGCTGTAGTCACCAATTGAATTTATTAAGATTTTTAAATCAATAGTCTAGAACTCAACTGACAAGGTGTTCATACAAGGACCGTCCGACATATACTTATGTTATATCAATACATGTAGCATATTGCCAACATATACTTATGTTATATCAATACATGTAGCATATTGCCAACATATACTTATGTTATATCAATACATGTATCATATTGCCAACATATACTTATGTTATATCAATACATGTAGCATATTGCCAACATATACTTATGTTATATCAATACATGTAGCATATTGATATCTACTTAAAAATGTAATAATTCACTGTATCAATTAATTTCTAATTGTCAGTTAAGTGTTTTGGTGAAAATTTACATTAAACATTGAAAATTGTTCATTCATGTTTTGATTCTCAACTCCTCCATTATTAGATATTTGTCTTGGTTTGGCATAGTGTTTACACCACAGATATACACATGAGCCTATACAGTTTGGCATAGTGTTTACTTCACAGATATACACATGAGCCTATACAGCTATGTTAGTTTTTTTGTACAAAATTATTGTGGATATATGTTGCTTACTATGTTTGTTATCTTATTATAATGATAATATTACTTTATATAATTAAGCACAATTATTGCACAATAGTTTACCTTTATTATTACCAGAATTATTGCATCTAAATAGATCATGAGGACAACATGCTTTATAATAGGGCTATTTCAGTTACAGTATTATGAATTTGGACAGTATTATAGATTAAGGCAATCCAGGATAAGTAAGTTATTGCCATTTAAGCTGCCTAATTATGAATAGCCAGGCCCAATAAGCTCAGTCTGACTGTCAATCCAGGGGTCGTGAGTTTGTAACCCCGCCCAGCAACAGTCTTTGTCATGATTGATATATGACATTGCATCTCATTATCATTCATCTCTCACCGCTGATTCAACTTGGAAAGTTATAAGTTACTTGTTAAGATGGGGTGTGCTCAAGTGCTGGTTAACCTCCCAGGATCCCAGGAAACAGTGATTAAGTTAACTGATCATCTGTTAGCCCTTGATGGCATAAAAATTACACTAAATGTTCAATCATTCTACCAATAATTAAATACACATTCTGATATAGAAAGTGAGAGTTATCCAGATGCGCATTGCATGTACACTCCATATCACTCTGCATTGGCTCGAATCCCATATGCTGAACTTTAATCCCATGTGATACATTTTGATTTATGATTTTTAGAACATTGTATAGTATATTTTTGCGGTTTCCGCATTTATATTTTTTAATTATTTATTCATATCTTAAATTGTTTTGGGTCCTCTGCAGTCGATTGGAGTAAGATGGTGTCATAAGATCATTTACTGACGTTGTGGGTTCATGTCCAGGTTGATCTAAACAGTTTATAAGGGAAAGTTTGCCAATTACTTGTGGTAGGATGGCAGCCTTACTTCCTCCAGTGATAAGACTGAATGTCATATATAACCTGTAATGTGTTACAGAAACTATATGTTCTCATTACACTAATACTATTGTATTTGCTTTCCAGTGAATTTTGAGGACAAAATAAGTAAATAAATTATGGAAGTTTTATCATTAAAAAAATTAAGATTAAACATCTGCAAACACAACAAATGTGATGTAGTTGTAATTTCAACCCATTGCCAATGATGTATACTTAAAATCCTACGGCTAGATAGAATTCACCACTCAATGGATAATTATTTTATTATGCTCTCTGTATGATGCATGTGGAGGTCAATCAATGCAGATGCAGTGAATGGCCTGTCTTACCATAGATCATGTATTGCTGCACCTGCTCATTGTGTTTACCTTTGTATCTTTAAAGGGAGTATATCAGGGTAAATATAATTATTCTTAAAAATGGATAAAAAGCATCTCATTATCATTAATAAATAAATCCGAATGGCATTATATCAAATCTACCAGAACATGACAAAATCGATATTTAAATTAGAGTGGTAAACTTGAAACTAATCCCCAATCTAAAATTAGATATCTTAAATACTGCTCAACGACCTTCGCGTTATCATTTGAATAATGATCCTATCGCTTTCCCTACTTTTCTCAAATGACTTTTTGTAGAGTTTTAGTGTGAAGATAAACGTGTATATGTATGTATATTTAAGTGTTTGTTCTACTTGGAAATGTATGTATTGTTATACTGAATGGAACAGCTAACACACCACCTGACGTTTTATGTAGTTGATAGTTTATGTATTTTCTGAAAAAGTATCAAAGCAATTTCCTTGAAATTTGGATTTGAATTGAATAGAACATTTATGAAATAATCCAGAATTATAAAATTATTGAAATTTTCATTGCGTTTATTTTATTTTTTTGGTATTTTTTTTTTTCAGATGGTAAAACATATATTCCCCATCCCCATAATAGTCATAATAAGTTTAATCCTGACAATATTGTAAAAGTATTGTTTATTTTTATACATATGTAAGGTGTGTCTTCCCCGACCCCCACATACCTCATGGGCGTATGAACGTTTCAGTTATTGAGGATGTAGGAGGCAAGCTGAGGAGAGAGTATATGAGGATGTACTTCCAGGACCCAAAGTATATGCTGAACTAGAATATTGTGGGTGGGGGAGGGCCTGGCATTGAAGAATAAAAAAGAAAATGTAAAATAAAATAATTATACTGTTATATTGTATTCAGTTGTGATTAAAATTCTAACAATGCAAGGGATCGTAGGACCATTTTGAACTCATTTTTTATATGACTGAGAATGACTTTGACCATCTATAGACCACTGAGTAGAATAACTGCTTTCGCATGTAACTGCCACATAAATAAATAATGCCTGCCTTCAAACAAACAACTGCCCCCATCCAACAAACAACTGGCCCCTACTAAACAACTGGCCCTAACAAACACCCCCCCCCCACCCCAAAAAACAACTGGCCCCAAAAAAGAAGCTGCCCAAACAACTGGCCCCTAACAAACAATTGGCCCCCAACAAATAACTGGTCCCTAACAAACAACTTGCCCCTAACAAACATCTGGCCTTCAACAAACAACAGGTTGCCATCGAGTTTATTGTTAAGATGTATCAACGGGTTTTGTGTTATTAAAACAATAGAAAAGACACACAACTAGGCCTAGGTCGACAATACATATTTTATTCATGAGAGACGTAACTAGGCATAGGTCGCTAATACATACTTTTAGTCAGGAGAGACACAACTAGGCCTACGTCGATAATACAAATTTTAGTCAGGAAAAACGCACAACTAGGCCTAGGTCACCAATACATACTTTCAGTCAAGAGAGACGCAACTAGGCGTAGGTCGCCAATACATATTTTTTGTTGGGAGAGACACAACTAGACCTTAGTCGCCAATAGATATTTTAGTCAGGGAGACACAACTAGACCTTGGTCGCCAATACATACTTTCAAGTTAGGAGAGACACAACAAGGACTAGGTCGCCAATATATACTTTCAGTCAGGAGAGACACACAACTAGGCCTAGGTCGTCAATACATACTTTAAGTCAGGAGAGACACACAACTAGGCCTGGGTCGCCAATACATAATTTATGTCAGGAGAGACATACAACTAGGACTAGGTCACCAATACATATTTTAGTTAGGAGATACACACAATTAGGCCTAGGTCGCCAATACATACTTTCAATCAGGAGAGACACACTAGGCCTAGGTCGCCAATACATACTATCAGTTAGGAGAGACACACAAGTAGGCCTTGGTACATACTTTTAGTCAGAAGAGACAAACAATTAGGCCATTGTCGCCAAAACATACTTTATGAAAGAAGAGACACACAACAAGGCCTAGGTCGGCAAAACATATTTTTAGTCATGAGAGACACATAACTAGGCCTAGGTCGCCAATATATACTTTCAGTCAAGAGACACAACTAGACGTAGGTCGCCAATACATTCTTTTAATCAGGAGACACACACAACAAGGCGTAGGTCACAAATAGATACGTTTAGTCAGGAGAGAAACACAACTAGGCATAGGTCGCCAATACATACTTTATGTCAGGAGAGACACACAACTAGGCCTTGGTCGCCAAAACATACTTTAAGTCAGGAGAGACACACAACTAGGCCTTGGTCGCCAATACATACTTTTAGTCAGGAGAGACACAAAACAAGGCCTAGGTCGCCAATACATACTTTAAGTCAGGAGAGACACACAACTAGGCCTTGGTCGCCAATACATACTTTAAGTCAGGAGAGACACAATAAGGCGTAGGTCGCAAATACATACTTTAAGTCAGTAGAGACACACAGCTATACCTAGGTCGCCAAAACATACTTTATGTCAGAAGAGAGACACAACTAGGCCTAGGTCTACAAAAAATCCTTTTAGTCGGGAGAGACACACAACTAGCTCTTGGTCGCCAATACCTTCTTTTTGACCGGAGAGACACACAACGAGGCTTAGGTCGCCAATACATACTTCTAGTCAGGAAAGACACACAACTAGGCCTAGGTCGCCAATACATACCTTTAGTCAGGAGATACACAAAACTAGGCCTAGGTCGCCAATGAATACTTTCAGTCAGGAGAGACACAACTAGGCGTTGGTCGCCAATACATACTTTAAGTCAGGAGAGACACCCAACTATGCGTAGGTCGCCAATACATACTTTTAGTCAGGAGAGATACAACTAGGCCTTTTGCCGCCAATACAAACTTCTTGTCAGGAGAGACACACAACTAGACCTAGGTCGCCAATACATACTTTTAATTAGGAGACACACACAACTAGGTGTAGGTCACAAATAGATACTTTAAGTCAGGAAAGACACACAACTAGGGCTAGGTCGCCAATACATACTTTTAGTAAGGAGAGACGCAACTAGGCCTAGGTTGCCAGTACATACTTTATGCCAGGGGAGGGACACACACCTTGGCGTAGGTCGCCAATACATACTTTATGTCAGGAGAGACACACAACAAGGCCTAGGTCGCCAACACATACGTTTAGTCAGGAGATACACACAACTAGGCCTACGTCGCCAATACATACTTAAAGTCAAGAGAGACATACAACTAAGCTTAGGTCGCCAATATATACCTCTAGTCAGGAAACACACACAACTAGGTCTAGGTCGCCAATACATACTTTTAGTCAGGAGAGACACAACTAGGCTTTCTGTCGCCAATACATACTTCTTGTCAGGAGAGACACAACTAGGCGTAGGTCGCCAATGCATACTTTTATCAAGAGAGACACAAGTAAGCTTATGTCGTCAATACATACTTTTAGTCAAGAGAAACACACAAATAGGCGTGGGTCGCCAATACATACTTTATGTCAGGAGAGACACACGGCTAGGTATAGGTCGCCAATACATACTCGTACTTTCAGTTAGGAGTGACACAGCTAGGCGTTGATCGCCAATACATACCTTTAGTCAGGAGATACACACAACAAGGCCTTGGTCGTCAATACATAATTTACGTCAGGAGAGACACAAAACTAGGCCTTGGTCGTCAATACATACTTTATGTCAGGAGAGACACACAACTAGGCCTTGGTCGCCATTACATACTTTCTGTCAGGAGAGACACACAACTAAGCCTTAGCCGCCAATACATACTTTGAGTCAGGAAAGACACACAACTAAGCCTTAGCCGCCAATACATACTGTTAGTCAGGAGAGACACACAACTAGGCCTTGGTCGCCATTACATACTTTCTGTCAGGAGAGACACACAACTAGGCCTTGGTCGCCATTACATACTTTCTGTCAGGAGAGACACACAACTAGGCCTAGGCCGCCAAAACATACTTTAAGTCAGAAGAGACATACAACTAGGCCTTGGTCGCCAATACATACTTTTAGTCAGGAGAGACACACAACTAGGCCTTGGTCGCCAATACATACTTTTAGTCAGGAGAGACACACAACTAGGCCTTGGTCCCAATTACATACTTTCTGTCAGGAGAGACACACAACTAGGCCTTGGTTGCCATTACATACTCTCTGTCAGGAGAGACACACAACTAGGCCTAGGCAGCCAAAATATACTTTAAGTCAGAAGAGACATACAACTAGACCTGGGTCTCCAATACATTCTTTATTTCAGGAGAGACACAAAACTAGGATTGGGTCGCCAATACATACTTTATGTCAGGAGAGACACACAACTAGACCTAGGCCGCCAATACATACTTTTAGTCTGGAGAGACATACAACTAGGCCTGGGCCGCCAATACATACTTTATTTCAGGAGAGACACACAACTAGGCCTAGGCCGCCAATACATACTTTATTTCATGAGAGACACACAACTAGACCTTGGTCGCCAATACATACTTTTAGCCAGAGTGTTGAATAATTTTCCACCGCTTTTCGAAGAAAATTGGGGAATATTGAAAAGGCATTCGTCTGTCCGTCCGTCACGTTTTAAACCGATTTAGATTAAACTTGCTGTACAGCAAGTACATGGTCTGAATATATACTTTGGTATTAGCATTCTGAATAAATTAATTTTGATTGAGTTATGCTGTTTTAACATGTTATGTCATATGCTGGACCAACAACCTTGCGGACGGAACTATGAAAACTACAAAGGTACTCAACACTGACACGGAAAATCACTTAAACTAGCTTTTGAAACAACATTCCGGTACCATATTTAGCGTGTGCGCGTGACGTAGGTTCATGTTGGGTCACATCCTCTGCCTCTCTCCATTTTTTCCATTCTATTATATTTTTTTCTTAATTATTTTTATTGCTTTTCTTATTTGTTCACCATATCTCAAGGACATCACACATACTCGTGGCGAAGGATAAAACCCACGACCCTCCAATCATGGGTTCGGTGCTCTACCACTACACCACGTGTTCCACATAAATCAATTTCTTGTTAAATGACGTCCGCCTGGCTTACACTAGTTGCTGATTACATACCATATTAAAGTGTTTGATTTTGTAAATATATTATTGCCGGTTTTAATTGAATACATTTTTCTCAGTTTATCAATTGACGATTGTACTTCTAGGGTACACATAATAAAGCGCCTGGTATACTTCGCCACACACGCAAGTTTTCTAACCAGTATTGTCCAAGAATACATTGTTTTTTGTTGTGTCATGTCAACGAAATGATACGTACTGACGCGCGTAAACCAGTGTCATAATTACAGTATAGTTAAGTCACTGTTTCAATTAAGCAATGTTTCAATCAGATTCCAACTATTATATATGTTACAACGGTGTGTTACGGTCCGTATTTTTCATCAAATAGCTAACACTAACTCTAACTATCTGCTAAATCAAGTAAACTGTCGAGCTTATTACGTCGACCTTAATTAATGGAATATATTTGTATTAGTAGCAGAATGGTAAATAAAAAAAGAAAAGCATGTGTGTTTTTTTTTTTATTTTAACGAAGGTATGATAACAAAAATTATAATGACAATATTTCCCCCAATATAAATTATATAAGTAGTTGCAAATACCAAAATATATGATTTTTTCTGTTTTTCCATAGATATTCTACGTAAAAATCAAAGTTCCCTCACAGAGCCCAAAGTAATCATTGCCTGTATATTTGAACTAGCAATATGAACAAAAAAAATTGGTTTAAAGGAAATTTATCAGGATTTTCCAACTTTAAAAATTGGCTAAAATATTTTTTGTTTCCATATAATTTTTATCATGACCACACCGTCCAGCGTATACGTTACATAAACGGTAACTGCACCGCATTTACGGGCGGTGATAACCCGGTATTTCCTGTTATTTTTGTGCTCGCGGCCGAACAGTGAGGTAAGAAAACCTCTTTATTTTCATAATTATTATTTCGTTTTTAAATCAAAGATTTAGCCGATACGAGCAGAATTCTGTTTAAGGTTCAAGCGGACATATGTTTTTGAATGGGAACATGACTGTTTCCTCCACATTCTTCTGAATTTAAATTATTACAGATTGAAAACGAAATATGTTGAAATTTTCACGAAAAATATATTTTCTGAACAAAAAGCGGAAGTCTTGATTTAACAAATACGTTTAAACAACACACAATAAAAATAGAAATATAATAATAATTACGTAGAAAGATGAAGAAATGAGTTTTCCATCGGTGGCGAAAGTTTCATATCGATATTTACAGACGTTTTTCTTATTTCTTACTTTAAAAATGGGCTAAAAGAGAGAAAATGATCACACAAAAAATAACATTAAACGTAAAAATTCTTCATTTCTTTAAATTTTATAAAAAATAATCTCCCAAACTGACAATCAAGCCCTTTCTTCTGATACCATGAACACAAAAATATGATGTTTGATTCTGGAGGAGTTGTGTTTCCATGATTTAGAAAACGCCACTTGGTGTAGTGGTAGAGCACCGAACCCATGATCGGAGGGTCGTGGGTTCGATCCTTCGCCATGACTATGTGTAGTGTCATTGAGCAAGACACTTTTTCCACATATGCTTAATACTGGTTATACCCAGGAAGACTTCGAGCTTGATTTGTCTAAGCTGTTTCACAAGTAAAATAAATAAGTTTAAACTAAACTAGAAAACGCCAAATGTGTCCAAGTGCCTCCAGTTGCCTATCTCTGTTTATATGTCTCTGATAAAATGATCAAATTAGGTACTTTTTTCTTCTTTAAGGACAATATCTCTAGATCTCTCAAATTAGGCCTTTGATCCCTGGATCTCTGAAATAATGGCCAATGTTCCCCCAGATCTCTGAAAATAAATGAACATGTTCTCCAGATCTTCAAAACCCCTGGGAGGGCCTCACCACTCCAATTTAGATATCGACTTTGTCACGTTTTTGTGAATTTGCCATACCAAATTATTCGGATTTGATTTATTAATGTTAATGAGATGAATTTTGTCCATTTTAATAATTATTTTATTTTTAGACATAACAATATAATCGACTTCCGTCAAAATACGATAACACCGGAGATAACCGAATCAAAATACATATCCCAGGGTGCCGCGCGCTAAAACATGTAGACTGGTACACGGAAATTCAGAAAATCGTGATATTTTCTCCGCAGCTTTTCCCATTTACGTAAACCATTCGCAGATTATAGTGCCATGATCGGAAATCGACTTATTGCACACATTATACGTCGTAAAATTGTCTTTTACAAAACTTACCTATTACCGTAGAAGCAGTACATATGGTATTATCAAATGTTAAGGTAATATAACCGAAATTCGGAAGATGAAATTTATTCCCCCCAACCTCTATAAAATTCAAAATAAAAGACTAAAAATGTATCGCTCAAAAGGTCGCCATTTTTGGATGAGTGATTTGTCTTCAGGACATATAATGCAATGGCTTCGGCATCTACAAACTATTATTTGTTATTTTGAATACTCTACAGTAATCAGTCTTGAAGATATTCTGGTACAGATTAAAATTAAACATTTATTCAATTGATGTAACTTATTTCTCGGAGTATGCCACACAATCTTGAATATGAAGCGCTTAGCAGTAATGACCCAAGCGCCTGAACCCAGTACAGGTCCTCAGTTGCAAGGTGCTCAGTGGTCCAGTCGTAGATCGTTTGAATGGGACCGCGTGGATCAGTCAAAGACATTGAGTGTGATTTGTCTAAGTTGCAGGAACTTGTTTCACAATCGAAAGTGAAATAAATAAATCGGACCCGGGATCAGAAGGTTGTGTGTTCGATCCTGGAATATTTTGAGCATGATTTGCATAAGTTGTAAGATCTTGTTTAACAATTGAAGTAAATAAAAAATTAAACAATTTCTTACAACTAAAGACAAATCCTGTTTGAAGTTTATATTATTAAGACTAAATAAATTATCCTCGCAGTACCATAGTTTGATATGCTAACATATAATTCAAAACAATAAAAGAATTAAGTTATCTCACAAGAAAATTTCTACTCATTTCAATAATTCCACCTCCATTTAAAACAATGTTTCAATTAATATTATTCACTAAAGTGACCATGTAAAATCAGTCAGAAAACAGTCATGTAAAAAATATAGCAGTTTAAATACACAACCTCAAATCGAGGATATGACATCGGAGCAGATGGCCACTTTAATCATGTGACTTTAAAAGTCGAACACATTCAATACTATTGATTATGATTTCTTTTTTTATTTTACCAATAAAAATAATATTTCGAAGCAATGATGTCTTTTTAAACATAGCAGGTAAGGTTTTTATTCTTATGTGTTTTCCGTTTTGCTGAATTGAGGACATACATAACCATTACAATAGTGCAGCGAATATATTGGGCCTAAATGTTTACATGGATTCCCATTATTTGGAATATCCCATTTAGAACGTGAATACTTGCTTCTGACTCAGTGGCTGGGAGTAGACTTTAAAAATAATAAAAAAAAGTCGTAAAATAAAACTGGGGCAAAGGGTTATCAGTATGAAAAACACATTTTTTTACTTGACCTAAATAAATATCTCAACTTCCACCATGTGATCGCCATTTATAAAACGGCCACAAAAGCAGACGGAAGACATTTTAAATTTTTATTTTTTGGGTACAAAAAACAGGGCCTCCTTTGGCTATTTTTTTCTTTTCGCCACTACTTCGTCATATTTAAAAAGTTGGAGCCAAATTTAAAAAAATGGGGTCAAATTAAGAGCCATTTTTGTAGCCAATTAAATTGCGTACCTTGGCCAACATTCTTTAAAATCGTTATCAAACCATTCATAAGTTACAGTAACTTACTGTATGTTTTCATTTACTTGTTTTAGCTTTTGAATTAAACACGTTTTTTATGAATATAAGTTTTAATGTGTATTGCACTACTATTAAAAATTATTATTACCGTATATCGTCGGCCATAAGTCGAATTTTTCAGACTCCAAAATCACTCTCTAAATCCCTACTCGACTTATGGCCCCGTCCTAGTCCAGAGTGATGATTTTTTTTACCAACGGTCAGCTCCTACTGAAGTTTTGAACGTCGAATTTCAGTTTCAGCAACAGTCTATATGAACAATGACACCAAAGTGCAGAATTGAATTACACTCTTGTCAATCAACTATGCATCTCGCAAACACAAAGGATGATTACGTCATACGTGGAAAGTTACTTTGTTCATGGAAAACTCTGATTGACAGTTGAAAAAAATGATCGGTTTCAATTAGACGCTTGATGTTTTAACTCTATGCAAGGGAAACCTTGATCTTGGTCAGCCGAACGATTGCGTTGCCTAGCAACCTATACGATGTTGGCACGGGGTGTAAACATATATGCCGAAAATTGCCTTGGGATATTTGGGTCAGAAGTAACCGATTATTGCAATTTGCATTCCCACATATGTGGTGACACTTATCCACGGATTACAGAATATACCAAATATTCAACAGAAGACTGCATTTGTTTGTCGGCTGCATATTTGCCGTTGATTCGATAACGGTACATGAACGTATACTGGCGTAAGGTCAGTTGTGAGTGCAGGCAATCGCTACTGTAGGAATTTTAATATTTAGGTGACCCAAATCTCACCCACTTCCTTTTCGAAAATTCTGGGTCGACTTAAGGAAGGGTCAATGCAAAGAACTGAGATCTGAAGGTCAAAAAGTCCCCTCGACTTATGGCCCGACTCGCCTTATGGCCGACGATATACGGTATCTTGTGAGTTGTTATTGCCTGAAGTCGATAATTAGGGGAAGCATTAATTGTTGATTTATATTGCAAATGATGCATTAGTTTAAATGGAGTGCAGTCAAAAACCAAATCAGCCCCAGTCATGTTTCTGTACTTGTTTTGCTTTTTTTTTTTTTATAGCATGCTATTCTCACAAAACCCCATACAGTGTATTTTATAATTATTTAACATCTATACACATCAATTTATTTTAAAATTATCAATACACAAATTATGGATTTCCAGCTAGGGTATTGACTGCAATTGCCATTGGTTAAAACATTCTGCAACATTTTCTAAATATCCATGTTACCCCACCCACTTTGTCACTACAGACTCGCTATAAATATGGTCAATATTAGCATTATTACAACAGAGTATATAGATCAAACAAATCTACTTATTGTAAAACCTTGGTATTGATATCAAACAACCAATAGTCATCGCTGACATTATGAACAAAATTATTTTACAGACAAATCTACAGTCATTTATTGTTTTTATCCAGGAAGCCGCCATTTTGAAACTGTCGACAAAAAATTGGGTTACCCATTAAAGTATAGTTGACAGTGTATTGGTATAAACAATTTTTCTAAACCTATTTAGCATATTTTAAGACATATTAAATTTCTATATGATTAAAAAAATGTAAATATATATAATAATTAAAAATATGAATATGTCGGTTGTCACTACGCGACCACATGATTATTTTTAGCTTAGGGTAATGTAACACGTGTTGAAATTTATGATGTGTGACAATGCAATGGCCTGAGGGAGATATCACAGCTGGGTGCTGATTAATCTGTTACAAAAGTACCTGTACAACACATAAAATTACTTGAGAATTCGCTGGCTGTTGGTCATAAACAGAATAGTGGAGCATCAGAATAATGTGTTAAATGTTGAAAATAGTATAGTAATTTTTAGTATTTTATCAAGTGCCGAGCACCAGAACTGACAGTTATTGAAAAACTAAACAACAGAAAATGCTTCACCAGGTGAACAGATCATATTTGCCTCTTCCTCGAAAAATCAAGAACGAAACCATGGGCAAAGACTTATTAATGGAAATATACTGAAATATGAAGACTTTCCAATAATTGATTGTCATTAATTAGATTGTCGTCGAATTCTGGCCAAACCAGTCGACTTCATATCATTATCATTTGTTGGCCTCTTACTACATGTATGTCATTTGGAATTGCTGCAAAATTTTACATAGCACTGAATGATGTATGCAAAATAATTATGATGTTGAATTTTTGTTTCAGAATTTAGATATGAATGATACAGCAGTTTATGAAAATCCCGTTTGGGAAAATGCCAGAAAGGCATTGGAGGCAGTGTCCCCTTCAAAAGCAAAGAACAAGCAAACAGGTACTGAAGAAAACAGCACTGCATCTGCCGTAGGAAAACAGGAGGGCAGCACAGGCCAACATTCCGAGATGAGTCCTCAAGAGATGTATTACCAACAGTATAACAACTTCAAACAGAATCAAGGAATGCCACAAAGACCGTATGTGTTCATTTTGAGAAATATATCCTCTGAATTTTATACTTGGGTCATTGTTGTTACAAAAATTAATGTTCATATGTGTAATCTCTTCACCATCTTGTCTAAGTTGAACTTAAGTTGCCGATGTTGGTTTCTGTGAAATAATTCTGCTAGCAACTTTACTGTTACTAATCTGACTAATTCTTTTGGTTAATTGCTTAAAGTGCTTATGAATTTTTGTATCAAAATGGTGATTTGGAAGAGTAGGGGTCATAGTCCCATTTTTATAAAAAATGTCCCATTGATATTGGGATTATATGTAGTAATTTGATAATTAAAAAATGTCCCATTGATATTGGGAATATATATAGTAATTTGATTATTAAAAAATGTCCCATTGATATTGGGAATATATATAGTAATTTGATAATTAAAAAATGTCCCATTGATATTGGAAATATATATAGTAATTTGATGATTAAAAAATGTCCCATTGATATTGGAAATATAAATAGTAATTTGATGATTAAAAAATGGCCCATTGATATTGGAAATATATATAGTAATTTGATTATTAAAAAATGGCCAATTGATCAATGTATATTAGCAGGTATATGATCACTCACACCAACTTGACACAGTACTTCTTGATAAAAAACAAATATTCAGAACTGGTGCAGGGCCCCTGGCAACAGTCTCTGATGATTGATATACGACATTGTGTCTCATTATCATTCGTCTCTCACCGCTGATTCAAGTTGGAATGTGTGTGTCCGATGGGGTGTGTCCGAGTACTGGTCAACCTTTCAGGATCCCAGGAAACAGTGGTTAGGTTAACTGATTGTCTGTTAGCCCTTGATGACAAAAATTTGACGCTAAATATTCAATCAATCAATCAGAACTGGTTCTTCCCAGGAAGGGGTCTTGAGAGCAATTCATATTTATGCTCTGAGCTTTCTTCACAATTTAAGCTAAAATAAATTGGTTTAAACTAAATGTATATTTCAAATTGACTTTCATGTTAATATTTTTATACATTGCTCCTTCATAGAGTTATGGTTACATCAGTTTGCACTTTGTAAATCAGTAGACCATCACTCTTCGGATGGTAACTGAAGTATTGCTTGGCCTTACATTCTTCAAACTTCTTCAAGCATGGTTCGTTTTGGTAAATATAATAAAATCAAGGTCACAAGGGCTCTTTGTAGAAAATCTGTTTTTGCATGATAACCAAATACTACTTGACCTACAGTCCTCAAACTTTGGAATGTTATTCACGTTGTGATAGCCTATTCATTTTGAGGACAGTAGGTCAAAAGTCAAGGTCATTTGGCTATTTGTAGAAACAGATTTGTGGAAGATAAAGGAGTACTGATTGACCCTACAGTTTTCAAACATTACAGGCTAGTTTGTCTTAGCAAATGCATTAAACCTATTCATTTGGGGTCTGTAGGCCAAAGGTCAAGGTCACAGTGACTTTTTATAGAAAACGGGTTTTTCAACTGAAAAATATGAAAACTGTTTGGTCAAAGTAACTCAAACTTTGCAGGTTCACTGCTACCTTTTATAGAAAATTCAAAACAGTATTGCCATGCTGTCGTATGTTTTACAAACACCTTGATTTTTTTTTTTAGGTCCTTCCTTTACTGTTATTACTGACTATTTCAGATATTTTGGAATGCCTCCTAATGGAAGTCCACAAAGATTTGGCATGTATGGTCAGCAGTTTCCACCTGGGGTAAGTAAATGTTTTTGTAAGAGTTGTAACAGTAAATGTATTTATTTCAACAGTTTTATTGTGTACATGTATTACATTCTTTTCTTATGTAATATCGTTGGTCTCCATTTTCAATGACAAAGTAACAAACTTTTCAAGAGGATCAAAAATATAATTTGTCAAATAGTTAGGTAGTTACAGACCTGAAAACTTGTATTAAGAAAAAAAATAAGGGTATTCATACGTTTCATTGTATTTATTTTTACAGCAGATGAATAGTTTGTAGTAGAAACTGTTGCTTCGGCAGTCAGTCTTTTTTTACACCCCCTAAAACTTCTGGGGTGGCATATAGTAATCTCAGTGTCCGTCGATATTTCGTGTCTGGCCTGTAACTTTGTCATGCATAGATTGATTTTATAATTAGGTGATGGTCACAATTTAACTTTCTTTGACGACACTTTCAGTCTGAGATTTTGTGTCCGGTCTGTACTTTGTCACCTATGGATAAATTTAAAAAAACATTTGCTTACTTCATCAGCATTACATGACAATGTGTCGCACGTAAGACCAACACCCATACCTCAAAGGTCAAGGTCACACTGCATTTGTTTAAGATTTCAAGTCCAGGCTGTAACTTTATCGTACATGGATGGATTTCAAACACTTGGCTCAATTGATCAACATGACGTGATGACATGTCGTGTGTAAGACCCAGAGCCTTACCTCAAAGGTCATAGTTTCAGTTTGTTTGATATTTCATGTCTGGTCTGTAATTTTGTCTCATAAATGGATTTTAAAATAGCTTGACACAAGTGATCAACATGTCATGCTGATGTGTCACCTGTTTTACCTGTAGAAATACTTAGACTTTTACATCAGATGTGTAAGTTAAGGTCACACTTTAATGTAAAAAAACATGAAATTGCGTGTCTAGAGTCTGAAACGTCAATCCATTAATCTTGATATTTATGGATACATTTAAATCGCTACTTATCATAAAATATATTGTTATTTTCACAGACCATTTTGGAGGGCATGACACTTATCAGTGACATTTGTTTTTTTTGTTTTCTTTTTCAGTTTTGATATTTCTTTGGCATTTCAGCCTTAAAAAGTTGTACATTTGACATTTTAATATTGTAATATCATCTTAACACTTTGCACTTGTTCATATGGTCAAAATGACTGACCTGTTCTGATTGGATATCAATTTTGTCGTTTTGTACGCATAAACAGTATGAACTTCTGCTTATTGTAATGAAAAAAAACCCAAAATGGTTAGTTCAGAATTTTAAATGGAGGCAAATAATATGTTTTTTTTTTAAAATAACAATATAACAATCCCAAATTGCTGATTAACATGTATTTCATAAAGTTGTTGTTTAAGGCACTTTTCAATTTAAAACATTCAGTTTTACTCAATATAAAAAGGAAAAAAGCTTCTGTTGAACGGTATCTTATGTTATAGGTTAAGATTAGAATTTAGTTTATACTAATTTATTTTAGCTTGATTGTAATGAAAGCTAAGAGCTTATATGAATTGCTCTCGAGTCCGCATCCTGGGTAGTACCAGTACTGAGGCATCGTGTTGAGCAGGGGATTGAACCAGCAATGTCTGGCATGAGCGGCTAACACTATCCATTACACTACCACCACGCTTAAGATTAGAACTTGAAGTAGTATGCTTTTCTATTTCAGGCGAGAGGATTTGGTGGTCCTGCCCAGTTTCAAAACGAGAATGGACCAGACCCCAGAGGTCCACCACCAGGCTTTAATCCACACTTTATGCCCCAGGGACCCAGGTTTCAGCCAAGAAATAATATGCGTATGTTATTTTTCTAATTACTGTTCAGTTTTCCCTATATTCTTTGTTCTTTTGTGTAAACATGTCTATTTCTGGCTGTGTTCCTCAAAAAACAGGCAAGGATTGGTTGGTGAGAACCTTTTTTAAACTTAGGATCACTGAAGGGTATGATGAATGTTTTTTTTTTCTACAACATTAATTCCATTCTTTGACCTTGAGCACTGACTGAGAAACTGCATAACTTCAATATTGTATGAATCTATGCCTGCTAACTCCATGATTGTTTTACATTTTTCTAACATTGAAGTAATTCAGGCGAATGTTTTGGTACAGGGTTGAGGGGTTGCACAGTATTTTTGCAAAGTTTAGAACTTTAGAATATTTTTTTATAGAACTTTCAAAAGATTGTAAAACACACTAAATGAATTTCCTGACTTTTTTTTCGTAACTTCAAAATTTACACTAAAAGTTTTTACTTCATAAACGTGACCCAGATGTTTACCTAAATTTTATTAAAATGTTATATTATAGAACATCCAGGTACCGGTGGAATCAGATTCCATATTCCTAAACGACAACAAAAGATGCAGCAGCAGCAACAGCAACAACAGCAGCAACAACAACAAAACTCTGGAATGAGCAACTTCAACCACAGTAACTATCAGCCAAGGCACAGGTTCCACGGACCCAGGGGCCCTAGGGCTCCACATGCGATGAATCACAATAATGCTCCAAACAAGCAGCAGAATGCAGCTCCTCCAGAGAACACCCCAAAGCAGAATAATACCACGACAAAGCCACCTTCAAAGTAAAATGCATTGTATATGAATATTTGTTGTTAGGATAGGTATTTGTGTCCGATGAGAAATTACCTACATACAAGTTGCATCATTTATGGTGGTCATAACATAGTATAACCAGCCATAGTTCTCGAAGGTGAATTGTGGACAATGGCTAAACTAGAAAACTTCAGAATAATATCTAACTAACAGACCGGACTAAGTTTTATGACAAGTTGGTCATACCTTCAAGTTTTATGAACAGAATGTCAGTCAACAGCTGATGTTCTCTATAGCATACATCAAATTCTAAGAATTTATTATTTCGCAATTCATTTGTAGACTTTTGCAAAACAAGTCGCATAAAGAGTATAAGTTGCAAAGACACACATGAATGCTCAAAACCAGATAAATGAGACAAAAAGTTGAACAGGTGATTTTATTTTATAAGATATTATAACAAATTGGCACAGCTGATAAAGCTTTTCTTAGATGGTTTATAGAATTGATGATTAAAAAAACTTGCCAATCAGTATGCAAGCAAATGCAACTAACTTTATGTGATTTAAATATTCAGTTATAAGTTGTGTAACTTGTGTTATCACTATTTAACAGTTTTTGATACCTTTCATTTTACCTAGTAATTTTTTTTCAGTAATACAGAGGCGGAGCTAGCCGAGGCTGCAGCAAGTGAATGGCCTCCAACGTTGAGGTCAGTATTTCCTTTGTGTCTTTTCTTTTGTTGATAGGCTTGCATGCTTCTATGTATATGTTGTATGGTTTGTGCCCACATGGTGCATACACCTTTTATTTCGATTTAAAAGAAGATCATATTTGCCACAAAATGTAAATTCTGGAATGAGACATGATTCAGACAGCCTCTATCCCTAGGGAAAACTGTTTAACAAAAGAAATTTCTTAGATACAATATATTTGTTGTAAACCCCCTTAATGATACTATCTTCAGGTCATGGGTACAGCGAGCATTCAATAGTGCTAAGAATCCTCAAGAAAAAGACCAGATGGAATCCATCCTAAAAGACAGACTGACAGAAACCTTCACAACTGGCAAAGCTTGGACCACAGATTGGGATCAGGAACCTCTGCCCTTGTAAGTAGCATTGTAGCATAATATCTCAATTTTAAATTCATGATTGATTTTGTGCTAGAATCTTCCTCAGTTGGTGCTCGGCATTTAGAGGATAGTTGTAGGTCTGGTCAGCCCGGTGTCGGTATAATGTGACTTGTTGGGTATCATGTTGTGTGTGGTGTGATACTTCAGTTTGGCAGCACTTAGAATACTGTCTTAATAGCCACCGTCGTGATATACCAGAAAAATTGTTGTAAACAACATCACAGGGCTTTCATTAAGTTTTGAAGTAGAAGGATGAATGAAAAAAAGTTAAAGTGGGTTCTGGGTGTCCACCACTAAAAAACAGAAGAAACTCAGCTGAAAATAGTCGGTTGTTCAAGTAAGAAAAGCCGGTGAATACCCCAGCTTTTAATGACAGTCCTCCATCATAATAGTTCTTTTATTTCACGATGCAGAATGGTGTACTAGATACCAGTACATACAAAAAAGAAAATTTTAAGCAAATCTACTATAGGTAATGGGTGTGCCATATTTCAGCTTAATGTATTATTAAAAAAAACAAGAGATTAATTATCAGAATATCTGATATTGATTACTTCTCCATAATTCTACACGTAAGCTATAATGTTTTAGTGATAAAGTGCAGAGCAGTCAAGATCGTAGCCCAGGGCAACAGCCAAAAAATAAACGCAGCAGGTGGGAGCCTCAGGCCAACCAGAACATGGCTGGTCTACAGAGTAGTATTCTGGCAGGTCCCCGCCCAGGTATGCCTTTTTTTTTCATTGATTGGACTGTATTGGGATCAGTATAAATTGTTAGTCAATGTAATTCATCATTAATGGTTTTCAGAAGTCACATGTTTTTTTGCTTTGAATCATTAATGGTTTTTGAAGTAAAATGTTTTGAACTTTGGAGCAGTTATGGTTTTCTGAAATCATTGTCTCCGGTGTTGTTTTAATATTAAGTGAGAGAAATGAAGTTTTGTATAAGTTTCTAATCAGTTGATGGGAGTGTTCCAATTGATAAGAAAGTAAATGTAAATGGTGTATTGACCTAAAAATTTGTTGAAAAAGTAAGCTTTCTATGAATTGCACCGACAGATAGGTGTTGTTTGTACAAAGCAAACTATATAATTGTGTATTGTTCATTTTACAAGCAGTATTTACAATTGTCGAGAGTTTTTACAGTTTGTATGAAACACCATTTTATGCTATTAAAAGATATAATGACCAATTTCATTGGTCTCGTGATAAAAAATAATAAATCAAAGTTTTTTACTGTTTATTTTTCTGTTTAATGTGTATAAATTTTATTTGTGATTGCAGATATTGTAATATATACTGCTTTATTTTTGGAGAAAAGGGAGATTGAAATAAAAAGCATTGAGGATTTCAAAAAGACATGAAATCTTTTTAAAATTTTTCTTTATCCACAGGACACCAAGGATCAATGTTTGGTCAGCAAGGATTTAACAACAGAAAAATGGGTGTAAGACCCCCAAGAGGAGGTTTTCAGCCACGTGGCCTTGGAGCACAAAATATGGCTGGCCGAGGAAGAATGTCACGGCCAATGCTACGAGACTCAAGTCCATATTCTAGGTCACGGTCTAGGTCATATTCAAGGTAATGTTATGTTTATACTTGGTGTTAGCAGCTTATTGTAGAACTAATGTAATAAACAGATACTGTTTGTAAACAGAAGCAAATTTTTGATGTGAATTTGAATGAAGACTGTTTGATATAGAGCATTAACTTTGATGAAATGAAATTCTTTTAAATTATTGTAATACAACCTAAATATTTTTATGAATTCGGCATAAATCTCACCGTATGGTGTGTATAGTTAAAGGTCTAAGTGTTTATAAGGGTTTCATGAGCTATTACTATTAATGTTAAAGGTCTTTGCATTTTTTATATGATTTATTATTTATATACAGGTCATTTTCTCGATCATGGTCAAGGTCTCGTTCGCGATCACGGTCACGCTCTTGGTCTCCGACTAGACGTAGGCGTAGAATGTCATCTCCAGGGAGACGGTCATCTCCAGGTAGAAGGTCACCACCAATGCATAGATCACCTGCTAGGAGTCGTAGAAGGCACAGATCAAGGTATATTATTTAGATTTTATTACAAGACTTAAAGGCTCGTTCAACTTCAGAAACTGTTGTTTTTAGTTAAAATTTCAGTTTGTTGTACTCTTCCAGTTGATCTTTTGCATGTTATTTGACCACTGAGAAAGTATGCAAAGTAAATAATTAGTATAAAATGCATTATTTTTAGTAATTGTGAACATTTGTTTGTTTACAAATCAATAGAAATGTCCTTTGTTCTCCGGGGGTTGTATTGGAGTTGTGGACAGCGGACACATCTGGAGGCTGTATTGGAATATAATTACGTAGTACCAAATCTGTAACATACTATGGGGGATGAAAGGGGGGGGGGGGGGGGGGTGTAGAACTTGTCAATCTGCTTGCTCGATGTTTTTTAAAAAAAATGGATTGCCTAACATTCTCCATATATTGTTTTATTGAACTGGAACCAACAAGTATGTTAAAATACGTAATGATATTAAAAAATGAAAATATTTCCCTCAGAGAGGAAGAAGTAATTAAACTGTTGTGTGTGATGGCACTTCAAACAAATCATTCAGGCTTAAAATGAAGGTTTTAAAGTGTCAAAGGATCACAGCACATGTGAAAATAAAATTACGGGATCACGGCATCGCTATGCCACATTGGCCTCGGGGAAAGCGCTGAATTGGTATTATAAAAAATACACATTACGAATGTTTTTAGCAATATTACAAACACATTCAATTTCAGTCATTTTTGTTATCAAGCCATTTAGAAATTTACTGGATCTGTGATAATTATAATACCTATACTTTTACCTGGGAGTCAATTGGACAGAATATTGTCTCCAAACACAAGGAGTTCAAATTAACATCTACATTTTATTGTCTTTATATTTTGTAGAATTTTGCTTAATATGCATGTTAATGTATACACTTATGTTGTAATTTTAGTTTAAATGCGATTTACATTTTAAATTTGGTAACAGAAGCTACAGCCGTAGTCGCAGTCGGAGTGGTTCAATATCCAGTAGGTCATCGAGAGAATACATCTCACTCACTTCTCCAAGTAAACATAGAGGGCGTGGCAGAGGGACTAGAGGGAGAGGTCGTGGTAAAGAAGATAGCAGTCGAGGTCGTGGAAGGGATGGCAGTATTCAAGACAGACTTCAAAAGAACAGTCCTGATAAACCTGCATTTGGAAGTAAAAAACTAGGCAAACAAATGAATCAGAAAAATAATATCAAGAAAGGCAATAAGAAGTAAGTGGACAAGAATTTAGCTAAGAACTTAACACATTTATGTGTAGGATAGCTGACATTTAACTATGAAACTGTTTAGCCATTAGGTGTTTTTTGCTATGATTAAGTTTTCATATTGAATATTTTAACTGTTACCATTGAAAGTTATAGACAAATTTATCTGTTACCATCCAATTTTTTTTTTGTCAGAAAGCTTTGATTTTGTTTTATTATAGATACTCTGCCCTTTTTCACATTATTACATGTATATACTATTTCACTGATATCAAAGGTTTGATTTATAGGGATATACCTGTTTTTCTGGTGGTACACATTGTAGATGCAAAATACAGTAAGGTCGTCCTTTAAATATAAACTGCTTGCCGTGCTACCTACTCAGGGCTGTTCCATTTAAACATACTTCCACCCATGGACAGCAAAATAATAAACTTAAATGAATTAAAAATATAAAGGGGGAGGGTCCAATTTCAAAGTGCCTTCCATGGATGGGTTGTATGTTTAAATGGAATAGCCCTCACTCAAAATTGACGCTACCCAAACTTTTTTATTGACTTTCAAAGTGTTTAATTTTTTTTAAATGATTTCTTTAAATTTTTCTTTAAAATGACTGCAAAATCAAAATTTGGCACAAAAAAAAATAGCTGCCAGCCTACCCACATGACAAATACTGGGTCGGAGCACAGCAAACAAATATATTTTAAAGATGGCCTTATGTGACAAGGCTGGAATTGTCCGGTTAATGCTGTTCTCCAACAGCTCTTGTTCTTAATATTTCTGATATCTAAAAGAATTTACTGTCATAAAATGTGAACATTTTTTATTTCACATTCCAAAATTTTAAAAAATATCAGTTAAGTTATATACTATATCGTTAGAACCATTATTTTTTTCTTTTCTAAGAAAGACACTTGTAAATATTTGTTGGATGTAAATTACTTGATGTATCAGTTATATTATCCTAAATGCTATTTTGTTGTTTCAGAGGTGGCATGAAAGTATTTGAAAACACAGAACATTCAACTGAGAAGTTAATGTCGAGAGCCAAGAGATTTCAGGGCCAATTGGACAAATCCAAACCAAAACAGAAAATTGCCTTCTCCATGACAACTGTCAATAATTTTGATGATGTATGTAACAACATCTTTGGAAGTTTACTCAAATTATATTTAATCTTTTCTAATTCAAATTTTCTTAAAACATGTTTTAAAATATCAGCTAATATTTTGTAGTTGTTGATGGCAAATCAAAAAAGTAAATGTCATTTTGTTATTGTAAAGTAATTGAAAAATGAAAATGTTATCTAAAAATAAAAGTTTAACAAAGTCATCTTTGTCAAGGAGAAAAGAGGAAGATTTGGACTCTTGCGCATGTTGAAATAAACATTTATTAAATCAGGACAATTTTGTCTAAAAGGGAGCAATTAGAAAGTAATGGATCCGGTGATAACTGCAATAATTTCTGTCTTGTTTATGTATTTTAGTCAGATGAGGACAGTAACATGGACTGGAGCAGTTATCACATCACAGGCACATGCCAGGATCTTGAGAAGCAATACCTTAGAATGTCCGGGGTAAGTATGCATCGTAATAAATAAATATATGGGAATGTGACAAGCAAAACTGCTTCAATTTAGAAACTGTATTATCTTCTCCAAGTTCTTAAACTGGCCGATTCCGGTAATTAATGTCTGAATCTTCGAATATTTGCACGTTTGACCGTGTATGCACTCTAGCACCCGTAGATTTTATGGATCTTAACCAGTCATACAAAGTAGTCACTTTTCCATTATATCTGGGATAATGTTTTGAATAGTTGTGTCACCTATGACACTGGTGAGCTAATGCTTAACTGAATAAATATTAAACAGAAAATCTTCTATGTTCCCAGTAGTTCACATTAAGAAATGGAATTAAACACGAGCAAATGGTGCAAAAAGGTGTTTGTTAATTTAATGTAAGCAAGGATTTAAAGCAAACCTGTTATTCATTCAACTTGTGTGATCATTTGTAAGCTAATGTGATATTCAGTGCTCCTGAGGGCTGTCCTTGTGGTTTTTATACCCCAATTGTACTTGGAGTAAAATGATTGTTGAAGTTTTATTAATCAATATTCAATCATATAATCATTATTTATATCTGACTATAAGAATGATGTAGCGAGTATAAATTACAGTTTCTCTGTAGATTCTGATCCATGTTTGGTTTTGTATTTAGCATCCAGACCCAAGTAAGATTCGTCCAGTTGAAGTGCTACGGAAGTCTCTGGAGATGGTTAAGGAGGACTGGGCCAAGAAGATGGATTATCATTATGCTTGTGAACAGATGAAAACCATCAGACAGGATTTGACTGTAAGTTTCTACAAAGTTGGTTGCTGTGTGGTGGCCAGCGATGTTGGTCTTGCTTGAAAAGTTGTTTCTGCAATTACCTCTAGACGCTTTATATATTATAATTAGTGGAATCTTTTTATAACTGTAATACAGAGTAGCTTTATCTTTTTTTTAAATGAGATTCAGTTTTTTTAACACATAAAAAAAAGTTTTTGGAATGGGTGAGACCCATAACTTGAGCAGTGAGACATAAATAGTCATTAGACAAGTATCTAAGACATTAGACAAGTATCTGAGTCTTTAGACAAGAATCTAAGACATTAGACAAGAATCTCAGACATTAGACAAGTATCTAAGTCTCTTAGACAAGAATCTAAGACATTAGACAAGAATCTTAAGACATTAGACAAGTATCTGAGAATTAGACAAGTATCTAAGACATTAGACAAGAATGTAAGACATTACACAAGTATCTGAGACATTACACAAGTATCTGAGACATTAGACAAGTATCTAAGACATTAGACAAGAATCTAAGACATTAGACAAGTGTCTAAGACATTAGACAAAAATCTAAGATAATTTGGCCTCGAAGGACCCTGACTTTATCAAAAAATGACTCGGAATACTTAATGTGTTGATTTAGTATAAAATAATATTCTCTGAAGAACTACACTTAAATGACAACCAGAAGAAGTAGTAATATTAGGCATATTTTTTATCAGCCTACCTTACTATTTGAAATTTAGAATGATAAGATGGTGAGAAAACAGGTTAATGCAATGTTATTGTGTTGTTTTTTTTTAAAAAAAAAGAAGAGGAAACATGAAACATTAGAGTATGGGTTATGGCTATTAAAATAAACATAACTGTTTACAAAAGATTTGTAGCAAAATTCAGACTTCTTAGCTCGCTGGGACAAAGTCCAAATAGAGCTATTGTTATGACCCCGGCGTCGTCTGTAGACACCCAGGTTAAACTTTTGCATTTAAGTTTAAGATATCTATGCAGCCACTCATTGGATGTGAATGAAACGTTGCATGTGTGTTCATCATCATCATTGTAACACACACAGACAAGAACCATAACTCTGGATTGCATTTTGGCACAGTTATGGCCCTTTTTGGACTTAAGACACCCAGAGGCAAGCTTTGTTGGTCTTCTGACAACTCTTGTTAAAAACAGAGTTGTGTGTAAAATTTCATCCATCTTTATTGTTACATATATATGTAATTGTGTAAATTTCTTCAGGTTCAAGGGATTCGCGATGAGTTCACAGTGAAAGTATATGAAACACATGCAAGGATTGCCATGGAAAAGGTATGGTTGTATGTTTATCGCTCACATAAGTAAGATACAGGTATTTTTTACCATATAAGTAATTAGCTGATATGACAGTACGTTTATATATCTTTGAACAAGTTTGCTATTTTGTCCGGTTGTAATTAAACAAAGTTTTGATTTGAATATTATTTAACTAGTGTTGAAACAAACATGAATATTAATGTACTTTGTGTAAGAATAGCTCAGAACTTGTTACTGGTTGTACATCATTTTAATCATAATGATTTTGAACACTGTTTTATTTTTAGTCGTCTTTTTCCAATATTTCTGAATTTCTTTTGAGCTTTCACTTGTTTAATAAAAAACTATTTGTTAGGAGATCTGTTTCTAGGTTTTGCATGTCAAGTTAGATTTCAATGTTTTCTGTGGGTCTGTAAAACTTCATATCAAAGAAATACACCAGCTTTAATTCACTTGAATTTTGGCCATTGAATTAAGGGAACAAGCATTTTTTCCTTGGGTTAAGTAAGATTTTAAATATATTTGTCCTAGGAAACGTTGCTTAGATATTTAATTGTGTGACCTTGATGTACATATAATTGTTATATATTTCAAGACATTTGTACTTGTATATTAAATAACAATGTTCTGTTGTGATATTAGTATTTCTATTTCATGTACTTTCGCATGTTTTCCAGGGTGATCATGAGGAATACAACCAGTGTCAGACACAGTTGAAGAACTTGTATCACGAGGGATTACCTGGTAACAGGGAGGAGTTTACAGCTTACAGAATATTGTATTACATATACACTAGCAATCTTGGTGGTATCCTTTATTGAAACATGAATACTCAATCTGTACTTGTTATATATATAAATCTAACATATTTGCCCCAAAGATCTACATATGATATGATATTGTTGAATGTGGACATGAAATATCACATGCAGCTATGTTAATTAATCTGCATAGCATATTGGAGAGAATTTTTTTTTTCATGAATAACTTCCTCCAAAACTGTTTATCAATGCGGATAGGGACCTTTGCGGCTAAATGTACTGCTGAGGTTGTGGTTTCAGACCCAGCTCAGTCCAAGAACATTGTGAGGAAGTTTGTTAGTTGTTTGCAGATGGACTGCTTCTACTCGTATTCATTCTGAGGTTTTCTCCATGAATAAAACTTGATGCCATATATACCCATTTGAAAAAAAATTAATAGAAAAGAAAAAAAAAATACTCCATTGTTAAAAACCCCCTCCTTAACTATAATCCAGATATCAACACAGCGTTAACCGATCTCAGTATTTCCGACAGGAAGGATGAATGTATAAAACACGCTCTACAGGTTAGGTCTGCATGGGCACTGAATAACTATCACAAGTTCTTCAAACTTTATCTCGACGCCCCCAAAATGGCCGGTTACCTGATGGATAAGTTTGTTGGACGGTTTAGGAAATGTGCTCTAAAGGCTTCAGTTAAAGCGTATGTATTTGTTGTCTGGTGCTCTATAACATCTTTTTCTTTTCAGCAGTTCCTTTGTTTTGCAATGTATATGTATCATTTTACTGATAAACAATATTGTATTCCTTGCTATTAGCACTTTTGCAGTGAAAAATACCTTGTATGAAAATACAGTTATCCTCCCTTTAAATTCCAGGCCTGGTTAGCTCAGTCGGTAGTGTGTTTCGATACAGGGAGTCTTGAGTTTTAATCACTGCAGTCTCTGTGATGACTGATATACAAATATGTCCAATTGTCATTTATATCTCACCGCTGATTTATGTAGGAAATTTTTCAGTTACTCACAAAGATCCATTCAGGATCCCAGGAAAGAGTTATTACATGTAGCTTGATTGTTTGTTAGCCCTCAGTAGCCTAAGAATGGGCTAAATATTCATACAAACAAAAAAAACAAATCCTATTAATGATTTCGCTGCAAAGAAAGTATGACGAAGTACAATGTTTTGCTTCTTTTTCATGTTAATGATTTTAAAAATGGCGAAGTATACAATTGTTCATTGGTTTCAGTAATTGAAATGAACAAATTGTTCTACTTTTCGCAACATTTTACAAAGATTAACAGGAATGTTTCATCTGACATGATATTTATCCCACCCTATAAAAATTATTACTGAATATGGTGCTATTAATGTAAGTGGTATGATACTTCTTTTTTTTATAAAAAAACCAAGTGAATGGAGATGATTGGCAGGACCATATAGGAAGAGTCAAAATATAAAAGTTAATATGCAGCTGTCATTTTTAACAAAACTATTCTTTTTTATGGCAGATAAATGGCAACAGTGATGACCTTTTGTGTTTTCTTTTGAAAATTGTAATTATGTATGTTTTTATCCTGATTATTGTCTGAAATTCAAATTGCAGGTATTTTTTTGCATGTGATGGAGGATGTGTGTAATACTTTATATTTATTTACAATACTTTTAACATAAATAATATGATCAATATTATAAAATTGATATTGTATTTAAAGTATATATGTGTAGTAATATTAAAGGTAAGCATTTAAACACTTTGATGTGGTTTTGTTCAAAATTAAATTACAGTTCTTTAAAACTTAATTTGAGGTCCAAGATCCATCTGTAATTTACTTTTTCAATGAGAATGGTCCTGTGAACCTGTAACTTATTTTGTTGTTTTGTTACAGTGCCATTCCATTATAACACAGTTTTTCTACAGCTCTGTGTTTTAAAACTACCATTTACAACCAGACTTGTTAAAACAGCATTATATTGATGTTTTGTGTGACAAAGTCTGTTTGTCGGTTTCATGTCCGTACTACAAATTGAATTTGTTGTTATACCAGGCATCCCTTTTCATAGGTTCACACAAAATACAAATTACAATCCACAAATTGTTGTTATGGGTCTGAAGTATAGTTTAAATTGTGATAATTTAAGAGAAATGCAATTGGATACATGCACATGATTGAAATTTTAAATGATCTTGGACTTTAATAATTTGTTTTAATTTTTGAATTAAAAATGATTTTAAATTAAATGCACACATTACATAATTATCAAATTTTGCACAATTTTAACCCTCTCAATTCACTTTAACTATATAACTAAAATCTCATATACCAGGTAAGAATGATTGAATAGTCACACATTATATTGTTAGAATTTACTTAGGTAGGTGAGTATTTTGTTTTCAGGTTGGTAAGTATTTATAAATATAAATATTTGTGATAAATACATGTAAGATGAAGATGATTTTACACCATTACAATGTATTCTAACATATGTTTTATCTTTCTTCTTTTTCATTGGATGATTTTTCACTCTCCATCCATCTGACCCATCCATAAATATATATAAAGATATCGGCCAACTCTGCCAATAGAATATATCACCCCAGAGCTTGGCTTCTCAGATCGTACAGAATGTCTCGACTTTCTAAAAGAGATGGGAATCACGTTAACAGAGGATGAAAGTAAAATAGACTGTAAAATTAGTGTAGCTGTCGTCAATGCATTGTAAGGGAGATAGGAAAACTTTGTCTTTGTTGTATCTCAAATATGGCAGGGACAGAGTTGGCTTGCAATTGTGGCGTATAGCCTGGGCGCACTCCAGTAAAGTCGAAGTAGTTTCTTGCGTAAGCCTGAGTTGGAAGTTCTCCTATTTCTAGAAGAAATAAGGGCGAAAAGCAATGCGAGGAAATAGCTAGAAAAAGCTGAAATGACTGTAGCAAAGCAAAACCAGGTTTGAGATCTACATGTGAAGCCTTTTGCTGTAGAATCACGTGGAATAGTCCAAGCAAGATCTATTTTGAGCTTAATATCTGTTAAGTTTGGCGTGCAGGGTATAAAATCATTTCATGGTCAGATTTGTGGAAGTCCATGAAGTAAAGAGTTGTATAGTCTCATCCAGAAAGGAGGAAGGAATAAGAAGGGTATCTGAAATAAGTAGTCTTATGTCGTAAATAGAATATAATAAGTATGAAATAAATGGACAGATAATCTGTGAAAAAGAAAATCAACGGTGAGCAGTGGTTGTCATCCCAAAGTTGCTTGCAGAATTCTTCATTAGACTCGAAGCTAAATGCTATTTTTCAGGATTGGTAGTGAATTTTTGGGAATCCACCTCTTTTAATATCTAAGTTGGACTTGTTTTCTAAGGACAGAAATAAATTGTATCGTTCTGAGGGTTTGTTTCATATCAACAAAAGCTTAAACCTAGTGGCATGTTGGGAAAGGACAGTGTGATTCAATTGAGCGGAGCTAATGATAGAAATAAGACTGCAGATAATAGTTTATCATATTTCAGCATTATTCCGGGGGTAGGTTTTTGTCCAAAATATTTTATTACAAGGGTTTGAAGTTGGCAGAAAAGATCATTTAAAGCGTCACAGGGAATGTTTCTGATTCAATTATGGGCCCGAGCTGTCACTCCAATGCAATTTATGTGTTGTCAATTGGAGGGTATCTTGGTTCATCATGTCTTGAAAAGTTTGAAGAAGAGCAATTGTAAGAAGTTGAGGTAGTTTTGCAGATTACCCATTCCAGATGTACAGCTAGCTAAAAGGGAAGCACACGGCGAGAGGAGATGGTCTACATAGTAAATCATGAGTTTTCTGCTATCCACAAAGTACCATTTTGGAATTGCTAAAAATTCTTTCATGGAATACAGTAAAACAGAAAGTTAAATGTATCCAAGAAGATATGAAGATGGTCAATCAGCAGCATTGGGCGTAAGATGGCATACATGTATAAGTTATGTCCTATATAGATCAATAGAAATGGACTCATTTTCTATAATTATTCCATTTTCAAGTTTCATACCAATTATAAATGAAGAGTCGAGTTTTACCAACACAAGAAGTCGAAGCTTGTATCCATTTATTCTATAGCTTTTAAGACTGTTATTGTAAGTTTGAAGATGGAATCATCAACACTGATTGGGGATGGCGAAGATATTCCAGTATTACCTTAAGAAGTCTGAATGATCTTACACAGGGAAATCCACTAAAATAAGTCATTTCAGTTGTACAAAGATTTTGGATCAGAGATGGAAAGCAGATATGAAAATGTTCAAACAGCAGCATTGGGTGTAAGAGGGCAATTATAATGGAAGAGGCGAGATTTACCAACACAAAAAGTCAAAGATTGTTTCCATTTTTTTAAGCTTTTAAGACTATTATTGTAAGTACCAGATCAATCAGTTTGAAGATGGAATCATCAACACCAATGGGAGAAAGCGAAGGTACACCAGTACTACCTTTTGAAGTTACAAGTTAGATCTAGCGAGGGGAAGTCACTAAAATAAGTCGTTTTCATTTACACAGAGTCGATGTCTAATTAATTAAAAGTCTTTCTACACTCAAAATGGGAATAAAGTTCACCATCACATGGGAATCATCACAGAAGTCGATAGTCCATAAAGTATGTATTAAGCAATACAGGTGAAGCGGTTGAGGTGTATGTAGTTTGGAGGTTTGGTGATGGTGCATGCTGCGCTATGGTTGGATGAAGCACTTCATCTTGCCATTACCACTGTCTAGTAACCACTCACGGGGTCCTCGTTCATTATCCCTAGTCCATATCACGGCATCAATAATGCGACGAGGTTTCCAGATGCTTTTATTTCAGAACAACTACACAGCTTTGCCATGACAGGGATCTTGAGATACGACAGAGTCAACTAGACGTTCAGGGTCAACAGCCAACGAGTTCAAACACCGCAAGATGTCCACGAAAACATGGGAAATCAAAGCCGCTGTCCCACAAGATAAACCTTGGTGAAGGTAGAGGAGAGTGAATCACAACACTGCCAAATATTACCATTGTCTTTCATTTTATGATGTGTACATATTTACCGTACATGTTAATTATATGTTTTCTTTGTATTAATTAATTGTAAATATTGATAAATGTTTGATGAAAATATGAATATTTGCTTTATATCTTCATGTTTTGAGGATATTTAATACTTAATCATGAATGTTCGCTGTAAATTGTAATTTTGGGTTGTATTATCAATAGATGAAAACATTGATACAGGAATTTTAGGAAATGTGGTTTATTCTTTATGGTTTCTATAATCTGACATGCTTCGCATTACTAACTATGTGAATTTAAAAAAAAAGTATAAGAACAAAAAAAATGTAATAATTTATATATACATTTAAATGTGTGCATTTTAATTTATTTTATGAATGCATGGATTGTTAATGTAAATCCACTTCTGAAGTTTAAATAAGATGGGACTTGGTTTCAAATTGTTCAAAATTTGTTGATAGCTGTATAACAATTTTTGTCGAAATGTGCCTGACCTAGTATGTGCACATAATTTTTCTGCAGCCGTCATTCGTAAAATGGTGAAAGTGCATAACGTGCTGCCCTTGTCCGTCTGTCAAATCTGTTTTGCAATGAATATCTTGTGAAAGAATCTTTTTGTATTTAAATAATATTTTGTGTGAAGCTGTATACTTATACATTACAAGTTCCATATTTGTCGTCGTTTCAAATTTACAAGAGTTTGGGCACACTTATTTTTTGGATAACTGTATTGTTGCTGTAAATGCTTGTTGCATCTATTAAAAGCATTCCCATTTATTACAGTGACAATGCACTGCACATGTAGGTGAGAAAGGGGCAATCGCAGAGATATTGTTTAGTGGTACTTAAAACAGAAAAAGGAAATGTGCATGTTGTAGAGACATCTTTATTTTTCTTTAAATAATTTGTGTCTTAACTAGATGTGTTCAAAATTGTTTTCAAAAAGAAATTGTAAAGACATGTCACGTGTGTGATGTGTTATTTAAAGAGACCTCACCTTTAAATTTACATTTGCATTATGCACCAGCTATATGTAAGAAAACGGTGTAACTTTAAGAAATTGGTGCAATTTTCTGTGGTCACACTTGTTACTTTCTAGGAATTTGTGTTTCAAAAGGTAGGCTGTAAACAGTTGTATTCATAATTGATATAGTGAATCCATTTCTGGAGTTGTAACGCATTATAAAAATAGGATTTAATATTGAATTACAAATACATCAATATGTGTGTTTAAATAGGATCAAAATGATTTACAATAACTAATAACTTACCACTCGTTATTCATTATTTATTGTTTGCACGTGCTTTACACTGCTATACATATACTTCATTAGCTCAATATTTTGACCATTAATTTGTGCTTTGGGTCTGTCACATGAATGACAATGTATTCCACTTTTTCGATGTTAACCAGTATGAAAAGATTGCACTGTGTCTGTCCTCTATAGCTAACTTTTATGTCATTTATACACTTCCGTTCAAATGATTTCATTAAAACATTACAAAATATGCGCAGTTGTAAAAGCTATCTGAAAATTACTTGAATTGGTCATGGGATAACAGAGTTCTGGCCCTGTAATTTTAAAAAAGGGTGTACAGTTGAGTCTTGTCAACATTAACTCTGCCTTTATCTTTCATCCAATCGTTATCATTTTTTTGCATTAAACACATTCGGCTAGGCTACAGGTGAGTGACGGCTCTTTTGTGATTGAATTGGGGTTAATATAAATACTTTTTAAAACGTTTTTTTAAAGCAGATTAAACATCATCCAACTTTAATTTAAGTGAGTATTGAGATAAAACTTTAGAGGGATGCACAGCATTTATTTTTTATAAAAGTTTATATCTACATGATGCAAATATGGAATCTGACCCTTGGCTTCCAATCTCATTTGGAAAGGGGCATAACTCTTGAAATATAATAATAAGCTTGGACTTGGTAATATGTGATAAAAAGTGTAACAAATAATTTAGTTTTGTCTGATATATTAGTACAATTAAAAAAAATTGTATTTTAATTTTTGATATAGACAATGTTCACTGGCTTTATAACATTCTGATAATGGTTTAGATAGTAATGCTCGGAGGTCAATAATGACATTATGTTTATTGATGTTAATGTTGATTTCATGTGTGAACATGATTAAGATTCGATTCCAACATTGCCGTGTGTCTCTGATATGTGAATGTTTGGTAGTCACATGGAGAACTTGGAGCACTGCGCATTTTCAGGTAAAAATGAATGAATAGGGTTTTATGGAACACATTGTAGGAAGATTCCAAGTTCATTCTACATGTTCAAAAACAACAAATTAACATACAGATTAAAAAAATCACTGTGGCTCATGCATGGCGTAGGAAGCGACAATCTGAGTAATACGATAGAATTTGCTGAAACTGTAGTTCTGCAGGTATCAAGGTTCTAGATTCATTCTGCATATTCATTTGTTGATCTGTATGTTAATTTGTTGTTTTTATACACGAGTAGTGCACCTTGAATCTTCCTTCCTGATGGCGTTGAATAACCTATATGTACGCCGTAAAATCCCATTCATTCATTCCTTGTATTAAAGATCTGAAACCTGTACATGTCTTTATTAATTTAGAAGTTTTGAAGTGTGAGCATAAGTAATCAAGTTTATGTTGCTTGCTATCAAACTTTGTAATAGTGATACGATTTTTAGGATATTATTTTAAATATTTAATGGAGGAAATGAATGATTGATCTCGCAGATTATAGAGGTTATTTTTGTTATTGTAAATGTGCAGTTTACTGCAAAATTTACACTGCAGGAGTTATTTTTTTATATAAACTTTGTGTTAAATTGTCACTTGGTTCGTTGGCAGTTATATGTAACATGCCGACCTGCCCAAACATGTGACTTTAATGAATCGTCAAATATAAAGTTTTTGATGCTTGATACATTGAATGACACAAATTCAATGTAAGTAGCTTCTTAAAACATCTATTTTTCCTCGTTTCGAGGTGAGCTGAAAAATAGAAACATAAATATACCATTTTTTTGAGTTCTGTGATAAAAAGAACTTTATATTTGTGCTCATTTAAGATAACTTTTATTAAATCTTGAAAAAATCATATTCAGCTAAACAAGAGCTTCGCATCATATATATTTGCCAAAAAGTTTAATTCAATGATAAGTGAGCACTCGTATAAGATCCTGTATATTTCATTAGAATGTGACTTAAATGTGATATATTGAATTGTACGTTACACTCAAAAGCTTCAAGATAAAATATTACATGGGTTTGAGGTTCGGATAGAAAAATCTATCCCAAGGGATAACTGTTTTGGCGGTCTCGCGTTTATGGAAAACGGTTATCCCAAGGGATGCAATTTTCTATCCAAGCGGAAAAAGCCATGGATAATTCTTTTTCTTGCATACCAAACGTGTTAAATAATTATTTCAACTGGATTCATTATTATAGTTTTTACTGCGATTCTTTTAAAAACGTAAATTATATGATTTACGTCATATACTTTATAAGTTACGTCATAGATGGTTCCAATGTCACAGGCTCACAGCATGTGAACTTTATCTCGGCCCTAGCAACATGTGAACTTTATCTCGGCCCTAGGGTGAGACAGAAATGTATAAAAATGCAGATATTCCTTATATGGTATGCAAGAATAGTATGTATTTTTATATAAGTTCAGTGCATTTTGTTCTTTTTGAAATGAAGATGCACGAATTGCTCCTTTGTTAAATTCAGTTTAATTAAAGAAAATGTATAAATAAATTGCATTAATCTCCGTTAAAGAATTGTAAATTTTCTTGTAATATTGCAATGGTTTTTAAGTCGAAGCATGTCGGTGTGAAATAGGTATAAACTTTGGACACGTTCATTCTAAATTGTAACGTGATGAGGTTGGTATTGGTAAAACATATATTCTTTTTCTGAACATTGAAAAACTGAAATCGTATATTGAATGTTTAGTTAGTCTACAAGAACGCCTATCTTAAAGTTTTCTATATTGCTACTATGTTAAACATTGTAAAAAAAAAACATTGTAAAAATGTAATGAGGAAAAAAATGAAAAGGAAAAAAGAATAAATACACCATAAAATAGTGATATGATGTTGTCTTGAATTCATTGCCATATTTGTAACCTGCTGTCTACTGCAATGTTTGTGTCGTCTACCCAGCATTGCAGGGTCTTGGGGTGTGGGAATTACATTGGCACACCATCATAGTCGGTTACACTTTCTATTTAGGGCTTATATCTGCAACTTCTCTGGCAGTTTTCAGATCATTGTTTACGAAATGTCTACATATTTTAGACAAGTGTCCACAAGTTGTGGAACTTGCGAAATTATTTTTAGCTCGCGTCATGAGCTGAAGGCTCACAGTTGAGCATATGTATTAGCCATGTACCTGTCGATAATGTGCTTCAAATTTTGTGTGACCTGGAGAGCTCTCCTTTCTTGGGATTCTGCAAGGTTATTCAGTACTCGAGCACACCTATTTCTGCAAGTAACTGATGCTCTTTCTAACTTGAATCAGCGAAGAGAGATGAATGGTAATTAGGCGCAATGTTTGTATCAATCAACACGGAAACTAGAGGGGCGGGACACACCTGGATTGATTGTCAAATGCGTTGCTGGCTGGAGCCCGGGTTGGAGATTTTTACAGCAGTACTATGGGGAAAGTGGAATTTGCCTTGTCTTGTGTATTATTTCAATAATCTTTGTAACTTTATATTGTTATTCATTACAGGTGAGACTGGGTTCTTTTGAAACGAGTTTAATATCCATAAGGGGTCCAAAAAATAAAATTGTGAAATTTAAAAAAAAAACTGGTTAGCAGTCTGTTCAAATAAAAGGTCTAGTGCCCAGTAAGGTGATTTCTATTTTAAAAAAATTCTATTTCTATTCTTAAGTAATAGGGGGGAAATTCTCTTATTATCTATTTTAGGAATTATTTCGATCATTTTGAAGTCTGCAACTTAAATCGTAACAAGTGGGGCTTTGACATGTACAGGGGATTTGTTATCTGTGTCGGCAGGGGCCAAAATAATCGATAACGTTCTCAATAACCGGTAAGATATCTATGCAAGCACTCATTCGATACGAATGAAACTTCACATGTGTGTTCACCATCACCAATGGAACACGCAGAGACCAGAACCATAACTCTGGATTACATTTTGGCATAGTTGCGGCCCTTTTTGGACTTCATTTTTCAGGTTAAAGTGTTTAATCAGGTAAGATATCTATGCAACTACTCATTCGATATAAGTGAAACTTCACATATGTGTTCACCATCATCAATGGAACACACAGAGACAAGAACCATAACTCTGGATTGCATTTTGGGCGAGTTATGGCCCTTTTTGGACTATTTTTCGGGTTAAAGTTTTTATCGGGTGATATATCTATGCAACTACTCATTCGATATAAGTGAAACTTCACATGTGTGTTCACCGTCACCAATGGAACACATATAGACAAGAACCATAACTCTGGATTGCATTTTTGGCGAGTTATGACCCTTTTTGGACTATTTTTCAGGTTAAAGTTTTTATCGGGTGAGATATCTGCAACCACTCGTTCGATATAAGTGAAACTTCACATGTGTGTTTAGCATCAGCAACGATTGAGTAACTATCATCGTGAAACTTCATATGGGGTCAATAAATCCTGATCATTAATTGTAAGGGTCGGTTACCTCATAGGCCAATGTAATTTGGGTCATCCCGCCCCCTCCCAACCCATTTGTTTGCATTTTTTTTACGCTATTAACTCTTTTCTTACTTGCATTTACTATGTTCCACCATACCAATCCTGCCAAATTTGTATTCTGCTCATATAATTTTTTCACTCAACTCGCAAATATCAACACCCACAAAATAAAAAAGTGTATATTGTTTTAAAATAACACCATTTTTATACGTCTCCGATAATATATATGATGCGCTGTTCCAGTTCCCATATTCCATATTCAATGTCAATTTTGCTCAGTCCATGGCCCTTTTGAGCGGGGATATGAATTTACTGAATTTCTTGTTTTGTAATGATTATGTCCAGTATTAGCATACCTTACGAGCTATGTAATATTATTAAAAGGTATCGCAGCAACAATGACACATTTTTACCCACCACTTTTGTCTGAAAATAATACATATTATACATGTACATACCGCAAATTTATGTCATTACTTTCGTTTCTGTTTTGGAAAGGGACCATAAACCATGAAGCAACTGACCAATCAATGTGCTAAAATCTCACTGCTATACGCCGAGAGCTGTGTCCGTTCTACAGTCTAGAGAAAAAATGAAAAATATGTTTTAATTTAATCATACTTAATCGATATGATACATCAATCCAAGGAAAATATCACTTTGTTTGGTTTTACTGACATTTTTATATATAAACAAGAAATATCACTGCCCCTCAAATGTTCTGAGAAAAATAACAATAATGATACAATAGGTAGCGATGTATCCATGAATATCAAGAGTAATAGACTGATGTTTCAGACTGGACATGCAATTTCATGTTTTTTTTACATTAAAGCATGACCTTGGCCTTTGTGTAACCTTGACCTTGACTTCTGATGTAATGGTCTGGTGAAACATCATCATGACATTCTGACCACTTGTGTCAAGCTATTTTAAAATCCCTAAATGTAAGACAAAGTTACAGATCAATTGTTTATCAACTGATAAATTGAGCCAAGTGTTTTTTTGAAATCTATCCGTGTATGCTAAAATTAAAGGACGGACTTGAAATCTCAAACAGATTCAAAGTGTTGTCATACATACTAAAAGTGAGACCTTGACCTCTGAGGTACGAGTCTAGGTCTTACTTATGACACGTCGTCATGTCATCTTGATAAATTGAGTCAAGTTAAAGACAAAGTCACAGACCAGACACGCAATATCAAACACATTGAAAGTGTGACCTTGACCTTTGAGGAAAGGTTCTGGGTCTTACATGCGACACTTAATTATGTCATGTTGATCATCTGAGCCAAGTGTTTTTAAAATTTATCCATAGATGACAAAGTTACAGACCGGGCAAGAAATCTCACACAGACTGAAAGTTTTGTCAACCAAACTCAAAGTGTGACCTTGACCTTTGAGGTACGCATGTGGGTCTTACACGTGACACGTTGTCATGTCATGCTGATGAATTGAGTCAACTGTTTTTGAAATTTATCTATACGTGACAAAGTTTCAGACCGGGCACGAAATCTCAATCAGACTGAAAGTGTCATCAAACAAAGTTAAAGTGTGACCTTGACCTTTGAAGTGGGAATCTGGGTATAACGCGCGACACATCGTCATGTTATGCTGATCATTTGTAGCTAGTATTAACAAAATCCATCTATGCATGACAAAGTTACAGGCAAGACACGAAATCTCACACAGACTCAGTGTTGTCAAACAAACTCAAATTGTGACCTTGACCTTTTAGATACGGATGTGGGGGTCATACTCGCGACACGTCGTCATGTATGTTGGTCATTTGTATCAAGTATCAACAAAATCCATTTTACATGACAAAGTTACAGGCCGGATACGAAATACCGGACGGAAGGACGGACGGACGGACGCTGTGATTGCTATATGCCATCCCAAATTTTTTTTTTGGAGGGGCATAAAAAACTGTCAACATTTTTTATAACTAGGGTCTTATTAGTTTCGCCGGGCCCGATAAGCTCAGTCAGTAACGCGTCTGACTATCAATCCAGGGATCGTTAATTCGAATCCCCGCCCGACAATCGTCCCCTTGATGATTGATATACGACATTGTGTCTCATTATCATAAGTCTCTCACTGCTGATTCAAGTGGGAAAGTTATCAGTTACTTGCGGAGATGGGGTGTGCTCGAGTACTGGTTAATTTTTCAGTATCCAAGGAAACAATGGTTGATCAACTGATCGTCTGTTAGCCCTCGATGGCATAAAAATGACGCCAAATATCCAATCAATCAATCAATCAATCTAATTAGTTTCAGATAGTAAAACTATTGTATTAAATATCTCCATATGGTTGTACGTTTCAAGTTGATGCGCGAATAATGTACAATCGATTTGAGCATTACCAGGTGTCCCCTTTAGCAAGCGTTTAGTGTCAATCGTTAGCGAAATGTCGGTATTGATTTGGGTGTTAAAGTGGATCATTATTCAGGAAATGTGTGTAATTCCAGTCCTTGGTAACACGGAATTTTATCACGGGATATAGTTGTTTTACACACACTGCTGCTGGACGATCTTTTCTCGCCGCATACCGATTTAAGACATTCTACATTTTAACGGTTCGGGATGTTACTTTTCACCATTGAATCCAGCTAGCGCCCATGACGTGTACACGTTTATGTATGATATCAGAAGATGGTAAATAAAACCAAGTATTTGTACAGAAAAAATATATATAAAAAAAAGAATAGCAGTACGCAAAAAAGCATGGTGGGTTTCAGAAAAAAACATAGGAGTATGCTGAAAAACTATAGTAGTATGTTGAAAAAGCATAGTGGTTTTCAGAAAAAAGCATAGAAGTACGATAGAAAATCATAGTGATATGCTGAAAAAGCACAGTGGTATGCATATTCAGGCAAGAATATACGCTTCCATTAACCATGGTGAAGCATCGGTTATGATAAAGCAGTGGAACCTTGATCTAGAATATCATTATCTAAACCGAATATTCCCATGTAACATACTTACATTATAACATTTTAATTGGTCTATATATTTTTTCAGTTTATAGGAATATGGATAGAGACTGAAGTCTGCAAACTGTATAACCACTCTCTTATAAAAAGGAATTGGCGAGAAAAAGTAGAATAATTACAGTGCGGTCTCTCAAACAAAAGTGTGTCGTAGCATTGTGGCATCAAGTTTTTTTATGCCACTAAATTATTCCAAATTCGGACTTTTGTTTACCGTGTACAAACGAAAGGTCATACGATACGTAGTAAACTAACAGACGTACAACATATAAATGGAATCACTTACAAAATTATATGGTTCTGTAAGGTTACCTACAAATGTGTCGTTTCTTTGATATTTACCAACACCTTTATATGGAAAATGGATGCTTGAGGAGCGCAGTGACTGGCCAACGTGCTCCACAGCGATCTACTCCGATTTATGTCGCCCACCAATAAAAAAAAAACCAACTCCATATACGTTATAATATCTTAGAAATGGTGCTTAATTTTTATCACATTTATCCCATCCTCTCTTTCTTCTTTATATTTCGCATACTTGAGTCGGATGACATTTTATTTATGTCAACCACGATGGCTATTAAACGACATATCACTAAATATGAAATTTCCGCAGAGTTGCATATTTATTTTGAGGTTGCAAATGGTGTGTGGCTCCGGCAATAATACTGGCATCGGCACTGACTGACTTAAACTAAAAGCTTCTTGGTGTCGTCTAGCCAAGCGATGTGTCGTCGGAATGCGATATGTCACATTTAAAATATTTGCTCTCGAACAATCAGAATCGGGAAATATGCAATACTTACAGACGACAATTTCATTAGCAAATCCTTTGCATTAATACAAGCAAATTAAACTTCAATTTCATTGTCGGCTGTAAACATTTCTTTGACATTCTCTACTTTCTTTGTCTATACGTCTCACTACACAGTAAGCCTCTTCCACCCCGCCCCACCACCCCCGCCCCCACGGTAACATGATTCTTACGCTTAAACAAGAGTTGTCAGAAGACCAACAAAGCTCGCCCCTGGGTGTCTAAGTCCAAAAAGGTCTATGACTGTGCCAAAATGCAATCCAGAGTTATGGTTCTTGTCTCTGTGTGTTCCATTGATAATGGCGAACACACATGCAAAGTTTCATTCACATCCAATGAGCGGTTGCATAGATATGTTAAACTTAAACGCAAAAGTTTAACCTGGGTGTATACAGACGACGCCGACGACGACGCCGACGACGACGCTGGGGTCATGACAATAGCTCTCCTTGGACTTCGTCCCGGCGAGCTAAAAATGGTCTATGTAATTTGGTTTTGAAATATTTTTAAATTGGTTCATAGTGGTTGTGATTTCTTGCTGCAGATGAGTAGAGTAAAAGTTGGCATACTTCTATAAGATATCACTGATGTTAACAAGAGTTGTCAGAAGACAACAAAGCTCGCCGATTGGATAAAACTCACCATTAATGTAAACATTGAGATTGGAGGCAAACATCAAAACTTAAATGCACCTAAACGCAAAAGTTTAACCTGGGTGTGTACAGACGAAAAATTAAGTCTTAAAGGGCCATAACTGTGCCAAAATGCAATCCAGCGTTATGGTTCTTGTCTCTGTGTGTTTCTATGATGATGGTGAACATACATGCGAAGTTTCATTCATATCCAATGAGTGGTTGCATAGATATCTTACGTGATAAAAAACTTTAACCTGAAAATTAAGTAAAAAATGGCCATAACTGTGTCAAAATGCATCCCAGAGTTATAGTTTTTGTGTCTGTGTGTTTCAATGATGATGTTGAACACAAATGCAAAGTTTCATTCATATCCAATGAGTGGTTGCATAGATAACTTACCTGATAAAAAAAACTTTAACCTGAAAAATTAAGTGGAAAAGGGCCATAACTGTGCCAAAATGCAACCCAGAGTTAAGGTTCTTGTCTGTGTGTGTTTCATTGATGATGGTGAATACACATGTGAAGTTTCATTAACATCAAATGATTGGTTGCATAGATATCTTAAAGTTAAACGCAACTAAAGGCAAAGTTTAACCTTGGTGTCTAACTCCAAAAAGGGCTATAACTGTGCCAAAATGCAATCCAGAGTTATGGTTCTTGTCTGTGTATGTTCCATTGATGATTGTGAACACACATGTGAAGTTTCATTCACATCAAATGAATGGTTACATAGATATCTTAATATTAAACGCCGCAACTAAACACAAAGTTTAACCTTGGTGTCTAAGTCCAAAAAGGGCCATAACTGTGCCAAAATGCAATCCAAAGTTATGGTTCTTGTCTGTGTGTGTTCCATTGATGATGGTGAACACACATGCAAAGTTTCATTGACATCCAATGGGTGGTTGCATAGATAACTAAAACTTAAACGCAAAAGTTTAACCTAGGTGTCTACAGACGACGCCGACGACGACGAATATCACTTACCTCTCATCGCTAAGGTCGTAGGTTCGAGTACCGCTCGATCCATACACTTCATGTGAGACAGTTTACCAGTTATCTGCGGAAGGACGGTGGCTCTACTAAGATTCATTCTTCCGCCAATACAAATCGATATACCGTATTTAACCTGAAATGTGTTGAAAATAGCCTTTAACTCCATTAATAAATATACATTTAGATACGAGTGTCAGGTATCGCAAACGTCGCCTTTATCAGATCAACTTCTGGAATAGATAGAGCTATACCCTTCAATTGGAATTCAGACAAATGGAATCTTATCAAGAAGTCAAACCTAAATGTAATATTGTCAATTGCGAATTGCACAGAAAGCATTTCAGATCTATCGTAAGTGTTTTGTTTCAATGTTGGATGCTATTAGAATAAAGAAGTTCGGTCTTCCGCCACGGCTATGTGTGGCGTCCTTGAGCAAGACACTTTATCCACATTTGCTTAGTACTGGTTCGATCCAGGAAGACCTCGAGCATGATTTGTCTAAGTTGTACGAACTTATTAAAGTAAAATAATTACGTTTAAATAAAAAAGAATAAAGTCGAATATATTGATTTTGTGTCATTACTTTATATAAAATTAGAGTTTCATGATATATAACAGAAACTAACGTGTTATATGACGGTTCCAGTCAATAATATAATATATTTAGATACATGAATTAAAAATCGTACTGCGGCTTGAGCCAACAAATATGAAGTTGTAAGCGGCCACAATGATCTTTTTGACACACACACACACACACACACACACACACACACACACACACACATTAAAGTAGTAAAATACTGATAACTGGATTTTAATGAATTTTTATACGCTTTCCTTTGATTGATATTTTTGTAGAGTTTGGTTTATCTTATGCAACATTTTTAAAAATCAAAATACAATGTCCACAATATGTTATTGTTTGACTTTAAGTTACTTCTAGGAATAAAAAAGTAGTTCCTTTCAGGTATACCCATTTGGCGTTGATCAATAGCAAAGCTTAATCACGACAACATATTAAGCAGGAATTTGCCTTTGGAGTTTGGCTCGGCTAAGATGAACGTAGTCGTGTAGTATCTAATGGAACTAGAATGTATGATAATGGAATCAGACGCTTTAATTTTACAATTATCAACCTTGGCATCTCTGTAAATGTTTGTAGCATGGTAATATTTGTTGACCAAACTTTGGTTTACCTATTGACCTCTGCGTTACGTGCAAGTAGCGGACGCAGATTTTTTTTTTTCTGGATATCATTCAGTACAATGACAAGATAATACATCATAATAGTTTACGCAAAAGAATCACGTGCAATGAATCTAATCAATGAAGACGGAAGTCGACTTGGCAACAGCAAACAAACCTAATTGTCGTCTGCCTCGCCGTGCGATTCCATATTTCAAAAATGTTGCTGAAAACCGGAGACAGGCTTGACTTGTGGACGGATATAACATACAGGGAGATCAGAAATTGCAACGTTGTTGTCAAGCGAATGTCTATTCGTCTGCGTTTCTCAACGTGTTCCAAATTCAATTTAAAATAATGCCTTAACAGCTGATTGGCGTTCAACCGTCGATTATGACACGATAGTTTTAATGATAAACAAAACAGACATAGTATAATTCGTGTTTGATCGCGTTTCCGTGTAACAAGAATGGCTTGCCGTGGTCGGCCGATGGCGCAGAATCGATTTACACTCTAAATGTAAAATGTCAATATGGAATCGATTATTAGAAGTTTGTGTTTATGGTGGAGGCGTCATACATGGCATTGTTCTCGGTTACTCTTTATATTTATAGAAGATATATATAGGTTGATTTTTATTCTTTGTGAAATTATAAAACAGACAACAGCGCATGGTGTTTTTGTTGTGTCAGGTCACCTAGTCACCTTGTACCGGCACTGAAATGAGTAAGTGAGTGAGTGAATAGGAAGCAAGCAAACAAGCACGCAAAAGTAAGTAAGTAAGTAAGTAAGTAAGTAAGTAAGTAAGTAAGTAAGTAAGTAAGTAAGTAAGTAAGTAAGTAAGTAAGTAAGTAAGTAAGTAAGTTAGTAAGAGTAAGTTCGTAAGAAAATAAGAAAGTAAGTAAGTAATTAAGTCAATAAGTAAGTAAGCAAAATTAAGTAAGAAAGTAAGTTACCTAGTTTAAGTAAGTAAGTAAGTAAGTAAGTAAGTAAGTAAGTAAGTTAGTAAGTAAGTAAGTAAGTAAGTAAGTGTTACAAAATAGTTAGGTGGTTGTGGCCTAATTTAGTTGTGTCAGCTAGTACGTGTTCATTGTAATGATATAGGCTATATTTAGAACAGGTAGTGTAACGATAGCTCGATAGGAGCAACGTTTTTAAGATCTTTTTATATTTTCATTCTTTGATTAAAGAATCAGTCATTTTGAAGTTTATTTCATCAAATCCCATTAAGTATTAAGAAAGTTAAAATAATTAAACGGGTTTATTTGTCATAAAACTAGTTTAAGTTTACATTTGGCCTTAAAGCGTAAAATTGACATCGTACGATATTGGAATGTTTGTTGTTTCGTGATTTACACAAAATTCACTATGGTATGTGGACTGTTTTGCTATATATTCTAACTGTATTATGGGGAAACTGTCCAGTATAGCAAAACATCTTTGGAGTTGGCATGAAGTGAAGGATTGAGCATGTTACAGTTCCAGTACATAACGCATATGGGTATGTGCATTTTATATTATGTTGTATTTAAATGTCTGATAGATATGTTTTGACATAATCAGATCTAAGTAAAGTGGTATAAATTGTTCATATCCATTCCGACGATAATGTCTGTAATTTAGTTTCACATTCGCGATATTGAGAGTCGTTTTGTTAGAATATAGGCCGAGGAATCTGAGAACGTATTTTGAGCTGTTGATATCGTGTATACGATGAAGTATTGAAATGCACCATGTTAGAATGAATTGATATGTGTAATTAAATTGTTAATGCTTATTCTGATATTCACAATGTGAATCGATACAGAATTGGTCGGTAATTTATATTATAAATGAGAAGTTATGTAGAGATATAATTGCTATTTTGAGAATGACAGAAGGTCATATATGAGATGTTTAAACTACCGTGAAACTGTAGATGGTAAGAATTGAATGAACTGTTATCATATATTGATAAATATACCATGAAACTGTTAGATGGTAAGTAATAGACGCCATGTCATTACATATTTTAGTAACTAGTTTTAAAAACAGTTTTATCATTCATATGATATAAGCAGTTTGGATCGCGATGTAGATTATGGAACGTATAGGAGATCGAACTGTGTAAAAAAATACATCATAGGACCTTTTTAAACCAGCTGTTTTTTGTTGAGTTATTATCTTTAAGTTGTATATAATGTATAATTGTGTATTCATAATTTTATTCATTTATTCATTTGTGTATGCATGTATTCTACCCTGTTCAGTTGTCGGCCCTTGGTTATTTTGCTACAGTAAGTAAGTTAGTAATTAGTAAATATCTTATTATAGTGACATGTGAATGACATACATGACATAAAAGCAAAATGTATTAAAGAATTTAATACATATGGTCACATAGGTGACTGAACCCAAAACCTTCAACATACAACGAGGACGCGTTGTACACTTTTAAGCCAACACCATTTGCAGTATAAGGTATCACAACACAATTGCACCCCTTTCTGCTACGGTAGCAAGATTCTTGCACTAAAAAAATCCAATGTAATTTAGTTTGAAGTATTTTCAAAATGGAGCTGTGATTTTTTTTAATGCAAGGTAAGCAAAACAAAAACTGGCACAGCATATACTGTAATAAGACATCAATGGCGTTTTAATGTGACTTTTATTAGGATTTTAGCAGATGCATGTATTTATGAGCTTCTATTTTAAAAATATCTGTGTAGTGAGACCTGAATATACACTGTATTAAGGTATTTAAAGAATGACATGTTAGCGTTTGAACATTTCTCATACCGTTGTTATGAATTTATAACTTTACTACAAAAATTTGACAATTTTAATACTTCGATTGCTGACTGTTTCCAAGGCAATGAGAACGTAATGATAAAATATTACTTTTATACCAGCAAAAATGATTATAATTTCTAAATGGTGCGTCTCTTGGGAGTAACACCGATTGGAATTTTCTTTATACAAGTTGTCATAAAATATTGCAAAAAAACACGATTTAATTTACTTTTAAAATAAACGCCGTGTACATCGGCGAGGGAGCTTTCGTTCTAAGGTACACACTTTGATGTGAAAGACAACCAGGATTGAACTCACTTTTGCAGACTTGTTCGTTTAATATACTTAACATTTGACTTATTCTAAGAAAATGAAATACAATTAGATGTTTAGAAATACATGTGAGTCCATGTATAGCCTACCGTTTTGTACATCAGATTTATATATGACACAGTTATATATCTATATCATTTGTTAAACTGAATAACGATAACAGCGATGACGCATGATACGCACAAACCTATAAAACATTATAATCCAAAGTTCAGGGTTCATCCAGAAGTCTTACGTTTTTTTTTACCTCTGTGGATCATATTGATTTACGCTCGGAGCGTTAAAACACTACCGATTAAAGGAAATATGTTTTTATTGTGAAGGCGTGATTAGTGGAATTGTTATAGGCTAAACTTTCATATCATGTTGATTAAAAAAGTAGGAAGATTATGCTTGTTGTAGAATAAAATAAACAACAAACATATAACGAAAAAGTTCTGATTATAAAAAAACACACGGTGCATTGTGGTACACGTGAGCGCAGGGTCATTTTGAAGATGGAAGTGCAATTTAGTATTGATATAGGGTTGAGGTGGCAATTAAGTATTGATATAGGGTTGAGGTGGCAATTTAGTATTGATATAGGGTTGAGGTGGCAATTTATTATTGATATAGGGTTGAGGTGGCAATTTAGTATTGATATAGGGTTGAGGTGGCAATTAAGTATTGATATAGGGTTGAGGTGGCAATTAAGTATTGATATAGGGTTGTGGTGGCAATTAAGTATTGATATAGGGTTGAGGTGGCAATTAGTATTGATATAGGGTTGATGTGGCAATTAAGTATTGATATAGGGTTGAGGTGGCAATTAAGTATTGATATAGGGTTGAGGTGGCAATTTAGTATTGATATAGGGTTGAGGTGGCAATTAAGTATTGATATAGGGTTGAGGTGGCAATTAAGTATTGATATAGGATTGAGGTGGCAATTTAGTATTGATATAGGGTTGAGGTGGCAATTAAGTATTGATATAGAGTTGAGGTGGCAATTGAGGTGGCAATTTAGTATTGATTTAGGGTTGAGGTGGCAATTAAGTATTGATATAGGGTTGAGGTGGCAATTAAGTATTGATATAGGGTTGAGGTGGCAATTAAGTATTGATATAGGGTTGAGGTGGCAATTAAGTATTGATATAGGGTTGTGGTGGCAATTTATTATTGATATAGGGTTGAGGTGGCAATTTAGTATTGATATAGAGTTGAGGTGGCAATTAAGTATTGATATAGGGTTGAGGTGGCAATTAAGTATTGATATAGGGTTGAGGTGGCAATTTAGTATTGATATAGGGTTGAGGTGGCAATTAAGTATTGATATAGGGTTGAGGTGGCAATTAAGTATTGATATAGGGTTGAGGTGGCAATTAAGTATTGATAGGGTTGAGGTGGCAATTAGTATATAGGATTGAGGTGGCAATTTAGTATTGATATAGGGTTGAAGTGGCAATTAAGTATTGATATAGGGTTGAGGTGGCAATTGAGGTGGCAATTTAGTGTTGATTTAGGGTTGAGGTGGCAATTAAGTATTGATATAGGGTTGAGGTGGCAATTTAGTATTGATATAGGGTTGAGGTGGCAATTAAGTATTGATATAGGGTAAGGGTGGGGATAGCTATTAAGTATTGATATAGGGTAAGGGTGGGGATAGCTATTTATTATTGATATAGGGTTGAGGTGGTAATTTAGTATTGCTATAGGGTTGAGGTGGCAATCAAACCCTAACCCTAACCCTAGGGTTGAGGTGGCAATTTAGTATTGATATAGGGTTGAGGTGGCAATTTAGTATTGATATAGGGTTGAGGTGGCAATTAAGTATTGATATAGGGTAAGGGTGGGGATAGCTATTTAGTATTGATATAGGGTGAGGGTGGGGATAGCTATTTATTATTGATATAGGGTAAGGGTGGGGATAGCTATTTATTATTGATATAGGGTTGAGGTGGTAATTTAGTATTGCTATAGGGTTGAGGTGGCAATCAAACCCTAACCCTAACCCTAGGGTTGAGGTGGCAATTTAGTATTGATATAGGGTTGAGGTGGCAATTTAGTATTGATATAGGGTTGAGGTGGCAATTAAGTATTGATATAGGGTAAGGGTGGGGATAGCTATTTAGTATTGATATAGGGTGAGGGTGGGGATAGCTATTTATTATTGATATAGGGTTGAGGTGGCAATTTAGTATTGATATAGAGTTGAGGTGGCAATTTAGTATTGATATAGGGTTGAGGTGGCAATTTAGTATTGATATAGGGTTGGGGTGGCAATTTAGTATTGATATAGGGTTGAGGTGGCAATTTAGTATTGATATAGAGTCGAGGTGGCAATTTAGTATTGATATAGAGTTGAGGTGGCAATTTAGTATTGATATAGGGTTGGGGTGGCAATTTAGTATTGATATAGGGTAAGGGTGGGGATAGCTATTTATTATTGATATAGGGTAAGGGTGGGGATAGCTATTTAGTATTGATATAGGGTGAGGGTGGGGATAGCTATTTATTATTGATATAGGGTGAGGGTGGGGATAGCTATTTAGTATTAATATAGGGTTGAGGTGGCAATTAAGTATTGATATAGGGTTGAGGTGGCAATTTAGTATAGATATAGGGTTGAGGTGGCAATTAAGTATTGATATAGGGTAAGGGTGGGGATAGCTATTTAGTATTGATATAGGGTGAGGGTGGGGATAGCTATTTATTATTGATATAGGGTTGAGGTGGCAATTTAGTATTGATATAGAGTTGAGGTTGCAATTTAATATTGATATAGGGTTGGGGTGGCAATTTAGTATTGATATAGGGTAAGGGTGGGGATAGCTATTTAGTATTGATATAGGTTGAGGGTGGGGATAGCTATTTAGTATTGATATAGGGTGAGGGTGGGGATAGCTATTTAGTATTGATATAGGGTGAGGGTGGGGATAGCTATTTAGTACTGATATAGGGTGAGGGTGGGGATAGCTATTTAGTATTGATATAGGGTGAGGGTGGGGATAGCTATTTAGTATTGATATAGGGTGAGGGTGGGGATAGCTATTTAGTACTGATATAGGGTGAGGGTGGGGATAGCTATTTAGTATTGATATAGGGTAAGGGTGGGGATAGCTATTTAGTATTGATATAGGGTAAGGGTGGGGATAGCTATTTAGTATTGATATAGGGTGGGAATGGCAAATTAAAGAAATAAAAAGAAGCAAATTCATAATCATGTTTCTAAATTTACTGGAATGTTTAAATACTGCATTAAAGTAAGATAAGTTGGCCAAATAGTATGGGAGCAAAAAACCACACTATATGTCCAACTCTTACTATTTTAATATCATAGCTTGCTCACTAGCATATGTTGGCACTTGTGCAAATATGTGTGTGTTTTGTGACAAAACGAGAGAGATGATAAAATAAAATGATTATTACATAGTGTCTTGTCCTTCTAAAAATATTTCCTCCAATGTTTATGTAAATGTCTCTTTCCTGTATTTCCCAGAGGCCATCCTTAAAAAAATGTATTTGCTGTGCTCAGACCTAGTGTTTTTAATGTGGGTATGTAGGTAGCCTTCCCCCCGCACCCCCCCCCCCCTCCCCCCCCCCCCCCCCCCCCCAATTTTGATTTTGCATAGTCATTTTTAAAAAAAATGGACAGAAATCATGAAAAAAAAAATTAAACGCTTTGTAAGTCAATAAAAAAGTTTGGGTAGCGGCAATTTTGAGCGAGTAGGTAGGAGCACGGCAAATACTTTATTTCTTTAAAGGATGGCCTGATATTTGAAAGATACCAGGCAAGAAACGCCATGAGAGTTTGATGCTTTTATAATGTTAAACACACCATTGCTTGAGAAATATATATACTAGTTATATGGTAGTAAAATGATAGCGGTGTGGTTGTATTCTTTTTAATAGAAGGGAACGTTTTATTGAAATAATAATAATAATATAACTTTTAATCCGGTATTACTTGTATTTTAATTAAATTAAATATGAGGCTTGAATTCGAGCAACCCAGTAATACTCTTCTTTGAATAATTCAAAATAGTAATACTTATAAAATACATATTTATTATTTGATCAATTTGAAGCCAAGATATAGTTGTGTGTTGATGCATTCAAACAGTAGTTCAAGAAGGTGTTGTACTGATTCAGTGACATGCTGTTTGCTTTATTCCTAGATCATTTATTACCATGAGACACTATATGTTGAGTGTTAGACACTATATGTTGAGTGTCTAGACACTATATGTTGAGTGTCAATGAGACATTGTTTGGGTTTGTTTATGGCTCTAGTTCGCTGATGATTTGGCGGTGGACTCGTTTCGCAGGTCGTCAGTAGTTACTGGACTTCCTGTAGAGTCCATTTGGCGGTCAGCGAAATATCAAACGGTTTAAAATAAATAGAATTTGTGTTTAATGCGAAATGAAACTGGAAAAAGCCGGTACAGTTTTAACTTATATGTGAAATATTTGCCCCATGAAGGGTCTGTGCTTTATATTAATTATTTGCACCACGGAGGAGATTGTGTTTTATATTAATTATTTGCACCACGGAGGAGATTGTGTTTTATATTAACTATTTACTCCATGAAATGATTGTGATTTGTGTTTATTATTTGCTCCATGAAGGTGGTTATTGTTAAGGGCTGCCCATTTGTTGTTTACGGTAGCCCGACACGTTTAGCCGTAGCCAGGCAATGCCAACTTAGCTGTATGTATTTCAGATTGTTGAACAGATAATGATAACGCTGTGGCCGATTTACGCATCTTTTATTGCTCCTTCTACGGTTTCGCTACGGTCCGGATTGCCATACATGTATATTTTCGAACTTTATGATTTTATATTTCCTATTATTCATAATATAGTACTCAAATACAGTACCGCACAAACACAGACACACGTGCACCCTAACCCACATACACACGCACACACATACACACGCACACACATACCTATTTGTTGTATTCTACAAATCTCCTCGATGTCATAAACACTCAATAAAAATATCCGAGAATAAAATTTCGCGATTGCGTAGTAAGCGCAGAGCTTTTAAGAACCGCGCTCGAGTCCTTTTCCTGAAAAAATCAGTGCTTAATTTGTTTTAAAGAGGTATCGGTTCGAACTTTGGACCACCGAATTACCGCCCCGCTTAGACATTTGCATCTAGTTCTGTATAAGAATCCTTCCATATATGTAACATCATGGACCGGACATGAAAATGTTAATTGTTATGCTCATATGTTACTTTGACCTTTGAGTTACACGCTGTCTTCATTTGTTATTTAGTTATGGACTGGACACAAACGCATTATGTTCATCTTATTAATTGTTTTATTATTAATTCAACTTCCAGGTATGATCTCAGTGTTGTGTTCTGTCTATCGTCTTGACGTGGTGAACATATGTGTCAACTTACAGTAAACATCCATCCAAGCATGTAAAAGTTATGTACCGGGGGGGAAAAAAGGAGAGAAAATATTAGTCAACAAGAGTAACCCTATCATGTTGATTTTTATGATAAAGTTTAACACATTTTCTTAAAAGTCCTTGCTCAGCATGTTACTATGATATACATCCCAATACTTGCGTATTGTAATCTCGTCAGTGATCGAAAACAAAAAGTTGAATACAATAACATGCGTTTAATACACAACCTCCCAGCTGTAACAAAGAAAAGGCAATGAGATTGATTTTGTGTAGTTTTGATATTTAGCGTAGTTTTCATGCCATTAAGGGCTAACAGACGATTAATACTAACCACTCTTTCCTAGGATCCTTGAAGATTAAGATACTCGAGCATATCCATCTATGCAAGTAATTGATAACTTTTCCACTTGAATCAGAGGCGAGAAAAGAATGACAATGTGACACAATGTCGTATATCAACCATCACGGAGGCCATAGCCTAGCAGGGATTCGAACTCACCTGCCTCGGATTGATAGTCAGGCGCGCTATCAACTGGGCTAATCAAACCGGAACCAGCCATTGAGATGGTATAACGAGTTTGTTTTTAACAAACGTGAAGAATATTTCATTATTTTCTCTGTTGTACATACCGAAATTAACTTTATAGCAGAAAGCATAAATACCATTTATTACTGAGAAGCAAATTCAAACGCCAGCTTTTCGGGGGTATTGCCTCAACGTAAAATGGCATATACATCATGGTTCTAAACAAAATGAGGATAGAAACAACTAGTACTGATGTCGCTCGACATCAATTTTATTTCCATTATAATAAATAATTTTACATCTAATCAATTCTCATTTAAACTTCATATGGACATTTGTAATGCTGTTAATGCGCTCCCTAAATTTGTTTAACCAATACATTAAACTTCTATTACCAATATATTAGATTTATATATTTTATGGCCTGCCAGATTGTCATTTAAGCATGTGTGAATTTCCTTGGAAACATTGCAGACATTAAGATGTTTTGCAAAAATTGTGCAAAAATAACCAGACAAATGTGATATAATAGTATGGAAGGAAATGTAGTGAAATATGATAACTGTATAGTGCTATTAACAATCCCTAAATAGAACTGTTATAATAACAAAAAATAACTTGAAGTAGATGAAAATTCATCAATAAACGTTCGTATAACTGTCGATGTAGCAACAATGCAACAATACGAGACACCGTCGCGATAAATCTGAAAAAGTGTTGAAAGCGACGTTAAACACCATAAAAGAACAACAACAGAGAATACATAGATAAGAAATGACCCCGGCTCATTGCCTGAGAATAATCAGTAACTCACACAAATATCTATCTCCTTTGAATACAGATGAAGAAGGTAGAAGTAAAACTTTGGTTGTCTTTTTCTTCTTTTTTTCATGCCTTTATATTACAATGGTTAAATTTTCCAACCATGTGTTAAATGATCTCGGCAATTTTTATTTATTAACAGAATATAAACATATTGAATATGCTGCAGTTGGTGCTATTTTATATCTTTGATTTCTTATTTGTTTAATTTGTCCAAGCGGGGCGGTAGTGTTGACCTCTTAAGCTAGAGGTTACGGATTCGATCCCCCGGTCGGCCCGGTGGCTTTCATAAAACAACACTCAGTACTGGTTTTATCCTGGAAGCGGACTCGAGAGCGGTTCATATAGACTCTGAGCTTTCATCGCAATCGAGCTAACATAAGCTAGTATAAACTAAACTAATCTGTCTTATTAAGTGCTATGTGTACAAACATTACAATTCAAGATAAAAATAGACATTATGGTAATGTACACAGCCATTCAAAAATAGAATTAAAAGAGACGTTTCATGAAAATCAACAATACAAACACAATTTTTACAAAATAAAAACTACGTTTTTGCTTGCTACTGTTTGATTTACAATCTGCAATTAAACAATAATTATTACGCCAATTTAGAAAATGATTTTAAGCAACGAGTATCACCTTTGATAAGATCAACAGAGAACTGAGTAGCAACAGTTTCGAAGATGATATAAAAAAGAACATTTATTATAACACAATTTAAAGTTAAGTATAAACTAAACTAAACTGTCTAATTAAGTGCCAAATGTACAAACACTACAATACAAGATAAAAATAGACATTATAGTAATGTACACAGCCATTCAAAAATAGAATTATAAGAGACGTTTCATGAAAACCAACAATACAAACACAACATAACGCACATTTACAAAATAAAACTACGTATTTACTTGGAAATGTTTGATTTAAAATCCTTAATTAATCTATTATTTATCGCGCCAAGATCAACGGAGAACTGAGTAGCAAGTTACGAAGATGATAAAAAATAGAACATTTATAGAACATTCACATTATCTACATAATTAAAAATTAAGACGTTGTTAATTATTAAAGCCGGTTTTGGCAAAGATTCGAATCAATGCTGGGTAAATAAGTATTTTATATAAGATCACTTTTTTGTCATGGTTATTAAATTCTAGAAAATTAAAATAACTACAAGCCATTATAAGTCATAGAAGCAGTATTAAACAAAGCATGTCTCGGGTCGTCATACAAATCACATTCTATGATTACATGGTTTTCGTTTTCTTTATTATTTCAAAATGGACATTTACTATCTTATTCTCTAAGATTTTCGTACCTGCCTGTTTAAGTACGTATTGGTGCCACACCACACCTAAATTTACTAAAAACCGATCGATGTCTCAATGGTAAATTAAGAGAACAATCAGTTCCTACTTTAAACTGTTCTTTAAACAGACGATATATTCTTAATTTATTCATTCATCTTCCAGAGACGCTTGCAATCCTTTGAATGCTTTATGTCCACTCCATTAGATAAATACGCATGCATCTATCAAACATATTATTATCAAAACAAACACGCTCTGTTTATTGATGTGTATGTTTATATTTATATGAATATGAAGATCAAGTTCGTGAACATTAACGTATATTTTTGAAAAAACATTTCCAAGTTATTTCCAATGCATTTCGTCAAGTTTGATTGATAAAAAAAACCCATGTCCATTTCGTTTCAATGAAAGAATCAAAGATAATGAATTGTTTTTAAGATGCAAAGGAGTTCTCTTAAAGGTCACGGAATAAACAAATTGCAGAGACATGAAACAAAGATGTTATTATTGCTGAATACAGCTTCGAGCATATACAGAAATTCGACGATTTCTTCATAAGACGTATTGGTGAAAATGTGATAGAGTAGTAATACATTTGTACACGTGATCGAAAACCACAACTGCGGCAGTTCGTTACCAAGGATTACCAATTATATCAACTACGTAGTAATTAGTCATGGTCCTGGATGACGAAGTAATATTGCCCATGTATCAGTCTGCCTAGAATCACCGATTCCAGATGACAAAATAAACATGTATCAATCTGCCTAGAATAACCGATCCCAGATTGTAAAATATACATGTATCAGTCTACCTAGAATCACCGATACCAGATGACAAAATATAAATGTATCAGTCTGCCTAGAATCACCGATTCCAGATGACAAAATAAACATGTATCAATCTGGCTAGAATCACCGATCCCAGATTGCAAAATATACATGTATCAGTCTACCTAGAATCACCGATACCAGATGACAAAATATACGTGTATCAGTCTGCCTAGAATTACCGATCCCAGATGACAAAATATGCATGTATCAGTCTGCCTACTATCACGATCCCAGATGACAAAATATACATGTATCAGTTTGCCTACAATCACGATCCCAGATGACAAAATATACATGTATCAGTCTGCCTAGAATCACCGATCCCAAATGACAAAATATACATGTATCAGTCTGCCAAGAATCACCGATTCCAGATGACAAAATATACATGTATCAGTCTACCTAGAATCACGATCCAAGATGACAAAATATACATGTATCAGTCTGCCTAGAATCACCGATCCCAGATTGCAAAATATACATGCATCAGTCTGTCTAGAATCACAGATCCCGGATTGTAAAATATACATGTATCAGTCTACCTAGAATTACCGATCCCAGATGACAAAATATGCATGTATCAGTCTGCCTACTATCACGATCCCAGATGACAAAATATGCATGTATCAGTCTGCCTACTATCACGATCCCAGATGACAAAATATACATGTATCAGTTTGCCTACAATCACGATCCAAGATGACAAAATATACATGTATCAGTCTGCCTAGTATCACCGATCCCAGATTGCAAATTATAAATTTATCAATCTACCTAGAAAAATGATCTTTGATGACAGCATATACATGTATCAGTCTGCCTAGAATCACCGATTCCAGATGACAAAATATACATATACAAGTCTGCCTAAAATCACCGATCCCAGATGACAAAATATACATGTATCAGTCTGCCTAGAATCACCGATAACAGTTGACAAAATATACATGTATCAGTCTACCTGGAATAATACTCCTAGATGACACAATATACATGTATCAGTCAACCTTGAACCACGATCTCAGGTTACAAAACATTCATGTATCAGTCAGTCTAAAATCACGAACCAAAATGACAAAATATACATATATCAGTCTGTCTGGAATCACGAACCAAAATGACAAAATATACATGTATCAGTCTGCCAAAAATCACGATCCCAGATGACAAAATATACATGTATCAGTCTACCTAGAATCACATTTCCCAGATGACTAAATAAACATCTATCAGTCTGCCTAGAATCACGATCCCAGATGACAAAATATACATGTATCAGTCTGCCTGGAATCACGATCCAAATGACAAAATATACATATAACAGTCTGCCTAGAATCACGTTCAAAATGACAAAATGTACATGTATCAGTCTGCCTAGAATCACCTATCCCAGACGACAAAATATTCATGTATCAGTCTGCCTAGAATCACGATCCCAGATGAAAAAAATACACATGTATCAGTCTGCCAAGAATCACGATAAAATAAAAAAAACAACATGTATCAGTCTGCCTAGTATCACTGATCCAAGAAGACAAAATACTCATGTATCAATCTGTCTAGAATCACAGATTCAAAATGACAAAATATACATGTATCCGCCAACCTAAAATCACGATTCCAAATGACAAAAATATACATGTATCAGTCTGCCGAGAATCATCGATTCCAGATGACAAACTATACATGTATCTGTCTGCCTAAAATCATCGATTCCAGATGACAAAATATACATGTATCAGTCTGCCTAAAATCATCGATTCCAAATGACAAATTATACATGTATCAGTCTGCCGAAAATCATCGATTCCAGATGACAAAATATACATGTATCAGTCTGCCTAAAATCATCAATTCCAAATGACAAAATATACATGTATCAGTCTGCCTAGAATCACCTATTCCAGATGACAAAATATACATGTATCAGTCTGCCTAGAATCACCTATTCCAGATGACAAAATATACATGTATCAGTATGCCTATAATCACTTATTCCAGATAACAAAATATACACGTATCTGTCTGCCTAGAATCATCGATCATGGAAGACAAAATATACATGTATCAGTCTGTCTAAAATCACCTATTCCAGATGACAAAATAAACATGTATCAGTCTGCCTAGAAGCATCGATTCCAGATGATAAAATACAAATTCCAGATGACAAAAAATACATGTATTAGTTTCCTAGAATCACCGATCCCAGATGACAAAATATACATGTATCAGTCTGCCTAGAATCACCGATTCCAGATGACAAAATATACATGCATCAGTCTGCCTGGAATCACGTTCCAAATGACAAAATATACATATATCAGTCTATCTAGAATCACGGCTCAAGATGACAAAATACACATGTATCAGTCCGCCGAGAATCATCGGTTCCAGATGACAAAATATACATGTATCAGTCTACCTAAAATCATCGATCCCAGAACACAAAATATACATGTATCAGTCTACCTAGAAACACCGATTGCAGATGACAAAATATAAGTTCCAGATGACAAAATATACATGTATCAGTCTACCTAGAATCACGACTCTAGATTACAAAATATGCATATATCAGTCTAACTAAAATCACGACTCCAGATGACAAAATATACATATATCAGTATTCCTAGAATCACGATCCCAGATGACAAAATATACATGTGTCAGTCTATCTAGAATCACGATCCCAGATGAAAAAAATATACATATATCAGTCTGCCTAGAAAAACGACACTAGATGACAAAACATCCATGTATCTGTCTACCTGGAATCACGATCCCAGATGACAAAACATATTTGTATCAATTATCTATAATAACGACCCCAGATGACAAAATGAACCTGTATCTGTCTACCTAGAATCACGAACCCATGATAAAACATATATGTATCTGTCTATCTAGAATCACGCCACTAGATGACAAAACATACATGTATCATTCATCAAGAATCACGACCCCGATGACAAAACGTACATGAATCAGTCTATATAGAATCAAGACCCCAAATGACAAAACGTACATGAATCAGTCTACCAAGAATCAAGACCCCAGATGACAAAATATACATATATCAGTCTGCTTAGCATCACGATCCCAGATGACAAAATATATAATTATGTATCAGTCTACCTAGAATCACGATCCCAGATGACAAAATATACATGTATCAGTCTACCTTGAATCACGATCCCAAATGACAAAATATACATATGTCAATCAACCTAGATTCACGATGCCAGATGAAAAAATATACATATGTCATTCAACCTAGAATCACGATCCCAGATGACAAGATATACATGTGTCATTCTACCTAGATCACGATCCCAGATGACAAAATATACTTGTGTCAGTCAACCTAGAATTACGACCCCAAATGACAAACTATACATGCGTCAATCTAAATAGAATGACGACCCAAGATGACAAAATATACATGTGTCAGTCAACCTAGAATCACGACTCAAGATGACAAGATATACATTTGTAAGTCTACCGAGATTACGATCCCAGATGACAAAATATACTTGTGTCAGTCAATCTAGAATTACGAACCAAAATGATAAACTATACATGCGTCAATCTACATAGAATGACGACCCAAGATGACAAAATATACATGTGTCAGTCAACCTAGAATCACAACCCAGATGAAAAAACAAACATGTATTAATCATCTAGAATCACGATCCAAGATAACAAAACATACATGTATTAGTCTACCTAGGATCACGATTCCAGATGAAAAAAACATACATGTATCTGTCTACCTAGAATCACTATCCCAAATGACAAAACATACATGTATTAATCATCTAGAATCACGATCCCAGAAAACAAAACATACATGTATTAGTCTACCTAGGATCACGATTCCAGATGAAAAAAACATACATGTATCTGTCTACCTAGAATCACTATCCCAAATGACAAAACATACATGTATTAATCATGTAGAATCACGATCCTAGATAACAAAACATACATGTATTAATCATCTAGAATCACGATCCCAGATAACAAAACATACATGTATTAATCATCTAGACTCACGATCCCAGATAACAAAACATACATGTATTAGTCTACCTAGGATCACGATTCCAGATGAAAAAAAAACATACATGTATCTGTCTACCTAGAATCACTATCCCAAATGACAAAACATACATGTATTGGTTTACCTAGAATCACGACCCCTGATGACAAAATAAACATGTATCAGTCTACCTAGAATCACGACCCCTGATGACAAAATATACATGTATCAGTCTAATTAGAATCACGACCCACTGATGACAAAATATACATGTATCAGTCTACCTAGAATCACGACCCCTGATGACAAAATATACATGTATCAATCTACCTAGAATCACGACACTAGATGAGAAAACATACATGTATCAGTCTACCTAGAATCACGACCCCTGATGACAAAATATACATGTATCAATCTACCTAGAATCACGACACTAGATGAGAAAACATACATGTATCAGTCTACCTAGAATCACGACCCCTGATTATAAAACATACATGTATCAGTCTACCTAGAATCACGACCCCTGATGACAAAACATACATGTATCAGTCTACCTAGAATCACGACCCTTGATGACAAAACATACATGTACCAGTCTGCTAGCATCGCGATCCCAAATGACAAAATATATATGTATGTGTCTACCTAGAATCACGATTCTAGTTGACAAAATATACATGTATCTGTCTACCTAGAATCACGATCCCAGATGACGAAATATGCGTAAACCAGTCTACCTAGAATCACGACACCAGATGAAAAAATAAACATGTACCAGTCTGTTTAGCATCACGATCCCAGATAACACAATATACATGTGTCAGTCTACATAGAATCACGATCCCAGATGACAAAATATACATGTGTCAGTCTTCCAAGAACCACAATCCCAGATGACAAAATATGCGTGAATCAGTCTACCTAGAATCACGACACCAGATGACAAAATAAACATGTACCAGTCTTTATAACATCACGATCACAGATAACACAATATACATGTGTCAGTATTTATAGAACCACAATCCCAGATGACAAAATATACATGTGTCAGTTTACCTAGAATCACGATCCCAGATTACAAAATATACATGTATCAGTCTGCCTAGAATCACGACACCAGATAACAAAATATACATGTATCAGTCTACCTAGAATCACGACACCAGATAACAAAATATACATGTATCAATCTACCAAGCATCACGATCACAGATGACAAAATATACATATATCAGTCTGCTTAACATCACGATCCCAGATAACAAAATATACATGTGTCAGTCTGCCTAGAATCACGACACCAAATGACAAAATATACACGTAACATTCTTCCTAGAATCACGATCCCATATAAAAAAATGACAATGTGTATATATATCTCGATCCGGCTATCTTCATAACACCATACAGACGACAGGTTATTTTGAACAAAGCTGTTCACTCTATATATACATGTAGTCACAAAAAGACAGTAAATGTTTGACCCCAGATGACATTTTGCAATCCGTGACATAAGAAAACAAAATAAACCATATCCATTAAAGCATCAAATCTCTGGTTTATTTCATTTCATATGGAACTGTTTATATCGATAAAATATATCGGTCACGTGGTTCCATGTGACAAGCGCTTGCTTGCCTCTGCAGATGCTTGTTTAGGTTGATGGAGTGTTGAGCGAACCATCGATCAGTATAGAAGGAATCCGACTAACTTTATAAGCTTAGACAGACGCTGAGAAATGTAACGTTACAAGGTTATATATGGATGTATTTTCACGGATGACAAGTGTCTTTTAATTCTACATTAATTTCCTGACGGGATTACCTAAACATTAATAATGTAAGTAAATTTATTTTTCTAATGTTATCTTTTTAATCTGTGTTTACTGTATGTTTTTCTTCCGTGAATTATTTACGGAATGCCATTTTCATCTAATTTAAAGATGATATATTTTTTACACTAAATATATGCAATATTTCAAATGATGAGAAATTCTTCATTCTAATCGCATATTTGTATTTTCATACATGTGGCTAATAAATAAATAGCTGACATTTTAAAAATCTTGAAATATGATTTTGATAAATAGTTTCAGCACAATGTTTGTTTGTCGTTGGAATAAAAAATCGCCATAAAGAGAACGACGTATCAATTTCAGTTTTGATACGTGATATTTTATGTAATATCTATTTAGATTGTCATTATACTTGCTTCCGATAAAATCGATGCATTATCTTCTTTAGGGTTATTTTATTGTTTAAAAAACAACAAAAAAACCCCACTAATTGTTGACCAAGTTGTCCTCATACGGTAAGATACTACTGTTGTTACTTTTCGGAAACTCGACGACCGTATTGCGGTTATGCAAAATGAATGTAAACTCATGGGCCCCATGATATTTTGAATGAAAATAACACAAAAAACATACACATTTAATGAACAAGATTACATGAATGGTCAAGAACAATGAATGGTCAAGAACATTGTACTATGGAGTATCCAGTGACCAATATTCACAAACGGGAATTTTTTTAGGTTGGAATTCACTTAGTCTGCAGGAAGAACATAACGTTGGATAACACATCTTCAATCTAAATTATCGTCTAGGCGGTAAATTGCTGACATGAGAGTACGGAAACATGCAACCAGAACCTTTATCATAAACGTCATGGCAATGAAAAATATGAATAGCAAAATACCACTGTTATCAATATCGATCAAAATATGTAGCAACTCAAATCAGTGATACACGCTGATACATGTGTATATTACTCCTCAAACGGACTGTAGAACGGTCCCAGCAGCTCCCCCTCCGTGGGACTTTCACATAGCATTAGTAGGAACACGCTGATTGGCTATGTACCGAAATAGTAGGAGCACGCTGATTGGCTATATTTAGAAATAGTAGGACCACGCTGATTGGCTATATTCAGAAATGGTAGGAACACGCTAATTGGTTGTCTAGAAATAGTAGCAACAGGCTGATTTGTCAGTCACTTTTACGTAAGGAAATCCCTACTAAATGAGTTGTTTAAGTTCAATTCTCGATATTTTATCCAGCACATTACCTTTATAGTGTTACATGGCGAAAAAAGAAATTATCTGTCAGTCATATTCTATACACGTTTAATCTTTCATCGGCAGGGTTGACCGCCTTTGTTGTTATTATCCTAAATCTTCGTGTGCACTTGGATGACACACGCTACTCTGATTGTATTGGTCATTATCATCGCAAACGGAAAACAACAACACCAACAACTGCTGCTACTACTACTACTACTACTACTACTACTACTACTACTCATTATAATAATAATAATAATATTAATAATAATGATAATATTAGACTAATACTAATAAGTACTAAACATAAATCCCTAATTAGTTCAATTGAATCTCAAATCGAAGTAACGTGCCGATATAGTAAACAGAAATATACCGATATTTCAATCAAATCAATAAAGCAGTATCATCCGCAGTATAGCTTGCTTTCAATCAAACTAATGAAGCAGACCAAACTTACATAACTGTTATAAACTTCTGCACTGTGATTATTAAGAGATACCCAATCAATACGTGTCTGAGTCTGCTTCTTCATTTCTGGTCAAAATCATTGTGACTTAATATATGTCTACATTGAAGGTAAAATAACCGGTGACTTTAATTAGCACCAAACCTCTAGAAACTCCTGCAATGGCTTGATTATAATCAATCTTATGGGAGGAAAACATATTCCCTCTTAGTAAAGATTCACTGCATATCACATACGACAGCAGATCTAAAGCGAAGATATTGTCAATTATATTCCCGTCCAGATCATACCAAAGACATAAAAACTATGCCCGTACTATTTTCGCTTTACGCATACTGATATTAAAATATAAGTTCTAACACTGGTTGGTCTAGTTTCAGAATGATATAATGCCGTTTAGGGAATCATGTCACGTGCCTGTGGCATTATACATCAGTTTGACGAAGTTATGCAATTGTTAAAACTAAGAAATCACTTAACATAGAAGATGTAGCATTAAAAGGTTATGGCACAAGTACAAACAATACATATAAACACCAGTATTGATACAATTAAACACACACACACACACACACACACACACACACACACACACAAGAAGTGACGCCATGACCATTAAATAGCACAGCCGCTAATAGGGAGCTAAAAGCTGCATCCTTCACCATTCCTACACACGAAAATTAGCTGTCGTAGATAAAAGTAGCACCGCAAGAGCGTCATTAGAGCAACAATATAGACAACAGTCTCTGGCCCATGATACATTCTAAATGCGGTAAACGTGATATCAAACAAATGAACATTCATAATCCGAACCTTACAAGTTCAATAATGGAAGTAAAAAAAGCAGTTGTTTACGTATTTACGGGTCTATCATTTTGCTCTGCAATAAAGAATGTTTGTGTCTATCTTATTTGCAATATTAAAAAAAATAAATAAAACACAATTGATCATTTTAATTCACATAAATGCACTTTTTGTCAGTTTGAAAATTTTGTCAGGCATGGTTGTGCTCATCGAATTGTAGAATCATATATACAAGTCTTTCATATAATGGACTAGACATTTAATTTCACTTGATATAGATAGAAGCTTCAGTTTTTATTTCTTTAAAATAGATTTTCATTAAAATGGTATGAATAACACTTTTATTGAGAAAACGGAGTGAGTAGAATATACAAAAGGCATTTTGAATATAGTTTTTACATATCAAGTTAGTAAAAGAAAACAAACTTACGGGGTTTTCTATCTCGCGTCTTCGCTCCTTGTTTATCACCTGTGCTTATTTCCCGTTTGAATTTGCTATGTCGCTTAAGTTTCTTGAAAACACGTCAAATAACGGATGTTGAGCAAAAAATCATACCACAGAATCATTATTCTTGCGATTTTCATAATCAGTTTTTCATTTTTTTTACATCTTACATTGACTTTTTTTTACGATTTTAACGTTTCGTGACATTATTTTTGACATTATTTTTGTATATTAAAAAAAAACAAATTCTTTAGATACATAAAAATTTATTTTCTATTTAAAAAGTGTAAAAATAATTGAATATACTGCTATATACTTAAACTCTCTATTAATCTTTTCCGAGGGATGATGATATTTTAAACTTGATAAGTGCGAGTTATTTATAATGTACGGCAACATCTGACGTCATACATTCTGAGAGTTGTGATCATTATAGTTAAAACATTAGATTTTGGTTACGTAGATCGCTACAAAAGACAAATTTGGTGACAACGTGAAATTCGTCGTCTGTGTCGTGTGAGTTTCATAAATACATAATCTATAAACGTAAGCAATATTTGTATGTCTCCGCGTTTCAACAGTCATTTGTTGAAACACGGAGACATACAAACATTGCTTACGTTGAATGCTTTGAACAACAAAGCTTGGGAAGCGCCATTATATATTTGAATAGGATTGTGTCAGTGTTTTGTTTCATTTTAAAGTGCTTTTATATTTATTTAAATAAACTGTCATCTCCAATGTTTTATGATATCCAAGCAAAACAAACCCGTTAAGAGGGGCGGTAGTGTAATGATAGAGTGTTGACAACTCACGCCAGAAAGTTGCGGGTTCGAACCCCAGCTTGACCAGTGTTTCTCATAAAACAGCACTCAGTGCTGGTTCTACCCAGGAGACGAACTCGAAAGCGGTTCATATAAGCTTTGAGCTTTCATCGCAATCGAGCTAAAATAGATTAGTACAAACTAAAACAAACCCGTGTTGAAAAAGTAATGTATTGACCTTCGAAGCCCATGTTACGCTACTAGCTTCATCTAAATTGTGTAACATAACACAGCATGGCTTAGGATATCTTGAATTGTTCATTTTGAGGAGACGACGTAACCAATACATTACACACATACAATAAAAAATTATTAATAATGGAAACCTAACGTATTCACCTCTTGAAAAGGTGTGGAACGTATTCTTGCACAATTTTAAAAATCGAGGCAGAATTGGTTATGTGCGTTTTCAATTTATATTGCGTACCCATAGTGCCGAATGATACAGAAGGTTCATTTTGATAAAATTTATCCAACGTTTATAAACAGAAATGATGTCCTTTTAACTTTGAACGGAGAGCTTTGTAATGTATTCGCTTATATACTCTTAACAAGAAACATTTGTGATATTTGCACCATTACATGTCCAGCTCGCATTTCTGCGTAAAAAGCCGCAATTTCTAAATACTATCATTTCTTTAAATTAATTTTCATACCCGTTCTGTTACAAAAAAAAAAACAATGACATGATATTAATCTGTGACTATAAAAGTAGAACAGTGTCACTGCAGCTGGTTCTGCCATCCGCATATACAATGTCATATATGTCATTAGTTATATGAACACCATTTGTACATGGCTCCTTCAATTCATCTACCAAATCATAAATAAATAAAAATGTTGTTTAAGTAAAATGGAGTTTGATTTACAGCCTTGTCTGCATCCAATATAACAGGAAAAAAATTGTGTGAAATTTTAATTCCCGTATCTGACACATGATGAAGCTTAGTATACATTATATATCGGAGTGACAGGTGTTTCTCACCCATTCCTTAATGAATAAGACTAATAATGATTGTGCCTGATTAATTATGTCGAACGCTGTGATCAAATTATCAACAGATATATGGTTAAATCTCCCACCTTTTTTACTTAGACATTTCTGTACCATTGTAAATACATTATCAAATGTTGAAATCTCATTTCCAAACCTAGATTAAACTTGGTAAATTTCATTATTATTTTTATTATTATAATTATTATTATTATTATTACTATTATCTGCCCATTCGGTAAATCTTTTAAACAACATTCCAGTTAAAATTTTATTAAATGAGTCTATGAGTGAAATGCCACGGAAATTGATTTGGATTATTTGAACGTCCCGCTTTATGAAACGGACAAAGAATACTAGCAAATCTGAAATGTCTATTACCCTGATATAAAGAAGAATCAATAGATCTGAGATGATGTTTATGGCGCATGTTGACATTCCACTAGGGCCTGTGATTTTCCAACTTTTGAATTAAGAATGTTTCTCTTGACTAAACATAAATAGCCATTAAAACTGTCATCAACAACTTCATTTTGATGTATGATAGTTCGTAAATCAAATTATTTCCATCATTTGAACCATGAATTGATAAAAATAAATTCAATTATAATTAAGGCGAAAAGACTGAGATAAGAATAAAAATCTTGCCCATAATTTGTCCACATGGAAACAAATATAGATTTATGTATATGACTAAAACTGACCAAAAATGAAACATACATTTCTATTTAGATATGGTCTTCATTATTTCGTACCACTTTGACGAGTAAACAATTTTCAACAGACACATAGGTCTTTATTTCAATAATAACATTTTTTTGCGATTGAAAGTTTAAAGTTACAATGGAAATACTACTACTGAAGTTAACGGCTGCGATTGAAATACTACTGGTGAAGTTAAAAGTTACAATGGAAATACTACTGGTGAAAACGGTTGCAATGGAAATACTACCGGTGAAGTTAAAGGTTGCGATGGAAATACTACCGGTGAAGTTAAACGTTGTGGTGGAAATACTACTGATGAAGTTAAAGGTTACGATGGAAACACTAATGGTGAAGTTAAATGTTGCGATGGAAATACTACCGGTGAAGTTAACAGTTGCGATGGAAATACTTCTGATGAAGTTGACAGTTAGGTTGAAGTACTACTGGAGACATTTACGGTTGTGATGGAAATGGAGAAGTTAAAGGTTGCGATCGAAATACTACTGGTGAAGTTAAAGGTTGCGAATACTACTGGAGAAGTTTACGATTGCAATGGAACTACTACTGGAAAAGTTAAAGGTTACGATGGAAATACTACTGGTGAAGTTAACAGTTCCTATGGAAAAACTTCTGGTGCAGTTAAAGATTGCGAAGGAAATACTACTGGAGAAGTAAATAGTTGGAATGGAAATACTATTGGTGAAGTTAAAGGTTGTGATGGAAATACTACTGGTGAAGTTAACAGTTTCTATGCTAATACTACTGGTTCAGTTAAAGATTGCGATAGAAATACTACTGGAGAAGCAAATAGTTGGGATGGAAATAATATTGGTGAAGTTAAAGGTTGTGATGGAAATACTACTGGTGAAGTTAAACGTTGTGATGGAAATACTACTGGAGAAGTTACTGGTTGCGATGGAAATACTACTGGTTAAGATAAATGTTGTGATGGAAATACTACCGGTGAAGTTAAAGGTTGCGATAGAAATACTACTGGTGAAGTTAACAGTTCCTATGGTAATACTACTGGTTCAGTTAAAGATTGCGATAGAAATACTACTTGAGAAGCAAATAGTTGGGATGGAAATAATATTGGTGAAGTTAAAGGTTGTGATGGAAATACTACTGGTGAAGTTAAACGTTGTGATGTAAATACTACTGGAGAAGTTAAAGGTTGTGATGGAAATACTACTGGTGAAGTTAAACGTTGTGATGGAAATACTACTGGTGAAGTTAAACGTTGTGATGGAAATACTACTGGAGAAGTTAAAGGTTGTGATGAAAATACTACTGGAGAAGTTAAAGGTTGTGATGGAAATACTACTGGATAAGTTAAAGGTTGTGATGGAAATACTGCTGGAGAAGGTAACGGTTGCGATGGAAATACTACTGGAGAAGGTAACGGTTGCTATGGAAATACTACTACTGGAGAAATTAAAGGTTGCGATAGAAATACCACTGGCGAAGTTAACGGTTGCAATGGAAATACTATTGGTGAAGTTAACGGTTGCGATGGAAATACTATTGGTGAAGTTAACGGTTGCGATGGAAATACTACCAGTGAAGTTAACGGTTGCGATGGAAATACTACCAATGAAGTTAACGGTTGCGATGGAAATACTACAGGTGAAGTAAATGGTTGCGATGGAAATACTACCGGTGAAGTTAACAGTTGCGATGGAAATACTATCGGAGAAGTTAATAGTTGCGATGGAAATACTACCGGAGAAGTTAACAGTTGTGATGGAAATACTACCGGAGAAGTTAACGGTTGTGATGGAAATACTACCGATGAAGTTAACGGTTGCGATGGAAATACTATCAGAGAAGTTAATAGTTGCGATGGAAATACTACTGGAGAAGTTAACGGTTGCAATGGAAATACTACCGGAGAAGTTAACGGTTGCGATGGAAGTACTACTGGAGAAGTTAAATGTTTTAACTGGCCAGTGACCGTTCCAAGGTGCAACTTCTTCTCCATGCATATAGTGTATTTATTGTGTTTTTTCTCTGTAGTGGTTATTATCATGGTATTGCACTTGTTTTAATCAGTCTGTATATTGATTGTGTATATGCTGCTTCGATGTCTCTGTCCTTTGAAATGAACGTCTCCTGTTGATTAAGACTTATTGCTTAAAAATGTTTAATTTGCTGTAAATCATAGAAATGGAAAATAGCAATTGTGGCTGTTTTATAGAGGTGACCACTTACGCAGGATTGACTGTATGTATATATACATATAATTATTTGTAAATATACATAACCCATTGACTATACTGGCACAAATACTTAAATCCTTACAAGTAGGCATTATGTAGTGTGTGGTCTAGCGGTAGAGTATCGGTTCCTAGATGGGGTTTGTGGTTCAGACTTCCATCACGGCTAAGTTGAGTCAGACATTTATCGGCAAATGCTTCGTGCTGGTTCTGCACAAGAAAACTTCTAGCGTGATTTGTCTAAGATAACTAATTTTCACAACTGATGTAAAATAGGTAATTTTAAACCAGTAGTCATACTACGTACGTATCGTCGTTTCCCTCTGTATGGTAATAGCATACGCATATTTTATATTAATCAATTATTATATTTACCTTGTTTCGTTCAATGTTAACAGAACCATTCTATCCAAATTCAATATTTTTTCTATAATTAATAAAACAATAAATGAGAAACGAAAGAAACGCTGATCACATACAAATGGTAAAATAAATTCACTTTATATCGTGTAATAGCAACAGGTCACTTGGGATATAAAATCAAATTAGAGTGTCAAAGCACAACTGTTTTATGAACATATGAAGAAAACCTTTAAACAAAGATTTAGTGTTATTCATTTGACCTAAGATATATACAATATATTGGATACTTATTTGTGAATAACTATGAATAAATCTTGCACCAGACGCAAAGCAGAACAAGGACACTAAACCATCCCAAATGATACATTTCAAACAGAGGTTTCATACTTGTTGCTCGATTGTTTTAATGCACATGCCACACACAGTCACCACATAAACTGGCCCACCAGTAGACTGTTCCTGACATATACCGAACGGAACAGCTAACCCGCCACTTGGAATCTTATGTACCTAACATTTTATGTGTTGTCTCAAAAAATAGAAAGCAATTTCCTTGAAATTGAGACTTATATAAGAAAGAATATTTAGGCTATGCGAAATTCCATACCCCTTTACTCCATAGATACGCGTTTTCCCACACCAATCAAAAAAGGCCTTTGAAAACAGCAATCTGAACACTTCCTGCACTGTTTTCCACTCTGTCAGTTAATATAAACATAATTCACCCAATAATTCAAAAGCATTCTTTATAAGGTGTCCAAAAGCGTCTGTATTAGAGGTGTCCAAAGGCGTCTGCATTAGAGGTGTCCAAAGGCGTCTGTGTTAGAGGTGTCCAAAGGCGTCTGTATTAGAGGTGTTCAAAGGCGTCTACATTAGAGGTGTCCAAAGGCGTCTGTATTAGAGGTGTCCAAAGGCGTCTGTATTAGAGGTGTATAAAGGCGTCTACTTTAGAGGTGTCCAAATGTGTCTGTATTAGAGGTGTCCAAATGTGTCTGTATTAGAGGTGTCCAAAGGCGTCTGTATTAGAGGTGTTCAAAGGCGTCTGTATTAGAGGTGTCCAAAGGCGTCTATATTAGAGGTGTCCAAAGGCGTCTATATGAAGTAAAGGGACACTTGTTTGTTAATTTCATATACAATTTTTAATAGCGCCACTTCATATTTTGCCGAAAATATTGGAAATACAAAAGTGGCAGATTAACTGTTCCGTTAAGTATATAACACAAGTCATAGAGACTACCGTTTACTCAACAATACTGCGAAAGGGGACATATCATTCAATATAATGAACAGTTCAGCACTCGTGATTCCAGATTGAATTCTTGTTACCTAGCAATGGTTTAATTCATTTTGACTTGACTATCTCACAAATTCCCAGAATTATATCCGAAACATTTGCAAGGAATCCATATTGATCACGCCATGGCGATGCCTTTGATCAGAGTGTATCCTCAATTAGAAAAGGTATTGGCTTTCACCTGATAATCAAGATTTTGTAATTTTACTTACCTAGCAATTAATTCCAGCTAATCGTTGCTATCAGATTTATATTGTACGTTGTATAATAATAATAATAATAATAACAATATAGAGTGATATCCTTGTTCGAAAGTATATGTGCTCGTTTGTATTGCAAAAATAGCATCACTTTAGTTTGTATGTACATTTTGGCGCATTGGGGAGGGATGTAACTAAAGTTGTTTAAACTCGTAGGACGACCCTTTTGCATTTTATTCGTTATTTGTGCTACAAATTGATGTTTTGAACATGTTAAAATTGCAATAAAATATTATTAAAAATTTATTTACGGTTTAAGGTAAATCTTACAGTCATTAACACTTATACTTTGATAAGCTATTTTAGTATAACCTATACGTATACCCCAAGTTAAGAAATCCCTTTTCATTATATGATTTTGGCATGCTTGAATAGATATCCTTTTGGCAATGTGGAATCAGTGGCTATATATAGGTATGATATATAGGAAGAAACTGTTTTAAGCCAATTGTAAAAGTTTGAAAAAAAGATGTTACTGTGACCGTTAAAACCCATGTAGACATTTTTAAACAAAAGGTACAAAAGGTACCATGAGAATAAAGGTAAAAAATACTTTCTTACGTTTATGATTTATGTTTTAGTCCATTTATTATCAAATACATAATGCACTGTCAGTCAATTTCATAACAGATTATCAACGACAGGCATATTTATTAAATGATAAAGTTGTACATAATTTGATGAATACTTGAGATTTAAAATAGCCCTTTGGACTTCCTAATGGATATATACAACAAATGTCGGAGCTAATGTACTTAAATTGTAAAACCCTTCTTTACAGAATATTTTATTGAAGATCAATTTCTCAATTTGACATACAAAACTTTTATAAATTGGAAGAAAATATCATTGAACACTTTTAAGCTGAATACCAACTGAGGCATTAGAGCAATAAACATTTCTAAGACGTTAGACGTTTTTTTGACATTGATGGTAAATTATTGTGCTTTTGCTAGGTATGAGTTAGTTGAAATCAAGTTATGAATTGCATTTTTTCATAGAAATAATATTCGTTTGCCGGGCGTTGTGCAAAAGGCATAGTCCTGCAAACGTCGTCGTAATCAAGCTTTGCAGTGTTTTCATCGCCAAAATGACCACAACCGACAGGGACTTCTTTTTTATTCCTCGAATTTTCAATTTTTCATGTATTTTGTATTTGCCAGCAGAAACAATTCAAACAATAAAAATATATTGTGGACATTGTATTATGTTATTTTATAAAAAAATGTCGAATAGAATAGACCAAAAGCTACAACGTTGGAAAACAAATGAATATTTATCAAAGCCCGACTGTCAGTACTTTTGATACTTTGATTTAATTACGGGCCTGAAATTAAGCCATTTCAGTGAATTATTTACAATGAACGCTGTTTTTCTATTAATGTAACATATGTTTTTATAACTCACGTTCTTGGTTTAAATGCTTACTAAACAAGACTAGATAGAATTTTCAGTGAGCGTGATTTCCGATTGAATTATTATTAACCAGTAATGAGTATATTCATTCTAACTATCCCATAATCTCTATGGTTATCTATGGACAATTTGCAAGTAACCTATATTGATCATGTCACGGCGGCGCATTTGATCAGAACATATTCTCAAATAGAAAAGATATTGCATTTCACTTTATAATCAAGATTTTGTAATATGACTTACCTGGCAATTAATTTCGTCTGATCATTGGTATATCAGATTTATATTGCAGCTGTTGTAATATCACACTGCACCTGAACGTGACCCTACTTTCAATGAACTAATACTAATTGGCTTATATCAAAACAATATTTCTTTTAAAATCCATATGAACTAATTTTAAACAAAAGTAATATGATCAAACAACCTGTTTTACATGACGTTTCAAAACATAACTTTGTAGCATAAGTAACGAATAAAATGCAAAACGGTCGGGCTACAAGTTTTAACAACATTTGTTACTTCCCCATTGCGTCAAAATGCATATACAAATTTAAGTGACGATATTTTTGCAACACAAACTTACACAGTCATATACTTTCGAACAAGCATATCACTCTTTTCCCGGGCACACGCATACAAACACGCACATGCACGAGCACGCACGCACATACACACATATGCACACACACGCACACACGTACGCACGCACGCACGCACGCACTCACTCACGCACACACACAAACATATATATATATACACACACTTATGCAAAGAAAAAATAGTAGTTATTATTCTGCATGAACCTAAGTGATTATAATAGTATTGTATAGAAAAAAAAGTATACAAACATATCAATAAAAAATAAAAATAAAACATGACAAAATAAAAATGGAAAGAAAAGTTATAATTGTCTACAACTACATTTTATTAAAAGAAAATCTAAATGCACAGTGCGTAAATTTCTATTGCATTTACATTAACGAAAAGCACTTTTTATTAAATAATAAACATGTACATGCTTTGATGTACACATTAGATATAAAATTGCCATCTTTTAAAAATAGATATACGACAAACGTAAAACTTGTGCACTTAATATGATAAAATCTTGTTAACAGAATATTTTATTATGGATAAAATTCTCAGTTTGACGTACAGAACTCTTCTAAAGCACTACTTGATACCATTGGATACTTTAAAGTTGAAATCAACTGTGACAAGAGACAATAAACACTTCTATGTAGTTAGGCGTTTTTTACAGTGGGGAATTGATTATGCTTTTACAAATCATGTTTAAGCTAGTCTGTAGTAAGGACCAGGCTCTTACGATTGGGTTTGCTAAATAGAAATATTGGAACAGTCGCATTGGAGCACATGGATTGGTCAGTTGCTTCAACTGAAAACTTGAATGACGTCACAGTTTTGTAAGCATTCAATTATGGGACAAACATAGAATTCCCTGCTTTTTTCATTTGGTGTAAACAGACCTGATTCGGAAGATTTCAGGTTCTGGGATAGATTCTGTGTTAGCTGTAAACAATGATATAACTCGCTACCATTCTTGTACAAGTATTCCGACCCAATAGTTATGTATTTTGTAACTGGTATGATGAAAATTAAACGATATATGGTGAAAGCAGTTTTTTTGTAATATTAAAAAAAATGCAATTACAGACGTATTTTTTTATTCTTATTCTATTATCCTTTTTATCATGAGTTCTTGTTTAAAATGAGACCCATTATCATCTATGATGCGATAAAGACTTTAGTAAAGTTGAAAATGTACAATTTGTATTGTTTTATATGTTGCATATTATGGATTATTAATTGCTACCAACAAATAAAATGACCAGGACAGTGAAGTTTGGAACAAGTTTAAGTCATATTAAACATGTGTTTTCGTGGTCAAAATGTTTATCAAATATAATAATATGCCATCCCTTGATAAAAAAAAAGTTCAATATATATATAGCTATATACAAAATAGTATATATCTTATTTAATTAAAACATATCACATATATTGAATATATATTTGACGAGTACTGTGACCCGGAGCATTAACTGGAAAACTAGTCTCAATCTCACTTAATTGCGTCCCCCCCCCCCCCCCCGGTGATTTGTTGTTGCAAATGATTACAGCAAAATCTGGCATAGCACATAGCATATACTACAATAAGACATCACTGCGGCTTAAAAGTGACTTTTGTAGGATTTTAACAGATGCATGTATTTATCAGCATTTGACGACTATTTTTTTAAATGCGTCACTGCACTGCACCCTCTTTAAAAAAACATGCTGATCAACGTATCTTTTATTGTAGATCTTTATGTGGGGATGCATTCCTGCTATGAAGAAAATACTATTTGGATTTTTTTAATGTGGAAATTTATATAGAACAAAGAACATTATCCAACTGTGTAATGAGACCTATAGTCGAAGACGGTCAATAGACTGGTCTTGCACTAAACCCTCGATATTGGGTTAACACTAACTGTAAGTTATACTCAGCTATACATGGTTAATTTATGTATGACGAGTGCCTTTGACAACGTCTATTTGGCAATCTTGGAATCATACTGTGACAAATGTCTCATATTCACAAGACGCGATGCATCAACAGTGAAGATGCATCGCAGAAGAAATTAGTCTCGGGTGCCTATGTGTTGTGCTATGCAGTCATTGTGGGTATTTTTTAATCATGCTGGAAGCGTCAAAGCTTGTAAATTACGCCTAGAATCTCTATACATGGCAGCTTTTATTATTTCCAGACTGACCGCATCAGGGCAGGTGTAAATCGGGCCTACAATTTCTGTGCTATTTAGACAACATAGATTTTATTTTTCCAGACTGACTGCACCGCAGCAAATGTAAATCACGCCTACCATTTCTATGGCATCTAGTCAGGATAATCATTTTTTTACAAGTCTGACTGCACCGCAGCAAATGTAAATCACGCCTACCACTTCTATGGCATCTAGTCAGGATAATCATTGTTTTACAAGTCTGACTGCACCGCAGCAAGTAAATCACACCTTCAATTTCGTGCTATGTAGTCAGTGTGTCTTTTTTTTCTAGACTGACCGCATCACAACCAGAAAATCGCTTCTATAATTTCTGTTCTATTTAGGCAGGATATATTTTATTTTTCCAGACTGACCGCATCATGGCCTGTAAATTACGCCAACTAATGTTACAATGTGATACATCCAGATGACGGTTTCTTTCATGTGGTTTACTTAACCATATTGATCTGGTGTGTCTCTGACAGTAAATCTAATCGATGATTGAATTAAATACCTTGCAACATCAGAAGTTGCTTAATGAAACGTTTTGTTTTATCTGCGTTATAAAGCGATCGATAATTGCGAGAATAATTTGTCCCTTGTCGTCAATGTTCTGTTTATTGTTAGATATCGTGCTAACAAAGTGAACCATCAATTAACCTAATCATGCTCTATATAATGACACGGCGAGTCACTCATTAGCAAACGTATCGAATGTAAGTAAATGACAGAGGAATCTGATCACGAGACTAACGACATGCTGTGCTGGAGATATTTTTTGTAAAATTTGTATTAAAAAAAAAGCGATGATATCGCAGTTTTAGTTAAAACTCATTTGTTTTACTTCGATTTTTACGTTTAACAAGTTATTACAACTTCATACACATCATGTTCCAATGTCTTCCTGTGTCAGCAAGTACTGAGCATATGCGGAAAAGGTGTGTTACTCAGGGACACCACATATAGCTGCTGGGGGAGGATTGAACCCATGACCCTCCGATCCTTGGTCCGATGCTCTAACACCGAACCATGCGCTCTATAATATATTCATTATGCAATGGACGTTCATTTGAAAAGCGACATGGACAATCACCATGATAGCGTAATAGAGGGTAACGCTCATAAAACATGTTGAATCTACTGTTGACCCCTATGGACATTCCATAAAGTATTACACCTCTGACCATAACCCTGAATATAAAGTTCACAGTACATTATATTTAAAACGTAAAAATATACCGGTATATATGTACAACCGGGGACTATGTACATAAAAGACATAGTGTCGACAACCATACATATAAAAATAATAAAAGACTGCTGCATGTTAAACATATTTAATTTCTGGAAATGAGAAAAAAGAAAAGAAAAGGAATCACGCTGATACGATCTTCGTTATATATGTGATGTGTTCTCTTGAGAACCTCTTGAGAAAGTATGATTTATAAAATGATGTCCTGATAATGAGATAATTATTCTTATGCTTTCAACAGAACATCCGTAAAACATGTATTAATCAGTGATGAATACTCGGATTACGCATATAAAATAGTCGACGCTATATTCTTATTTATTACTCACGGTCACGGTATTGTGTAGTGTGCAAATTAACCCGTGGATCAAATAAGCTACGACATCCTCTTGCTAAATGTCAACATTGCACGTCGGTCTGAATATATAATACAAACATTATCATAATACAAGAAGCAACAAGAAACGAGATAAACCTATTGTGTATATAAGTTTGACCCTCCAACTGGTAGGTTGGTTAATGGCGTTAGATATTGTTATTCTCCATCTGGTAGGTTGGTTAATGGCGTTATATATTGTAACTCTGCAATGGTAGGTTGGTAAATGGCGTTAAGCATTGTTACCCTCCGATTGGTAGGTTGGTTAATGGCATTAGACATTGTTACCATCCACTAGTAGGTTGGTTAATGGCATTAAACATTATTACCCTCAAGTGGTAGATCGGTTAATGGCAATAGACATTGTTACTCTATTACTGGTTGGTTGCTTAATGACGTTAGACATTGTTACCCTCCAGTGGTAGGTTGTTTAATGGCTTAAACATTGTTACCCTCCAACTGGTAGGTTGGTTAATGACGTGAGACATTGTATCCCTCCAAATGGTAGGTTGGCTAATGGTGTTCAAGCATTGTTACCCTCCAACTGGTAGGTGGGTTAATGACGTTAGACATTGTTACCATGTAGTGGTAGGTTGGTTAATGACGTTAGACAGTGTAACCCTCCTGTGGATGTTGGTTAATGGCGTTAGACATTGTTACCCTCCAACTGGTTGGTTGGCTTATGGCGTTCAACATTGTAACCCTCCAACTGGTAGGTTGGTTAAAGACGTTAGACATTGTTATCCTGCAGTGGTAGGTTGGTTAATGGACGTGAGACAGTGTTTCCCTCCTGTGGAAGTTGGTTAATGGCGTTGTTATCCACCAACTGGTAGGTTTATTAATGACATTAGAAATTGTTACCCTCCACTGGTAGTTTGGTGAATGGCGTTATACATTGTAATCCATCAAATGGTAGGTTAATTAATGGCGTTAGACATTGTTCCCCTCCACTGCTAGGTTGATTAATGGCGTTAGATATTGTTACCCTCCACTGCTAGGTTGGTTAATGACTTTAGACATTGTAATCCTTCAACTGGTAGGTTAATTAATGGCGTTATACATTGAAATCCTTCAACTTGTAGGTTAATTAATGGCGTTATACATTGTAATCCTTCAACTGGTAGGTTGGTTAATGGCGATATACATTGTAATCTATCAACTGGTAGGTTAATTAATGGCGTTATACATTGTAATCCATCAACTGGTAGGTTAGTTAATGCCGTCAGACATTGTTACACTCCAAATGGTAGGTTGGTTAATGACGTTAGACATTGTTACACTCCAAATGGTAGGTTGGTGAATGGCGTTATACATTGTAATCCTCCAACTGGTAGGCTGGTGAATGGCGTTATACATTGTAATCCTCCAACTGGTAGGTTGGTTAATGACGTTAGACATTGTTTCACTCCACTGGTAGGTTGGTTAATGGCGTTAGATATTGTTACCTCTCCACTGCTAGGTTGGTTAATGGCGTTAGACATTGTAATCCTTCAACTGGTTGATTAATTAATGGCGTTATACATCGAAATCCTTCAACTTGTACGTTAATTAGTGGCGTTATACATTGTAATTCTTCAACTGGTAGGTTGGTTAATGGCGTAATACATTGCAATCTATCAACTGTTAGGTTAATTAATGGCGTTATACATTGTAATCCATCAACTGGTAGGTTGGTTAATGACGTTAGACATTGTTACACTCCAAATGGTAGGTTGGTGAATGGCGCTATACATTGTAATCCTCCAACTGGTAGGTTGGTGAATGGCTGTTATACATTGTAATCCTCCAACTAGGTAGGTTGGTTAATGACGTTAGACATTGTTAAACTCCAAATGGTAGATTGGTGAATGGCGTTATACATTGTAATCCTCCAACTGGTAGGTTGGTGAATGGCGTTATACATTGTAATCCTCCAACTGGTAGGTTGGTAAATGACGTAATACATTGTAATCCTTCAACTGGTACGTTGGTGAATGGCGTTATACATTGTAATCCTTCAACTGGTAGGTTGGTGAATGGCGTTATACATTGTAATCCTCCAACTGGTAAGTTGATGAATGGCGTTAGACATTGTAACCCTCCAACTTGTAGGGTGGTGAATGGCGTTATACATTGTAACCCTCCAACTGGTAGTTTTGTGAATGAATGGCGTTATACATTGTAATTCCTCCAACTTGTAGGTTGGTGAATGGCGTTATATATTGTAATCCTCCAACTGGTAGGTTGGTGAATGGCGTTATACATTGTAATCGTCCAACTGGTAGGTTGGTGAAAGGCGTTAGACATTGTAACCCTCTAACTGGTAGGTTATACATTGTAATCCATCAACTGGTAGGTTGGTTAATGACGTTATACATTGTAATCCTCCAACTGGTAGGTTGGTAAATGGCGTTATACATTGTAACCCTCTCACTGGTAGGTTGGTGAATGGCGTTATACATTGTAATCCTTCAACTTGTAGGTTAGTGAATGTCGTTCGACATTGTTACTCTCCAACTTGTAGGTAAGTGAATGTCGTTCGACATTGTTACTCTCCAACTTGTAGGTTGGTGAATGGTGTTATACATTGTAACCCTCCAACTTGTAGGTTAGTGAATGTCGTTCGACATTGTTACCCTCCAACTTGTAGGTTGGTTAAGGATGGTGTTATACATTGTAACTCTCCAACTTGTAGGTTAGTGAATGTCGTTCGACATTGTTACCCTCCAACTTGTAGGTTGGTGAATGGCGTTATACATTATAATCCTTCAACTTGTAGGTTGGTGAATGGCGTTATACATTATAATCCTTCAACTTGTAGGTTGGTGAATGGCGTTATATATTGTAACCTTCCAACAGGTAGGTTGGTTAATGGCGTTATACATTGTTACTCTCTATTGGAAGATTGGTTAATGGCGTTAGACATTGTTACCCTCCAAATGGTAGGTTAGTTATTGGCATTAGACATTGTTACGCTCCACTGGTAGGTTATAACCAACTTCATAATAACATATCGTAATATCTCGGTACACTGTTTTTATCGTAAAATGTATGCGATGTTGATAATGACCGTTATTGGGCGTGCATTGATGTAATATGAACGACACAATCATATATATGTTCAATGTAGGTTTATGTCATCAATGTAAAAATTAAATAAATAAATAAACACACGCAATAATCTCTATATAAAATACAATTTTCATTGAAACAATGACGTGTTTATTTGTTATTTCAGATTTGGAGATGATATGATTGTTTCTGTAACACATCTTTTCCTATCATTGCGCCAAAGTGTCTCCCATGACGAAACTTGTTTACATTCTCTCAACTGATCATATTGTGTCCCCATGAAATCAATGCCAAACATTGTATTTGATTGGTTTCAACTGACTGACCTTCTCACAGTAAATACACTGCACTTACCTTATCAAGTATACGATTTGTTTTGTCAGTCCATCCAAGTAACAAATTCATAATAATAAATCTTATATAATGACATATAATGACATATGCACTCAGAATATTCTTCGCCAACCTGATAAAACCACATGCCAACATCACAATAATTCTGATAATGCCAGTTTTTTCGTACGAGGTAAATATAATAACTGTTCGGCATAAAATAAACGTATGATATCAACATATAGAGGGAAACGACGATACGTACGTATTATGTCTACTGGTTTAAACTTATCTATTTTGCTTCAATTGTGACACAAGTTATTACAAATCACATCTTCCTGGGTAGAACCAGTTGTAAGCATATGCAGAAAGGTGTCTTGCTCAAGGACACCACACATTAACTTTAGATAAACAAATATATGCCTAACTATTACAGGAAACATCTGAAATACAAACCAAGAATCGACGACTACATGGAATAAATATAAAACAAGAATCAACGACCGCATGAAATAAATATAAAACAAGAATCAACGATTGTATGAAATAAATATAAAACAAGAATCAAGTAAATATAAAACAAGAATCACCGACCACATGAAATAAATATAAAACAAGAATCAACGACCACATGAAATAAATATAAAACAAGAATCAACGACCACATGAAATAAACATAAAACAAGAATCAACAACCACGTAAAATAAATCAAACAACAGCAGTGTTTACAGTTACCAAGGATATTGATCTATTGATCTAATTTAGTTATACATATTGGAAGCTTGTGTTTCTGACAGACCCGAACGCGATGCTTAATTCATCATCAGAGGTTGCCAAACGATTCGGTACGGTTATTTTTTTTTACACTATGAAATCCGATTGAATCAAATTGTGTCGGCACATTTGTCAAACATTACCCTTGGCCATTTACAGTTTTAAAATCAACATGATCAAGTCACAATATAATTCAAAATCATAAATATCATAAACACACAAAGTTATGTACTAAACTAAGTACATATAAGTACGAACAACAGTAACATTCTATAGGGATTTTTTCAGTATGCTTAGTAACATTATTACAGCAGTTTTATGTGATTATATGCTATTTAATTATTCTTACGTTAGGTTTCTTATTTTGAATGCTTCAGATACATATTTTCAATTTTTAACAATTTTTCTTAATTTTATTTAACATATTATTTGAACGTTTCTGGACTTTAACGAGTTCGGTAGTTTTAAAGTGCAACTCATATGCTGCTCAACGGCAACGTTCTGTTAAAGCCGCAACATTTACTGCCAGGGTAGTTAATATTTGTAAGAGGAGACTATCAAATTACAACCGTTACACAAGGCTATCTACTGATGGTGAATTAACAAAGATACATGTGTATAGAGTGCATCTCTCTCGGCTTTCAAATCTTTGGCAGTTGGAGTTTAACTTTTTTTTATAAACGGCATGTAACAAAAACTTTTAGGAAATTATTTTTTGCCAATAAAATGTATGCAACATTATAACAAAAACAATGCATGATGAATGTGAAATTTTTAAAAAAGGGTTCTCTGATTTGAATCATGCTCTGAAGTATATAAAACCTGCCCCGAGCCATCTTGCGGCTTGCATATGGCAGTTGGGACTTTAACCCTATTGGTATCGTGATGACAAAGAGAACAACATATTAATCTTAAACAAGTTTTCATTAGAACCATTGTTAGTTTCTTGATATCAACATAACAAAATGTAATCGTGCAGTCAGTATTTGATCAGCAGAATCAGTTCAGCTTTATTATTAAATATTTTGAAAAATACATAAACATTTTTTTATTTATATTTTATTAAGGCCTTTTACCCTTATGTCCAGGAGTCTAAATATGTTTACTTAGGTGCCATTCAAAGGACAAAATACCCACAAAATGTAACCTGGGAAAACAGATGCCCTAGTACGCCTAATTATTTCTTTTATTGACACATCGAAATTGCACATTTAGTATGCTACTGTCAGAGAAGTAAATATCACAAGTAGACATGTCACTGCCATTGTAAATGGTGTTATCCACCTCGGAGCTTAACATGACATGTTAAAATATACTGCATATGTGATTGAAATTGTCACCTTTCATTTGATATTTTATTGCTCACTTGAGCTCAAATTACAATATGGTATACGTGTTATCAATAGCAGGCTATTTGCCAATTCTTCTGTACGATTGTACACATAACGATAATTTGCTGCTGAAGTCTGTATACCAATCCTTATGTATGATTGTACACATAAAGATAATTTACTGCTGAAGTATGTATACCAATCCTTATGTATGATTGTACACATTATGATAATTGCTGCTGAAGTCTGTATACCAATCCTTATGTATGATTGTGCTCATTACGATAATTTGCCGCTGACGTCTGTATGCCAACTCTATATGTCAATTCCTCTGTATGATTGTACACATAACGATAATTGGCTGTTGAAGTCTATATGTCAATTCTTCTGTATGATTGTACATATTTCGTTGCTGTAGTCTGTATACCAATTATTCTGTATGATTCTACACATTACGATAATTTGCTGCTGAAGTATGTATGCCAGTTTTTCAGTATGATTGTACACGTTACGATAATTTGCTGCTGAAGTATGTATGCCAGTTTTTCTGTATGATTGTACACATTACGATAATTTGCTGCTGAAGCCTGTATACCTATTCTTCTGTATGATTATACACATTACGATAATTTACTGCTAAAGTATGTATGCCAATTCTTCTGTATGTTTGTACACATAACGATAATTCGCTGCTGAAGTCTGTATGCCAATTCTTCTGTATGATTGTACACATTACGATAATTTGCTGCTGAAGTATGTATGCCAATTTTTCTGTATGTACATTACGATAATTCGCTGCTGAAGTCTGTATGCCAAATCTTGCGTATGATTGTACACATTACGATAATTTGCTACTAAAGTCTGTATGCCAAATCTTGCGTATGATTGTACACATTACGATAATTTGCTGCTAAAATCTGTATGCCAATTTTTATGTATGACTGTACACATTACGATAATTTGCTGCTGAAGTCTGTATACCAATTCTTCTGTATGATTCTACACATGACGATTATTTTCTGCTGAAGTCTGTATGCCATTTTTTATGTATAATTGTACACATGACGATAATTTGCTGCTGAAGTCTGTATACCAATTCTTCTGTATGATTGTACACATTACGATAATTTGCTGCTGAAGTCTGTATGCCAATTTTATGTATAATTGTACACATGACGATAATTTGCTGCTGAAGTTGAAGTCTGTATACCAATTGTTATGTATGATTGTACACTACGATAATTTGCTGCTGAAATCTGTATACCAATTATTCTGTATGATTCTACACATGACGATAATTTTCTGCTGAAGTCTGTATGCCAATTTTTATGTATGATTGTACACATTACGATAATTTGCTGCTGAAGTCTGTATACCAATTCTTCTGTATGATTATACACATTACGATAAATTGCTGCTAAAGTCTGTATGCCAATTTTTATGTTTGATTGTACGCTTTACGATAATTAGCTGCTGAAGTCTGTGTGCCAATTCTTCTGTATGATTGTACACATAACGATAATTTGCTGCAGAAGTCTATTTGCCAATTCCTATGTATGAATGTACACATTACGATAACTTGCTGCTGAAGTCTTTATGCCAATTTTTGTGTATGATTGTACACATTACGATAATTTGCTGCTGAAGTCTGTATGCCAATTCTTGTGTTTGATTGTACACATTACGATAATTTGCTGCTGAAGTTTATATGCAAATTCTTGTGTATGATTATACACATTACGATAATTTGCTGCTGAAGTCTGTATGCCAATTCTTGTGTATGATTGAAGTCTATATGCCAATTCTCGTGTATGATTTTACACATTACGATAATTTGCTGCTGAAGTCTGTATGCCAATTCTTCTGTATGATTGTACACATTACGATAATTTGCTGCTGAAGTCTGTATACCAATTTTTGTGTATGATTATACACATTACGATTATTTGACATACTAATATTTGTTTATATGTACTCTATGATATATCTTAACGCTCCATATAGTGTTTGTCTTCTTGCTACACTGTCTACGAGAGCTTGTTTCCGGTGGTGGTTTAGATATTCCAACGAGGAGAAGCATGTTGTCACCTCTTTAGTATGCATGCACTGTATTTAACATAAGCATTCTTAATTTTAATTGATTGCGTCTGTTTTGTTGTGGTTGCTGTGCCCTTAGCATGCTACGTCTCAAGCTCGACGCATATTATCTTGTTTTATGTTATTATAACAGCAAGAACGACCAAAACATGTGTCAAAAAATTGCAGTTTTATTAAGTTGTTGGTGTTTTTGTCTGGAAGATCGTTAGTTTAATGTTCATAGCTTAACAAAAATCTGAAAATATATAACAAATATGATAAAAACAATTTTAGTGTATGATAACTATATTTGTTCGTACATGTATTTGGATCTCTCGATTGTTGGTGGGGTGCATTGCTTGTTGTATATTATAAGTACATGTAGTTAAACAGTTTATCTAACCTAGATTTAACTTTGGTATGCTTTTCTAATAACATGTTATACCTGAAAGAAGGTATACTGGTGTTTACAATACATGACGACTTAGCTTTCGACAATGAAAGTTATACGATACTCGCATATTTACGCCTTTGACCAAAACCAATGGCCACTCGTTATTCATATATCTAGACAGCTGGTGCTATTATATAGATATGTTTACCTTTTTAGAATACATATAATAAATCATTATTCAGGATATTTTACATAAATGTTAGGTGGTAACATTGTTCAATAAGCTATAAAGCTTTTGTCAGAGGAGCTGTTGTGAAATCACTTAAAATTATACCAACAACATACCATTAATTAAGAATTATGCGATCCAGATTGAACTTCTAACCAGTTAGTATTTTAAATACAATTTGCAATTTCAATATCTTTACATTTTGAATTGATGCTGTTAGTTTTATAAGTAGTCTTTGCGAACTGCCGTTAGATATTGTTCGAAATAACAGTTTATATTAGCTGGCTAACTCAATTTATTGTTCTTCAAACAGAAAACTATCTTAACTGTTACCGTATACCGTTTTCTCATGATGCATGCATTATCTTTCATCTTCAGCAAAAGTTCCCCGACACGGTGTTATACAGGATGGAAATACCTTATTACGAAGTTATAAAATATTAATAAGATACTGTTATGATCGCTGAGCTGTAAAGTTTGTGGTGTCGTGAAGTTTACTGAATAACTTATGAACGTAAATAATGACATAGCAGTACTATTTGAAATATTTGTATAATGTCATTTTTACCTCTCAGCCTATCATTCACGTTGATCACATCAATAAGCTGGAAATTGTATGTTTGGTATATTTTATTCTTTATTGCACGTAATACGACAAACAGTATCAATTATATTTTTATTTTATACTTTTTGATGAATTATAGAGATTTCTCAGAGGAACTATTATGGTAATCCAGTTTCAAACAGTGAAATTATGAAACAGTTTTTTTTTATTTTCTTGTCGTTGCATATTGAATTTAAAAAAAAAACATCATTAAAAAAAAATATCTTTAATTTTTTTATTAATCAATTAATATCTAATGATGAATTGAGGTAAACATAAACATAACATATGTAAATACATCAAATAAAAGAAAATGTGTTTATTTTGGTGTAAGACAAAAGAAAATTAAATGATATTCCATCTCGTTATCACCAAAAGTAATATTCTCACTCGTGGCAAGAGAATGTGAATTTTTGTGATCACTTGGTGAAATATAATTCGATCTTACAATAAAACAAACAAATATCCTCTATAAAATATTGTTTTTGTTCGCTCACAAATGATATACTTGTAATGTAAAACAATAAAACACACGTGTAACAGTAGAAATAAATATACGTACGCCACAACATCATAAATGTAAATAATGCATCACAATAGTAATTCTGATAACGGTAATACAACCATGCACAAATTGCGATACGTAGGGTGACTGTCCCTAGAACGACCGGCTAGTGGCAATACCGTCATTGTGGAGTTTAAACCAGGTTTACAGGTTGTTCCAACCTCGCTCTCCTCGTGTCATCACACCTTAAAACGAGAGAAGTTGAATATAACAAAACACTTAAGATTTAATATATAAGCAAAACTATAAAATATTGTTTTAAACTTATTTATTTTACTTCGATTCTGAAATAAGTTCTTACAACTTAGGCAAATCACGCTCGAAGTCTTCCAGGTTAGAACCAGTACTAAGCATATGCTGAAAATAGTCTTGCTTAAGGACACCACACATAGCCGTGGCGGAGGATTGAAACCACAACAATCATGGGTTCGGTGCTCTACCACTGGACCACGCGTTGCACTATAAAAAATGGTATATAATAACATATAAATAGAATGAACCAAAATGGTTAAACTGGTTGAGTAAAGCTTCCATCTTTCTATGCTTTTGTATCTTCAGTTTTAATACGATAATCTTTTAATGCTCCTTGTTATAAATATGATTTACATTTTTTTTTCTATACAGACAATCTTGTATCAATGAAATGAAATACGTACTTTATATTCCTGATTTCTAAAACTGACTACTCTAAATCATTCAGCTTATGTCAGTCATACCAAAGCAATAACCACGAACTTAGAAGTTAAAAATATTAATATACCACACATGTGTGTATGTGAACACCGGTATACCGTTATAAAGAAATCCACCAAAACCAAACAAAAATGAGAAAAAAATGACCAAACACCCAGCAAACACACAACATTTGACCGTCCTTCTTAATAAAAAGTGCGTAACCATGTCGATAACTAATGTCACCAAAGCGTACCACATCAAGATGTTATAACAAAGTTTGAAACAATCAACTTTAATTCCATCGCTCGACCCGATAGCCTCTCATAAAACAACACTCAGTACTGGTTTCTACCCAGGAAGAGGACAACACTCAGTACTGGTTCTACCCAGGAAGCGAACAGCACTCAGTACTGGTTCTACTCAGGAAGCGAACAACACCCAGTACTGGATTTACCCAGGAAGCAGACAACACTCAGTACTGGCTTTACCCCAGGAAGCGGACAAAAATCAGTACTGGTTCTACCCAGGAAGCGGACTCGAGAGCAGTTTATATAAGCTCTAAGATTTCATCTCATTCGAGCTAAAATAAAGTATGTATACTTATTCTGAATGAATTTTAAGCTACGCCATGGTCGTTTATAGCAATTCTTTGCTGCATTGATCAATATCTTAATACTAGTAGTATATAATAGCATAAAACAGATTAAATCAAAACGAATAACTGCATATTACTAATCTGTTACACTATTCTAAAATTGATATATAATGACTATAGTTTCCTTCCTGAAACCAGACACATCTGGAGTACAGCCAAGAAACAAAACTGGTTAAATACGTCTTGGGACTGTGCAGCTTTCGTCCACCTGACAGTTGTACATTGGTAAATTCACTGTTAACAGGAACGATGTCTGCTTCAAAAATGTGGGTAAATGCGGTAGTCGAGATTTCGTTCCTGGTCCTCCAATATTGATAAATGCTTTATTCGACATGCTGTCTTAATACGGATAACATTGATCCCATTCAACAATGATTTGTTTTTCTTTATTAAATATTGATTTATTCCTTAATTGATAAGATTTGTTTGTTTCTTCGACATTGATTGATGCATATTTCGACTTTATTTTATAGTTACAAGGATTTATACATCATTTGTCGCGATTTGTTTCTCTTTCTAATACATAGATTCATACATCATTAGTCACGATTTGTTTCTCTTTCTAATACATAGATTTATATATCATTAGTCACGATTTGTTTGTCTTTCTAATAGCATAGACTTATATATCATTTGTCACGATTTGTTTCTATTTCTAATACATATATTCATATATCATTTGTCGCGATTTGTTTCTCTTTTCTAATACATAGATTTATATAGTATTTGTCACGATTTGTTTCTATTTTTAACTGTTTTAACTAGACAAATTACGCTCGAAGTCTTCCTTGGCAGAACCAGTACTAAGCATATGCGAATAAAGTGTTTTACTCTAAGACACTACACATAGTCGTGGCGAAGGTTCGAATCCACGACCTTCCGATCCTTGGGTCGTTTCTCTACACTTAGACAATGTGTGTATATATCATTTGGCATGAATTGTTTTCATGTCTTAAGCAATGGTTTATAATTTAGTCGACGCAACTTTTGTCTGTCCCAAAACATTTAGTGATGCTTTATTCGTCGCAATTTGTGATTTATTTGTTGCGATTTGTGTCAGTTATCGTTTCTATACCTAAAGTAAACAAATCTTTCCCATTTAAATTTGGGGTCAGGTGTTTGAACTCATAGTATTAGCGCGTTGATTCAGTAAATAAAAGAAAACATTGCTGTATTTATGAAGAAATTACTGTATTCAACAAACAAACACAAACACAGTAAATCACAGTGTTGCGTCTTACATAGTCTCCCCTAACCACCAATTCAGTGTTTTATTATCTATGAATTATAGAAAAAACATACATTATAGGCATAGATACTTTATGTTTATGTTTAGCAATGGGAATCAATAGTACTGTATTAGCTAGAATGTCTGGCAGCGAGTGTGATTATCCTGATTTATATTGTGTCTGACAAGACACCCAGTTCTATTTTCCCTGCTCTACTACAATTTACAACTGAGAAGCGACGTTGGAGCAGAGGTAACGTACATGGTGCGCTCTCTATTATTTTTAGATAATTTACTTCATTTACAAAGAAACTGGTGGCTAATATATTTAGTCCTTTTATTAATGTTGCGGGTTGCCTTGCTTGCTTACTTATGTGTTCAGGCACTTTACCGTCTGTAGTGGGTTCTATATAATTGGCGAGGGTGGTGATGAAACACTGGTTCTGACTGAAATAATAAATACTTACTATGTATATCAAAGATATAATATTATATAGTTTTAATTAGTAAATACGACTGTGTGGTCCGACCGCTTATGGTAAATGCAATTATGCATTGTACCCGTCATTAGAAGCGATACACGGTCATGTGTGATTGGTTAGACAGGATGAATGAGAGTATATTGAGGTGTAGGAAAGTAACGGCACTAGGGGGGTAGACACGGCATTGTGGATAACTCTATTTTACGTTTGTTCAGGAATGTGAAATAAAATAAAGTAACAGGATTATTGTCTGAAGATATTTATTATATTAGCAATATATAAGTAAAATCGAAAATAACTCTTAACACATTTTTAGTACCGACAGTCTCTTAAAATCGTAAGAAATCATGTATACAGCTAGAAATGTATAATATGAGAAGTATCATTCGAGCCAATGATTTTATGTTTAGAAGTTAAGAAGTGTGGTATTTGTTTCCATATGAGTGTGTGGGATCTTGTTTAAATGTCGATGCTTCCAGTTTTGATATTTCAATGTCATTACAAGGAAACCTTTGCGACTTATCAAAATAGTTATCTAACAGTATGACTGAACAAAGTTTGATTTACAAGACCTGTGGTCGAAAACATGTTTAAGCTGGCTCGATAGTGTAATGGATAGAGTGTTGGCTGCTCACACCAGAGGTTGGGGCTTCGCTCCCAAACTAAACCCGATGCCTCACATTAATCAATACTCAGTTCTGATTCTGCCCAGGAATCAGACTCGAGAGCGATTTATATAAGCTCTGAGCTTTCATCGCATTCGAGCTAAAATATAATAGTATAAACTATAGCATGTGAGTCAAACTTTCAACTACCAATAAAATAATTATATTCTGAAACAAGTGCCATATCAGGCAATGCAAATCATATTTACATTTTAAATTAAAAAAGAAAGTTCCCATTAAATCAACTAACAAACTATTAGTAATCAAACATCAAAACTCTCCCAAATAACAGTATGCGCAAAACGTTAAATTCTGCCGCTACAGCTATAACACTACCTTGTATGTAAATTACGAGCGAAGTTTGTCTCTCGCGGGCATATACTAATTATTTTCAGCAATTCTTATGTATGCTTGGGCACGAACGAAAGATGCCATTAACGCCACTGACTTAGTTGACGTAAATTTGAATTTATCATCCGAATTGCACATTCGTAAATAGTGTTTACCGCAAATGCCAACTATGCAAATCGAAGAAATTGCAATTCTCTGCAGAAACCACATTTACTCGTCATCTCTTTGTTATTTTAAAAATTATCAGAGTCAATATTATCAGCTAGATCCCCCATTCTGAAATGGTACAGCTACCGCACCAGCAGAAACAGTCATGGGGCACAGCTACCGCGCCTGTAGAAACATTCAAATGGAACAGCTACCGCGCCTGCAGAAACATTCAAGGGGCACAGCTACCGCATCAGCAGAACTATTTAAGGGGCATAGCTACTGCACCAGCAGAAACATTCAAAGAACACAGCTACCGCACCAGCAGAAAAATTCAAGGGAAACAGCTACCGCACCAGCAGAAACCTTCAAGGGGCACAGCTACCGCACGAGCAGAAACATTCAAGATACACAGCTATCGCACCAGCAGAAACATTCAAAGGGCACAGCTACAGCACGAGCAGAAACATTCAAGGTACACAGCTACCACACGAGCAGAAACATTCAAAGGGCACAGCTTCCGCACCAGCAGAAACATTCAAAGGACACAGCTACCGCACCAGCAGAAACATTCAAGGGGCACAGCTACCACACCAGCAGAAACACTTAAGGCTCATATCAAGAGGCAAATCTACCGCACCAGCAGAAACATTTAAAGGGCACAGCTACCGAACAAGCAGAAACACTCAAGACGCACATCAAGAGGAACAGCTACCGCACCTGTAGAAACATTCAAGGGGCACAGCTACCGCACCAGCAGAAACATTCAAGGGGCACAGCTACCGTACCAGCAGAAACATTCAAAGGGCACAGCTTCCGCGCCAACAGAAACACTCAAAGGGCACATCAAGAGGCACAGCTTCTGCGCCAGCAGAAACATTTAAGGGGCACAGCTAACGTACCAACAGAAACATTGAAGGAACACAGCTACCGCACCAGCCGAAATATTCAAGGAGCACAGCTACCTGCACCAGCAGAAATATTCAAGGAGCACATCAATAGGCACAGCTACTTCACCAGCAGAAATATTCAAATGGCACAGATACCGCACCAGCAGAAACATTCAAAGGGCAAAGCTACCGCACCAGCAGAAACATTCAAAGGGCACAGCTACCGCACCAGCAGAAACATTCAAGGGACACAGCTACCGCACCAGCAGAAACATTCAAGGGACACAGCTACCGCACCAGCAGAAACATCTAAGGGACACAGCTATAGCACGAGCAGAAATATTCAAAGGGCACAGCAACAGCACCAGCAGAAACATTCAAGGGGCACAGCTACCGCACCAGCAGAAACATTCAAAGGGCACAGCTTCCGCGCCAACAGAAACACTCAAAGGGCACATCAAGAGGCACAGCTTCTGCGCCAGAAGAAACATTTAAGGGGCCGAGCTAACGTACCAACAGAAACATTGAAGGAACACAGCTACCGTACCAGCAGAAATATTCAAGGAGCACATCAAGAGTCACAGCTACCGCACCAGCAGAAACATTCAAAGGGCACAGCTACCCCACCAGCAGAAACATTCAAAAGGCACAGCTACCGCACCGGCAGAAACATTCAAGGGGCACAGCTACCGTACAAGCAGTAACATTCAAGGGGCTTATCAAGAGGCACAGTTATCGCACCAGCAGAAACATTCAAAGGGCATAGCAACCACTACTAGCAGAAACATTCAAGGGGCACAGCTACCACACCAGCAGAAATATTCAAGGGACTCAGCTACCGTACCAGTAGAAACATTAAATGGACACAACTACCGCACCAGCTAGAAACATTCAAGGAGCACATCAAGGGGCACAGCTACCGCACCAGCAGAAACACTCAAAGAGCACAGCTACCGCACCAACAGAAACATCAAGGGGCACAGCTACCACACCAGCAGAAACACTCAAAGAGCACAGCTACCGCACCAGCAGAAACATCAAGGGGCACAGCTACCACACCAGCAGTAACATCAAAGGGTACAACTACCACACCAGCAGAAACACTCAAAGAGCACAGCTACCGCACCAGCAGAAACATCAAGGAGCACAGCTGCCATACCAGCAGAAACATTCAAGGGGCACATCAAGAGGCACAGCTACCGCACCAGCAGAAACATTCAAGGGGTACAGCTTCCTCATCAGCAGAAACATTCAAGGGCACAGCAACCGCACCAGCAGAAACATAATTAATATCATACCTGATAAATAAAATATAAATAGGCGTAATAATTTGCAACAGAGGTCATCACCATTGAACGGTCAGCAGCAACACAATCACCTAATCTGTAAGTACGGACACAGCTCTCCCGATCTGGTCCGTTTAATAGCAAGTTGGGAAAGCCCCTTTTGAGCATATTGATTGGTCAGTTGCGTCAACTCAAAGTTTGAATGACGTCACAGTTCAATTGCTATGAACTGCGGGACAGGCAAAGAATTCTCTGCCTTTTTCATTAGAGTTAATAGACCTGATTAGGGAGATATCAGGTTCTGTGATCCAAATCAGATATAGAATAATAATCAAGAGCATGGCTAGAATATCTAGCGTCAATTCAAAAATAAAACTAAAAATACGATATACCGTGCTTAGGTCCTATACGTTCATAAAATGCTACATGAAATTTCAGCGTTTTTTTTTGTCTAATACCTGTACACAAATATTCCATTTTTAACACCTGCAATAAACAATACAATTAAATGACAGAACTTTACCGTCCACATAAACATAATACGCTGCTGTCTAATAAATTTTAGTAGGATAAAAAGTCCTTATCCAGGGGATATGGAATACACAATCGTGAAACATCGGGTATTTCCGTATCCTCCGTATAATACACCTCGTGTATAGCTCTAGAATACACCAATGCTATTCGCCTATGTTACAAGTCTTTGTTCATTCGCAGTGAAAGTAACACATTATGTATCCGTCATCAAGTTGAATATATGGCGTTATTATATCTATTTATTAATACACTCGACATGGGTCATGTTTATAAGGAAATTTAAAATATCAGTCTTTATTAACCAACGTTTATATTTTCAACATACATGTATATAAGGTGGTATAAGGTGCCCGCCAGTTTATATTATCATGTAACTGAAAGTTGTTCCAAAACGGCGCCTTATTATGTCAGAGGTCTATTGCATAGCATAAAGGCCGAGGTGATTTGATTGATGGAATACATACTACGCAAACATGCATAATACATAATTAAAGCTAATATTACAAATAATGGCATTCGTTCTCTACTAGTTTGTCTCTAAACTGTAACCCAATAGTTGATTTTATTCTTTGTTTTATAGTAAATAATAAAAGTTTGAAGGCTTGTCAATCATAGACAGACCCATATGAAAGAAGTGAAACTTACATTTCATTGCTTGTCAATCTCTGCACTACCAAAATACGATGAGAAAAGTAGGGATCGTGTGCAATCTAAGAGCTTTTTTATGTAAATGTATAAACACAGTTGAAAAAAAACGAAAGTAAACTTTCGAAATCCCTAACTTCCAAATCTTTTTTTTTCTAAATTCACAAACTCGACAATGCTTCTGTAATGTTCCAAATATATTACATGTACAAATGCAATCCAAACCAAAAAATGACAATAAAAAAAAATCTAAAAATGCATTTTTAGAGAAAAAGAAATTTTGGGATTATTTATGGTAGCCACTATGCCTATATGATAAACCTCCAAGAAAAACGTAATTGGAGCGTTTTTATAAGAATAAATAGCAACACTTTAATCATTGCAAAGTGTGTCTTAAATCAATAAAACTAGATGCATTACAAGCTCTTTAAACGCATTTTTGTCCCTGGATATCTACTTTAAACATGGTGGTACGCTGATATGATAGTATTTTTATTCATAAGTTGCTGTTCAATGACTTTATTACGAGCGACAGGAAGGGTTCATTGGTATTTTAATTCATTTTGCTCTACTCTTATAAAGATTGATTCATTTATGAAGCGAAAAAGGATAAGTGGCTTATTCGAAAAAAAAACAACACACCATTATTTCTGAACATTGTACTTCTACTTATATAAATATAAATGCTAAATAAAATCATTACCCAATGTTTATACGAAACATTAACTTTGTTTCTATCTAAAAAAAAAAGGGCACAGCTCTGGTAATTGAATACAGAGCATCCTATTGAGCACGTCATGTCCATTACGCAAAACAGCTGTAAAATGTATTTTAACAAGTATATATTGGCATTTTTTTCTGCTAGATTGTCTCTACGATACGAAAACAATTTTTTTTCTTATGTCAATAACGCAATAAATATGTCTTACAAAATTTTTAACACAATATTTCGTCCCTGGATATCTACGTTAAACATGTTTGTATGCCGATATGATGGTATCTCTATTCATAGCTTAGTGTTCAATGATTTTATGACATCCGATAGTTAGGTTTAATGGGTTTCTTTATCTAATTTATGTTTTTCTACTCTCGTAAAAAGTTGATTTAAAATCCACATTGTTTTTTGTTGTTGAGACTATTGCTCTCCTGATGTCTTGAAACTTGTTCATCCTTGTTACCATAGATTCATAATCAATATCTAGTTGTTAACCTTGTATTCACATCCTGAGCATTAGCAAACGAATGATGTGTTTGGTTCATAAAACATATACTGTCCAGGTGTATTAATAAGGTTAAAATCAAATATATGCTACATTTGAAAACAAAAATGTGAAAATCAAATAAATCTCTCGTAATGAAAAGATTTGTTTCAGTTGTACTGAGTCTGTTCATAGTAGATAATAAAAATAAATACGCAACACCATTCACTCCATCTGGCATCGGTCTAAGTTGTATTCTATATTCAAGCGACACAGGGTTTACTGCATTGTTCTAGGGAACACATAGGCTGCATTCAATACCATTAAACAACAAACACGTTTTGTTGTCTCGTTCCATTAACTTATCGGGTATTGTGTTCTTATTTGAGGCTTGGCAAGTATCCAGGAAAATAATCTATCTAACGTTAGCAACTTGAACACAGCCTTGGTCAAATCACAGACGATTTTTCAATTGCTTACCTAACCTATTGGATAAATAACATTATGTTATTTCTGCCCTGCGTATTGAAAATATTGTTAAACAGTTTGGCTCAAAAGATTGATGTTTTCGAAAGTTAAAACCCGTTTTTTTTTGGTAATTGTTTGTTAAAATGTTTCATTATGCTATTTCAAGCTGGTTTAAGTCATTAATAGATGGTAGGATCAGTCCTTGGATGGTTTACTTCGCTTTTATTATACGAATAGTGTGAATGTATCCTTCATCGTGCTCTTTAATGGGTTATAATAAAGATAAGGGCATTATTCGCTTGCCGGAGACAATGTAAGTTACGACGATCGCAAATGGAAAACATGCATTTATATTGATTTCCATTTGTCCATTTTCCATTACAAACCAAGGCTTGTTTTTATGGTTTTCTTACGAAACGAAATATTTACTGGAACACAAACAATGGACTATTCAGTTGAACAGAAAATAAAGCTCTTAAATATTCTATGTAGAAATGGTGTGTATTCGATATTACGACGTTTTAATAATGTTAAGATAACATCTTCAGGCTTCCGTACCAATGACAATATAGAAGATAGCAGTATTTCGACCGCTGAGAGCATCAATGTGCTATTTACTTTCATGTCTCATATGTATATAGCACATTGGTGCCCCAAGTGTTCAATTAATTGATTTGTTTACGACAGGAAACAATGGAAGAATCTAATTTACCTCATGTAATGTGCAATTGTTTACTGTAAAACATAGCATAACTGATTAAAATAGCTAAGTGCGAAAACAAAATTTTAGAGAATAACTGGAATTTAAATATGCATAGGTGAAATGAAATCTGGTTTTATGAGAACGTACATACGTCTATCCTGTATTTGTGTAGCAGTTAGTGATAGTTTCTAATTAATCCGCAATGGAGAACACATATTTTGAAAGTTAGAGAATGGATCCTGAAATTATTTCATTCAAAACAAAACCTGGCCATGACATGTGCAAATAACACTGAAATACTGATTAGTGAAATACTGATTCGTGACAAGCGTTTGAATACCTAAACGAAAACGTCACAACAGTGAAATATGCCACTATTTCATAAACCATGCGAATATTTAAAACACTTATCTAAGCCTAGCAACTTAACGTCTGTGGCTGAGACAAACGTGATGGTTATAAATTTCAACATTTATAAATCAGAAATCTTTAAAGTCCTTAGTAAGATAGTTACTTATGTATCAGTTGACCAGACATGAGAACGACTAATGCTCCTCACATTGGCAACGTGACATTGTTTGTCCAAACAAATACAAGGTAGTTTTACTTAGACATTATTAGTTTGTTTGACTAACAATAATGACCATTTGAAAACTTCAACTATTCTTTACAGTCTAAGAAGACTCCTGACCTTTAACTGGAAGATTATAATTCAAGCGTGCATAAGTTATGAATGTTTTATGTCTCAAGTTTGTTAAACTTTGTCAGGCAATTCATTTAAGGGTTTATTATACAACATATTTTAATTATGTTTCCAAGTCAGATCGAGTAACGAATGTGCTGGTATCCTATAGAAAGGACACTGTCCATCTTACCAGGAAGCATTATTTGCAATATAACTCGCTTATCTCAAGACTGTTGTAAATGTTTAACCTATCATTATATACTGTAAACCACTTTCTGTTAACAAAAACTTTAGTTTCGCTATTATCCGCGAATTCAAATATTTTGCTAAAATCGTGTTTACTGTCCGTATGTTGACATATACATGCCAGTCTAGCGAAGACACATTTCAAATGTAATAAATCATATTAAGACTTTATGTGATGTTCGTAAACATGGAATTTAAAGTATGTCTATATAACTAGACAGGTACAATTATTTAAATTCTGATCAATTCAGTATTTTCTATTTATCCTGTGAGTATGTGCCTCACGTTACATTAAATGCATCTAGCATATCGTATAACCTAATTAGTAAATAGATATGTTATTGTGTTAGCTATGTATCTAACATACATGTAACAGTGAATGTATCTGGTTGTTCTGTGAACATAGGTTTTAAGAATTACCCCCTTACATGACGGTAGCAAGATTCTTGCGCCCAAGAAACTAGATCTGTGTAAACCGGTTGGGCATTATTTTTGTTGAAACTGCATACACTTGTCATATTTCTTTGTACATATGATAACACTGGAACATTTTCATGAGTTCTGCTAAGTGTGAATGACATTGGTTACTGTTTGATGAAGATAATATTATAGCACCTTAAAGGTGCGTAGTGATTCTCTGAGCAGAATTGTCAAAAATGAAGGGGTGGGGTGGGGTGGTGGGTAGGGGGTGGGGGGCTATCAAATCATCGAAATCAAGTTGATCAATCACATGTTTTCTTTTTAATATTTGGACCAACAGAGGACTATTTATTGAAACAAATCACTTTTAAAACCATTATTAATGTGTTAAGTGTTCCAGAGGTGCATTCTCTATAAATAGAACAGTATAAAATTAATTGCAAATTTAACATTCAATATAGCTGTCATTCGGTCAGCTAGTGTTTAACCAAACAATATAATATACATCTTATTTTTATGCTAACATTGTGATTGACTTAACAATACACACATTTGGTCATTCTGTGAACTAGTGTTCATCCCAACAAATATACATCTTTTTATTCTGCTAACATTGTGTTTAACCTAACAATACATTTGGTCATTCGGTGAGCTAGTGTTCAACCTAACAATATACACATCTTATTATTTAGCTAACATTGTGTTTAACCAAACAATACATACATCCGGTCCTTCGGTGAGCTTGTGTTCAACCTAAAATATATACATCATATTATTCTGCCTAACACTTAGTTTAACCTTACAATAAATGAATCTGGTTAGTTATATGAGCTGTGTGTCTAACATAATAGTAAATAAATATTGGTTATTTTGAGAGCATTGTGTTTTACCTAACATTAAATATATCCTGTTATCATTCGAGCTAAGTGTTTATCATCATGAGTGAATATGCTTTTTATCATTTTTGGTACATATATTTTCGTATCAAATTTGTGCCATTATGTCCTTAAAGCAATCACTGCAACCTAACATCAAGACGAAGATATATAGATTGTTAAATTAATTGTTAGTCTATACTAATTTGTTTTAGCTCGATTGCGATGAAAGCTCAGAGCTTATATGAACCGCTCTCGAGTCTGCTTCCTGGGTAGAACCAGTACTGAGTGTTGTTTTATGAGAGGCATCGGGTCGACCGGGGTATCGGATCCGCATCCTCTGGCATGAGCGGCCAACATTCTATCCATTAGTCTTCCGCCCCGCTTAATATATTAACTAGGAATACATTTCAATTTTTTTCATTCCGACTTAACTGCAGTTCCACGGTCAACTTAAATGGATGTACAAGAATAGACTCAGTTCCTAGCAGAGGAAATAGCTCGTTCTCTGTAGGTGTAAATATGACTAGACTATCTCCGGGGACCTCTCATATCTCCATAAATCCCACACAGTCTCCAGTATGCATCATGGCTAGGCTCAGTAGCAAATGCCAAATGTATTATTATTATTCTACCTATTGCTATATGTCATTAATAATACAATAAAAATATCCAGTATCAAATATAAGTTTTAGACGAGTATTCTGGTGAACTAATAATTAAATATATAAATCTGTAGGACAGCCCAGCTCTCGATTGGGCCCGTTAAATAGCAATGTTGGGAAAGCCACATTTGAGCACTGGAGTATCATGCCGCAGACACATGGTAAGATACCCCACCCAGTCACATTATACTGACACCGGGCCGACCAGACCTAGAACTCTCCTCTAAATGCTGAGCGTCAAGCGAAGAAGCTTCTAGTACCATTTTTAAAGTCTTTGGTATGACCCGGCCGGGGATCGAACTGCGGTTTTGATAATTGAAGAATACAAATAGCATATATACAATAAATATCATTAACACATTTACAATCACAGTTTTCTCTGTCCAGTTTCATAATGCATACTTCGATAAAACTTGTCCAACTCAAGCGAGGTACTTTGTATTACTCTGTAAATCTACTTCACTATTGCTACTTAAAGGTATAAAACCGAGGTACTACGTTATCATTAAATTTTATTAAAATATTTATTGTATAATACTTTGGTATTACTGTAATATTGATGATTGATAGTAGAATACCTTGGTTTAACTGTAATACTGATGATTTATTGTATAATACCTTGGTATTACTGAAATATTGATGATTTATTGTATAATACCTTGGTATTAATGTTTTATTGAAGATTTATTGTGTAATACCTTTGTATTACTGTAATACTAATGATTTATTGTATAATACCTTTGTATTACTGAAATACCGATGATTTATTGTATAATACCTTGGTATTACTGTTATATTGAAGATTTATTGTATAATACCTTGGTATTACTGTAATATTGATGATTTATTGTAAAACATTGTGGTACGACAGTATTATTGAAGATTAAGGGTAGAATACCTTGGTATTACTGTAATATTGATAATTGATTGTAGAATACCTGGGTATTATTGTAATACTGATGATTTATTTTATAATACCTTGGTATTACTGAAATACTGATGATTTATTGTATTATACCTTGGTATTACTGTTATATTGAAGATTTATTGTATAATACCTTGGTATTACTGTAATATTGATGATTTAGTGTATAATACCTTGGTATTACTTTTATATTGATGATTTATTGTATAACACTGTGGTACGACAGTACTATTGATGATTGATTGTAGAATACCTGGGTATTATTGTAATTGTGATGATTTATTGTAGAATATCCATGGTATTACTGTTATATTGAAGATTAAGTGTATAACGCCGTGACTCTACGTTAATAATGTAGATTTATTGTAAAACACGGATAATGATTTATTGACAAACGTTACCGAGTGTTTATAATGTGATGAGATGTTGAAATGCTAGTGGGTACAATTCATCACATGCAAAACAATCAACAATCATGGACGTAATTAGATAAGTAACCATTCATTACAATGTCACTTAAATTGGTTTCCAGATGAAGTACTTCGAAAAACATTGTTAACGGTAAGACTTGTGATTAATGGTTACTCACCAAATTACACCCACTACCAGAACGAAAAGCATGCCTGTTGATTGTTTTACGTGTGGTGCCCTAGTACATGTCAGCGATCACATATCTCTTCGTACTAAACCGAACTCCGTATTTTTTGCGAATAAATCGTCAGTCATGATGGACGTTTTGCTAATTTGAACACCACGTAACCATAGACTGCTGGAGACGACATGCTCTCTGCAGTATATGTGCAATGGCTTGGTTGGTCAGGTACAGGCTGGAACAAAAAAAAAATGATTTTTTTTATTGATTTTTGTCTATGAGTAATGTAAATTTTACTATGTTATTTATTAAAGATGTCTACTGATCTCAATAAAGTATCCAAGAGTTCTTGGCAATTAGTTTCCTTCATTTATCTAGCCTAAGTATTTGTTGCATAATTTAGACATAGAGTAATATAGGTCTTAATCATGCTAGAACTATGCCTATATCCTGTGTGAACAATTAAATATTAATTTAAGCGTATTAGTTACGAACAAATATTAAGCATTTAAAATAGTTTAAAGAATATGCTGTAAAATTCAGCCAAATTAATTATTAATAGAGAATATAATCAGTTTTGCTAAATTATATAACTAACTGGTCCAAAGAGCATATTTGACCATATGAGGTTATGCACTGATGGACTACTAAATAGTATATTAGATTATTCTACATAACTGATTGGTATAAATAGCATGTTAGATTATACGAAGTAAATGACTGATTTAATTAGAATGTTAGCTTATATACGACGTAAACGATTAATTAAAGTAGAATGTAAGATTTAACTACGTAATAACCTGATTGAAATAGAACGTTACATTATTAGACGTAAATGACTGATTAAAATAGAATGTTAGATTTTACGATATTAATAACTGATTTAATTATCTGATAGATTATACGACGCAAACGACTGATTAAAATAAAATGTTAGATTAGTCGACTGTAAATGACTGATAAAAATACGAGGTAAACGATTTATCAAAGTAGCACGTTAGGTTTTACGATGTAAATGACTGATTAAAAAAGAATGTAAGATTTTACAACGATAATGATTTATAAAAATAGAATGTAAGATTAACTGATTAAAATAGAATGTTAGATTTTACAACGTAAATGACTGATTAAAAATGAATGTTAGATTTTATAACGCAAATGACTTACTTAAAATAGAACGTAAGATTATATACGACGCAAATGAATGATTAAAATAGAACGTTAGATAATATACGACGTAAATGACTGATTAAAATAGATATTAGATTATATGACGCAAAATGACTGATTAAAATAGAACGTAAGATTATATACGACGTAAATGACTGATTAAAATAGAACGTTAGATTATATACGACGTCAATGACTGATTAAAACAGATCGTTAGATAATATACGACGTAAATGACTGATATGGTATGCCAGGGTACAATACATACATGACTGGTTGAAGGTGTTAACCCACCCTAGAGTTTTTGATCTTTATTCTATAGTAAATAATAAAAGTTTGATTATTTATAACCGCCATTATGCGACTACCCACGGAAGCACTTCCTTTTTGTAATTCTGGTAATATGCCTATAAGGAAACTCTTTTTTTTTCATTACATAACTACCTCTTTTTTACTAAGTACTATCAATCTGAAGTAATACTGCCAAGTTGCAGGCATTAAATACTGAAACTTTTGTCAGAATACCACTTTTTACAGTATCATTATAATACAGGCGCGAGATGTTGACCGACATGCAATTTTGATGTGTTTGATTAATTTTACTAAAAAATTTTTTTTTACCTATTTCCATAATTTTTTTTACACCAAAATACGTCTCATGACACATTGAAGACATTATCGTACCAAAATCCATTATTCAATACAATGTATATGCTAAATAATTACACATTCCAATCATCCAAAATAAAAAATCTTATTTTTTTTGGTGATTTTTCATGAAATTTCAATGTAAATATGCACATATATGCTTTATTTGAGGCATAAACTTGCCAAAATGTTGTTTTTATGTCTCAAATTTGTCATTTAAGACTATGACAGTGTAAAAAATAGGTTATTTTACCTACAATTAACATTTTGAAAATCACCCCCATCTCACTCAAGTCTCTCTTATAGGTGTAAACCCACCATTGATTTTTGTTCTTTATTCTATTGTAAATAATAAAAGTTTGAAGGCTTGTCATTCATAGAGAACCCCAAATGAAAGAAGTGAAACTTATATTTTACTGTTTGTCAACCTCTGCACTATCAAAATATGATGAGAAAAGTAGGGGTTATGTGTGCTCAGTGTGCACACTGTTGACAAAGTGAAAGTAGACTTCCGAAATCAGGTATTCATACCCCAATTTCCAAGCATTATTTTTTTTTCTAAATTCACAATTCAAACATGACAATGCTATCAAGATGTTCAAAATACATCAATTATGCCATTTAAATAAAAAAAAATGAGCATTAAAAAAGGAAAATGCATTTTTAAAGAAGAAGAAACGATGATTATTTAAAACCGCCATTATGCGACAACCCCACGGAAGCAATTCAGTTGGTTATCCAAATTCCAAACTACCAACTGCGAACTACCTACTAACTTTAAAGTCATTCGCAGGCAACGTCGTAAAATTTGGTGTATGTTACAAGGTGATTGTGAGGCACACGTATGTACAAGATTAACATTAAAACGATAAAAAACGATGCCCTCGCTCTGCGCTGCAGGGACCAGCTCTGCTCTGAAAGCCTCTACGGTGTCGGCTGTGGCGATGCGCTCTGGAAGGCTGTTCCACAAAATAGAGCTTATTGTTTCAAACTAATGAAAAAATAATGAAACATCGGTTACCAATTATTTGAATATGAATTACTCGAATAAAACTAGAAAAAATACATTGGTATCAGTATATTTCTAGAGTACAGGTATTTTGCATAGTTTATGCCGCATGTGTTGCTTTTCCGACGTTGGTTTTACAATGTAGACACTAATGCAATCTAGCCTGGTTGACTTCTATGCACCAGTCTAATACTGAGTCCCCATTTTTTCTGTAGTGATACTATGCAGAAATAGTTTGTAACCAGACAAGCTTTTAGAAACGTAGTAAAGGGAACCTGATATAACGTTGCAAAGTCCATCACCCCATTGTCTGAACCACATCATCAGAATATCCAATATGAATTGCTGCTGTGGCATCAACCTTGTGATTGTCCAGTATTGACCGTTGATGCTTGCATAACAGTGAGAGAAGACGGTCTCTCCGAGTATGTGTCTGGCACAACCTGTGATGAAATCAACACTTCGTGTTTTGGCTGTGCCAGAGATTGTGCAGTTAAGTTGGGAACAACCAAGTTCCGTTGATGCATTCGTGCCAGCATATTGTTTATGAAGTCGTCCATTTTATCAGGGACTACCGGGTTTATATTGATAGAGTCCACACCTGTCTCTGCGTCTCAGCCCGTGACGTCCTCTAGCCGGAATCCGACTTTTCTCTCTTGGGTTGTTTTGACATCATCAGCAGTCTTGCGAATAGACGCCGCTTTGAATTTAGTCAAAACGATCATAATTATGTGGTATCAAACCAATAGTTTTTGAATATGGTATTTAAACCAAATACGTTTTGATATGTTATTCACACCAAATACTTTTTATGTGGAATTCAAACCAAATACCTTTTTTGTGTGGTATTTAATCTAAATATCTTGTGTGTGTTATTCAAGCTAAATATATTTTATGTGGCATTTAAACCAAATACCATTTTATATGGTATTCATACCAAATACCTTTTGTTGTGGTATTTAATCCATACAAAATATAAAACAATTTTTCTTTTTTGTGGTTTTCAAATCAAATATCTTATTTATGTGGTATTTAAACCAAATACCATTTCTAATTAATATTTAAACCAAATACCCCTTTAACGTGGTATTTAAACCAAATACCATTTTTGTGGTATTCAAACCAAATACCTATTAACGTGGTATATCAACCAAATATCTTTTTTTTATGTAGTATTTAAACCAAATAGCATTTTTACGTTGCATTTAAACAAAATACCAATTGTATATTGTACCTAAACCAAATGCAATTCATTATGCGATATTTAAACCTTCAAACCATATACCGTTTGCATTTTTATGTGATATTTAACCAAATACCTTTTTCTTTTTTATGTTGTATTCAACCAAATACATATTTCTTTTTAATGTGATTTCAAATGAAATATATTTCTTAATTTGCATTAAAAACTAAATACGTTTCTTTATGCGATACTCAAAACAAAATACATTTATTAAAGTGGTAATCAAAATCAAATACCTTTCTTTATGTGGTATTAAAAACCAAATACCTTTCTTTAAGTGATAATCAAAATCAATTACCTTTCTTTATGTGGTATTGAAAACCAAATATATTTTTTTATTTGTTACTTAAAACCAAATGCCTCTTTACGTGGTATGCAACCCAGAATATTTTTTTTTCATTCAAAATTGATACCTTTACTATGTGTTAGCTAACCAAATATACCTCAACCTTATACCTTGGTATATAACGAAATACGTTATGGTATGGTTTTCAACATAAAATACATTTTATATGGTATTTAACAACAAATACATTTTTATATGGTATCCAACAACTAATACATTTTACATGGTATCAAACACCAAATACATTTTTATATGGTATCCAACACCAAATACATTTCATATGGTATCCAAAACCAAATAAATTTCATACGGTATCCAACACCAAATACATTTTTATATGGTATTCAACACCAAATACATTTCCTATGGTATCCAACGCCAAATACATTTTGTATGGTATCCAACACCAAATACATTTCATATGGTATCAAAAACCAAATACATTTTTATATGGTATTCAACATAAAATACATTTTTATATGGTATCCAACACCAATTACCTTTTTAATGTGGTATTTAACACCAAATACCTTTTTTGTATATAATATTTAACCAAATACCCTTCTTAAATGATATTCAAACAAATACCTTGCAACCCAACCACATACTTTTATTTGCTTTTTAATAAAGCAACACACCGACTACGTACATAGATTAATTAAAACCACGCACTGGACAGACCCTTCGACAGTGTACATACTTATCTCACACAAAATACATCCTTACTGAGGTGCAAATGAAACCACGGTACATTCCAAATAGCCATTTATAAAATAAGGAGTGCAGCAGAGGTATGAAATTTACGACACAACTCCACCAGGGCTACGATGCTATCTAATACACACCAAATAGCCCTTATCACACGATACATTTAGGGAACCAGGCAGTAAATGCGTCAGCTGTGTAACGATAATGAGAGAAGACCGTAGTTTATACATTCTCTGAGCTTTCATCGTACACGAGCTTAAATACTAATGTTGTATATCACCATGATTATATCAACAAACCCCTTTTTATGTGTTATTTTAATATACCAACCAATATTAATGCAGTATTTCACCATATATCAACTTACATAGTTGAACTAAAACCACGCCCTGTACAGGCACACGATTAATCACAACAATGCAATTTTTTATCAAAAAACGCAGACTGCAGAAACGTTTACTAATTATATGCTATTTAATTGAACATCATACGAGAAATTAAACGGACCATTCAGTGTATAACAAGTCCGAAACAGCCCATGTAGCACCCTGAAAGCGTCTGAAATGACCCTAATAAAATCTGCTTGAAGCAGTCGATCAGAGTAACCTGTACTCGACTTTGATTAACAGTGCACACTGCCACAGTACGTATCATTACGCCATAATTGATTTCTGGGGAAAACCCTGACTGAGAGCAGTTAAAGCTGTATGTGTGTTATAATATAGAGCAATTAGATACAAGAAAGTACCAATGTAAAGTGAGTCTGAACTGATGTTAACTGGCCAGATGATGCGTGCATTAGTAACGTTAATTACCTTTACCCGACTGATGTACATATACTGTTCCAGCTCTATTCGATAAATCGTATTTCCCTAACCAAACAGGCCAGGGTATGTCGACAAATACTGTTCTAACAAACCATATTATGTTTTGTTAGCTAATTCAAATTCACCAATGCATTGTTAAATAAAAAAAAAACGTATGCTTATCATAACCGCGTAATATTCTGCCCTTTATGTATGTTAGCTGGAAGTATATGTTACAATGTAACTACAGTTGTATATTCTGCATATGGCAGACTCGTTTATGGGTAGCAATTGGTTATACCGTCACCAGTAATGGCAAATTAAATGTATGACAAATTGTCTCTCTCAGACATGACAATATCCTAAAATGGGTCACAGAGATCGCTCTGTACCAATCATCGCAGTGTCTCATCGCATACCCCAAATATACAAATAGCTACAGTGACACGCATTGCTTGCAGTTAAACTCACCAACGAGGTCAACGAAGCTATGTTCAAATACTGTTACATGTAGCCTGCACGCCAGTGTATTCTACTATATGCCTTGTGTACTGAAAACCAAAAAGCAAAACAACAATTTTACACTCAATATAGAATACTTCCAGTTAATATTCCATTTAACGTATTCAGCAAAGTATTTGGACAAAACTGTATTGAATCCGTGCATTTGATGAAAAATGCGACTGCTTAAATATGTTGATGTTTCTGTGTTGAAATTGGAAGGTAAGGGTTAACACGATACGTTCTTTCTATGTACTAAACAATTAAATACCGACAAGGACGGCTGATTAACCATACAAACCCAATTATTTACAATAATCATATTTTACAGTGAAACCTGCCTTAAGCAGCCAGTCAAGGGAATGAGCAAATTGGCTTCTTAAGATAGGTTGTTGCTTAATACAGGTTAATTTGTCCTGAAAACATAGAAATGGGAAATAGTAAATGTGGCTAGAGTTGACCACTTACACAGGTTTGACTCTACTGATTAAATAGTATATGAGGTACTGTTACACCAGGATTCTGTTTCAGCAACAAATCTTACTGAAACACTTACTATATCAAAGTGGTCATGATCTTAAACTCTTTTAAGTAGAATTGTTTATCGTTTAACTGATACTGATTAAAATAAATAAGAAAATTCTGTGTTAGTTTCAAACGTCAAGGTTATAGTAGCGGTGAAAAAGAAACATTTGTTATCATATTTGTCATTATTGTATATTTGTAGTCACTGCCATTGAAGTTTACAGAAAACAGAACATTCAGTCAATTTCGTCTGACCTTATATCGATTCTGATACTGTTCAGGACTCTTCACGCTGGTTAAAGCACCGATGTCAAACACAAGTCACAGAAGATAAATCTGATATATGTTAGCTTTGAGTGGTTCCGGCATATTGTGCCGTTTCCAGCAAATTCTCGTACTTGCGGAATACTGATCGAATTTTGTTATTATTGTAGTCAGCGCGACTACATTAGATCTGGTTTTATTGAGAAACCCCCCGAGATCGATACTCGTGATTAGGTATACATACAAGTTTACTGCTCTTCTATTTTTTTATCTTTATACAGCACTTTCTAAAGCAAAAACATGCATTTGCTGCGCATTTTTTACGTGTTTCTCGTTTATTTGCCATGTGTCTAAGTATATTTGGTCATTGGAGGATACTGTGGAACTGACTTTTCAGATCAAGTTTTATTAAAATAACGAATGTACAACGGCTTATCTAAGGTTTGTACGCATCTGGTCAAATAAACGTGACATTGGTAGGTATTGGCAATTCTATTTCCGTTTAGTTTGACCTTATTTGTTTTTACACCGCCTTCCTATGGGAAAACTGGATAACATGCGTTGCTCAGAGACATAAAATATGTTCCTTGTAGGGATAAGAACTATAGTTCACCAAGATTTACAATTACGATCTTGAATTAATAAATGTATTTTTGAATGGGCCATTTTCAACAGCTGGCATGTTATATATGGCATATCTAGTTTATTGGTGGAGTTAGATTACAGTATAAAACTGAGTAGATGCATCGTCCGTCTACAAGTAACTGACACACCGTCTCACATAACGTGTTAAGATCGGCCACAGATACCCTGACACACCGTCTCACATAACGTGTTAAGATCGGCCACAGATACCCTGACACACCGTCTAACATAACGTGTTAAGATCGGCCACAGATACCCTGACACACCGTCTCACATAACGTGTTAAGATCGGCCACAGATACCCTGACACACCAGCTCACATAACGTGTTAAGATCGGCCACAGATACCCTGACACACCGTCTCACATAACGTGTTAAGATCGGCCACAGATAACCTGACACGCCGTCTAACACAACGTTTTAAGATCGGCCACAGATACCCTGACACACCGTCTCACACAACGTGTTAAGATCGGCCACAGATACCATGACAAACCGTCTCACACAACGTCTCACATAACGTGTTAAGATCGGCCACAGATACCTGATATACACCTTGCTATTACGTTTTGATACCTTCGTTAAATTTACATTAACTATTCAGGCATTTGGCTATCTTTAATGCTCATGTAACAGTTAATTAACTATTTAAAGCATTATATATCATTTTAAATTGTAATGCAACATTTACATTTATTATTCACACAACGTCGGCTATTTGTGATGTTGTATAGATCTATACATCAATTATTCAAAACGAATAGATTGGACGCATAATGTTCATTTATTATCGTTAGGCTACGTATGGTTGTATTGTGTTCGGTGCCTTTCTATTTTTTGAATCAGAAATTGACCAGAATGTCTGGTAAGACAATGAATATACAGTCAATATACAGTCAATAAATATCGTCTGCTGTCCCTGGTTCTCAGAGTTTGGCAGCAAATTAAATCTGACACGTATCGTCAATTACATATTCCGCAATATTAGATATATGTAAGACACTGTTAATTTATTTGGAATACACTAGTAGTCTCTATGGCAACAATACATTATACATTTCAATATATACCTTAGCCCCTTGGCAATACCATTTCCTGTTTGATTACCCTATGTTATCGAATATCATTTTATTGCATATCAGATAAGAATATCTGCATTTATATCGGGTTCAGAATAAAAGTATAACTCCGTGAAAGATACCTTTTCTTGTATACAACCCGAACTGTGTTATTTTTAAGAATTTTTATTCCGATTTATTGTCTATAAAATTCAAATTCAAATAGTTTATTTCGGCATATGAACATACATGTTCGTTGCCTTGACATATGTATAGGCGGCAGTTGTAGCGCACAGATACCATAATATTTATTAATGAATACGTTATAGCGCGTGTTTGTCACAGCGCGAGGACTGTATGAATGGTGTTACGTTATAGGGCGAGGAGAGCAGGATAAACGCGTGCAGGGGGGCGTAGGATGAAAAATCCGTACCCGGTAAAATACGCAGAAATCCTTAACCGATATGCAAGTAATTTCTATCTCGTCCAAGGGTCAAGATAAAATGCGCAGGCTGTTCATGCAGTTTATGTAACCCATTCGCAAGTTTTTATATCGAATACAAGCACATTGCCGTTACATTTCAAATAACGCCACACTCAGCGATGGCACATTTAATATTAATATTTGATACGCATGCAAACCGGGTGACATACAGACAACAAAATCCAATTCTAATTTACCATTTATCTTAAACTTTCAATGCTTTATTCAGAATGTCAATGCTTCAATACGCTAAAAAATGTGTTTTCAGCAGTTTTAGAGAATTGGTATGCAGGAAAATGAATCTAACGTAGGTATACAAGTACATATAGTCAAATTTCAATTGTCGGATTAACTGTTGTGGTTGGTTACCTTTTTATAATTTAACATTTTAAAAAGAAATGTTAACATTTGCAAATGTTCACCAACATTCGGGATATAAACACTTATATCTAAGAATCGTTTTGTTTCTATATAATGTTATATTTCAATATCCAGTCAATATCTGAACACATTGATTTTATATGGCCACAAAATGCATGCGCTCGAGTAATGTAAACAAGTACTTAGGTCCATCCACATGTTAATGTTCTGTTGCGTCTCGAATATTTACCATCGTTATCGGATCATGTAAGATATATGCATATAACATTTTAGCGCATTTGTTGCTTTTCATTTATATTTTTTTTTCTCAGTAATCAAATAGTGTATCAAATAGTGTGTCAAATAGTGTATTAAATAGTGTGTCAAATAGTGTATTAAATGATTTACGTTATGATGTGTACGGGGTAAAGAGTAAGAACGGGTCCACTCGTACAGGGTTAAAACTTCCCAACGGTGGCTTCGTTACTTACCGTTCCAAAACGTTGACCATTTTTGATGACATATTTTGTCACTTCTTTTGCGTGTATTTATTGTTCTCGTTACGGCTGTGTTTGTTTTGTTTTTATAAATCTGGTGGCTATTGAAGCCAGCTGCATAACCTGTGGAGAGATATTTCGTAATTCCTGAAATGTAGAAGATCCATTAAACGTGCATTGTTTTTCGCTATGTTTGCCTAAATAATGTATCAGATAAACGTTTTTTGGAAGCGCAGAAAGCGGTAGAGTGGTGGATAGGCGTTGGGCGCTCCAGACAGAGAGGTTGCGGTTTATAGAAAGGTTGAGTTTTCTTTGCAATCGAGCTAAAATAAATTGATATTAAATACCAAAAATGAAGACAATAGCAGAATCAGTTCATGATTGGCAATAAAACACACCACACCAGCCATGTCCCCCTAACACCGTTTTAAGCGGGTTTATATTCTCAATCCACACTGCATGAGCATCATGATCCCAATGAATTTTCAATAGAAGCAACACCGAGTCAAAGTAGGGGGCGAAATTGCATTTTAATTAATGGGTCGTATCAAGGAAATGGAAATTAAAACACGTACCGTAATTTCAAATATTGACCTCTCCGCATTTTATGGCAATACAATCCATATATTCAACGCCTCTGCTTTGAATACGGCTGCCAAAAAGGATTATGGTAAAATCAATATGATCGACTTATCCCATACTGTCCTAAAAACAAGCATCCAAGGAGTGCTGTGTACGATTTGACAACAAATTAGCGCTCTAAATGGGCAATAGGGAATATAGAGCGGTGACAGTTTTAAGTGAAACAATGAAGTAAACACAATGATCGTCTTCATTTTAACATGTAATGCAAGGTTACTATCGGATTAACTGTATCAGACTCTCTCAATACATTGCTAAGTCTTGTCAACACTTACTTCTCGTTTAAATGTTTTAATTTATACAATTGGTCGCCTCAAAACTATGAATACGTAAGGAAGTAGTCAGCGACTTGCAGAGATAAGATGTGATTAGCACAAGTTAACCGTTAAGTGAATCCAAGGAAACGATTATGAGGTGCGCTGTCGACCGTAACATTACTGTAATGCTGTCGTACACCTCAAACAAACACACAACCACAGTAGTCGCCATTTGTATTTACCATAGATATCCTATTTACAAGTTTTATTAACTGTTACCCTTTTTATAACATACGTTATATAAACTGTTGAAACCAGGTTACCTCTTTTGTAGCAACTGCTATATAAACTGTTAAAACTAGGTTACCCTTTTTGTAGCACCTGTTATATAAACTGTTAAAACCAGGTTATCCTTTTTGTAGCACATGTTCTATAAACTGTTAAAACCAGGTTAACCTTTTGTAACATATGTTATATACACTGTTAAAACCAGGTTACCCTTTTTGTAACATACGTTACATAAACTGTTAACACCAGGTTACCCTTTTTGTAACACATGTTATATAAACTGTTAAATCAAGGTTACCCTTTTTGTAGCATATGTTATATAAACTGTTAAAACCAGGTTACCCTTTTTGTAGCATATGTTATATAAACTGTTAAAACCAGGTTAACCTTTTTGTAACATACGTTATATAAACTGTTAAATCCAGGTTACCCTTTTGTAGCATATGTTATATAAACTGTTAAAACAAGGTTACCCTTTTTGTAGCATATGTTATATAAATTGTTTAAACCAGGTTACCCTTTTTGTAACACATGTTATAGAAACTGTTAAAACCAGGTTACCTTTTTTGTAGCACATGTTATATAAACTGTTAAAACCAGGTTACCCTTTTTGTAGCACATGTTATATAAACTGTTAAAACCAGGTTAACCTTTTTGTAGCATATATTTTATAAAATGTTCAACCCAGGTTACCCTTTTTGTAACATACGTTATATAAACTGTTAAATCCAGGTTACCCTTTTTGCAGCACCTGTTATATAAACTTTTAAAACCAGGTTACCCTTTTTGTAGCACATGTTATATAAACTGTTAAAACCAGGTTACCCTTTTTGTAGCATATGTTATATAAACTGTTAAAACCAGGTTATCCTTTTTGTAGTACATGTTATATAAACTGTTAAAACCAGGTTAACCTTTTTGTAGCATATGTTATATAAACTGTTTAAACCAGGTTACCCTTTTGTAGCACATGTTTTATAAACTGTTAAAACCAGGTTACCCTTTTTGTAGCACATGTTATAGAAACTGTTAAAACCAGGTTACCCTTTTTGTAACACATGTTATATTAACTGTTAAAACCAGGCTACCCTTTTTGTAGCACCTGTTATATAAACTGTTAAAACCAGGTTATACTTTTTGTAGCACATGTTATATTTACTGTTAAAACCAGGTTACCCTTTTTGTAGCACCTGTTATATAAACTGTTAAAACCAGGTTATCCTTTTTGTAGCACATGTTATTATATAAACTGTTAAAACCAGGTTATACTTTTTGTAGCACCTGTTATATAAACTGTTAAATCCAGGTAACCCTTTTTGTAGCATATATTATATAAACTGTTAAAACCAGGTACCTTTTTTGTAGCTTATATTATATAAACTGTTAAAACCAGGTACCTTTTTTGTAGCATATATTATATAAACTGTTAAAACCATTCTTCATACATTTACATTTTGCTTTTCATTTTATATTTACTTTATCCTTTTATTCTTTGTTATGCCATGTTATTTTAATTTTTTAATTATTTGTAATATTAACGAAATGGCCTGACGCGCACTGTCATTCAAACAAGTCGATACTCTGATATAAGTTGCTTCGCCGCCATTTTCTATAGACAAACAAACGAAGTCTAAGTAAACACTACATTATATTTACTTGAACAAACAATGCCACTTTGCCAGTGGATGGAGCTATAGGCGTTCTCGCGTCAGGTCAGTAGTTGTTCTATATAAGAAATTGTGATTCCCAGTCTTGCCACATTGTTTAATAACATCAAACACAGTCTAACAACTATATTTCATAAAGACAATATGCATAAAACTAAATTCATGTTATGAAACGACACTTAAATGCTAATCTTTGAGAAACTGTTATGAAGCGATATTTCAACCGCGATCTTATCGTCTTTGAATCTGGATACAGATAGTTTACATATAAGCGCACACTGTATAATTTTTCATTTTTTTTTAAACTATGATACTTTAGTTGAAACAAACAAATAAGAAATCTATCTCTAATAGGAATTATAGTATTCAGAGGAAACAGCTGCAACACCAGCATTACAACAAGCGCCTGGTCCAGTGGTAGAACATCCTTCGCCACGTCTATGTTGAGTGTCCTTCAGCATGAACTTCGTATTTTCCACATATGCTTAGTACGGGATCTGCCCAGGAAGTCTTCGTGAGTGATTTGTATAAGTTGTAATAACTTGTTTAAAATCGTAAAAAATAAGTTGAAACTAAATTAAAATAGCTTAATTAGGCGAATAATAATAAGTAGACTACTAGTAGTACTACTACTAGCTTCGGAACGATCAGTAACAAAAACGCAAAAAGGGGCTAAAACCTGACTAGGGGACATCCATTCTCGATATTTCACATCGTCACATAATAAAACGAGAAAATAAAAGTAGTGTTTACACATATATAGACTTTGTTATCCAAATCGTAGCAATCTTTGTGTACTATTTTACATCCAATTTGTTGTATAAGTAGATATGTCTAATACAATTGTTTTAAAACCTAAGATTACTGTATTCCGGGATGTATTTAATCATTTTAAGAACAGAACCTGCAGGCATCTATAATTGGAATGTCGTCATTAAATTAGTTTAGTCTTATATGGGAGTGAAACACAATTTCCCCGAGGGTTCGGATGTGCAATATGTGAATTAGATGACGCCGTGAAAATACCTTGCAGATTTCATGTAACGCTCCTGATGTGTGAAAATGCTTCGTGCTACTGTTTTAAAGAAATAATGTTATTTCGTAAAAGTTTAAAGACGAAATTGCAATTAGTGAAGTGCATATTTAGTCATTTACCGTGCAGCTCGGTATGGACATTCAATATAAGAAAACATACAAGTTACATACGGAAAACGATGGTCTTACTCAGATTTATGTATATGAATTTTCGTTCTTTTTTCTCTCCACAATTGCTCTCTATATAATACATAAAAAAGTTGAAAATAGCGTTAAAGCAAACACACAGAATGCTAGTTATCTCCAACTTAGCCTCACCAGTAGTGTAACAAAACAGCTTCAACATTGTTTTGTATTAAAATTTGCTATGTTTATTTAGCTTTGAAATAAAGTTGGAGCTGAAATGTAGTTTTGACTATGAGCACACGTTGTATTATCATGTTATAAATCATAGTTTCTTTCACGTAGGCATATATTTACCATATTGGCACTCGGAATACACGAATTTTGTCACATTTAGTTGTCAAGATATACAAATTCACTGTTCAAGTTTTTAAAAGATGAGTCGTACTATAGAATCTCAGGATGTAACATCAGCTGGCTAGATTGACCGATATTAGAGACCGTATTAATAAGTGACCACACATGCGGCGGCATATGGAAGTTTTATGTCGATGCGTATGTAACACCAAGAGGACATTTGACCTTGAAGCTAGCAAGTGGGGACTGGCTTTATAAAGATGTAGGCACCACGTTAAATGAACGACAGCGACATTCATCGCCATATATGGGAGTATAGCATGCATCACCACGTAAACGCATGCATCAGAATACATCGCGTGGTTAACATGGTTAACACGGATTTGAAGCCATCAACGTACACGTAAGTCGACATTAAGTGTTCGCGACATAACCGTAGAATTATCATTATGGTAAAGTCCTTTAAGTTATCTGCAATACGCGTGTAAGATTGTATTATTCTGGGTTAATCTGAAAGTATTATAAATTTAATATTCCAATTTGAGATAAAACTATTATTTTAATTAAAACGATTGTTCTAAATATTAAGTCAATGAAGTTTTATGACAATACATTCGCGAAGAAAACATAGCATGAATCAGTGTTTAGAGAAAAAAGGGCGCGCATAATAGAAATGACAGTGCGATTCCGGCAACACGATCCCGAACAGTTTAATTTTCATTTTATCACTGTATGCGATTATTCGTATCCGTTTGTAAATACAATTATGTATTTGTCCTTAGTGAGTCGTCTGTCTTTGTTTATGATTACTGATACAAGTAGCATTTGACAAAGCAAAACAAACAAAAAGCACGTTTTTATATAATGACTATAACAAGAAATACATTATGATAAGATTTGTCGATTGTCAGGCAGACAAAGATGTCTTCAGGCAGAATATAAATTCTTTCCATCTACGATACTACGATAGTAGTAGTAGTAGTAGTAGTAGTAGTAGTAGTAGTAGTAGTAATATTATCATCATTTGTAGTAGTAGAAATAAAATAATTAGTAAAGAAGTAAAAGTAGAAAAGGAAGGAGAATGATAAGAAAGAAAAAGTGAACTATTGTTAGTAACACAAATTTATTCCGTGTTACTACAATGAAAGCATAAATATCGTTCCTGAGCATATTACACGCGTGTATAATGTCGTGCCTGAGCGTATTACACGCGTGTATAATGTCGTGCTGTCAATTTGATATTCTGGCAGAAGTAGCATAATATACAAGGTGTGATGATGGAAGGCGATCAGTATTACGTGCACCCTTAAACCATGGATGCTATTCAGTTGTTTTCCAATGGTAGGCTTGTCACTGATCTCTAGATTAAAGTATCTAATTATGTCTGTTAAGATGCTATGTCATTTTTATATATTTGAGATTGGTAACTCATATGTTCCACTTGTACTATACGCATAGCTTTTTCTCAGTTTATCTCGATTTAATAATTCAAAACTGTCATGTTATATTGTTCACTCAGTTAATGTATCTAGTATTGTCCAAGTATTTCGCCATTAAGTGAATATGTTTTAGTTGTTCTTTCATTCAAAATGTTCCTTACAATATAATTATGCTGTTGATAATACAATAAACGACAAAAGAAGACCAACGCGTTTATTGATGTTAATAGTAAAGTAAATTCATCTTCTAGCATACCAGTAATTGAAATACTAGACTTGTATTTACATTTGTAAAGCAACCCCTTCAGTTTCAGACTAAACATGTTTAATGCCAATATAAAATATATTACATCTTCATTACATTGTATTCATATAAATCATATACGATTAAGTAGATTAAGTCGTCCATATGTCATGGTACATATGCCCATGAATGGTCATTATACGTTTTGGACATAATTTGCGATAAAAATAGATTTAACGAGATATTAATTTAAGTGATGACGTCATATATAACATAAATAAACACGAGAACGCGGAAACACGAAGTAGTAATGACGTCTGCTTCTCGAATAAACCGACTTAACCCCATGGATACAACTATCAATCAATATATATATATATATTAGACAATTATGAATGAAACATGTTGGCATATACCTGGAGATTTCATGCAATAGATATAAGAAATGAGCTTTGTATACTCAACAGAACAGGCCCGCCACCTGACATTTTATGTACCTAACAGTTTATGTATTTTCTCAAAAAATATCAAAGCAATTTCCTTGTAAATTTAGGACTTGAATAAGAATGAACATTTAGGCAATGCACAAATACATAAGTGTCTGTTAATGTCATATACCAATCGAAATAGCGCCACTCCACATTTGACGAAATATTGGTGATACAAAAGTGGCGGGTGAGTTGTATCCCGCAGTATATCTGTTGTAGATTCAGTGAGACGGGCAACGAGACCCCTTCGGGAGTGGGTTACTGTTCACGCTATACACGAAGGCCCAAAGATAGTTGGGCTGATGGACGAGGTTATTTGCTTTTTATGTTTAAACATTTTATAATAATAGCTGTTGTGGTGTTTTGTGACAAATCGAATATGGCTGCCAGGTATTGAACAATTCATAATTATAGTATTATAATCTGAAAAAAGAAACACCACAAATGTTACCATGTTAGGACCAAGTGTGTCGCTGTTTGTTGTAAGGCATGTTTTAGAGTAAACAGAAGTAGACATATAATTGTTGATTCATTTAAAAATAGTTCATACTAGGGGACAAAAAAGTCGAAAAAAAATGAAAATAGTAATGTATTTCTGCACATATATGCATTTTAGTAAATACTTAGGACTTTTTTTATTCAATAATACAAACATGAAATAGTACCTGATGAAATATTTCCTTCAAAACGCAAAAACAGGAAAATAGCATATTCTGTTTTATTGAACTCTTCAGAAGGCCATATCTCATGAACGTTTGAGCCTCTTTACAAACTTTATAACAGCTGTTTGTATTCTTGAATATCCCCATTGATCCAGTGCAGTGTGGTTGAACTGTAATGATTCACAATGGTACTACAAAGCAATTGGAATCGCATTCGAAATCGAAAATATTAGAAGCTTTCTGTCGTGTGATTATTCGTTGATGTAGATGGTGACTCGAATCAGCTGGGTACAGCTACAAGAAAAGTGTCTATGTTAATAAAGAGAACAATAAAACCCAATGAAACTGTACTCCAGCAATTCTTAACTTCTTCAGTTGTTCCCATTACTTCCACCAGCGCAGAACAAAACCAAAGGATGTAAATAGTCGGTTTTTGGAAGAGGGAGTAAACACAATGCTGGGTTATACTTCTGCAATAATTACAATGCAGTGAATTGCAGTAGAATGCAAAATAATTTAGTACAGTAAACTACAATGCATTGGGCAACGGCAGTGTCGTGCTGCGGCATACAATTCAACGCAGTACAATGCGATATTTTACGATACTTTGCGATACTTTGTGGTACAATGCAATACAATATAATACAGTGCAGTACAGCGCAGTGCGGCACAGCGCAGCGCAACGCAATACAACACAACACAGCACAAAAACAACGTATTGTAATAGCACAACACTAAAACAACGTTTTGTAATCTGTCCTGAGTATATCTTTTTCATATACAAATGTATATCTGTATATCTACAGATGTATTTGTCAAATACGTTAATGAAATTTTCAAAAGCTACTCCAATACAGTTAGTTGTTAATCTTTTGTTTGTCTTATTTCTAAAATTGACATCTGTATATGGCGATTATCTATTAGTAATAATTAATTCTGACATAAACCTACATAATAAAAGGTAAATTTATGTTGCCCTGATGGACTTTGCTTTAGTAATCTGATATATACGTAATGGATATGTAATATAAACACAGTCCTTCACGGAATGGTCCTACTGGCTAAAACATCGAGTAAATATGTTGCTATTATATGTCTGGCAGTGTTTGCCATTCAACGTATATTACTATACATACGACATAATGGCTTATCGATAACTTATAAAACACGGCTCTCTCACACAAATACGTACAGACACCCACAAACACGCACGCACGCACACACACACACACACGCACGCGCGCACGCGCGCACACACACACATGTTTTTATATTTAAATATATGTATCTGTTTATTCGATTATCTGTATCGGTATTTATCAATACGACTCTGTGTACTCGATATGTTAATAGAAGACAACTGTTTCAACCTACAAGACTCTGTGCAGAACTGACGTTATTTTATAGTCGATTCTGGCACTGTATCACTGTGTAGCAAAATAACCAAGGGCCGACAACTCACTAAGGTGAATATAACTATACTCAAAATATATTTACAAATTTACATAAAATATAATTATGAACATACAATTATTTTAGAGTAATTGTTGTCGCGATATAAACTGCTACTTATTAATATGTTATAATGTCACGAAACAAACTTCTTCTCACTAATATATCACTGATGTCGAGATACACACTGCTACTAACTAGTATGTAATTGATGTCGCGATACAAACTGCAACTAACTAGTATGTTACTGATGTCGCGATTCAAACTGCTGTTATCTAGTATGTAACTGATGTCGCGATACAAACTGCTACTAACTAGTATGTTACTGATGTCGCAATACAAACTGCTACTATCTAGTATGTTACTGATGTCGCGATACAAACTGCTACTAACTAGTATATAACTAGGGTCGCAATACAAACTTCTACTAACTAGTTTATTACTGAGGTCGCGATACAAACTTCTACTTACTATTATATTACTGATGTTCGCGATACAAATTGTTCTGCAACGTTAATGGTAGCATTTACCTCTCTACATATTTCCACATTATACAATATAAATATTGACGGACACATTCTGTTTCTACTTGCTTCGCAAACACACAGAATAAACTGAACACCATTAACTTTCATATATAATACTTGAAAATACCAATATTCAATAGTTCATCATTAACACAATATATACATCTCAAAATACGTTCCCAGATTCCTCGGCTTATATCCTTATAAACAACTTTCAATACTGCGGATATGAAATTAAATTCATCCCATTCCAGTCTGATTATACTATCAACAATTTATACAAAATTTACTTAGATCTGCTAATGTCGAAATATACTATCGGACATTGACTAAACTTCTAGAAAACATAATATAAAAATTACTCACTCAAAATACCGTATGTAGTGGACAATTTATGTTGTATACTCTGTCACAACGTTCCGCAATGTAGGAATTTGCAAACTGACCAAATATCTAGTTTTCTACCTGTCTATTTATACAATATTACCACATTCCACAGGTTAATCTCAAGAAATCACATACTATATCGTACGATTACAAATGTACATAAAAGGCTAAAGGTAAAATATGATTATTTTAACAATAATAAACCCCTTTACTTTTTCCTAAAATGCTCATTACTTTTTATAAAATAAATGTCAAAATAACTTATTCTTTAACCTAAAACTGAATATGTAACATATATTTGAAATGTTTTAATCCTACCTATCTAGCGATAAGTTAAACAGACCTACGTTACTTGACCGATATACGTCTATACAATATACGAGGTGGGATCAGAAAGTTCGTAGACTTTTGCCACACCTTTTTTTATTGATCATTGTATTCTAATACTTCTCAGGGAGCCTGTGCCGCAATATATATTGCAAAAAATAATAATTTTTTCGTCATTAGTTTTTATTCTATAGTAACTTTGGAAACGTCGATTTACGTAGTCGGGGCAGTTTTTGCCTTTTTCCTACCTCTACTATTGAAACAAGCGTAGCGTTGCCAAGGCGCGTTACATTTTACAATTAAAATATCAATTTGTGCTGTATTGTACGCTTGTTAACATCCTTTAAAAAACACCAATTATGCGCATCTTAAAATAACGTCAATATTATGATGTTACGGTATACCATTTTGTTTGAAACAAAATGACGTCGGGGCACTTGAAAATGGATAAGCACGCGAAATACCGCAGTTCCGTAAAGCTCGGCTCCATGTTAGGTAATACACCTGCTCAAAGAGAGAAAAAAAGTATGTACGGTGAATCTTATATTCAAAGGTCTAAAGTGTTTAAATGTCACAATATTAATGTTTTTGAGATGGCCGGAAATCAGTCAATTAAAAAGAGCAAATCGGAAGTCGGTTTGAAGACATATTGGAATCTAAGCATGTTTTACAGAATTTTGTATCCAGTAAAACATCTTCTGATTTTGTTAAATGTTCACTAAATGGTGTAAATTGCAAAAAAACGTATAGACCATGCATATGAGAGTATTAAGAAAAGGAGCGACTCATTCGATTTGATACAAAAGCACCTGTTTAAAATATTGACGTCGTTTTTTTGTTGATTACAACGTCATAATTTTGCCCCGACATATCTAACTGCTATGCTTTGAATAGTGCCTTATGTTCTTAATAGATGACGTATCATGTTAAAATTTTCAAATTATGTCCCATATACATTTATTTCAAATACAATAGCAATATTGTGCATTGTATTTTTTATATAAATAATTCATGGCAAACGTCTAGAACTTTCTGATACCCACTCGTACATACGTTGTTATTAGCTGATACTAAGAATTTAGGCCACGTAAATTTTATCGTATTGTGTTATACACTGCGGATTGCAAGTGGCATTGAGAGTCTGATATCTTATTTGGAGCCACTGTACAATTCTGTATTCGCTTTTGGCTTCACATCACAGACCAAAGACTACCCACCATAGCGTTAGACTTTGTTATAGGAACACTACAACTGGTTTATGACTTTGACAGGAAGAGAAAATTTTCTCAGTAATGAGATCCGGAGCCGTAACATGCCACTTCAGTTAGAGTTTGATCATCGATTCAGCAGGTGTATGAAAAATACTTGAAGAGGCATTACAATGTACCATCTGCTTACTATACCAGTTCTTCTTCATATTACCCAGAAATTTCACCATATTCATCCTACTCAGATCGTCCTATACTATAAAACAACCCTGCTATCTAAAAACAGGTTGAAGAGACGAGATATTGGATGGCCACATTTTGGCAGAGTGTGCCACAGAAAACTTTCAGAAATATAGGTACCGCAGACAACCCTAGCGCACTTCCAGTTAACTTGTTCATGGCAGAACCTCATAAACTCGTGATTGTGGACATGACAACTCTTCTAGACTTCCGAAACTACAATGAAAGCAAATGTGCCACAACCAGAGCCTATTTAAACATGTGGCCCAATTGTTATGTGAGGCAAGGAAGATAAGCAAGGTTCCTTCACAGTTGTCTGTCTGAGGGATGAATAGAGCCAATGCCTTGGTTTCCTATCAGAAACCTTTCAATCCTTTATAGTTCGTGGGAGATGAGACTGGAATGGGCATTGCACCTGAAGATATCCTATATGTCGCCTAAAGTGAAATAAAACACAATTGCATTGGACTTGATGATTACATATATATTCAAACAGCCCTTGTCAAGACGTTTGACGTCCTCACAAGCACATAGGCAAGATATATAGAAGCCGAGCCTGATCTGCTTGCAAATAAAAAACTGTGTAGACGGTCAGAAAGGACCAGGTAAAGAAGAGGCACAAGGATTGTGTTTATTATGATGGTGTGTAAATGGTAAATAGAAGACTATAGTAAGTGTTTACTTGAGGTAACACTATCTGATACTTTTAGAGAACTGAGTTTTTGAGATCTAGGAAACACTGGAATTACTTTTAGAGATCTAGAAAACATTGAACAAATACTTTTTGGGGAACTTAGACAAATTATTTATGGGATATGGGTGACACTTGCCATAACTTTAAGACATCCAGGGAACAATAACCACTCCCTAAACTTTGGCAAATAATTTTGTTTGGGGATCTAGGGAACAATGACCATTACTTTAAGAGATTCAGGGAACAAGCGATGCCTCCCTGGAAGGGTCCTAATAAGTAAATAAGAAATATTTAAAGATTTATGTCAGAAACATTTGATCACAAATTGAGAAATGGATACTGATATTAACAGTTATAATATGAGCAAATCTCAATTAACAATACTGACACAATCATCGATGCCGTTTGCATGAGAGATAGCATTTTTTGTACTGTATTTCGCCTTTTATATCGGTCTATATAAAGTGCTTCACATTGTATACGTTTTCTGTTTGCTATTCTATGAAATTCTGTAAAATTTCTTGATAGTTTTGTTCTTTATGCTTGCACTCGATATATTGAACATTTGATATTTATTTTGATAAGCAGAACATTCAAATCAAGATAGATTGTAAGCACAATGCCATTCGATAAATCTTAAAAGCATATCATCAAATGCACGTGTTTTTCATTTAATTATATCCTATCTAAGTTGTATTGTGTTGCATGAGAATTGTAATCTTATATGTTATCAAAGGCAACATGCACTCTCCATGTCACATCTTATCTTAAATAAAACCAAATTTAATATAAAAGCTTTCGATTCACAAATGTAACGTCGTATATATGACAAATATCACCTAGACACGCAATTCATCTTACAACTGTTGGCAAAACTGGCAAGATGATAGCAGAGTAACATGTTCAGCCAGTTGACACTACCCACACCAACGGGAATACAAAATAAGCCAGTAAATACCACCCACAATGGACTGGAATACTATATAAGTTCAGCCAATAAACACTACCCGCAATTAACTGGAATACTATAGAAGTTCAACCAGTAAACACTATCCTGCAATTAACTGGAATACAATAGAAGCTCATTTTATGAAGTCTTGCATTCATAATGTAATGTCGTATAATGCATTTTAGTAACAGCATATTTACTAGAGAACTAATCCTTTTGTTATTGAAGACATGCCGGTACTAAAATATTGCTTCATGTCTGGAGACAATCAATCATCATTTAGATGACAAATGTAATAAAAGCAGAAGAAATTGCTTACAAAAGAAAACAAAAAATCTTAAATTCACAGGAAATGTACGTTACATGCAAACTTTTACGATTTACGATTTCTGTTTCCATATAAAAGTCGCGACATAAGTTTGAGTAATTCTATTTGCATTAAAATTAATGTTCTTCAGTTCTTTGAATGTTATATATATTTGGATAGCCGATACTTAACTATATGCATATATAGCTAGACATTTTGCAACACACGGCAGTGATGTTTGGAACAACTATAATTTTAACAAATCTAGTGTTTTCTCGTGGTTTAAGGGACAAACTTTTCTCAAATATGTAATGATACAAAGTGTTGATAAATGTGACATGTGTGAATAACAGTTAGCCTGAAACAAGTTCACCCTTCCAATAATGTCGAAAACAAGGTCAATATAACAAACACACAAACTGTTTTGTGTCAATTCAGGTATACACAATATTATTGTTGAATGATTATATCATAAATAAAACATGCTTGTCAAATTAAGTGTTCAATTCAAAGCAGTTTGTTGACTTTCTTTTAACATTCAAGATAGAAATGCAAAATATTTGAAACCACAATCACCCCGTCAAACGTATACGTTACATAAACGGCACCTACGCCGCATTTATGGTGATAACTACACACGATAAACCGGTACTTCCTGTTATTTTTTGCACATGGTAGGGCATTGAGGTTAGAAAAACCCTTTATTTTCGTATCATTATTTCGTTTTGAGATCAAAGATAAAGCCGATACGAGCGACATTATATTTAAGATTCAGGCAAGCATGTTTTTTTGAATGGGAACATGACGGTTTCCTAAAATATTCGAGAAAAATGGTGGAATGAACCACTTTCAGAATGAAAACACGTAATTTACATATCCATTTATCACCTCGGAAGCAATTCTGGAACACTTTTATGTATTTATGGATTTAATGGTTTACCCGTTGAAAGAGTACATTTATATTTTTTAAAAAGAATATAAGGTGTTAAAAAATCAACGCAGAATGATTTTGTGTATTGTGAATTTGGCAGACTATCTCTTATATGTCAACGATATACAAATATTTGTAATATTGATTAGAAATACTAAATGCAAACGATTCAATATACGTTAGAATTTTTTATAATATGCTTTTAACTGATTTAGAGTTATAACCAAATAAGACTACTTAGATTTCTTTATTGAAAAAATCTTTTATCAAATTTAGGCTTTAATGATGTGTGGCTACATCAAGGTGACGGACCACCGGAACTATTTATATTAAAAATAAAACAACGTATAAGTGATCAATTTATTCAAAACTGCATAGCCGAGTCAACACACGCAGTAATTTATAAAAGTATTACAGTAGTATTATTAATTTTTAGATTTAAGCCTTATTTAAATTGTACTGATTAAACTTGATAAGTTCATTAAAGCTTTTGTTAAGTTACGACTCTCGTCGCATCGATTAGAAGTACAGCCAGGCCGTTGGATACGACCAATTATTACACCATTTGACGAACGAAACTACCGAGTATGTAATAAATAAAAGGATTAGTAAATAAAGAATGAATATCATTTTATTATTGAATATGTGCTATATTCCGATCTGAGAAAAGTTTATATAAATAAACATAATTGGGAAATACTGAAATACTAAACATGCCTCAGTTTATCAATTTGTTAAATTCAGAAAACAACAGTACAATAAAAAAAACTTAGTACTTTTATACTAAAAGCTTTTCAAATGAGGAATATGGCCATATACTTATCATTCACATGTATTTTCAATTACAATATGTATGGTAGGTAAGATCATGTTGCATTATATTTGCTTTCTGACATGACTTTTGAATATTATTGCTGTTATGCATACCACCTTCTCCACTTTCACCCTTAATAAATTTAAATGTATTCTATATGAATTATACCATGAAAATAACATTGTACTGTTTATTATCATTAATAAACCACTCTCTGTCATATATTTGTGCATACATCATGTACCAGACGGGCCTTGTGTCTGTGTGCCTATTGGAAATAAAAACTATCATATCATATAATGTCGGTTTAATGTAATCACAGATTGATCTTCCCTGGCAGCAGTGCTTGTTTAATACAACACTCATTGTTTTTGTATTCATTGTGATCGTATATTCATTGATGTAGGAACTTTTCAATTATGAACAACCTGAATATTAAACGGGTCACTATATAGGTCACCTGTGGTACAGTACTGTACCGAAAACAAGCCAAATGCAAGAAATATGGACGGTTTTGGATCAGAGAAAGTATAAAGAACACGAGTAAGCGCACTACAGAACGAAAGATAATTTAGAGAAACAGACTGAAACGGGAATGTATAGAATAAAAAACTTTAGGATGAAGAATGAAAATTTTAGCTGACAAATCTAAAACCAAAACGGAATAATGATAGTGTTTGAAACATATGTTATCAAATATAAAAACCATATCAAATGCATGATATGTACTCAAACCGGTTTGTTCAAACACAAGAACAAAATGTTATATTATTAGACATTAGAAAGATAGAGAGAAGACAGTTAAAGGCACCCAATCATCTACGACCGGTAATTGTAGCAACTTTAAGACAACCACATCCCACTGGATGGGTTGACCTCAAATCAATGAGGATTTCAAATTTAGATAACCACATCTTACTGGATGGGTTGACCTCAATGCGGATTTCAAAATTAGGCTATTCACAGTACTAGCAAACTGCTGAAACATATGGATACAGCATTTCGAGATATTTTATATTCACCAGCAACAACATTTAGTCGGTTACAACGATTTGCATAACATAAAACGTATATCAAACGTATAAATTAATTCTAGTTCAGGTCAATGAATGACGCCCCTTTCAAGACATATCAGCTTTAAAAGGTGTTAACTCTGACACTATTGTTAGACTCCAAAGTGGTCTAATGGCGAACGCCTTTGACTGTCACTCAGGATGTCGTTTGTTCAAACTGCAGTCAATACTAACAAAATAATAAAACATTTATTTTATTATTTTTTTTTATCTTTTTTTATTTAAACTGTTACCGGTACTAAACTAACACTCGTGAAAAGTATGTCAACTTAAAGCAACGACAAAATCACAATCTTGCTCGTAATCCTGTGTTGTAGAAGTATACATGTTGTGTTTGTATGAAAAGCGATATTATTATGCTGAGGTTTCTGACATGTTGAAGTAGTTATTTATTATATTGTCCTGTTTGATTTTACAGGAGGCACATTCACAACTTTGCTAGGGGTGTCCGGGGGCATGCTGCCACGAAAATATATTTAGCATGCATTTTCTGCTTTTTTCTGATATTTCAGACATTTTAAGCTGTTCAAATATATAACACAAACTACATTTTATTCAATTGCCCATTTGTACACTATTATCTTGAATACACATTTGTGGCTTTTTAGACCCGACATAACAGTACATATCAATTCTTAGTAATACACCGTAAGGCAAGTATTTGCTAGGCATTATGTTGCATTCATACTGCATATATTATATGTGAAGGATATGTCATATTTTTGCAAGAGTAATTTATATTTTGGGAATAACTATTACTTTCACAAAAACACTAAAAAACATGTGATATCCGTAAATTCTATAGGAGGCAAGTACCTCCTTTTGCCTCAGTGAGGCTAATATATAATTATAATCTTCGGCTCTTAAAAGCTGAAAGAAAAATTATTAGAATTTTTTGTTTGAATATTTAGAGTCAGTTTATGCCATCGAGGGCTAATAGGAGAATAGTACAATGTAAATATTGTACACGTATTACATGAAGAACAGGTAATGGTCTACGGGTCTGAAACAGCTGCGATATGTCATACAAAATAGTAAGATAGCGATAATGTTCTATAACGTAAAAAAAAAACGATACACCTAAAAAACAACCCTGAAAAATTTGGATAGTAGTAGTATTATTTCATGTTATAGAATACCACTAAATGACAATACACCGACTTATGTAATGTATAATATACGAGTAACCTACTTATGCTACGTACTAAGCAAATTTGGCGTTAAGCAGTTTTATAACATCAACTTGTAATTTTACTGATTTAATTTGGTATATTGATACATAAAACAAATGTAAAACACATACAGTTTCCCATAAATGGTTCCGAAGTAATAAATCGAGCTGTTTTCAATCTGAAAATAGTTCAATCCGTCACTTTTCTCGAATGTAGTTAAACTGCCACAATAGATTTTACACCTAACGGTTGACAAACCTCACTCATCTCTGTATCGTCACATCACAACACCAAGACAGTGTTAATAAAGGCAGCCACTCCAGGTGGCCTTTATAACATTTACACACCTGTATGGTGTAAATATAAACGTTCAGGTAAATATAAATGAAAAAGAAACAAAATTAGTTATACTACACGCAGATATACTCAATGAATTTTCAGAATCATATCTATGAGTAATTATGAAACACGATTAGATTCAAAATGTAACACCAACATGGTTTTAATAGAATAAAACGTATTTTAAACGCTCGTTATTTAGTACAACGCATGCTTGTGTTATATATATATCAACAGCTCAGTAAAGTAAACAAGTATGCATCCCAAACTGATTATATGCCATCATGCTTAACACTGTGGATGTTACAACAAGCAGATTTCCGTGATTTTGTCAAATAGAGAATATCATGTTAGTGTCTGATATTATCAACTTTATCAGGTGAGGCTTAGAGAAAAACCAGGACGAGTCCTTGTTTTTTTCATGCCTAACCTGATGAATTTGATATCAGGCCTTTACATGGTATTTTATTTATCATGTCAATGTTTCTAGTTCGCTTTTTATTCATTTTAAGTAAGGTAAGAAAGTTGTTCCGTCCAGGTCAAACTGTTTAAGTATCCATAACGACGTCATGAGGTATACATAATAACGTCATGTGCTTGATAAACTTGCAATGACGTGATATACCTATGTTTATCATTCAGGCAGTTTATCAACAGAAATAAACGCATTCACATGATAAAATGAAATATAGCCTATGCATAGACATACTATCATGGATAATATTATTTTTATCCGTTTGGGGAGCTCTTGATTTTATTTACATTAGTTTGTGCTTTAAAATTCGTCAAAATACTGATACGTCAAACAATATAATTGTAACCATGGAGATGTTAATGGCACATGGTAATATTTCACGTTTATTTCACATTGTATCTTTTTCATTGAAATAGATTACTTCCGTTGTGCTATTGGTGATCGATATGAAGACTCGAATTTGACAGGATCTTAATTGAAACACTTATAAGCTCAATTTCAATACAATAAAAAAATGCAGTATTCAATTAAAAATTTTCCTTATAGTACTCTTTAAAGTTTAACATTATTTGACAACTTAAGATACCGGAATTTGTCATGAGAAAATTAACCAAACCTGCTAAACTGGGAAACTAATATTAAAAACGCTTGTAACGTTTTCAATACATTTGAGTTTTATTTTAAAATATGGATATTGTAAAGCAATTCCAAGACTGTGACCAATGTTGTTACTTCTGTTTGTATGTACGGTACTTGTTACTTTAGAGTGTATGTAGAGTACATGTTACTTCTGTTTGTCTGTACAGTACTTGTAACTTATGTTTGTATGTACAGTACTTGTTACTTCTGGTTGTATGTACAGTACTTGTTACTTCTGTTTGTAAGTACACTACATATTACTTCTGTCTGTAAGTACAGTACTTTTTACTTCTGTCTGTGTGTACAGTTATTACAACTTCTGTTTGTGTGGGCAGTACTTGTTACTTCTGTTTGTCTGTACAGTACTTGTTACTTCTGTTTGTATGTACAGTACATGTTTCTTCTGTTTGTCTGTACAGTACTTGTAACTTCTGTTTGTATGTACACTACATATTACTTCTGTCTGTGTGTACAATTATTATAACTTCTGTTTGTGTGGGCAGTACATGTTACTTCTGTTTGTCTGTACAGTACTTGTTACTTCTGTTTGTATGTACAGTACATGTTACTTCTGTTTGTCTGTACAGTACTTGTAACTTCTGTTTGTATGTACACTACATATTACTTCTGTCTGTGTGTACAGTTATTATAACTTCTGTTTGTGTGGGCAGTACTTGTTACTTCTGCTTGTCTGTACAGTACTTGTTATTTCTGTTTGTATGTACAATACTTGCTACTTCTGCTCGTATGTATAATACATGTTTCTTCTGTTTGTATATACAGTACTGTTTACTGCTGTTTGTGATTACATAACATGTTATTTCTGTTTGTATGTACAGTACTGTTTACTTCTGATTGTATGCACAGTACTTGTTACTTCTGGTTGTATGTGCATTACATGTGACTTCAGTCTGTATGTACAGTACTTGTTACTTCTGTCTGTGTGTACAGTACTTATTACTTCTGTTTGTGTGGACAGTACTTGTTACTTCTGTTTGTGTGGACAGTATTTGTTACTTTAGTCTGTGTATACAGTACTTATTACTTCTGTTTGTATATATAATACATGTTATGATTGATCAATTATCGAGTATGTGAATAATAGTGTAGCTGGGAGAAAGTGGTTGATTTGTTTGTAATTTCCTAGACCCGGTTTTATCAGTAACAGTTTCAGTCAGTCTTTCTCGTATCTTATGCCTGTTGCACGATCTATACTTTTTATATTGCTGTTCGTGTTTGTCCTGAGTGTTGTTTTTCTGCCGAACAAAATAGTTGCATTGCTCTACACTTCATACTTACTTGATGTGTTTGTATGGAGTATAGCGCATTTAAAAAAAAACGTATTTCAGTTATTTAATGGCGGTCAATACACTTAATATCTGTTCCTGGGGTCTGCTAGTACTATACACACCTTATCCAAGGAAGTTGGTTATTATTCTGATGTTGTATAGTCATGGCCGTATAACACGATACAAAACCAACCATCACAGCGACGTTACCGGCCGCAGGACACGATACAAACCTAACCATCACAGAGACGTAACCGGCTGGTGTTTCGAACTCGCGTCGACCCCAGGATTGGCAGTCAGACACAATACAAACTGGCGGACTGGGTTATTCTTGCTTGAATATGACCGAATATTACGTGTGCCGATGTTAGCCTAAACATAACATGATTAAAGTGACTGATAATGAAAGTGAATGATGTCTTAATAAACCTTAAGCAGATTTAGCAAGCGAATTAAAGTTGTCCGAAAACACTCAACAAGAGGACATACCTTGGCCACCAATCGCTCACCTTGGGACAGAGGAGAAAATAAGTAGCAATGCATGAGAAACGGTCATCTTTTATCTGATTTAGTCCAATCATTACTATATTGTGCTTTGTGAATTACCTTGTCATACTGTCTAACATGAAACTGTCCAATGGATTGCTGTATAATATTAACGATTCACCAATAACAACATTGTTTTAAGGAAGAAAACATCGTTTTATAGTAAAATATCGTGTAGTAAAACACTTATTCGTGTTGATCTATCATGTGATGTACCACTTATGGGAGTTGACATCTCGTGTGTTGTACCAATGCAGGGATTAGAGCTCGAATAGCAGTTAGTTTGTTAAGCAATTTGCACGTTTTACGACAGAAAAAATGATTTGAGATGCCACAACAGCAAATCTGTGTGAGAATGGTTGTTCATTAATACCTATAAGTTATTGAATGGTTTCTAAGATACAAATACTGACGGTTAAGATTAGGAAACACTAAGCTTAATGAATATACATATATGTACACATGTGTACATGTTCTCGTGCATCACGTGTCATTTCTATGACTGGTTCCTGTTTTTCCAACATATAGTTAAATACATAAAAATTTAAATCTTAGGAAAGCAGCCAGGTGATCATGATTTACATGGTTCCAGTAAAACTGCATATGGTTTCATTTGACATTGATTATATAATAGGTAAAAAAACTGTCAAAATTTAGTTAAGTTTAAAGTATTTGAGTAAAACACAGAAGCCTGTGACGTACGTTATTGTGGCAGCTAATTAAAAAGAAGCAAGTCACTATCAAAATGGTAAATGTGTTGGAATGTTCGATCCCAAATGAAGTCTTACGTACTGTGTGGTGGCTGATTTGTTTTGGGTTTTTTTTTCTATTGAGTGTGTATAACAGTTGAAAGCTTATATCCTGTTTTGTGTTGTAGTCGTCATCTTTGTTTAGATTCTACAATATTTAAGTCAAAATATGAACGCTAGTTTTTCGTTATTATAGATTACGTTCCGTAGTAGATGTTTTGTAGTTGACGTATTTGCTGAGCACGTGGTTTATGTTGTAGGAATATGATCGAAATCTCGTTGTCATGCTGCTTTTGGTGAACATTGGACAACATTCCAGCAATAGCATATTGGCGTACAATCTGAAATAGTGCGATGCATTTAGATTGTATCCTATTACTACACTATATAAACCTTGCATCAGCTTGAATAGCAATATCGTTACGTTTTATTTGGTTAGACTGAACTATCTGTTTTATGATGCTTCCGAGTAACGTAACATTTATAGACAGACTGGCTCGGATTCTTTTAAAATCCGTCTCTAAATGCATAGATAGTATGTAAGTTTCAATCATGTGATGTTTCTTTCATTTCCAGATTTATTAAATTCTCTCTGATTTCCTAAATTATATATCTCAAACTGTTTCAAGTCATGCACAGATTGACTATTATTAATCATCTGATTAAAACCAAATGTAAGCGGTATTCTATTTCCAAGTAATACTGATTCGATTGGACCACTAACAACACTCTATTAAACCTTAAGTTTAATGTTTTACTCAATTTTGACTTTACTCTTGATTTAAATATCTTGAGAGTATGTTACTACAACTTCGTCATTTTTAGTTATCTTATTTAAAATAAATAATTATATTAAATGTACGAAAAGATCCAACTTTATGTAGTTTGATAGACAAAGATCCAACTTTATGTAGTTTTATAGACCAAGATCCAACTTTATGTAGTTTTATAGACAAACATGTGCAAATGTCTACAGCAACACACGTTATTCTGGCGGTATGTGTGTTTAAAGGATACTATCTGAACAGTTGTTTATTAGTAGTGTTCTTATGATTCTTCGCTTATCAGGGTATTGACCTAGAAAGGTGTAGTGTTGTTGTTATTGTTGTTGCTGTTATAATTGTTATTGTTATTGCCGTTGCTGTCGCTCTTGCTGTTGTTGTTGTTGTGCTGTTGTGCTGTTGTTGTTGTTCCTGTTGTTATTATTGCTGTTGCTGCCGCTGCTGTTGTTGTTTTTATTGTTGTTGTTGTTGATGTTGTTGTTGTTGTATATTTTAGAACGGAGCCCGAAAAAAAATACACAACTACAATACGCCACTTTCTGACAGAAAAATATGTATAATAAATACTGAAAACATGTTTCATAACAAAATATAACATAAAATAGCTGTATTTTATAGGACTTCATACTCATTTGATTTAAGTGAATTAATGCCTTATAATAATGACATTTTATATGAAATCGATTCTTAAATGCAGGAAATTATACCGAGAACGAAAAGCAACTGGCTGACATTTTGTGAACGCTCGGGTATTCACACAAAATTATGCGAAATCTCGTTTTTAATTTTCTTTTCTTTTCTTTTATTCATCTCAAGATTTCAAAGCAAAATTGACACTTTGCGCAATGAAATTACTTACGAAACAAGACCATTCCCAGCAAATTGTGTTTAAAATTGTTGAAGTACTTATAGTTACAAAATGGTTTACTGCGACTAAAAAAAAAAAGAAAAAAATGCTTGAAATGTCACATCTAACTACCAAACCGCTTTGAATGTTTTTAGTTCAAGATCATTTTAAAACATTATAGAATATCTTACGTTACAAAAAATGACATTTTATGTACAAAAAATCGGCTACCAGTTAATTCTGAACGAATAATTGGCCGAATAATGAATTCCTCGCTTTTTAACAACATTCAGTCAGGCGACATACGTCATTCTATATTAGACATTGTTATAAGAGGTGCCCTAAGTAGTTTTTAAACCATTTAAATAAAATAACAACACAATTATTGATGTGTGTGACAATGTCAACAAAACAGAACCAAACACAGCTGGAGGTTTTCTCCTATATATTTTATTGCCACATATTCACATCACTGCTTAGTTCGCAACCTAACAAAATCGGTATATGATACTTCAACTAAGGTCTTATTAAATGTGTGTGACTTAACTAACCTGTTTTATGGTGACGATAACTGTCTGCTCGAGGTACTTGCTTGGCATCAGAAATGAACAACTCATTAAACAAACCCAAATGCTTGTCATAACAAGATGTTGGAACTCTATACACATTGTAACATGTTGGCAGCATTTAGAAATTACATTTTTAAGCTGTTAAAGTACGTGGCTTTATCAGTTGTGATCATCTAAATGGCGTTGTTCGAAATTAGTTTCCAGATATATTGATATTATTTTACATATATATGTATATCAAATGTGTAATAGATGGAAGATAAAATAGTTAGATTTTACAATTATTATTTCATCATAAAAAAAATAATTGACTCACTAGGCAAATGTGATGCCTGGTTAATTTTATGCAACCCATTTTCTATATTTATATATTTTTTTTTATTCACCTGTTTCCTAAAGCATAACATATAAGCATACAAGTAGCAGAATGCTGCAAAATGATTAAAGTATTTGCTCGCATCCCGCACTGAAAACGTGTATTGTACGTATATAATAGGAAAAATTATATACACTAACTTTACATCACAGACAGACCACCTTATATGGCTATTGATGTTTTCTAACTGTACTGCACTAACCATAACTAGGTTGATTAAGTTCAATTGGTCATAAAATGAAACCATCGGGAAAAATACTATTTTTGGTACTCTTCCACCATGACATTCGAAATTGGATACTGAATATCAAGTCTACAAACTTGCAGATTTTCAGACACGTGTGTTGATACACTGGTTATGGAACTATGGCAAACAAATCTGCGAATGTAGAAAGCACGGTATTGATCTACATTTAAAAATGTAAAAACAGATTGACACGTTTGTTTACACCATGTACACGTGCAAAATGTCGCATTGGAAAGATGATAGTCTGAAAGGGCTATTTTGCAACGATTTTGTTTGATGACGTGATGGTGGGAATGAGCGAGGTTGGATACACCCTTAAACTAGATGTTATTTTACCTCTGACAGTTACCTCTGTAATGTCTTTAATGTAATTATTATGATCAAGGGTATTCTTTGTATTTATTGTGCTTGCGATGCTGTGGTGGTTGTGTCGCTTTAAGGCTACATGTTCTGTTGGACACATATAATAAACAAAAGAGCTAATTAGCCACTTTTGTATTTCCAATATCTTTGTCATAATATTGAGCGTTAGAGTAACTAATATTTGTTTACGATAATTATTGTCCAATCAAATAATACAAACTTGGTCTGTGTTGTCCTAAACGATCCTTCTTATTCAAGTCCAAATTTCAAGTAAATTACTAGTAGATAATTTTTGAGAAAATAAATAAAATGTCAGGTGGTGGGTTAGAAAGATAAAATGTCAGAAAGTGTGTTAGAACGAAAAATGTCAGGTGGTGGGTTAGAACGAAAAAATGTCAGGTGGTGGGTAAGAAGATAAAATGTCAAGTAGTGGGTTAGAACGAAAAAATGTCAGGTAGTGGGTTAGAAATATAAAATGTCAGGTGGTGGGTTAAAACAAAAAACTGTCAGGTAGTGGGTTAGAAAGATAAAATGTTAGGTTGTGGTGGGTTAGAAAGATAAAATGTCAGGTAGTGGGTTAGAACGAAAAAATGTCAGGTAATGGGTTAGAAAGATAAAATGTCAGGTGGTGGGTTAGAACGAAAAACTGTCAGGTAGTGGGTCAGAAAGATAAAATGTCAGGTGGTGGTTTTGAACGAAAAAATGTCAGATGGTGGGTTAGAACGAAAAAATGTCAGGTAGTGGGTTAGAACGAAAAAATGTCAGGTGGTGGGTTAGAAATATAAAATGTCAGGTGGTGGTATAGAACGAAAAAAATGTCAAGTGGTGGGTAAGAATGAGAAAATAATGTCAGGTGGTGGGTAAGAACGAAAAAATGTCAGGTGGTTGGTTAGAAAGATAAAATGTCAGGTGGTAGGTTAGAGAGATAAAATGTCAGGCAGTTGGTTAGAACGAATAAAAATGTCAGGTGGTGGGTTAGAAAGATAAAATGTCAGGTGGTGGGTTAGAGAGATAAAATGTCAGTCAGTTGGTTAGAACGAATAAAAATGTCAGGTGGTGGGTAAGAAAGATAAAATGTCAGAAATTGTGTTAGAACGAAAAATGTCAGGTGGTGGGTTAGAACGAAAAAATGTCAGGTGGTGGGTTAGAAAGATTAAATGTCAGGTAGTGGGTTAGAATGAAAAAATGTCAGGTAGTGGGTTAGAAAGATAAAATGTCAGGTGGTGGGTTAAAACAAAAAACTGTCAGGTAGTGGGTTAGAAAGATAAAATGTTAGGTGGTGGTTGGTTAGAAAGATAAAATGTCAGGTAGTGGGATAGAACGAAAAAATGTCAGGTAATGGGTTAGAAAGATAAAATGTCAGGTGGTGGTTTTGAACGAAAAAATGTCAGATGGTGGGTTAGAACGAAAAAATGTCAGGTAGTGGGTTAGAACGAAAAAATGTCAGGTGGTGGGTTAGAAAGATAAAATGTCAGGTGGTGGTATAGAACGAAAAAAATGTCAGGTGGTGGGTAAGAATGAGAAAAAAATGTCAGGTGGTGGGTAAGAACGAAAAAACGTCAGATGGTGGGTTAGAAAGATAAAATGTCAGGTGGTGGGTTAGAGAGATAAAATGTCAGTCAGTTGGTTAGAACGAATAAAAATGTCAGGTGGTGGGTAAGAAAGATAAAATGTCAGAAATTGTGTTAGAACGAAAAATGTCAGGTGGTGGGTTAGAACGAAAAAATGTCAGGTGGTGGGTTAGAAAGATTAAATGTCAGGTAGTGGGTTAGAATGAAAAAATGTCAGGTAGTGGGTTAGAAAGATAAAATGTCAGGTGGTGGGTTAAAACAAAAAACTGTCAGGTAGTGGGTTAGAAAGATAAAATGTTAGGTGGTGGTTGGTTAGAAAGATAAAATGTCAGGTAGTGGGATAGAACGAAAAAATGTCAGGTAATGGGTTAGAAAGATAAAATGTCAGGTGGTGGTTTTGAACGAAAAAATGTCAGATGGTGGGTTAGAACGAAAAAATGTCAGGTAGTGGGTTAGAACGAAAAAATGTCAGGTGGTGGGTTAGAAAGATAAAATGTCAGGTGGTGGTATAGAACGAAAAAAATGTCAGGTGGTGGGTAAGAATGAGAAAAAAATGTCAGGTGGTGGGTAAGAACGAAAAAACGTCAGATGGTGGGTTAGAAAGATAAAATGTCAGGTGGTCGGTTAGAGAGATTAAATGTCAGGCAGTTGGTTAGAACGAATAAAAATGTCAGGTGGTGGGTTAGAAAGATAAAATGTCAGGTGGTGGGTTAGAATGAGAAAAAAATGTCAGGTGGTGGGTAAGAACGCAAAAATGTCAGGTGGTGGGTTAGAAAGATAAAATGTCAGGTGGTGGGTTAGAGAGATTAAATGTCAGGCAGTTGGTTAGAACGAATAAAAATGTCAGGTGGTGGGTTAGAAAGATAAAATGTCAGGTGGTGGGTTAGAGAGATAAAATGTCAGGCAGTTGGTTAGAACGAATAAAAATGTCAGGTGTTGGGTTAGAAAGATAAAATGTCAGGTGGTAGTATAGAACGAAAACATGTCAGGTGGTGGGTTAGAAAGATAACATGTCCGGTTGATGGTATTGAACGAAAAAATGTCAGGCCGTGGGTTAAAAAGATAAGATGTCCGATGGTGGATTAAAACATAAAAATGTCAGGTGGTGGGTTAAAAAGATAAATGTCAGGTAGTGGGTTAGAACGAAAAAAATGTCAGGTGGTGGGTTAGAGAGATTAAATGTAAGTAAGTTGGTTAGAACGAAAAAAATGTCAGGTGGTGGGTTAGAAAGATAAAATGTCAGGTGGTGATATAGAACGAAAACATGTCAGGTGGTGGGTTAGAAAGATAAAATGTCAGGTGGTCGTATAGAACGAAAAAATGTCAGGTGGTGGATTAGAACAAAAAAATGTCAGGTGGTGGGTTAGAAAGATAAAATGTCAGGTAGTGGGTTAGAACGAAAAAATGTCAAGTGATGGGTTAGAAAGATAAAATGTCAGGTGGTTGTTTGAATGAAAAAAAATGTCAGTTGGTGGGTAAGAAAGATAATATGTCAGGTGGTGGTATAGAACAAAAAAATGTCAGGTGGTGGGTTAGAACGAAAAAATGTCAGGTGGTGGGTTAGAAAGATAAAATATCAGGTTGTGGTATAGAACGAAAAAATGTCAGGTGGAAGGTTATTTCGAAAAAAATGTCAGGTGTTGGGTTACAAGATAAGATGTCAAGTGGTGGATTAGAACGAAAAAATGTCAGGTAGTGGTTTAGAAAGGTAAAATGTCAGGTGGTGGGTTAGAACGAAAATATTTCAGATGGTGGGTTGAAAGATAAGATGTCAGGCGGTGTGTTTGCTGTTGCGTTCAGTACATTTGCTTATTCTAGAACATCACTGTGACACTTCCATAATGATGCACAGAGACATATATACCAAATATATAATTCTACTTTTAAAAAATCGGTACGTTAGTATGTTTAGCGCTGAGACGCTGCATATAAGTCAATATGTTTCTGTAATTATCTGATGCCCTAATGCCCTAATGAGTTTGTCTAATTAAAATCCTCCCATTGGTTCATGCGGTGTTTCACAACGACGGTGTATCCACGCTGTTATCATTCTACATTTCCTTTGTGAGGCATTGTTACAACTTTCATCAGATTTATCTCTCAATTTGGTAGTCCCAGAATTTCACTGTATCAATTATCGTGGCACTCTGGACTAGGCGGTTGCCCGAATACACCCACGTTATTATCATTCCATTGCGAGGCATTGCATTATCTTTCTTCAGATATACCCCACAATGTAGTAACCACATAAATTCATTGTTTCAATCTTGTGGCACACTGGGATATGGAGCTGCCCGTATTGAACTGCGTTAGTATTATTTCCATTGAGAAGATATTCTTTATAGGTAATCAGATACAGTTCTCAATGTGGTACTCAAAGGAATTCACTGTTTGAGTTTTGCGGCACACTAGGTAACGTATTCTCCCAGATATACCTGCGGCAATACCTTCCCTACTTGTGAGGAATTACATTGTCATCCATCTGATGTAACTTATCAATACCTTTGAATGTTGTAATCACAGACATTCACTGTTTCAGTCACGTGGTATACTGAACTACAAAACTGGCTGATTATACATACGTTACGACCATTCCCTTATGAAGAACTGCTTTATCATTTAATCAGACACCTCTCTCAATGTAGCTCTCACAAAACTCACTGTTTCAGTCTAACATCACTCGGGGCTAGAGGGCCGCCTGAATACACAAGCGTTATTGTCACACAAACACCCATTCCCCTTTCGAGGAATAACTAGTATCGTTTATTGGACAACTTCTTTAATGTGGTACTCACAGAAGTTTACTGTTTCAGTTTCGTTTTACTCAGGGCTATAATACGCAGCTCAAACCACTGCGCTACAAGAACGTTGGTATAATTATATTTATTAACCTTACTTTAAACTTAACCGCTTACTCGGGTTGTCTTGCATTTTAATCGATGATCACCGGAATTATCCGAACGTTTATATTCGACATTTGACGTTATTCCATGGGTTGGATATAATTCAAATATAGGCGATAATAGTGAGTTTGAAAACATGTTAATAGCAACACACCACGGTATATTGCACCAGTTATGATCCAAGTAGTCAAAACGTATGCTAAATATTACAATTATACCAGTTTTTATTGCATTAAAAGGACACTATTTACTGGTTATGCCGCTTTCGCTATTTGAAACTGTTTATGTGATTGCATTAAAATTACATACACAAAACCAAGTTGACGTTTAGCTTGACTTGACGTCTTGTCGGAAGACAAGGTCTATATAATGTGGTACTAAATGCTGTTTATTGGATTTTAAGTACGTGCACCCGCAAAGCGTCGAGTATTGTTTCTATTTATTTATATATTATATTGGTATATCAATACGTTAGCAATACGTAGTTGATACATTTGACTTTCGATGGCAAAAGTATGGTTAAGTGTTTTTGGTGGATGTACTTTGTGTATTGGGTGTAATGTGTGTAATGGGGGTAATAGGTATAATGTGTTGAATGCGTGTAATATGTGTAATGGGTGAAATAGGTGTAATGTGTGTAATGTGTGTACTGTATGTAATTGGTGTATTGGGTTTTATTTTGTAATGGGTGTAATGTTTGTAATGGGTGTAATGTGTTAAATGGGTGTAATGCGTTTAATAAGTGTAATTAGCGTAACGTATGTAACGTGTGTAATGAGTGTAATGTGTTTAATGTGTGTAATTGGTGTAATGGGTGTAACGTGTGTAATGTGTGTAATGGATGTTATGGGTATAATGGGTGTAATGATGTTATGGATGTAATGTGTGTAATCGGTGTAATGGGTGTTATGTATGCAATGGGTGTAATGGATGTAATTGGTGTTATGGGTGTAATATGTGTGATGTGTGTTATATGTGTAACGTGTGTGTTGGGTGTAATGGATGTTATGTATGGATATGTGTATTGGATTTAATGGGTGTGATGTGTGTAATGGATGGTTGTGTATGCTGGTAATGGATGTAATTGGTGTTATGGGTGTAATATGTGTGATGTGTGTTATATGTGTAACGTGTGTGTTGGGTGTAATGGATGTTATGTATGGATATGTGTATTGGATTTAATGGGTGTGATGTGTGTAATGGGTGTTTTAATGAGTGGTTCTACACTGTTATCAAAAGCCTTCTAAATAAGAGTTGTTCAAAGGTGTCCATATGAAGTAAAGGGTAAGAACAGTCAGGTTTGGACTTCCTCATGTAGTTACTGTCAAATAACCGATACTGTACCTATACTAACCTACAGATGGAATATCTGGGAATTTTCTGTTACGCACATTTCGTTTGTCATATTTATTTGCAACTTACCACATACTTTTATAAGTTTGTCCTTATCATATATTACATACAAATTTAATCGAGATTCGATTTTATTTCAAAATGTCTAGACATTTGAAAAGGTTTCTTTCCTTTAGCAATATATACCTTTAGTTTAAAATCACACCATACTGAACGAATATGCGTAAACTTGTTCTCAAATTGTGTTGTCATTTTGCCAATATTTGTTTTCGCTAGTTCAAGGCTGAGTATTGATATAAATGTCTAAAATACGTGCTCAGAAGTGGTGAAGGCATACGTACAATGAATGGAAATGCGACTACAATGTTCATAACGTGATTACAAAAATGTATACTCGTATATTTTGTTCCAGATAAGATTCACTGAACTGCACTCGTTTCGAAATACTTCACTTAACTTTAAGAATATCAATACGTATTGTAGATGTCTTTGTCGCCTGCTATGTAATAGTGCTGGGTTTGTTTGTCTGACGAACGTGATAACAATCTTATATTTTATGTATTACACAAGTTCAATTTAATTCACTAATTTTATGTATTAGTTTCTGTAGTAAGATGACGACCGAGGAGGTTTGGGAAAAAATCAATTTCATGTTTAACTGATGTGTTTTCATTTGCAATTTTCTATCTATGGAATGGTTTATTCCTCCAGCGTAATTAAAACAAACATGCAATATCTAGATTACGTGTTATTGCATTATATGTCACTTACCAAAATAGGTATAGAAGCTGTGACATCTTAGAATAATTTTGTATGATGATTTTATTTTCACCAAGCAAGCAATGTTATATTGAAGCAATATTGTGGCATAACTTAATCGTGATTTTGTGTGAATTTCATGGCGAAGCTATAAAGTAACTCAGGAAAGTGTGTTTTTGTACTATTTATGTTTACATCTTACATATACATACAGTCCACTTCTTATCTAGTATTACTAAGCTTTTATGAAAACACAATGCAAACCTGATATTACTGTGTATCACCTTATTATAGGGATATTATGTAACATGTATAAAGTATGCCGAACAAACTAAATACAGATCGAAGTTTTGAGCGTGATTGGACATTAATTGCACATGCATAAAATTCAGAAAAATGAATTTAATTAGTTTAAGACGTCCAGTAAAGTAAAATCTACGAATTATGCATTGTTAACTATTCGCTGCATAGTACACACGTAGGAATAGATAACTACAAACTTAAAAAAAGTAGTCCGGCTCAAGGAGTTTTATTAAACAAATAGAACACTTAAAAATGTGGAGCCATACAATAGAAATACCTTAAATACATATGTCACTATTTAGTGATATTGAAAATATATCAATATAAATCACGTTATACGTCTTCATGTATCTTATGTCATATATCATTACCATCAGCTCTCAGTATATCCTTCCTTCTATCGCATTATATGACCAGGTATCATTTTATCATACCTTATATCCCAGTATATTACTAACTATCACAATGTCGTACTTTAGTCACAGAAATAGTACCAACTGTGACTATGTCATACCCAGTTTATATCGACTGTCATTATGTCGTACCTTTTATCAAATTATATTAACAAATAATATGTCTCCAACCTTCTATCGCATTAAATTATTATTTATTACTATGTCGCTCCTTATTATATTAGCAGCTATCACTAAGCCGTACATTATATTGCATTATATTATCAACAATTGCTATGGCTATATTATATTACATTATATTAACATATATTACTGTCGTCCCTTGTAATATACATTATATTATCAACTATTGCTACGGCGTACCTTATATTACATTACATTAACATCTATTACTGTCGTCCCTTGTAATATACATTATATTATCAACTATTGCTATTGCGTATCTTATATTACATTATATCAACATCTATTACTGTCGTCCCTTGTAATATACATTATATTATCAACTATTGCTATGGCGTACCTTATATTACATTATATCAACATCTATTACTGTCGTCCCTTGTAGTATACATTATATTATCAGCTATAGCTATGGCGTACCTTATATTACATTACATTATCATCTATTACTGTTGTCCCTTGTAGTATACATTATATTATCAACTATTGCTATGGCGTACCTTATATTACATTATATCAACATCTATTACTGTCGTCCCTTGTAGTATACATTATATTATCAACTATTGCTATTGCGTATCTTATATTACATTATATCAACATCTATTACTGTCGTCCCTTATATTATACATTATATTATCAACAATTGCTATGGCGTACCTTATATTACATTACATTATCATCTATTACTGTTGTCCCTTGTAGTATACATTATATTATCAACTATTGCTATGGCGTACCTTATATTACATTATATCAACATCTATTACTGTCGTCCCTTGTAGTATACATTATATTATCAACTATTGCTATTGCGTATCTTATATTACATTATATAAACATCTATTTCTGTCGTCCCTTGTAGTATACATTATATTATCAACTATTGCTATGGCGTACCTTATATTACATTATATTAACATCTTATACTGTCGTCCCTTATATTATACATTATATTATCAACTATTGCTATGGCGTACCTTATATTACATTACATTATCATCTATTACTGTTGTCCCTTGTAGTATACATTACATTATCAACTATTGCTATGGCGTTCCTTATATTACATTATATTAACATCTATTACTGTCGTCTCTTGTATTATACAGTATATTATATACTATTGCTATAGCGTACCTTATATTACATTATATAAACATCTATTTCTGTCGTCCCTTGTAGTATACATTATATTATCAACTATTGCTATGGCGTTCCTTATATTACATTACATTATCATCTATTACTGTTGTCCCTTGTAGTATACATTATATCATCAACTATTGCTATGGCGTTCCTTATATTACATTATATTAACATCTGTTACGGTCGTCTCTTGTATTATACATTATATTATATACTATTGCTATAGCGTACCTTATATTACATTATATAAACATCTATTTCTGTCGTCCCTTGTAGTATACATTATATTATCAACTATTGCAATGGCGTACCTTATATTACATTATATTAACATCTATTACTGTCGTTTTCGTTGTATACATTATATTATCAACTATTGCTATGGCGTACCTTATATTACATTATATAAACATCTATTTCTGTCGTCCCTTGTAGTATACATTATATTATCAACTATTGCTATGGCGTATCTTATATTACATTATATAAACATAAATTTCTGTCGTCCCTTGTAGTATACATTATATTATCAACTATTGCTATGGCGTATCTTATATTACATTATATAAACATCTATTTCTGTCGTCCCTTGTAGTATACATTATATTATCAACTATTGCTATGGCGTACCTTATATTACATTATATTAACATCTATTACGCGTCTCTTGTAGTATACATTATATTATCAACTATTGCTATGGCGTATCTTATATTACATTATATAAACATCTATTTCTGTCGTCCCTTGTAGTATACGTTATATTATCAACTATTGCTATGGCGTACCTTATATTACATTATATTAACATCTATTACTGTCGTCTCTTGTAGTATACATTATATTATCAACTATTGCTATGGCGTACCTTATATAACATTATATAAACATTTATTTCTGTTGTCCCTTGTAGTATACATTATATTATCAACTATTGCTATGGCGTACCTTATATTACATTATATCAACATCTTATACTGTCGTCCCTTGTAGTATACATTATATTATCAGCTATAGCTATGGCGTACCTTTTATTACATTATATCAACATCTAATGCTGTCGTCTCTTGTAGTATACATTATATTATCAAGCTATTGCTATGGCGTACCTTATATAACATTATATCAACATATATTACTGTCATCCCTTATATTATACATTATATTATCAACTATTGCTATGGCTTACCTTATATTACATTATATCAACATCTATTACTGTCGTCCCTTATATTATGCACTATATTATCAACTATTGCTATGGCTTACCTTATATTACATTATATCAACATCTATTACTGTCGTCCCTTATATTATACATTATATTATCAACTATTGCTATGGCGTACCTTATATTACATTATACTAACATATGTAATTGTCGTTCCTGTTATCATACACTATATTATCAACTATCACTGTGTTATACCTTATAACAAACACATTATATGATCAAATTTATTAATAACTTGAATATCAAAATAACTAAAGTGTTTTTATATGATATTCAGTCATCTTATGCTGTTCATATTCCGTGTTTATTGTGTGTGCCATTTCGATCTTAAATTCGGAAACAATAAGATGAGAATTGCCTATGGAGAAAAAAATCATATAATTACTAATGCGTTCTTTCTAAAAGATAACATGACAATTCGATGTCAACGAAGGATAATATATCCAGAATAATAACTTTTATATCGTCTCGTTAGTGCAAAAAGGTACCAAATATATTAATAAGATGGCACGTTTCACTTTTTTTCATGAATGGGATCATAAATATATATTGTGTATGCATGTATATGTTTATTGGAAAAAAAGGTTGGTAGGTTTTGATATACCCTTTGTTAAAATAGTACATCTGTGTCTAATATTTGATAATAATTATATTTAATATCACATGGCATGAACATTCAAAATAAGTATAAAATGCATACTTAAACAAATTAAAACTTAAAATCGCATTTTTTTTCTCCAATTTATTCACAATGGTTGGTCATCAAAAGTCAAGGATTCCCGTTATTTAACAAATAAGAAGATATTTAGTATCGAATTGCACTAAACACTCACTGGAACTGCCGAAAATTGAGAAATGGCAAGGTATGACATACAGATGTTTAGATCATAGTTTTATGTATAAAACATGATATTGAAGAATAAATATATTATCTCCTTATTGGTAAAATAGTTTATGTAATAATGTGTAACGATAGCATTCTCTATCGTGTAAAAAGATATATAGCAAGTTTAACTTATGGCTAAGTAAACGCTATCTTGCGGCATTAAATCTTCTTTCGTTTAAATGTATCATTATGTCCTTGAACGTTATGATGACAAATACGTTTTAAACAGTGTGTTATTTCGATACAGACATTTTGATAGTTCTGTCTTGTATGGCTTTTATTTAAAAATGAATTATACGAACACAGAAATACTTAAAATCTACTAAAATATAAAAACACGCATTATACGGAAATAATAGACTGCATCCCAGCTTTCCCCTGCCGCTAGGGATGGTTACATTACAGTGACATAAAACACGATGATTGGTTAATGGCTGTTGCGGAAGTTGAAATAGAAGATGGCGTCACATTTTGATAAATGCATTGTATATGTAAATGTTCCAAATACATCAACATTGCCATCCAAAACACAAACATGAGCATTAAAAGAGGTGACATGCATTTTTAATGAGAAGAAACAATGATGATTTATCACCGCCATTGTGCGACTACACCACGGAAGAACTTCTCGTTTCCAATAGATGTGTTATACCTATATGTCTCACAACACAATGGCGCCCCGTTTTTTGTCACGATTCCTGCACTTCAAGCAAGTCATATGTAGTTTGGTTTGTCGTATTTTCAAAACTGTTCATTAGGGCTGTGCTATCTTGCTGCAGATGAGTAAAGCAAAAGCTGGCATAGCATATACTGCAATATGACCTTACTGGTGTTACAGGATTTAAACAGATGTATGTGTTTATGAGCATTTATGGACCTCTTCTTTAAAATAATATAAGGGTGTCACTGCACTTTAAAAAAATAAAACTGGTCAACGTATCAGTCAGTGTGCCTTTTATGTGCGGATTCATTCATGCTAAGAAAAAAAAGAGATGTAAGAACGATATCTATTCGCTAATTATACTTTTAGATAACACGAAACAATCAACTGTATCTATTCGGTACAAAAAATAACAGTTTGTACTTATAGACCTGAAAACCCGTTGATATACTATCGGGTGAATGAGTTCATTTTGTGTCACATCGTAAGCGAAATTTGTGAATAACGTGATAGCAGGCATACTATAAAGTGGTCTTATTGTATTTTGTGTAAACAACGTGATAGCAGGCATACTATAAATTGGTCTTATTGTATTTTGTGTAAACAACGTGATAGAAGACATACTTTAAATTGGTCTGTATTTTGTGTAAACAACGTGATAGAAGACATACTTTAAATTCGTCTGTATTTTGTGCAACGTCATAGCAGACATACCATAAATTGGTCTGCATTTTGTGTAAACAACGTGATAACAGACATACCATAAATTGGTCTGCGTTTTGTGTAAACAACGTGATAGAAGACATACCATAAATTGGTTTGAATTTTGTGTAAACAACGTGATAGCAGACACATTATAAGTTGGTCTGTTTTTTGTGTCAACAACGTGATAGCAGACAAATTATAAGTTGGTCTGTATTTTGTGTTAACAACGTGATAGCAGACAAATTATAAGTTGGTCTGTATTTTGTGTCAACAACGTCATAGCAGACAAATTATAAATCGGTCTGTATTTTGAGTAAACAACGTGATAGCAGACAAATTATAAGTTGGTCTGTTTTTTGAGTAAACAACGTGCTAGCAGACACATTTTAAATTGGTCTTTTTTTTTTGTTTAACAACGTGAGTGTAGACAAATTAAAAATCGGTCTGTATTTTCAGTAAACAACGTGATAGCAGACAAATTATAAATCAGTCTATATTTTGAGTAAACATCGTGTAGAATGACACGCATCTATCTGGCGTCGTTTGTAACTGTAGCTACATACGCAATATGAATATTGTCAATACGTACGTACGTAGAATATATTTACTTTAGGATTAAATTCGTTCCTCTGTTTTTATGCATATGTAAAGAATGTGGAATCACAAACAAATCACACTTCATGTCAGATTTGTGCGTGATTCCACATTATTTACTCATGCATAAAAACAAAAATATGAATTTAATACTTATAATTCCAATCTTGACGATACTTAATATACATATTTTTCTATTTGTTTGAGACCCCTCAAGCAAAATATGTGAATGTAATTTAAACTATCCGCTGCAAAGTAAACGCGTAGTAATATCTAACAGCTGATCTATCCAATATCATCGCAACGGTTATTATTTCCATTGTCAACTGAACTCTGCAACAGGGTTTGCGCTTTTTTTAATAAAATGACGAAATAATCTGAGGTAAAAAAATAAACTAAACATCTGTTCAGCATTTTACTTCCCGATTTTAACTAATAGCAAATCGATAATTACACAGTCAGTATAGTTTGCATTGTACACAAGGTCAAAGAAGCTGATATCTTTGTTAAGGTTTTGACTACACGCCTGATAAAATGTGCCAATATTTACGAAGATCATATAAATCTACGCCATCACGATTGAGAATACGAATTTGGAACGTTTCAAACTGAATCAAGGATATTGATATTGACCCTTGCAAGGTTTGTGTATTTACATTGTCTCACGATCGTCTGCGTCTGCCAGTGAACTTAAACTAATTTTTTTTTTTATTTTTACCTACCGAATAAATTGGTAAATTGACAAAACTTTTCGTTAACGACTAGCATTCACGTTCAGTAAACCAGGATCGTTCAATGGTACAAGATCTCGTATCGTTACATCTCAAATATGAACATTATGATATCTACTTCATTGTGGGTCAAATCAATTCATGCTCTGATTGCGGCCCCGGTAAAATAAGTGAGAAAAGAAATTAAACCGACCACCAAAATATCAATGCGTCTTTGCTTACGCGACAAACGTAAAACAGCAGTCTGGCTCCAGGGGTTTTATCGAGTCTTAAAAATAACAGGAGCTGTCCAATGGAAATGCTTTAAATGCATATATGAAAATAAGATTGGAAGTGAACTGTTCTTCTCATGTTTCCGTCCATACATTTTTATTAATGAGATTATACGTAATTGTACACAAAACGTCATACCATATTTTATATTACAGTAGAAACGCCATCAGCTAATGTTTTAGTAGTTATGCTTTTGAGATGTTTTATTAAGATTGAAGCAACCCCTTTCAGATATTTAGATGATTATTACATTTTCATTTTCATTTAAAATAGTCGATTGGTTTGTAATATTTATTCAAACGCATTTGATATTATATTTTATCGTTTGATGGCATCCCCGGTTTTCCATACTATAATGAAATTAGGTTCGATAGATATGTAGTGAGTGAATATTGATTCCGCTGGTGAGTCTGTTAGTATTGTTTGCATATGGAATTGAAATCAGGTGTTGTTTTATGCTTCAAGGCATGTTTATGGATGGGCCGCATCAAGTCCTATGCTCTTTTTGTGAACATAAATTCTTTAAAGAGTAATATACATGTACGAGTTAACACTAAAAAAATTTTTTCCACTTAAACTACTGATGTGTGATATGCATACGTTGAAATTTGCAATGCGCATGTCTGCAGCAGATCCAGCGATAAAAAGAATGACTTTACTCAGAATAAAGTACGTACATTTGGTCAATACCCGTCAGTAGAACTGCCGGTCGTTTATTATATTGAATTTAATAGTGTGTGTGGATAAAACATTAAATGTAATATGAGTAATCTAGTTTCCTTAATAAACATTAAACAAATCATGATAATCAAATGGTATTAAAATGTAATTTCCCTTCGCATCGTATCATACACGAATACCAGTTGATGTCACAATGAGTATTTGTTTTTTTTTCCTTCGCATCTGATTTATCTTTAATTCATGTTTGCAAGCAGAACTATACATAATTCTAAGCATATTTATATGCCAAGCATGTCTATTTCGTCGTCATATATAACAAAATCATAATCACACTCTGTTTAAAGTTTAAAAAATCTTTATATAAACCACATATGATAACGGCGTCCCAATATGATTAGCATATTTCTCTATGTCTAACCTTCCGCCAATGGATGCATAATGTGTTTCGTCTACGTTACCATGGTTATAGTTAATGGGATAGACGTTAAATGGAAATTGCAAACTAGTTTCCTTATCAGACAATTTTTCCATGATTTAGGCATACTTTACTTTCATCTCACAGCGAGTAATCAAATGTCAACATTGATTTCAACATTGATTGTTAAATTGTCAATATTGTTCTCAACATCGGTTGGCAAATGGTCAGCATCGACCTCAACATTGATTGTTAAATTGTCAACATTGACCTCAACATTGATTGTTAAAGTGTCAACACTGACCTGAATATTGATTGTTAAATTGCCAACATTGACCTCAACATTGGTTGGCAAATGGTCAGCATCGACCTAAACATTGATTGTTAAATTGTCAACATTGGTCTCAACATTGATTGATAAAGTGTCAATATTGACCTGAACATTGATTGTTAAATTGTCAACATTGACCTCAACATTGGTTGGCAAATGGTCAGCATCGACCTCAACATTGACTTGTTAAATTGTCAACATTGGCCTCACCATTGATTGTTAAAGTGTCAGCATTGACCTGAACATTGATTGTTAAATTGACAAAAGGTCAGTTCTTTATATCTAATATAGCTGTCTCATGTACGCATGGTTACATTCATCTATTTGTGACTAGATGAAGCTTTACTCTTCAAATTTCGTTTGTACTTGTCTTCCACAAATGCATTGAGACGAACAATTTCTGTACATCCTGTTTTATCTACAACTGATATACAGTCCACTCAAAACGTTCATCCCTGCTGTTAGCTTTAAGTTTAAATGGTTGCTATATGTTCACCTGTAAACCATGTAATTTTCATCTCTCATTGTGGAAATAGGTATTTCATGGTTTATCAAAATGTTTCATATTATTTCGTTTATACTAATTTATTTTAGTTCGATTGCGATGAAAGCTCAAAGCTTATATGAACTGCTCTCGAGTCCGGTTCCTGTGTAGAACCAGTACTGAGTGCTGTTTTATGAGATGCATCGGGTCGAACACGCAACCTCTGGCGTGAGTGGTCAACACTCTATCCAAATATTATTTAGCATATAGCTTTCCTACATATTGTAATCGTTTTCATTACTGTGTAATTTACATAACTAAACTAAATGTGTTTATATACTATACATACTGTGTTTATTTATAAAATCAATTCTAGTTTATAACTAATGCCAGTAAATCAAACTTCAGAAAAAGTAGGTTTGATATTTTGCCACATATTCTTCCCTTAAAAAGTAAAGAGAAATTAAGAACGTAAACCAATAAAATTCCTTGAAATTAAATATAGTCTCGCACACACCAGCATGGCCCAAAGCATTTTCTATTAAGTTTCTCTTCGCTCGAGACCACAATAAGCACTGATTGAAGATAGATCCGTCTGGATAACGATCCCGCAGACGTCTGGTCCGCTTTGGGACGTGTATGCAGTTAAACACATGCCTTCCTTAACAGTCAATAAACGCTGAAACTTATAGATATAGCTTTTGATTGCATACTTTATTGTTATAGAATGCATCTTATCTAAGAAGACCAAAGACTGGGGAGGTCGTTAAGATTGTGATGTTAGTAGGGATTTTGTAATTCAATACAATACATAAAACCATATATTTTTTAAAACATACAATGATTAGGGAATTGAGATACGTGTTACAATTGGTTATTTCATCATTGAACTGTGGTTCGTTTGGTGTAATATTCGGTTCAGCAGTAGGACAATATTTATTTAACGGGAGATGCGGTAATAAACAATAACAAGACAATAAACACACAAAATCAAAACCAACAATTCATAAGAGTAACGCCACAACTTAAAGAAGACGTGAAAATGATTACTCTCGTTGAGATCATAGACAAAGCCTCCATATGGCGGAGGGGCTTCAGACGGGTTATCAAATGCACCAAGAATTACTGTTAAAAACCGATCGGCCATATTGGTCAGTTGCTCCCTAATCTTCATTTTTAACTTTAATATCAAACCGATTTCTTTTATTATGTAGTATGTCGAACACAAACAGTAACGCATTGAAAGTGTGCACTATACCAATTGATAACAATGATAACGTTTTTTATAAGATCTGAACCATATTATTTAAGCCACTTTACCACTGTTACATTCATATCACTATATATGAGTAAGTTTGTGCTGTGGTATTCTGTTTCCTTTCTCATATGCGTCTTTCATTCCGAGCTTGAGAAAAAAAATAAAGATATTTCGCACTAGATAAACTCTTTTCTTGGAAATTTCTTTAATTCAGAAAAAAAAGCAAACTGGTTATATTCAATTTGTTCATCAAAACAAAGTAAACTATATAAAACGTTCAGACAGTACGCTTTGAAATAGCAGACTTGACTCCAAGGTCTAATTCGAAGCTGCCTTGCTTACCGTTCGTTAACACGCGGCTTTCTGATAGTCTGTATTCCCGGAAGGGCAATGCAAACATTTGTTGATGTGAATATTTTATAGCGCTTAACACTTTATTACGGAGCTATGTGTTAAATCTACAAACGATAATTAAGAGATCAAATACGGCTGCTTCTCGTCTCAAGGCGTGATTACACGGGATTACGTTCTGCTGGCAGGCAGCGCATACACACACATGAGTATTTACAAATATAGTTATTTGAATTATGTTGATGTCATGAACAATGAAGAGTTATAAAAAATGGCATTTGAGATGATTAAAAATATTTTAAAATTAGATCAGTACAATTTGAGTTCATATTATAGTATAATACTGCTGATGAAATATTTTCTATAGATCTTTTAAGTGTAAAATAATAAAAAAAAACATAATGTCCTAACGGAGGGCACAGCCAACAAAAGAACAACCAAAACACCGAATAAGCATAGACATAACACTTACAATGCAAACTTAAAACAGATAGCAACCTTCGATAATCGAGAAAACTGCCACTGAAAAGTTTAAGTTCACACATCCTTACTCTTTCCTTGTCGTCATATCATAAAAGAAACATCGCCCAGCAAGACAGTACTCCTACAAATAGAGCAGCATGGACACGTGTACTGGAACTATTTTTTTATTTAATTAGTGTTTAACGCCATTTCCAACACATTTCAGGTTATTTATTGCGTATTTAGTCTTACTGGTGGAGGAAGACCTCAGACTGAGTCAGACTGAGTAGAACCACCGTCTTTCCGCAAGTAACTATCAAACTTTCTCATATAAAGTTTTTGGAGCGGGCGGGACACGAACCTACGACCTAAGCGGTGAGAGGTAAGTGATATTGAGAGGACGCCTTAGACCACTCGGCCACGGAGGACCCTGTACAGAAACTTTAATCAACATGATATCGACCGTCTGTATTAAGCTGTGATCTGATATGAAACTGAAATTGAAATCTGAAATGTATGTCAAACGGGTTTTAAGAGCGCTGAATCATATTTAAAATGCATTCTTTGTGTTTTAAACAAATTTAGGCCTGTATCTTAAACCGTAAAAACATCTTTCTCCGTATTTGTAATGCTAAGTTATTAAAGCTGTTTAAAGCAAATATTTCTAAACTTTAGAGAAAATATATAGGTTAACGCTGTTGTTGATTTTACAGTACTACTTTTGACTGCTTCTCTTTTCTGTTTACTTCCGATGTCATAAAAATTTTGTATTTCAATAGATGATTTTTTATCATTAAAATCACAAACACTATATCAATATATTGTCGTCTGTTTTTATAAAAACTAATTAAACCAACTTCATTATAAACAAAAAGTGAAATCATACAGCCATTACATTATGTTATTTCAATGTTTTGTCACAGCTTGAATATAATTTATATGTTCTATGTTTCCTGTGAAACGTTTCAAATAACTCAATTCATTATCTTCATTATTTGGTGTGACAGACATCGTTCTTTAGTACGGAGAATTGCTTTATCTGGTAATAAACTGATGCCAAGATGATGGCGAATCGCTTACAGCAGAATAATTAAATCCATCAACGTCTCCGTATATGTCTTATCTGTTTAGTTCCATTGTATTATATTTGTGAATACCGTGACTTATAGATCTAGTTTACAGTAAACTTTAATGTTTAAAACTTTTAATTTTGATGAACCTCATCGTTTTCACAAAGAGTATTGCATGCCATATAGCGAAACATACAAAGTGAGATCCAGATGCATGTACTTGCAAAATGCACACTAAACACGTGCAACCGGTAACAGTGTTTTCCATCAAAAATGTACATGTACATGCACAATCAATACGCCACAGAACATAAAATACGTGACTAAGTCACTAAGCATCAGTATACTTCGCCACAAATGCACGAGTACGTGCACTAATTATCGTGTATTACGTCACAAAGAACAAGTATGTGTAAATTTAAAGGAAACATTACGTCACTTATACGTGTTTTAAGATAGTCATTCATCACACACACTCACTCATTCATTCACTCAATCAATCAATCAATTAATCAATCAATCAATCAATCAATCAATCAAATGACTCACTGAATAACTTAATTGAGGTTCAAATCCTGAGGTTTTTATCTGGCTTTTTTTTGTATTTTATGCTATTAATAGTACTGTATATGTAAACTGAAATTCTATTTTATGAACGTCTTCACACTTTTGTATACCTTTGTGTTTTAATTATAAACTGAGAGATCAATTGCGGCAGTCCAATATGATAAGATTTGTGCACGGTTTATCAATGCACATTTTGTTTAGTAACCCTGGATTTAATGACAAATGAATGCTGATAAAGCAGCCAATCGAACGTATTGATTAATTCACTGTAAGATTTGTTTCTCATTTCTATTTTAGATCTGATGAGAAATGGAACGTGATAAATCCTCTATTAGACAGTGTCAATATTCAGCCACTTAATGATTTCATAAATACGTTTTAAAAGAGGGACAAGTGAACACTAAACCATGAGGCCAGGGGTGTATGCGAGTGTTATGCGCAACCGGAAGACAAGTGCACGGCGGGTACATCGGACCGAGCACAAGTTTTCCTGGCGCCAGTGCTGTATAATGCTATTTATCGGTGTTGTGTTGCTAATACCGGGTATCATCGTAACAATCATAGGAATAGAACACGAGAACAATCTAGACAGCATCCCGGGAGATAAAATGTAAGTTATTGCGCATAGTCATGTGGTATTTCATACAACCATTTGTACCATATTAATTTGATAAAAAGTATACACTGTTTTTCATATCGTGTATATCATATCGTGTGTATATCATATCGTGTATATCTTATCGTGTGTATTTCATATCGTGTTTATCATATCGTGTATATCATACAGTTTCTATTATATCGTGTATATCATATCGTGTATATCATACAGTTTCTATCATATCGTGTATATCATATCGTGTATATCATACAGTTTCTATCACATCGTGTATATAATATCGTGTATATCATTTCGTGTATATCATATCGTGAATATCATACAGTTTCTATCATATCGTGTTTATCATATCGTGTCTATCATATCGTGTATATCATATCGTGTATATCATACAGTTTCTATCATATCGTTTATATCATACAGTTTCTATCATATCGTGTATATCATATCGTGTATATCATATCGCGTGTATATTATATCGTTTTTATTCTACACCTGTAAGTGTATACCCAATCACCTACTCCAGATGTAACCACGTGACCGTACAATATGTAGAAATTTACTGGATCCAATAACTTTTATATTGTACTGTTCAAAATTCAAGATGGTGACTAAAAAAAGGAAATGAATTTAGTAGAAATTTCGACGATAAAACAAACAACCGACAAAATGTTCCGCATGACGATTACGTTTTATCATATAGTTTCTATCATATCGTGTATATCATACCGTGTATATCATATCGTGTATATCATATCACTTGATCATCATTATTTTCATTTAAAATGTCAAGATTGAAAGAAAAAGAAAAATTATACAGTAACTTTTGGCATATAATGTTTCTCATTACACACAAATTCAAATAATAGATGCAACACATGACACGCAAATATACAATATGCATCATCATAAAACCAGATTTACTGTGGGTGGCGTACGATAGGCTTCGTTATCATACCCAACTTTCGATATCGGTATCGCGTGAAAATTCGATAATAGTTTTACTATAAACAAAGAAGGACGATTTTAGTTTAATCTTCATAAATCATAGCCGTTTAAAATATCAAATTTGTACTTATCACAAAATGTTGTTTAAAATGTCCTCAACAAGTTGACAATTTTTTCATAATTTTAAATTAATTTTTGGTCCTTTTTAAGATTTAAGACAATAACCCAATTTCTCCATATGTTCTATACAAAATGAAGAGGGTAGGTTATATTTCGACAACTGACAATTGGACGAACACAACGATAATTTGGTTGCATCAGATATCCTTATCTTATTACAGATTCAGTAGCAGCAACCTTACTAGGTCAAACTGAACGCATACGCAATTGTACTGGTCCTGTTGGGAAATCAACTGAAAAAATATTCATATCTCTTTAATAATAAATGATTTAATTAATCTTACTTTTCCATTCACGTTATCGTCTTATTCCTTGGAAATACTGATACAACATATCGCTACATTGGTGAAAACGGTACCAAATGCCTTCTTATTGGCTTGCCTCTACGGAGGCCAGCCTATGTATTAAAATAGGTTTTGATTTCCTGTTTGGTACTCTGTTCAAAATGAAACCAGTCAATACAACGCAATATGGCGTAGGGTACCATCAAAATCGGATACATTCTGTAATCTACGCTTTATTTTACAATGCGGTATAGTATTGACCACCGTCTACGATTTCCTTTCTTAAAGGTCTGCTTGTCTAAGTGTATCCAATCATTAAACTTGTTTTTATAAATAGACCATTATACTGTCTCTAAACATTACAGCGTAGTGTCGGAGATGATCAAGACTACGAAAGATATGCGGACTAGTTTATTTTAATACACAGGTTATCAACGTTGTGCGAGTATCTTCCATGTAAGTAGATATAGGAAACCCTGGTATAATCTTTGTTTTCTCTTTTTGTTTGCTTTGTAGGTGCCGACGCTAATTTTGTTGTTTATTTCAAAACACAACTTAATATGCCATGACTGGTGGAAATCAATCCCCCTTTTTTGGACTCGTTTTACCGCCAAACTGCCAATTTATCTAATAAATATTAACGAGAGTCCATTTTAGGTTGGATACAATTACTCCAATTTTATTTACTTGTTAACTGATTTGTTAGTTTTAGGGTATTTTTTGATATTGGGGTAAAACGTTTAAAATATACCGTGATATTTAGTATATAGGTTATCGATGAAATGATATTAGAACGAGTCTTTACGCTCGATGAAAGTGGGTCACATCGTTAATATACACATGAATGCAAAGGCGTAGCAGTCGGAGCGGGATGATCCCCTACTACAATGATTAGGTGGGTGAGGTGATTGGGGTCAGCATATACGTTGTCTTACATGTATTTTGATAAAAACTTGACGTTGTAGCTGCAAGACACATAAAACACTGTACATGGCACACTTATTATTCCTGATGGCAGTGAACCCAGTGCTAGTTTTATGGTAGTTACACACCGGCGTAGCTACACGTAAGCAATGCAGTCCCCATCAAAATTTATAGGCCTGCACGTTTACTTTGATCAAGCTAGACACCTGCCATACACACACCACCTACTCACATTTGCAGGATCATACCCCCTCCCCCGATAAAACTCACTAGAATGCATTGTTTTATCCCCTCAGTCTTTACTTGCAGTGCATGGTGTACTTGGTTTGATACTCGTTGCAGAATAACTTATTAAAGAACAATTTTGGCTTAAATAACAACCATATTTTCTAAGAAATGAGCAGATTTCAGCAGTAAGTGTTTAAGATATCAAACTTTTTTCTGAGCGATTCGCTTTATCCCGGGAGTAGAGTAAAATTACTACCACCTGCGGGAGAGGGACACTCCTCCGACACACTAACCCTAAGCTGCCTCCCCGAATAATTTAAGTGCTCTTACGCCCATTAAAGTATCGTTTACCTACAAAATACTTATAGTTACGGTAAGTTACTCAAAAAGGCAAGCCGTACCTTTTAAAGGGATTTTTTTTTACATAGTTACTCTTGGTACCTTATTGCACTTATGGGACAATTTTTTTATTATAATATAAAAATATTGTTTGCCTGAATAAATGTTATATCCGTTACTAAGTTTTACAGTACGATAAAATGTAAATAATATCAGAAAAAAACATTGGGCAGCTTTTTTCATTATGTTTTCTCTTCGCCGTAAAGGATAATTAATTATCATTATTTTTCCTAACCCTAACCCTAACCCTATTATCTTTTCTTAAATATGATAATTAACTAATGGAATTTGCAATATTCCGTACACTAAAGTTTGTTTTATGATTGCACAAATTGCATGAAAGCCGCTTTTATGGAACGTTTTTAATTATTTTTGTTGCAACAATACCATTGAGGGAATGTTTCCGGTACCCGTGTTAAAATGTAATATTAAATAACTTATTCTAAACGCTAATAATTGTAATATCATATGAGAAAAGTCGAAGCTTGATGGGAGACGATATTTATTATATAAACTATGTTTCATATCATTTAATATTTAATTATTAAATGATTCCTGTCTGATGGAAATATATCCCATTAAAAGTTGTCATATCTGTTTGCCTTTCACTATTTCGTATCCGCCAACCCATTAAATACGAATCCCGCGTGAATGCCTCGAACCCATATACATGAACATTTTCAAATAATTCCTGCATCCTAGGTAAAGTACCTTAGGTAAAACAATGACATTAACTCGGTGTACCATCATTTCACATTTTGTAGTATATTTATGTTTTAAAACATTACAATCATGTCACTCGTCATTTGATAGAGACTGTCAGATTTAGCAACCCATTACAAGCTTTATTACATATACATACAGAGTAGGATGTCATTAACGTTTTCAGTTTGTTGTCGCAGTAACAATCAACCGCACGTTTTTATTTGCAACCATTCCTGTTTCAGTGTGAATGTAGTTTAATTATTAATTTTATTAGAAAACAAAGAAAGCGTTGCATGGTTAGGCCAAATTGTACTTCAAACGTGATTCCAATCACCATGAAACAGATTTATGTAATGAAGGAACGTGTTGCAATGGTATCATGGTGTGAACATTGATAATGATATTTATGAACATGTGTTATTTATTTCATTTCGATTTACCTTTTTTTCAGTTTCATAAACAAGTTGTTAAATGTATTAAAATGAATAAATTGCATTTATCTACATAACGTGATATATTATACCACATGCACATGGTACATGTACCATGTCAAAAACACTAAGAATTGCATGATATCTTATGCCTTACATATATGCACATGGTACCATGTCAAAAAACACAAATGAATTGCAAGATATCTTATGCCTTACATATATGCACATGGTACCATGTCAAAAAACACAAATGAATTGCAAGATATCTTATACCTTACATATATGCACATGGTACCATGTCACAAAACACCAATGAATTGCAAAATAGCTTATGCCTTACATATATGCACATGGTTCCATGTCAAAAGAACACAAATGAAGTCCAAGATATCTTATACCTCACATATATACACATGGTACCATGTCACAAAAAACAAATGGATTGCAAGATATCTTATACCTTACATATTCGCACATGGTACCATATCAAAAAACACAAATGAATTGCAAGATATCTTATACCTTACATATACGCACATTGTACCATATCAAAAAACACAAATGAATTGCAAGATATCTTATACCTTACATATATGCACATTGTACCATATCAAAAAACACAAATGAATTGCAAGATATCTTATACCTTACATATATGCACATTGTACCATATTAAAAAACACAAATGAATTGCAAGATAGCTTATACCTTACATATATACACATTGTACCATATCAAAAAACACAAATGAATTGCAAGATATCTTATACCTTACATATATGCACATTGTACCATATCAAAAAACACAAATTAATTGCAAGATATCTTATACCTTACATATATACACATTGTACCATATCAAAAAACACAAATGAATTGCAAGATATCTTATACCTTACATATATGCACATTGTACCATATAAAAAAACACAAATGAATTACAAGATATCTTATACCTTACATATATACACATTGTACCATATCAAAAAACACAAATGAATTGCATGATATCTTATACCTTTCATATATGCACATTGTACCATATAAAAAAACACAAATGAATTGCAAGATATCTTATACCTTACATATATGCACATTGTACCATATAAAAAAACACAAATGGACTGCAAGATATCTTATACCTTACATATATGCACATTGTACCATATCAAAAAACACAAATGAATTGCAAGATATCTTATACCTTACATATATGCACATTGTACCATATCAAAAACACAAATGAATTGCAAGATATCTTATACCTTACATATATGCACATTGTACCATATCAAAAAACACAAATTAATTGCATGATATCTTATGCCTTACATATATGCACATGGTACCATGTCAAAAACACAAATGAATTGCAAGATATATTATACCTTACATATATGCACATGGTACCATGTCAAAAAACACAAATGAATTGCAAGATATCTTATGCCTTACATATATGCACATGGTACCATGTCAAAAAACACAAATGAATTGCAAGATATCTTATACCTTACATATATGCACATTGTACCATGTCACAAAACACCAATGAATTGCAAAATAGCTTATGCCTTACATATATGCACATGGTACCATGTCAAAAGAACACAAATGAAGTCCAAGATATCTTATACCTCACATATATACACATGGTACCATGTCACAAAAATCAAATGGATTGCAAGATATCTTATACCTTACATATTCGCACATGGTACCATATCAAAAAACACAAATGAATTGCAAGATATCTTATACCTTACATATATGCACATTGTACCATATCAAAAAACACAAATGAATTGCAAGATATCTTATACCTTACATATATGCACATTGTACCATATCAAAAAACACAAATGAATTGCAAGATATCTTATACCTTACATATATGCACATTGTACCATATTAAAAAACACAAATGAATTGCAAGATAGCTTATACCTTACATATATACACATTGTACCATATCAAAAAACACAAATGAATTGCAAGATATCTTATACCTTACATATATGCACATTGTACCATATCAAAAAACACAAATGAATTGCAAGATAGCTTATACCTTACATATATACACATTGTACCATATCAAAAAACACAAATGAATTGCAAGATATCTTATACCTTACATATATGCACATTGTACCATATAAAAAAACACAAATGAATTGCAAGATATCTTATACCTTACATATATACACATTGTACCATATAAAAAAACACAAATGAATTGCAAGATATTTTATACCTTACATATATACACATTGTACCATATCAAAAAACACAAATGAATTGCATGATATCTTATACCTTACATATATGCACATTGTACCATATAAAAAAACACAAATGAATTGCAAGATATCTTATACCTTACTTATATGCACATTGTACCATATCAAAAAACACAAATGGACTGCAAGATATCTTATACCTTACATATATGCACATTGTACCATATCAAAAAACACAAATGAATTGCAAGATATCTTATACCTTACATATATGCACCTTGTACCATATCAAAAACACAAATGAATTGCAAGATATCTTATACCTTACATATATGCACATTGTACCATATTAAAAAACACAAATTAATTGCATGATATCTTATACCTTACATATATGCACATTGTACCATGTCACAAAACACAAATGAATTACAAGATATCTTATACCTTACATATATGCACATTGTACCATGTCACAAAACACAAATGAATTACATGATATCTTATACCTTACATATATATGCACATGGTACCATGTAAAAAACACTAATGAATTGCATTATATCTTATGCCTTACATTTATGTATGATACATGTATCTAATACCACAGATACATGGCATAATATGATATAATAAACCACATATAAATGACATGGATAGCTGAGTCAAGAGACATATGACGCAATGTTTTCATACCACGAATACATGACATCATATAAGATTCCACCTATAAATTACACGATTTTTTACAACAGGTATATAATACAATATCTTATACTACATGTACTGTGTACAATATCTTATATTATTGTACAGTGAACTGTATAATAACCTTATATTCCATATACATGGTATACTATCAAACACAGCATATACATAACATGACATATAATACCATAGATACATAACATGATATCTGATACCCACATACACATGGTATGATACATGATACGACACATCCTTGACACGGTATTTTGTTTCAACAAATTAATGGCATTATATTGAATACCACAGATATTGTGCGTAAAGGTTTACCAGATACTCATGTGTTTTAAGTTGATAAACCAATACCAATACATTACTAAATCGACTCCACATCGAATTCATGTGCGGAGAACATAAATATTGATGGGTGCCAATGAAGTATTTACACACAGCACAATGCATACTGATTCCACATATCCTTAGCATGATATGTCATTAAACAGATACAAGCCATGATATCTAATATCACAAATACATAATATGCTTTATCATTACACGGATACACGGCGTACATGCCACAGATAACATGACGTCCAATGCACATGATGTCAAATACAAGACATATACGTACGTAAATTTAAACATGTGATATAATATAAACAGGATTTGAACTTGTAGTATGTAAAGCATCGGACAGAATTGTATGGTTTAGGTCTCACTTACCAATTACCTCCCCTTAGTGACGGTAGCAAGAGTATTGCGCCCAAGAAATTACAGCTTTCGGTTGGCATTATTATTGTTGAAAATGCATAAAACAGTAATATTTCTTTGCACATATGAGAAATTGGAACATTTCATGTGACTTGCCAAGTTTGAATGACATTGGGTACTGTTAGATGAAGCTATAACAGTTTAAAAATGCGTAATGATGAAGTGGTGTCGTCAAAACTTCAAAATTGTGAAAAAGTAACCTGGTCAACCCCATGTTTTTTTCCATCATGTTTCGACCAACAAGGGCAAGCTATGGAAAACAAGACACTTTTAGAACCATTGGCAATGTGTTCAGTGTTCCAGAAGTGCATGTCTCTCTATATATAGAACAGTACACAATTAATTGCTGTGTGAGCCGTATAGAGGCTTAAAGATGTCGTTTGATGATAACTTAAAACATCTATTGAATCATAAACATTATAACCTCATAAGAAGCATTGTTGTCTCGTCACATCCATATTTTCCACCCTTCTGAACACTGTCTCTAATTAAAAAAAACCTGTAATGCTTCCATTAACCAGAACCATTTTACGTTACAACGAAGTATGCTTCATTAGAGATAATTGTAATCGCTAGCAATTATGTCGTCGCTCATGCTGTATCCAGCTTCCGTCATGTTTCGACATTGATGCCGGATATTCTACCAGAGAGTAGTTGTTAAAATCCTTAAATGGCATCACGCTTCACAGTGAGATGATTCCACTGTTTATCATCCCAGTGTTGGCCTGATGTGATTGGAAAAAAAAAAACGTTTTATGGTAATGATATGGTAAACGTTTCGTAACCAGCAAACAATAATTAAAACAAAATAATCTAAAAAAATATATATGCTCATGAGTGAGTGTGTGAGTGAGAGAATGAGTGAGTGACTAAGTGCGTGAGTGAGTGAGTGAGTGAGTGAGTGAGTGAGTGAGTGAGTGAATGAGCGCGTGGTTGGTGAATGAGTGATCTAGTAATTAAATCAGTGGGTTTTATTGAGTGAGTAAGAGAGTCAGTCAGTCAGTGTGTGTGTGAGTGAGGGCGTGTTTGGTGAGTGAGTGAGTGAGTGTGTTAGTGATTGAGCCAGTGAGTGAGTGAGCAAATGAGTGAATGAGTCAGTCAGTTGGTCAGTCGGTCGGTCGGTCGGTCGGTCAGTCGGTCAATCGGTCGGTCGGTCGGTCGGTCGGTCGGTCGGTCGGTTTTAGTGACTAAGTGAATGAGTGTTTGAGTGGTCACGTGTGTTGTCGAGTGAGTGAGTGAGTGAGTGAGTGAGTGAGTGAGTGAGTGAGTGAGTGAGTGAGTGAGTGAGTGAGTGAGTGAGTGAGTGAGTGAGTGAGTGAGTGAGTGAGTGAGTGAGTGAGTGAGTGAGTGAGTGAGTGAGTGAGTGAGTGAGTGAGTGAGTGAGTGAGTGAGTGAGTGAGTGAGTGAGTGAGTGATGTGTAAACATGAAACCTTATTGTGAGTTTTTAAATATACACAATAACTAACCCAATTTACCGGAATTGAATTGCAACACTTCAGAGCATGTGTTAGGAATTCATATAAAAAGCAATTCCACAAGTTGCTAACACTGTGTTGTACTTGACGTACTATAATAACAGTTAAACAATATTGAACATGCCCTTTGACAAAAAATATGTAACATGTTTTCATCCCTTTAAGTTTTAATTCAATTTATTTGTTTTTCTATTGTCATTCAACAAACAAGAATCAATAGACTGATGATATATCGAAGATGTCTAGCCAGGTACATAATTTATTGAGAGTTATTATCTAGAAAATCAGTCTGTAGAACGGACCTAACTCTCCCGATTGGGTCCGTTAAGTAGCAACGTTGGGAAAGTTGCATTCAAGCACGTTGATTGGTCAGTTGCTTCAAAAGAAATTTTGAATGACGTCATAGGTTAGTAAGCGATCTTTTCTATGAATTGTGGGACAGGTATAGAATTCCCTGCGTTTTCACTGGGAGTTAACATACGTGATTCAGTAGATATCAGGTTCGTGGCAGACTATATCAACACAATAGCTGTAAAGGTTGTTTGAATCTTTACTGCGTTATGGGGAAACTAAGTTTAACAAACATTCCGGAATAATTATGATGCAATTTATTGGTAAGACTAATTATAAAAATAGAAAAAGCATCATGTCCGAATTATATATTCTATTTTTGTAACAGTCAATTGCTAATGCTACAAATACGTCTATAAATATAATTTTACACCACAAGAAAGCTTTACATAAGATCAATACAGACAATTGATTATAATCATATAACTAAAGATCACCATAGTAGGACTCACACTACTATTATCTCCCTTGAGTACTCCGGATCTACATATGAAGGAGGTGAAATTAAAACTTTTGTTCTCTTTTTCTTCTCTTGTCAGGGCTTTGTACTGCAGTTATTTATTTTTTCCAAGTATTTGTTAAAAGGTCAGTATTTTAGAAATCACCACTGAAAATGTTATGCTGATACCAGCTTTCTGGGCAATTCTGTGTCATTTCGGAATTGTTGGTTCGAACCGCATCGTGGCCGTGTGACATATTATTTCTCTGGTAAGTGATAGGTATCACAAAAGCATTGAATTTAAAAAAAACCTGGTCAAAGCGTGTTTTTCCCTTTATAATTGCATATTTTGAACCAGTTAAATTTTTAGCCAAGACACATGCTGCAGATTTTATTTTTTCACTGTGTTTTGGACATAAATGTAACAATGGAGCCCTATGGGAAATGTAATAATGTAGTGAGACGAGTAGCGAAAGTAAACATCAAAGAATACCTTAAAACATGCAAATACACTGAAAGGAAAAAGAAAGTATACATTTTGTTTTTTAAAATTATTTCATTATTGGCTAAGTTTATTCATGTGATGGAAAATAAACTGATTTTTTCTTATTGCTTTGCTTTGAAATGAATTAAATGTTGTTGTTTTTTTATTCAACAATATGATGAAATATAAATATACAAGCTTTATATGCAATACATTTATTGTTCCTTGAACTGTCGACGTTTATAGGTATGTATATTTTTTTCCCTTTCACTGTATTAGTACATATCGCCCCATTGGAGCAAAAAGGTACCAAGTGTCTTCTTATTTCATAAACAGTTGGTACCTTATTGCACTAATGGGACGATATTTCATACACGAATAAAACACGGATTATAATTATAACTTAAAATTAAAGCATCTTGTCTGACTTCACACCTCTAAATCAAGAAAGCATCATTGTGTAAAAGTGCTCCCAGACGGAATTAGTTCCTCTGATCAGACGACATGCATTTTCCGGATGCGGTGAATCACAAAATGTCATTACAATTTCACAAAATAAACCATGCGAAATACAAGATACGCATGGTGATTGGCTACAATTAATCATTTTGATTCCACATCCAGCGATGTGAAGACAATTTTCATATCGATCGGTGGCGGGATAGCTTATGAAAGTCGGATTTCAATCAATTCCTTTAGACCCAAATACTTTCTGTTCGGCATTTTCATTTTCGCGATCCAGCTGTATAAAAATGAAAAAAAAAATGGTTAATAAAGACAACTTTTAAATTGGATTATCTAATCTGAAACATTAAAATGAACAATAGTGTAACAGTTGATAAAACAAAACGCGATGCGTTTTTATATTGTAAAGAACTGAGCAAACCCACCATGCTATGTTTTTTTAAGGGAGCAACATAAAAAACGTAAATACATGGCCAGGGCCTCTACCACCCTTTATATTACTATGAAAGCTATACAAAACCTCCAGAGACAACTTATACCACCATCCCCATAGTTCACTACCACTGTATCTACGAAAGCCAAATATCCTTTGATTTAAGCATAATTTTATTGTATTAACAGTTGTAAAAAAGATGTAAATATTCACAACATAACGTGTTAGACTGAAACACGTCCTGAACCACCTTGGGTTAGATCTGTACGAAACTTCAATTAAATGTGTTTTCGCGGTATAACATATATAACACGTAATTATCATTTCCACACAGAAGGCCAATTAGCAATACCCTTTGAACTTACTTCATTATAACTTCATTATAACTTCATTATTCTCAGTAAAATAATGTATGGTAATCAGGCTTCTGTTTCATCTACATATTTAAGTATGTACTCAAATACCTTATAATCGTCAATCTAAGAAAAGCATCGAGGTGATCATGATTTTAGACTGGCTCAAGAATAACTGCATTTGTTTTATTTGAAATTGGTTAAATAATAAATTGATAATCCGTCAAATACAGTTAGATTGTAAAATATTTAAGAAAGTCCTAAAAATATGTTCTTGTGAAACAGAAATCGTATAGTTTTTCTTTAAGAAATAAATGGAAAGCATGTCAGTAGTGACCCGAGCAAATAGTTTTCGCAGTGCCTGCCATCTCTCATTTCAGGTATATTGTACTCTAATGTGAAAGCATGTAATTCCATCGTGTATCATAATGCATAGCAATAACATATCATAGTAATACGTATACCGAATTGTGACGTGATTCACATTCTGTTAAAACAATTAACCAATCAGCAAGCTCGTATGTCAATGCCATGTAACGGTCTCCAGCGAGAAGAGATATGACCGTTTCTGTAGACTTAATCCCTGCAGCTTTAAAGGTCAACTAGTAGTGGTGACTTGGAAATCCACTTTGGGCGTTGCAATAGTGCAACGTTACGAATACATGACAATGACCTGGTGATCGCCGCCGATCGCTTTTCAAAATAGTGAATTGTTTTATATAACACTTTTTATTCTTCATACATTCAAATGTTTCAAAATAAGTTTAATTAAAGTTGGATATTCAACATTCAAATTCTGTGTTTTTGTAACGTGGAAACTACAATATTAAAATATTCTGAGCTGCCGTGTTGTTCGAACGGAAAACCGAAAATTTATTAGTTGTCTTGTGGGCGGCTGATTTTACCATTCCTACATTCAATGTACATTTTCACTCAAATATAACATATTTACACCATTAAACAAGCCTATTTCAGTTCTCTTATTGTTACTTCCTACATAAGAACTAACAATTGAAAGCTTTTTAAAACAGCTAACTTGTTTGTATAATTAGATTAAGTTCAAACATGTCTCTTTTGATTACTGAATTTTTTTCGTATCGATGTTCAGTGAGGTGTGTACATAGATTATTCTATAATTGCAAGCGACGTTAACAGTTAATATACTCAATATAATAAAATGATCGAAATACACACAGAAAGGTTGACAACAGGGTCACTGCATTAGAAAGGTCTGTAGCAAATCATCACTGTGAAGTGGGTTACTCAACTGACCTCACTCTTCTCCCATACGTCACATCATAACACAGAACTGTGTACATCCAATAATACAAACAGTCGACAAAGTAAATAACGGGTAATTCATATATATCAAGAAATGGAGTATTACTTTGAAAATTATGTTTAGATAAAAGTAAAAAAACAACAACATTTGTGTTTACAAATAAAAGGCAATGTAAGTGTTCTAATTACCGGCCTCAGTAATAATAAGTAAAACTTATTCCACCTTTTAATCCGGTTCCGGTGTTTGACACTCTGACCCAGGCGTTTGAGTATGGTGTTAGATGCTATATTATACAGATGTATACCACTTAATAAACAAAACATAATAGGAATATATTGTCGATGTTTATGGCGGTTATGCAAATTTCACTTAATCATAACGACATATTGGACACCCATTGTAGGAGATGTACTTTTGTTCAAATAACGTGTTACTTGTAATGACAAGATCGATGGGTACTGGTAATATTAATATATATAGATTTGAAAATTTATTAGTATCTCATCATATGTACAATTTCACAATACAGTTTATAAAACAAATAACATATATGCCATTCTATATAAGAATTAAAAGAGACGAACATATATATAGGTTTAAGACTTTAAATCTGTTTTTCAAATGCTATATATTGGGATAACTCATTATACGTTACCGTCTACATTTTCAGCTTATCTTATAATTAACTAACTCTGTTGCCATACTGATATTGATTTTACCGTTTGAAATATTTGACATGGCCATTATTTTAATTACTGAACACTGACTTAAACTGCAAAATAATTGATATTCTAAGAATACGTCAGGATTTGGAATAAAACATTAAGAGCATCCCTTCAACACTAAAAGGTTAATATGATAAAGTGACGTTACACGCGTCAGTATTTATGGTTAGATTCCTATGAGTCACATAATATGATGACGTACACGCATCGGTGTTAATGGTAAGATCCCTATGAGTGACATGATATGATGACGTACACGCGTCAGTGTTAATGGTCAGATCCCTATGAGTGACATGATATGATGACGTACACGCGTCAGTGTAAATGGTCAGATCCCTATGAGTGACATGATATAATGACGTACACGCGTCAGTGTTAATGGTCAGATCCCTATGAGACACATGATATGATGACGTACACGCGTCAGTGTTAATGGTCAGATCCCTATGAGTGACATGATATGATGACGTACACGCGTCAGTGTTAATGGTCAGATCCCTATGAGTGACATGATATGATGACGTACACGTGTCAGTGTTAATGGTTTGATCCCTATTGGGTATATGATATGATGACGTTACACGCGTCAGCGTTAATGGTTAGGTTTCTATGGGTCACATGATATTATGACGTACACGTGTCAGTGTTAATGGTTTGATCCCTATGAGTCACATGAAATTATGACGTTCACGTGTTAGTGTTAATGGTTTGATCCTATAAGTCACATGATATGATGACGTTACACGCATCAGTGTTAGTTGTAAGATCCCTATGAGTCTAATGATATTATGACGTACACGCGTCAGTGTTATTGGTTAGATTCCTATGAGTCACATGATATGATGACGTTACACGCATCAGTGTTAATTGTAAGATCCCTATGAGTCTAATGATATTATGATGTACACGCGTCAGTGTTAATGGTAACATTCCTTTGCATCACATGATATTATGACGTACACGTGTTAGTGTTAATGGTAAGATCCCTATGAGTCACATAATATGATGACGTTACACGCGTCAGTGTTAATGGTTTGATCCCTATGAATCATGATATGATGACGTTACACGCGTCAGTGTTAATGGTTTGATCCCTATGAATCATGATATGATAACGTTACACGCGTCAGTGTTAATGGTAAGATTCCTATGGGTCACACGATATTATGACGTTACACGCGTCAGTGTTAATGGTAGATCCCTATGAGTCACATGATATGATGACGTTACACGCGTCAGTGTTAATGGTTAGATCCTTATGAGTCACATGATATGATGACGTTACACGCGTCAGTGTTAATGGTTAGATTCCTATGGGTCACACGATATAATGACATACACGTGTCAGTGTTAATGGTTAGATCTCTATGGGTCACATGATATTATGACGTACACGTGTTAGTGTTAATGGCTTGATCCTATGAGTCACATGATATGATGACATTGCACGCGTCAGCGCTAATGGCTTGATCCCTATGAGTCACATGATATGATGACGCTACATTGCGTCAGTGTTAATGGTTAGATTATTAAAGTTTGAATGACGTCAAAGTTAAGTAAGCGTTCAATTGCTATGAATTGTTTGACAGGCATAGAATTCCCTGCTTTTTCATACGAGATTAATATATTTCATTCGGGAGATATCAGGTTCTGGAATAGACAAGACCATACTGGAACTGCAAGCGGCAAAAACTGCTACTTAGGTCATTTATCCTGGTTTAAAGGGCGCATCACCATCCTCGCTCTTTATATTTGATTCTTGGCGGGTCGTTTAGGGCTGGATAAGCACGCATATAGCTAGATTTTAATTTAAAATAAAGATTTAATTGACTTCACCATTCAACTTTTTTTATTATTCATGAAACAGCACATACGATACCACTATATTATTACCAAAAAGGTGAAACGTTTACATAAAGGTATTTATTGGATTGCACGTGCAAAGTAATTTTTAGCATTTTTATCGAAATAATAAATTTCGGTTTTTGTATTCTAAAATCAAATGTTTATTTCATAGTTTTTAAATATAACAAACATTTCGATATCCGTGTAGTGAACAGACAGTGTTTGATTCTAAATCCATTAATAATAGTTTCAAGCAGGTCATATGATAAATGAACTGTGTAGACTAGTGTATGGCGATAGAAACACATAAGAAAGTCCTTGTATTTAACGGATAAAATTAGTTTCCGTGGCGATAGAAACACATAAGAAAGTCTTTATATTTAACTGATCAAGTTTGTTTGCGTGGCGATGGAAACACATTAGAAAGTATTTGTATTAAAAGGATAAAGTCAGTTTCCGTGGCGATAAAAACACATAAGAAAGTCCTTGTATTTAACTGATAAAGTTTGTTTGCGTTGCGATAGAAACACATTAGGCAGTGATTGTATTAAACGGATACAGTCAGTTTCCGTGGCGATAGAAACACATAAGAAAGTCCTTGTATTTAATGGATAAAGTCAGTTTCCGTGGTGATAGAAACACATAAGAAAGTCCTTGTATTTAATGGATAAAGTCAGTTTCTGTGGTGATAGAAACACATAAGAAAGTCCTTGTATTTAATGGATAAAGTCAGTTTCCTTGGAGATAGAAACACATAAGAAAGTCCTTGTATTCAACTGATAAAGTCAGTTTGCGTTGTGCATTGCTGGCATGAAGACACGTACCTATGCGACATGCCGAGCTTTACTATGAAAATCTTTCCCTATTCAATTATACGGTGAATCAGATGTGTTTTAAATAAAAATCTTGGGTATCATATCATATAACTGATTGTATAAGTACACTGATTGCTCAAGCGGTATGTCGTTAAATACAAAGGTGAAAACCCAAAGAGTACGTTTGCGAATATAACCGCATGGTTCTTTGTTACATGTAAATTCGTGGCTGATTTCTGTTTACCCAATGAATATAATGGATGCTGCTGTAAATTGATATTATGAAGGGGCTACTGTTATAAATATGTTCTGTGAAGTAGGGATGGGGTAAGGTGTTTCCGAAATATAAGGCTGGAGCTCCCACACCGACTAGTGCATGGCGTTCACATTATTATATATTCACCTCAAATGTATCAAATGTATTCGAGGCTTCCGTAGTGTAATTCTCGTATGCATGGCAAATATTTGTGATTTTGTGGTGAGATGAAGTTTTAATGCTTCTTGTCGGAATTAATTATCTGTTTCTATGATGACTGATAATACAGAAGATAATTCTACTGGAAGTGTATCAAAACAATGTATACGCCGTCATGATTTGATTGCAGTTCATACTCTTTGCTGGCACTTAATCTACATATCTGTTGCATCATTACGTATTTACCATTGTATATCTGTCTTAATCACGTCCACTGTGTAACATATAACGATTGTTCCCTAGGAGATATAGTGTTATAATATAGGATGTTTCCGTTATATAACCCGTTTTATCAAATCAGTAAAAAGGTTTTCCTAAATGATATCAGCACGTCCTGTTTATAGCTAACGTTCATTTTCAAACGTGTATAATGTACCTCATATGTCTAGCTATAAAGGTATCTGTGGTATAACAATGTTGAATTATAACTTGAAATAATCAAGAATCGCGGTCATCCTGTATTTTAGTTGTGTATGTGTGTTAAAAATGTTGTTGTTGTTGTTGTATGGGGTTTTGCGTTGCTTTCAACAAGTGTCCCGCCATATCGCAACGGTGTCCACTTGAGACAATATTATAAGCGCTGTCACACGAGAGTATCATACCGCAGACACGTGGTATGGTACAAACCGCAGACACGTGGTATGGTACATACTGCAGACACGTGGTATGGTACATACTGGAGACACGTGGTATATGGAACATACTGCAGACACGTGGTATGGTACATACTGCAGAAACGTGGTATGGTACATACCGCAGACATGTGGTATGGTACATACCGCAGACACGTGGTATGGAACATACTGCAGACACGTGTAATGGTACATACCGCAGACACGTGGTATGGTACATACTGCAGACACGTGGTATGGTACATACTGCAGAAACGTGGTATGGTGCATACTGCAGACACGTGGTATGGTATATACCGCAGACACGTGGTATGGTACATACTGCAGACACGTGTAATGGTACATACCGCAGACACGTGGTATGGTACCCCACCAAGTCACATTATACTGATACCGAGCTGACCAGATCAATAACTACATGTGTATCATTTAAATTCTGAGCGCCGCCATAGGAAGCTTCTAGTACCATGTTTCAAGTCTTTGAATTGACCCCGCCGGGAATCGAACCCTATAGCATGTAATGATAATGTTTGTACAATCTTAAATTACGGAAATAATTCAATGATTTGATTGTTTATCTTGAAGTTTGATTTAAAATTTTACACATGATAACACACACGACATAAGTATCATGTATTGCCGCAGTTGATAAGATTCGGGCTGTTATTCAAACAAGTCGATAACCTAATAAGTGATCGATACTGTTTCTAGGCCGCCATTATCCTTAGATAAGCTAACGGTCTCTTAGTAAACACTACATGGTATTACATAGGTACTCAATATTTAAATATATACATATTACCATAATACACACAGTGCCAATGACAACAGGATCACCTCTTTGAATGGTCAATATCAAAACCAACACAGTGGAGCGAAAACCTGATTCACGGATGTATCGCTCCTTACACTGGCAACGCGGTGTTGTTTGTCCAAGTTAATACAATGTAGTGTTGGTTTAGACTTCTTCATCTTCACTAAACTATACCATAGTGGTCGGTCGTTTTTCTGTAAAAAGTGTCTTAAGCTTCCAATTTAAATAACGCTTTTGTTTACAAACTTCAGTATAAATTTACTAAGAACCGACTTTACCATGTCTTGACAAAGTTTTATTTGCTGATCGTATAAAATGATCTACAAAGATATGTGAGTCAAAATTATTCAACGTAAACGATGACTTGATCCAGTGCCTAACCCCATTTCTTATGTGTTAAACATTGGTAGTATACGACGCATTTTTGCTTTTTAAATATTTTCTTTCTGGAAGTTTAGCATTATCCGATCCAGTGTAGAAGAGTCATATTTTGTTAATGACATAAACAATAACTAACTGCTTTTAATTATAAAATACAGCATACTAATGATTTTTAATTAAATTAATATTACCAATATTAATATTATATTAATACAATGTATAGTATATTGATTAATGTAATAATTTCAATATTTTCAAATGACTCATAATGCGGTGCCGTTTTGAATGCTGCAATCTACATTGTCAGTCCATAGTAGGAATAAGTAACTCTCCTGTCAAAATTACATTGATTTATTGTTACATTTGGGAAAATTTATGTAAATTTAAGTTTAAAAGTTGACATCGCCATTATTTTGATTGCTGTACTTGAACTTGCCTTTCGCAATAAAAATGACAGTTTGAGTAAACGTCAGAGTTTTGAAAGAAAACATGAAGTGCACCTCTTCAAATACTTAATTGTTAATATGGTAACATGACGTTGCAAGTGTGAGTTATTGGTTAAATCCCTGGAGATACAGTAGCACCAGGAATGCATCAATCAATGTTTTAATGTATTTGTTGTTCAGTTTTAAAACAAATCGCTCTTGGGAGATAGAGTTGATGCCCATATTTCATTATTTTAAACAGTTGGTGTCCGATATGATTTATTTCATACAAGATCAGCTTTAAAAATGGAGTTAAGAGAACGCAATATGTAAATGGTGTTTGTTCTGTTGCAGCAGACGATAGAGCATAAAAACAAGTAATATATTCTTTCTTGTTTTAAACATGTGATCCTATTTGAAGATAGTCCATCATTTGATTGATTTACTGATTGAATATTTAGCGTCAGTTTATGTTCATGCCATCGAGAGCTAACAGACGATCAGTTAACCTGGGATCCTGAAAGGTTAACCAGTACTCGAGAACATCCCATTTCCGCAAGAAACTGATAACTTTTCCACCTGAACCAGCGGTGAGAGACACATTGTTGTATATCAATCATCACGGAGACTGTTGTCGGGCGGGGATTCGAACTAACGATCCCTGGATTGATAATCAGACGCGTTAATGACTACGCTAATCGGGCCCGGCACCATTTGAATAGTATGTATATCCAAATAATGTCAAATAAACGTAAGTTTGATAGAGCTTTTCAACAAAGGTTGTTTTTGTATAAACATTATTTTCTTAATAAAAAGTTGTTTTTGGTTGGCCAATTAATTTCAAAGAATGTCACGTGTCACAAAAAAAACGTTAAACGTCATACACCTCTAATCACAATAGCAGCTGGTCAGCGTTCTCCATTTTACTATTATTTAGGACTCATATGCAAACATTCATATACATCTGTATACATTACATATTTGTTAATGTTTTCCGAAATACTTTAAGTTGAATCACCCAGCTTTTTGTAATTAAGTATCAGAAACATTGGGTTACAGAAGTACTATTTATTGTGTAGTGCGACCTTCAGTGTAAACATGAATCTTATCGTGGAGCAATTTTTTTTTTAATTAAATGGACTTATAAGTGATCTTGAATGAATTAAAATGGATTAAAATGTGTCAGAACTCTACAGCTTCATGCCTTCCAAGCAAATAGATAAAAAATTAAATGGAAAGACGAAAAAGGGAGGAAAGAAATAACGGAAAGCGACTTCTCCTTTGTTTAATGAGAGCGGCCATTGTGAAACCGGTGGTAACTCGTGCGCCTCGGGCAATCAAGAATGTCAGGTAAACAAACATAAAACTTTACCTAAATCAAGCCTGTGTACATCGCCTATTTGCACAATGAATGTTAACAACATGGTTACACCTCCAGATTTCCGACAGCCATATGCAGGATACGGATATCCACAAACACCACAAATGTCGCAGGTATTGCCACCCCCACCATCAGCCCCTCCAACCCATCCGAAAAGGGCATCTAAAATGATGGATGATATTGAAATTACAAAAGTTCTTTGCCAAAAATAGAACAAATCGAAAAGACAGACAATTCTACCAACATGAAAGTATGTGTAACGGAAACAAAACTACAAGAACTAGAAACAAAAGTACACGATGTCGAATCTGCAAGCAGCTTCATTAGTGACGAAAACGATAAACAAAGAAACGAACTGGAAAACACAAAAACAGAAATAAAAAAAAATGAAATTAGCCTGTTACCACATAGAACAAAATCATCATGACTATCAAATTTATAAAGAACGTATAATTACCAAATTTACAGAACTAGAGTTTCGTTCTATGAAAGACAACCTCATATTCTACGGAATCACGGAAACGCATGTACCGGAAAACTGTGATACTTTAGTAAAAAATCTCATTGAAACAAACCTTGAAATAGACACCAAGAGTATGAATTTCGACAGGGTTCATCGAATGGGCTCGAACTCGGCATCAAAGCCCAGACCAATCGTCGGCAAGTTCCGTTACTACTCAGATCGTGAAAAAGTCATGCGAAACACCTACGACAACAATGTCAAAAAACCTCAAAGATGCAGGCCAGGGAATCGGGATCCGGCGACCACAACAAATGAGGGAAGCCATGAAAGCTTTATACCCAATTATGAAAGCTGAAGAAAATAAGAATAACTCTGTTAGATTAGAGTCCAATAAGTTATTTGTGAACAATAAACTGTTTAAGATATTCGTTGACGGTACTGTTTGTGACCTATTGCCTAGGGATGTCAGTAAATATCAGAGATGTCGTGAGAAGAACCTTGAACTGTTATTCTGGAATATCAATGGACTATCCATAAAATAGCCGACTCTGATTTTCTTGAAATTATAAACCAACATGATGTAATTTTACGCTCAGAAACCTGGTTATCTGGTAAAACAAACGTTAACTTAGATATTCAAGGACATTGTATTGAACATATATATGGTAATTAATCTCAGAATACTAGAAAAGGACGTTATAGTAGAGGCATATCTGTTTATTATAAAAACGTCTTTAAAAAATTAAATTAAAAATAGTTGAAAAACACCAATGTATAGAGAACTTCACCAGAAATATTTTAAACGTTATTATTGTCATTGGCCTAATTTGAATAAATTTGAAAGTATAATGACCTCCCAATACACAAAGACAATAAACAATTTATCCAAAATTATATATTGTGCGTTCCAACTTAGAATGCATACTTAGCATCAAACTTATACTTGCAGAACATAACTATGCTAAATGTTAAATTGTATTTAACCAATATGTCTTAATTTATTTAATTATCTGAAAATCTTATTTTCATGTTTTCACTGTTGAAATATTTGTGTGGGGCTATAAACACGCAAGGGTTGTTTTATGCCGAATAAAATTATTTGTTGTTTGTTATTTGGCATGTGCTTTTTTTAAAATGACATATTACTCGTGCATTTACAGAAATGTATTGTATACTTAAAAATATACAGAGCCATTCGGTGAAATACATAGACTTCATCATTTGTTGCAATTTTCATAATCTGGTTCTACATTCATTTATCAAATGATCTCTGATTAACAGTTTAACGATGTCTGTTCTTCAGGATCGATAGCTAAATCAGACATAAGAGCAAACCTTTCAGCCAATAGCCTTCATTAGAACTATATACGTTGTTATCACACATTGTCGTGTTTGTCATACATACACCACGTGACTCGTATCGATCAATGACATGAGATTGTAGCGATTGGTTTGAAGATTGCCTCAAGAGATTATCATGAAACTAGTTTCTGTTTGAAATAAAAAATCACCCTTTACAGATAAATAACGAAGTACTTGGCAGTACAGATAGCCCAGCTTCAATAAATATTCATACGCCTTTCTACGGTGTCCCGTTACGGCCATCGTGCTATCCCTTTGTCATACGCCGTCCTTATTTGATCGATATTATTGAAGCGTTTGATTTATATGTTGCAACATTTTTTTATTTTTTTTTAAAATGACAAAATGCAATTTCCACAATAAAGCCTTATTGTTTGATTTGTTTCTGCTTACTCATATTAGATACATGAAATAATGATATTCGGGGAATAAAAAGTAGTCCCTGTCGCGTATGATAATTTTGGCTGTGATCAGCCTTGCAAAGCTTTAAGCAGACCTATATCTTTGGCATAACGCGCGACTATAAAAAGGTTTATATTAAGAGTCACTGTAAAAACATTTTCAAATACCAACACATGTATGAAGTTTAAAAGAAAGTCGTTATACTAACATTCAAGTATATGGACAATAGTTTGACTTCCAGCAATACATCTAGTTGCTATATTTGTTTAAATTACAGTCAAACCTGTGAAAGCGGTCACCTATATTAAGCAGCCACTTGTCTTAAACAGCCATATTTACTATTTCCCATTTTATGCTTTCAGAGAAAATAAACTTGTATAAAGCAACAACCTGTCTTTAAATTCCACCTTTGCTCCTTCCCTTGACTGACTGCTTATGACAGGTTGGAAAGTTTATTGTTTTGAAATAAGTGTTTATAACGTTAATGATAACCAAAATAGATGAAAATGATACTTTTTTCATAGTGTAAAGTGCAATGGTATGCAAAACGAAATTATGACTGAAACTTTCGGTGCATTACACATGATTTGCGTTCAAATAGTGTTTGCCTATTTATTTCTCAAGCTAGCTTTCGTTTTAAAATGAGCAACAGACAACGCTAATAAAACGAAATGTAATTATATTTCTAAACTTCGCAACGTGTCATGCATAATACAATTTATCCAAGAGACAAATCAGCATTTTAACCTTGAAGTTGAAAGTACATTATGTGCTTTCGTATAAAGAATAACTAAATAGTATGTTGTTTATAAGGAATTTCCAAATCATGACAAAGCAATGTATACAAGAAGTTTGAAAGTTTATTTTGTCAATTTGTCGTATCATTTTGGTATATAAAAGTAGCAAAGTGTGAACACAACAGGTCTAATAATATAGAATAGTTTTATATGTACTTTGTCACTGGTTGCTTTAATACATATATCATCGGTATTAAGGTTGTGTTGAAAGATTTCTATGAATTGAAATACCAATATCTAAAAGAAATCCCTGGTGGCTGTATTCAAAACAGTTTGAAACAGAAAAAAAAAGAAAATTGATATTGTATAAATTTAAATTCGTTATCATCTGTAAATACAAGTAAACAGGTATCATTTGATTTGCATAAGCTATATAACTTATCTTATATGAACCGTAACACTTTACAATTTTGCCTGAACTCATGTTTTCGTGTATTTTGTCAACTGAGTGGAAAAAGGATATTGAATTGAATTGAATTTGAATTAAATTCGAAATACAAATAAAAAAAACAAAGTACAGTGTGCATACAGCCATACGTATCTTCCATTAAATCAAAAATATACCCTTATTGTTACGATGTATTGACATATATTGTTGAGTTAGTTAACTCGTATACAAAACATGTAAATTTCACATTTTTAATAAAAAATAAGATATTGGCTTACTGAGACATTAACCTTTCCCTAAAAGATTGGGCCCATCTGTAAAACAGGTTTAAACCCCTTAGTGGCGGATTGGTTGCAGCTCGTTCCAAGACAGGGAAACATTGCTTCTGTTCCATCAACGTTCTCTTCAGATTTACTTAAAAACTTAGTCTGTAAAATCCAGCTCTCCCAATTGGTTCCGTTAAATAGCAATGTTGGGAAAGCCACATGTGAGCACACTGATTGGTCAGTTGCGTCAACTGAAAGTTTGAATGACGTCACAGTTTTGTAAGCGTTCAATTGCTATGAATTGTGTGACAGGCGTAGAATTTTCCGTTTTTCATTGGGGGCTAATAGACCGGATTCGGGAGAGATTAGTTTTTGTGTAGACAATTAAATACTTAAATGCTAAACTTAATTTTGACTGATTACTTTGGTGATATGCTTTAATGTCAACTCTACTCCTCCTTAACTTCGGAACAGATTTTCATCAAACTTGAAGATGTAGTTGAATGCCTACATTTCATTTATTTTATAATGTTTTTGTCTAGTATTTTTAACTTCATACCAGAAATTGCGGGGGCTTAAAAAGCGCTATTCACATTTGCGTTCCCTGAAATTTCTGTTCTAGTATGAAGTTAAACATACCGGACAAAGACGTTATAAAATAAATGAAATGTGGGCATTAAACTCCATCTCCAAGGAACGCTATTCTTTTTCAGTTGAAAGTCAACAAGTACATTAAAACAGTAACTGGTCGATTTATTCACTGTACACTTGAAAAGATGCTCATGTGATCCATAGGGACATGGCCAATAACACTGACTGTTCATGTGATCCGTAGGGACATGGCAAGTAACACTGACGCGTTTAATGTCATTTAACCATATTAACAAATTAGTCTTTGGAGGGTTGCACTTAATGGTTTTATTCAACTTTCTTACTTTTTCACAGACTGTCATTTGTTTTACAAATGGCAAGTTGGAGTTTTGTCAATTTACATAATTTTCTTTAATATAACTGTAAAATCAATATGATTGTGACAAAAGAGCTACTTATTCTAAGATAAGCTGAACAAGTGCAAAGCGATGTAGCGGTAACTAAGGCTACCTCAATATTCAGCATTTGAATTTTTTTCTTAAAAGCATTAAAATGACAAATCTATTAAATAATCATCAGAAACCATATCTTTTATGTAAACATATTGCAAATTGCTGTTTATGATTTAAAACTAAAAGTACATTTTCGACAATGGACGACACTGTGGTCGTTTTACAAGTCAGTGCAGGGTAATACAAACAAAGATATTTATTGTTGGACCTGATGAGCTTGATCAATTTTGGCAATTACACTGTAATATAAGTAGCAAGTTACTGTTTATGTCTTAAACTATGTGTTCATATTCAACAATGGACGACGCTGTATATTATGGTTGAATTTGATGAGCTTGTTAATATTTGACTCTTAACTGGCAAAACCTCCACACACACAGACATATTCACTATTGATTTTGTTAAAAAGATTTAAATCTTTTTTTTGTTGTTCGAAACAAAAATATATGTGTATAATTTCCTTTCAAAATGATAACAAAACAAAAATGTCACAAAATAAGTTATAGTAAATAGTTTCTCTATTTCAAACCCTTGTACAATAGATATACCTTAGGGACTTCTATTAGATATTGTTATTTTATTCACTTAAATCCGCAAAAATACAAACCGATGATATGGTATATGCATATACACACTCCAGACACTACGGAGACTTTAAAGGGATTAACTTAAACGTATCAAAAGCCCATTGTCCGCAAACCTGTGTGACACCGCGTGGGTTGAAATCATGCGTCCTACATTTCTTATAAATAAATCATGACGTGTGCATCACGTGACTATGTGTCGTGTGCAAATAATTAGCGTAGGGAGATCATCTGAGTGTTGGCCGTTGTAGAAGGAACGTGTAAGTTATTTATAATACAGAGTCTATATTAACTTTAAATTATCTATTCAGTTTTTTGTTCATGCTTATTTATTTATTTTTAATTATTTATTCAGTTATTTATTTACTACTTTGAGTTATCATTTTCTAACTAGTATAAATAAACCGAAAAGAACCAACAAATAAACAAACAAAACAAGCAATATTCCAGGAAACATTTCTTTGCAATAAAAAAAGCTATGGAGATTTCTCCTAAACATTCTTCTATCTAATTATTTTCGAGAGGAAATTCACGCTTGCACCATAAAAATAAAAAAAAATGAATTGCTGCTTTGCTTCTTGAATAAATTAGATTATGGATTACAAGTTTGGAAAATATAATGGTATTTTAGTTTGATGTGTTTGTTTGTTGCATATCTTGCAACGTTAGCTAGCTTGACAAATAAACAAAATCTATTTTAATATAAACGATATGTGTGGTCTATTCCACCAAACCTTCCAGTCACATTTCCTTTATGATTACGTTGAACTACACGTTTTGAGAAACATGAGATTTGTGGTCAATTTGGTTGTAAATCATTGTACAATATCAAAACATTATAACAGAGCGCATGATCTCTAGTGGCAGATCATCGAATCCAAGATCGGAGGATCGTGGAGTTCGATCCTTTCCCACGGCTATGTGTAGTGTCACTGAACAAGACACTTTTTTCACATATGCTTAGTACTGGTTCTACCCAGGAAGAATCGACTGTGATTGGTATAAATTTTAATGACTTGTTTCATAATCGCAGTAAAATATAAGTTTAAACAACGACATCATAAATTAGATAGGGGAACCAGATGCATAGTTGTATAAAAAAACTGTTATAAATATTTTGATAAGATATAATATTTTGTGGTGTGCGTGGTCCAGTAAACCATTAGGACGGCACAGAATCGGAGGGACGTGGGTTCGATCCACATCCACGGCTCTGCGTGGTGACCTTGAGCAAGAAAATGCTTAGAACTTGTTCTACCTAGGATGGCTTTCTGCATGATAAGTCTAAGTGATCCCTTGTTCCTTAATATAATTATCATAAATAAGTTAAAACATTGTATTTAACATGTTTGGTACTAATGAGTGATAATATACATGCAGCGTGATAATTTACGTAATAGTGTTCATTAAGTTACAAACTAACAATTAAGAAACCCAAAGGGGGCGACAGCTAATAAACACTTTCTGGCTTAGTGTTATACGTCATTTGACTGAAAGTTTGACGTCATTTGACTGACTCTGGAGTGAGGCTACAATGAAAACCGAGATGACTAACGTTTGAAAGCTGACGTTTACTGAGGCCTTTTCTGAGCATAACACGCACGGTTTTGTAGTTTGAAGATGACTCGTTCAGAAGTAAATCAATTAAGTTATAGAATCACGTTATTTAGGGTTTGTATACGATATAAACAGATCAAGTACGTATTGATTTTATATAGAATTTGCTTTGAATAGAATTTTTGTAAGAAAAAAAATGTCAAGTATATAAAATTTCAGGTGGCGGTTTAGCTGATATCATATCACAAGTAAATGGGACACTTTCTCATTTTTGTTGTTTGTGTAATATTGTTTTGTTTTTACGTTTTCTTATATTCATTATACGTAGCCGGGCCCGATTAGATGTGTTGATTACTGTTCACACAAGTTAACCTTTCAGGATTCAAAGAAACAGTGGTTAGGTCAACTGATCGTCTGTTAGCTCTCGATGGCATAAAATGACGCTAAATATTCAAACAATCAAGTCATTTTACGTGTTGTTATTTGCATAATCACGCTTGTATGTTTTAATATCTTTCAATTTACACCAATTACAAAATATACCAGTTTTATGCTTATGTGTAGGTTTTAGTTTTTTAATCTGAAGCTCGTACCATGTCAATCTCTAAGGATAAGCTCCAATACCAATCTCTCAATATCATGTCATTGATTGGTACAATTCACGTGTTTCATACGAATGACAATGTATGATATTAATTTATATAGTTTTATTGTAGCCTTTTGGCTGTAAAGCTGCTCCTGGTCATGATTAAGCTATTTATCTAGACGCATAAACAGCATTTGATACTCAATCTATTAATCAAAGTTCACAAAAAGGTCATTCGATAAATGAACCGTTTTCTAGTCTATGGCGTTTGTTGTAAATAAGATTTTATGTATTCTACTGACCGTGGCAGTTTGTGTTGTGCAATGCTGAGTGTGGCATAGAAACATTAGCTAGTCGACATATCGAATTTTACTTTGAATTGTATGCGACGATTAAGATTTTAACTATGACGTCGTATCAAAAAAAGATTGTTTATCAATTGCCTGAGCGTCATGTCATTATATGAGACTAAAATGCTCAAATAAGTTTGTTTTAAAAGTTTTAAAACTCATTCAAGACCCAGTATCAAAATTGTATTTGTATATGTTTTTATTAATATTTTTTTAGTAGTTTTTGTTTGATAGGGGTGGGGGTGTCAATAGATATATAAACTGTCATTTTCTCTGAGATCTTTGAAGAATTTAGACTAAATACAATAGCTAATGTGTTCTTTTCAATATTTATCTATTAACTGGTAAACTAAAATATATTACAGTGAGTTTTAAGAACAAAAATCCATGATTTTATTAGTATTGATTTGTATTTGGACTTCAACGCGCAGTTAATAGTTAATGCTCTAATATGGACATAATCTTGATGTAATACATCACATTTCCAATAACGGGGTCGGTTGGGACCAGGCTGTTTCCTTAGTATGTCTTTGGCAATTACTTCTACCATTAATAAATGACAGAAGTATATGTTTCAAATGTGTCATTATTGGCACCACGGCTGATGTAGGACAAGAGGAATCTTGACAAATGATAGAGATAAGTATCGCTGCGGTCGTGTTGAGTTGTAGATTCAGTTTTGACAATGTTCTATTCTACAGGGACATGACATCATGAATAAGTCAGTGCAGTAGGGCATGGGTTTGATTACAATTACATCTCAAAGAAATCAAATACTTTTGCAATTAACTATTTTGCTACACAACCAAAAATTGGGCTAAAAAACATAATCTTCCTGCAAACTAAGAGTGTAAGTAGACACGTGCAAAAAAGTGTCGTTTCACCTGTATATGATTTTTTTTAATGTTGACCCCAACTGATGGTACATTATTAAAATGTAAAATAGTCGGGTCGGGCCATCTCTTAACAACCCGTAAAAACGTATATACATTAGTATACAGTGCATGTTTTCAAATAAAAATTAAAGTATGCACACATTATTGATCCATAACTTATGTTTTCGCTCCGTTTCCTCCACCTGTTTGCGTGGGTGGTTTCCTTTTTAATGGGGTTTACCTTAACGCCATTTTCAATACATTTCAGGTTATATATGGAAGACCTCAGACTGAGTCAGACTGAGTAAAACCACCGTTCTTCCACAAGTAACTGGAAACTTTCTCACAATAAGTTTTTGGAGCGAGCGGGACTCGAACCTACGACCTTAGTGGTGAGCGGTAAGTGTTTTTGAGACAGCGACTTAGACCACTCGGCCACGGAGGAGCCTTCTCTTCTTTATAATTGACATTGTAATCTTTGTGTACTTCAGCTCAATGTTAATGGGAAAATTTGCTTTTCGGTTAAGCTTATGTGCAAATTGTTTTAATAAACATGTTTGCGTTTAAATAGTATTTGAGAAAGCTTTACATTTACTAACATCTATTTTCGAGAATTTTTGTCCAAACATTGGCGAATTTTAAAACATTCTCGAATGCAAATGAAACCACAAATCAACTTAAAAATTAAAAGTGGAGATAGACATTTAAAATAAATATTGCTTTACCAAACGTAGACACTAGACACCATTTCCATTTAGTTCAATAATGCTTGTCAAGCATATATTCTGAAAGCACTTAAGTTTTAAGGTTCGTTATTGCAGTATATTGTTAAAGAAATACTACACTAATGCTTGAATGATATGCGCCTGGTGCGTGTGCCGTTTTAAATGGGCTGTAAATGGTTTGCAAATTTGTGAACGTAGACAGTCACGTGGTGAAAATGAAAAGAAAAGCATGAGAACCAATTGCGCTGTTCTTAAGACTGAATTAGAATCTACATTATTTTAATATATAAGCTGTCAGTGCTTATATAATCATACTGTCTGGATAGTGTATAAGTATGACTTTAGTCTCTTGTGTACAGATAAGCATACCTAGTTGAACTTTCCCGGCAAGTATAATTTATTTCGTGCTTTGTTTTGTCTTTAAAGTAAAACAAATGGTTGTGTCATCAACGTAGATAAGGAATAAAGATGTGCAAAACATATCTGTGAATTGAGCAAAGTTTGTTTTTGTATGATAAATAAGGAGAGCACACTGCCCAACTTTCATAATCGGTCACATGGATTGATTGATACTCCGCCAACACGAGCTTGTACAAATCCTAATTTAATCTAATGACCAAATTCTTTGGCAAATTTTCAGAAAATTTTATTTAGATTCAGACAGAAATAAGCATGCAACATTTTTTTGAATTCCACATTTATATCTGTATCTTGTATATCTGCCATTTGCAGCGATTGATCCTAAACCATTAGAGCATGCATGGGATTTGTTTAAAAATCAAGATGACTATCACAACCACAATTTTATACATTTGTATCAGATCATTTTCCAGGCCAATGATACTTGCACAGACAAATTTATTTTTTCAATCAGGTCGGATCGCCGTAAGCTGGGTACGTGCATTGTACTGATTTTTTAACTAAGCGGGTGTTGCATTTCGAAACGTTGGTACATGCATATTACTTTATTAATTTAAATGAACTTTTCGAAAATATTCACAATGATTTTTCTCATAAGATTGTAGATTAGAATATGAAATTTACAAACTCGTTTTGACGAAATGTCAATAAATCGAGGTGACCGGTTGTAAAGTTAAGTTAAGTAGCGTGGACATCTCGGGAAATGCCGTAACTATTGTTGTACGTGTACGTGTACACTTGCAACCCTTTTATGTTATTTTATTTACTTGAATACGTACTGTGTTTTCAACTCAATCCATGCCCGGCAACAGTCTCCGTGATGATTGATATACCACATTGTGCATCATTATCATTCGTCTCTCACCGCTGAAGTGGGAAAGTTATAATTTACTTTTGGAGATTGGGTGTGATCGAATACTTGTTAACTTTTCAGGATACCAGGAAAAAGTGGCTAGGTTAACTGGTTGTCTGTTAGCCCTCGATGGCATAAAATGACGCTTTATATTTAATCAACCATTAAAAAAACAACAGATTATTCAGCAGATGTTATTAATGCAACACTTTTCAATTATAAGGAAGCCTCAATGTAAGATACTTTTGTGTACGAGTTGCTACCTTATGATATAAAGGGCAGTGAAAGGGAAAAAAGTATATATTGCATATAAAAGTTGATAGGTTATTAAGTATTATACATTTATTACATAAAAAGTTTGTATATTAATAGTTCATCATATTGTTGAATAATCATAAAACAAACAATTAATTCATTTCATAGCAAAACAATGTGAAAAAATATGTTCATTTACCGTCATATATGTAAACAAAATAACAGTTGTATTTATGTTTTCGATATCGAGAACATTTGATGTGAGTTGGTACAATCTGTACTTGTAAGAAACCCTGTCCCGCCAAACATTGTAGAATTGAGAGCAGCATTGATTCATGCCTGGTACGGTATGTCACACGCGAAATACTGTTTGTAATACAATCGATGAGAAAAAATGTGTTTAGCGTGTATTGCAGCCCAAGGGGGTCACACAAAGTATTGATATTTCTGTAATTCTGTTTACACATGTTATGGGAAATGAACAGAATTTTAAACATTGTTTTGCTATGCAATGAATTAACTTTTTTGTTTTGTGATTCAACAATATGATGAAATATAAATGTAATGTTAATGAATTGTCAACGTTTATATACAGTGTATACTATATTTTCCCTTTCATTGTATATTTAGTTTGTTAGATTGCCATGGGACACAAATCCATTTGGCCCTTTTAATGTTATTGATTTTTTAGATCACTGACCAGTAATAAGTTTGTCAACCTGCCAGTGATATTGATTTATGTTCTATTTTATTGCTATCATTCATCTAAACTAGTTCGATCATTTTATGCGGTTTGGTCATGGTTTTGTCCTCGTACAAATTTAAGTTTTTTTTACAAAAAAAATGCAACATAATATCTATATCATTTCAGATTGTATAAATTCATTGGCCCTGCTGCCTTAGCCATTGGTGTCGGCTTGATATGTGCCTCGGGTATATACTATTGTTGCTGGGGGTTTCAGAGTCCGGTCAATAGAACTCGTCACACATCGGTAAGTAACTTCTGAGTCGTACCATCAAACTGTTTAACGAATTTAAACGATATTAAATGTGATATCAAGATATCAACACGTGATATCAAAATCCTAAATATGGTATCAGTATATTAAACATGATATCAAGAAATTCAAAGGTGATATCAGGATATGAAAATATGATACCAGTGTATCAAAATACGATATCAATATATATTAAAATGCGATATCAAGATATTAAAATGTGATACCAAGATATCAACACGAGATATCAATATACTAAAATATGATATCAATATAGCAATACGTGATTATCAAATACTAAATGTGATATCAATATGTTGAAACGCGATATCAGGAAATTGAAACGTGATATCAAGATATAAAAATGTGGTATCAAGACAGTAAAGTATAATGTAAATCTTCTTTTTCGACGACGTTTCTCATTGAATGGCACGCAATTAAATCATATATAAAATATGTAATGTATACGGATGGCAAGAAAGTATTTTCAGAGAGTTTATTATTAATAAGATATGATTTTGAGCATTATCTGGAACAAATGAGAATGCAATAAATGACTATTCTGAAATAGTGAATCGTTCTTGAATTAGAATGTTGCTAGGCAATATACATAACTGTATATGTGTCCATTGTTTTCTCATGAGTTTACGCTAATTTGTTTCAGCTCGATTGCCAAGACAGCTCAGAGCTTATAAACCGCACTCGAGCTATATGGGTAGAATCTGTACTGATATGTAGTCTTAACCTCATCGCTATCTACTTCATCTGCCCACATCTCTCTAAGAATCCTCATGGGACCTCTAACTGACCTTCCGTACAATAACTCAAACGGAGAAAACCCTAAACTTTCTTGTGGAACCTCTCTAAATGCAAACAACAAAGCATTGAGATACTTGTCCCAATCTTTGGGTCTCTCTGTACACATACGCCGTAACATTTGCTTTAACGTCCCGTTAAATCGTTCGACTAACCCGTTACACATAGGGTGATATGGTGTTGTCATGATTTGACGCAAAGACAATAACCTGCTTACTTCAGCCATAAGTTCTGACGTAAACTGTGACCCACAATCAGTCAGCATTTCCTCTGGTACACCTAGCCTACTGAATATATCAACTAATGCCTCCGCTACTCTCTCAGTTTCAATTGAGGGCAATGCCACTGCCTCCGGATACCTAGTTGCATAGTCGACCATGGTTAAAATGTACCTATTTTTCCTATCCGACACTGGAAAAATTGGTCCCACTATGTCTACGGCTACCCGCTTAAATGGTATATCTATCAGTGGCATCTGACCTAAATGTACTTTGGTCACTCGACCTTTTGGTACTGTCCTTTGGCATACATCGCAGGACCTACAATACCTAGTTACATCTCCACTAACGCCTGGCCAATAAAATTCTGCCAATACTCTATCTGACGTTTTCTTTACGCCTAAATGACCTCCCATAATTGACTCATGAGCTACCTTAAGCACTGTCGTTCTATACTGGGTAGGTACCACTAATTGGTGAAACTGTCTACTACCACTATCTTCAAATTCTCTGTACAATAACCTATTCTTATGTACAAACTTACAACTACCGGACCCTTTATACTTCTTCACTACACCATCCTTGGCCTTCACTTTATAAGGCTCTAACGACTCGTCTTGAGTTTGTGCTTCTATGAACTCCGCTTTGGATATGTCACCTATGGCTGCAGGAACCTTTAATTTTCTATAAGCCTGAGCTTGCTTCTGAACCTGCGCTCTAGTCTCTACTGCATTACTTATGCTACTTCTAAAATCGGACATTACCGGAAGTACTGAACCTTCTATGTTCCCTATCGTTATATCATACATCGGGTCGTCCATACATAGTGTCTCTGTAGTCCCGTTAAAGAAAGGTGTATCTACATCTATTCTCGCTATTGGCACGTGTTCTACCGACTTATTTAACAACATACACGGTGCCTGTTTACCTACCAACTGGTCATCCGTAACTAAACTACGCCTAACTACCACACCTGTACACCCTGTATCCCTCATTACAGTTACGTCCGTACCATTCACTCTACCATCTGCCGTTGGAAGATTTGCGTACGGAAAGAGACATGTTCCGATCTTCGCCATTGCACCTTCCGCTTTAACACAACAGCTACTACTCTCGGTTTTAATAACCGGACTATTACTACCTCTACCTCTACCTCTACCTCGGTTTTGACCACCTCTACTTCTACCGAAATTCCATGGGTTGTTAAAACCTTGGTTCCGACTCCCTCCATTGTTGTCCACTCTACTATGGTCACTAAAATTGTCTACGACAGCGGACACGTTTACCGCTTTCCTACACTCATGTGAAGCATGATTCCCATTACAGTGACGACAACGAATAAAAGGTCTCCCTATGTTACCACTATTGCTACCTCCTCTAGTACCCATGGAACTACCTCCACCTCTATAGTTTCCACTCTGGCCTTTTTGTTTATGACTATGATCATTCCCTTGCCTATCCCTAAAAGTTCTGTCTTTCGACACTACATTATGAGCTCCACCTCTAGCCTCGGCAAACTGATCTGCTTGTGTTGCCATTTCATCTACACTAGTTAGTTTTCTTTCTTTTAGAAATAAGAACAGATCTCTACTACAAACATTGAATAGCTGGTCCCGCAACAAGAAATCTATGAGGCCCTGATAAGTCTGCGCTACCTTCCCTAACTCTAACCACCTATCTAAGTAATTTCTAGACCTACTAATAAACTGAATAAATGATTCGCCTTTCTCAGGCAGACAAGCTCTAAACCGCTTTCTAAAACCTTCTTCAGTTAACTCAAATCTCTTTAAAAGAGCATCCTTTAACTTGTCATAGTCAAGAGCATCTACACTAGGCAATCGAGAAAATACGTCTAAGGCCTTGCCTCTCAATAACGCACTTAAATGAACTGCCCACTTAGCTTTGGTCCATTCCTGTAACTCAGCATAACGCTCGAACCGTAACAAGTAACTGTCCATGTTATCGTGGTCAGCATCAAAGTATGGTAACTTAGAACCTTTTAACTTCCCAGAATAACTACCTTTCTCTTCAATTTTACTATCCTTACTATGTGCCTTAGCCGCTTCCAACTCTAAAGCTAACTTATGCTCATACTCTTTTTGCTCCCTCTCCATCATTGCATTAGCCTTAGCTAGTCTACCATCTGTTTCGAACCTCTCATGTTCTAACGCTTGCTTCTCCCTTACTAATCTACTTTCATCATCTCGCTTCTCTTTAGCTAACCTACCTTCTAATTCTAACTTCTCTGTGGCTAGTCTACTTTCTAATTCTAACCTATCTTTATCAGCTTCTAGCTTCTCTTTAGCTAATCTACTTTCTACTTCTAACCTATCTTTATCAGCTTCTAGCTTCTCTTTAGCTAATCTACTTTCTTCATCTCTTTCCTGCTTTGCTAATTCTCTTTCCTTAATTCTAAATTCCCTTTCCCTAGCCTGTTCGTCTTTAACAAAGGTTCTAAGCTCCTCTCCAGCATACCCTAACTCCTTACCCATTTCCGTAAGATCCTTTATGGACGTCATGGTTATAGACATTGTGGACTACACACTACAATATTACAATACACACGTCACTAATAATCCTACTCAACTAACTACTACTGGCAAGTCACTGTGTCCTCAGTAAATACCTGGGCATCATCATAGGACAAGTTACATACACATTTGTACTAGCGCTAACTACTAACGGTTATGTATAGATAGTATCTAGCTTCCACAAACATATACACTACATAAAATATCTATATTTGATATTAGACATAAACCTTAAACAATCATAGAAATGTGTATGACATGAACATATTTATTTACTCCCCCATCAATATAAGTTTACTCGAGTGTCACAACATGAGTAGAACGTCTTGTTCGCCAACCTGATTGGATACTATTGGTATATCAAGGGAGGTAAAACAAATTATTTAGCAAAAAGTGCCTCAGACCCACTCGTGTAGACCACTGCGACCTCGCGCCAAGGAAAGAACGGACAAAACAAAAGTTTGGACTCACCCTACCCTTGTCGTGTCTTGACTTGTCTTCCAAGCTTTGGCCGTGATCGTCGACAGTCGCCTTGATGGATCAGAGGGTGGTACACAATTCTAAAATAATAAGTAGAGATTTAGTATATCATAATAAAGATCACTTATTGATTCTTTCCCTTCGTAGTCGCCCAAAATCCCACTACTCTGAAAACCAGTTGTCACAGGATGACCTTAGTGTTGGGCTAACTCACGAAAGAATCAATGACGGAGAATACATTTACATAAGTTTAATACAACTTTAAAAATATGTTCAATATATATACAATTATATATAAAAAAAACAAGCGAATACACAAATGAAATATGAAAAGAATGTTCTTATGAACGTTTAAGACGTTCTTAGTATTGTTCTAAATACTTAATTTATAAGACACTAAAATGTTGTTAAAGCTAAACCAATGTTGATCTATGATCTAGCGCGATAACTGTGATGCGCGAGAGCTCATGAAGATGATGATGCGCGAATTCAATGGGTGATTGTCATCAAATGCCTTCTATAAGGGTTGATGACGTGATCTAATGATGGTTAACCTCCAATGAGGTTGTGGATGACGTTCCTCCAGTGAGGACTGATAACGGGCCCACCTCGTGTCCCGGGGTGTCGATACTATGACCTGGCCCTGTTGCGCAGGTACGGGGACCGTCTCCACCGCTCGTAAACGTTATGTTGATTCTCGTGTAGAATCACCTGAAGGGCTTACACACCCTAAAGGCTTAGCTCCACTCCGGGAGGCTTATATCCTGGATGGCTTAGATCCTGGATGGCTTAGATCCTGGATGGCTTAGGCTGTAATTATACATACGTTTTAGGTGTCGGTTGACAAACATAACAATCTTGCATAATTATCATTACCCAAACAAATCATTATTCAATCAATATATTTAAGCTGTACTAATGATGAGTAGCACTGTATACATATTCTGCAACGCCGTGTATACGCTATGTACGTCGCTGTTAATCAATGCCCCTAATACATGTAATATAAACATTATCAAAATACTCATATATTACACTCACTGAGATATACATGCACGCATGTCAACTAATGACCCCATTATACAACGCTATGCATACGCGTCGAACATTTATTCTAGTCAATCATCTCATTGTTAACTAATGTTAACAATCGTGTATTACAATCACTTAGTTATACGCCAATCGTTAACTAATGCACCTATTATCCACTTTTATCAAATTAATATTGTTTTACAATTAATGATCAATTACAATAATTACATCTAATAAAGTAACTTCAAAATCATATGCTAGTCTAAAGTTAATGTTTGATAAACATCAATGCTAACCGGATGTCGTAATCGCCAAACAAGATGGCGCCGCCCACTGAATACAAATGTACGATAAAAGTTTGAGAAAATAATTACTAACCACATTTTGCCTGTGAGTTTGCCGTCCAATCTCTGTTCCAACAACGTACTATCGACTATTCCGGCGAGAGCTAGAAGACAATGGGTTTTATAGCAAACATTACGCCCAAATCCCTATTTCCCCCGTTCAATCCGTGACAAACGCGGCTAAATCTGCAGTATTGAATCTACAAGAGAGGCCCCTTGTACACTTTTGCCGTGTAAGGAAGATATACCCATACGTTTACATGCATTAGCACAAAACTAAACTTATGACACGGCCTCTCTGGCGGCCACTTAAAATGTGCACGCTTTTACGTGTTAAATGAATATATCATGACTATTGTGAAATTGTTTCAACTCGAACAATATATTTGGGTGTACCTGATAACTTACAAGAGCTATGTACGACCAGTATACTCTACTGGTGACATTTTGTGACAAGTTTCGTTTTAAGATGCATTGTGTCGAGCTGGGGATCGAACTCACCGCATGAGCGGCCAAATATTATATCCACTACACTACCGTTCTGTCTGTCTCGATTAGTTTATATTCAGTTATGATAAATACGGAATGTTGCAGAAACACGATCTATACATCATTTAAATCAAATTAAACACAGTATAGTTCATCGTGGCGCTAACATGATTGAGAGAGAGAGAGAGAGAGAGAGAGAGAGAGAGAGAGAGAGAGAGAAAATGAATGATTATGTTCGTCTTGATCAACCGGTGGAGAGAGAGAGAGAGAGAGAAAGAGAGAAAGAGAGAGAGAGAGAGAGAGAGAGAGAGAGAGAGAGAGAGAGAGAGAGACAGGAAATGAATGATAATATTCGTCTTGATCAACCGGTGTATTTTATTGTTGATTTTAGAAACATAAGAAAGCAAAGGAAAACGCCGAACAGTACAACCCGCTGCAGGTAATTGCAACAAAAATCATTTGCCTTGTCTCAATTTGTGTAGGTTATGTTTTTCACTGTCAATGCACTCCTTACTTATTTCTGGAGACGAAAAATACACATTCAGCTAAACAATCTTGGATTGAATTTGCACTGAAAATAATAAAATAACATGCATTGTTTTTTGTTGTGTTTTTTTTTTTTAAATATTTATTCCTTTTATTTCATTATATAGATCTAAATTATAAAATTTTTTATTTTTTTCCTTTAACTTTGTATAACAAGGAAATGGATTTAATTTGTAAATTGATATGTTCCGATTATACAATTGTTTTTTTTTCTGCACAGTAAAATAATTTCTCGATCTTATAATTAACAGTCTACCATAAATGAGTAATATGAATATTATTGAATTAATGAATTATTTAGAATTGACAATTTCCAACTTATATTTCTGATTGATATATTGCTTATGTCTGATTGAACAAACTGCATTGTTGTTATTATAACACATCATTCAAACAAAAGCAAAGTTACCTACACAGCGTCTCTAGATATAACTGGTGGTATTCTGTAGCGATGTTTTAGTTGTGTGCTTGAATATTTTAAAGCATAGTATCACCGCTTCATACAGGAAATGCTTCCGCATAATAGCGGCTATAAATAATCCTGGTTTCTTCTTCTTTCAAAATGTATTTTCCTTATTTAAATGCTCTTTTTTTATTTGAATGGCAGTTTTCTTTTGTGTTTTTTTTTTATAAATTTTGAACATTTTGTAAACAGGAATTTAGAAAAAAATGATGCTTGGAAATTGGGGTATGAATACAAGATTTCGGAAGTCTCTTTTCACTTTGCCAACAGTGTACATGATGAACAGAAACACATCTCTTATATGGCGCATAACCCCTTCTTTTCTCATCATATTTTGGTAGTGAAGAGCTTAAGAAGCATTAATCACTTCTTTCATTTGGGTCTCTCTTTAAATGACTTTTCTTCAAATTTTTTTTATTTACTATAGAATACAGACAAAAATCAATGGTGGGTTTACACCTTAAAGGAAACTCTCTCCGAATGTAATATTCGTAGTAGACGTATCGATAGCCTGAACGTGACTAATATTTGTATTTTAGCTCTTATATCTAAAATGTGTGTATTATCGATCTATCTCTTAGATTGAAGCTGTCTTTCCAGATATAGTATCTATATACATGTTGTAACTGTCGGTGGTTTTTGTTTGATGTTGTGGTAAAATAATCAACACAAGTGTATTATATACATGTATTAAGTTTCACTATTATAGGTTTGTTTTCTTCTGATTACCAAATGACAAAGTTTCATACTTGGCACACTATGACAGAAAATTACGATTAGCCTACTTAACGATTTTTCAGAAAAAGAAAATAACAATAACAACAATTTTGTATAACTAGTACCTCTATATTATATGAACTTCATAATTGCGAATTGACTAGGATTGTAATTACCCTCTCAACTCTTATTTAGATACCAGTAGTTTCTGTTTTAAATGGTTTCCTCCAATTTATATAGAGAAGGACTTCTTTATTAGTCCTTGATTTTATGTAATGAATGTTATTACTATTGAAATGTATAAATCCAATACATGCGGGGCGGTGTTGTAATGGATAGAGCGTTGGCCACTCACGCCAGAGATTTACCCTCCTACCCACTAGCGGTCCGATTTTATTGCATTTTGGAATTTATTTTTTTTTTTGATTTCTCAGAAAAATGATAGGCACCTGCTTACATAGGAAGCTACGCCCCTGCACATCTCGTGAGTTTTATCTCATTATAGTCCACAATTTTTATGTGAGAACGTAAGACTGGTAATTAAGGGCGGGAAGCTTATACTTCTACATAGATTCATTCTACCATTAAAACTAACTGGATGCCAATGTGTTAGAATTACGTTACACGACATTATGTGATGGGTTGCGTGAGACGCATGTATTATTGAAGGTTGTTTTATGAGAAATATTAAACCAGTTTGCATGATGTGTAATTAGTTGTGGACAATAATTTTTAACTCTGATGTTAAAGAGGCCACACCTATATCGCCGATATTTGTTTGATCTTAGCAATTAAACTGTACATTTACATCAAACATCATATATTATGGATATTCTGTTCAATAACTTATATTGTATTGTGTCTCTGTTTTGTAACATTCTTAATTTTATTGGCCAAATATTAAATCGCGGTCTGCGATAAAGTTATGCATTGGCCAGTATCGGGTTATTCTAAAACATTGACGAATAAAGTGGAAAATGCCGACTTGAGTAGGTCTCACTACACAGTTGAATTATGTTCTTTGTTCTATATAAAATAAGGTCTAGGGTTTCACTGGTAAAACAAAGAATTCAACATAGAAATTTTTTTAAATTATTTTTTTTCATAACAGGAATGTATACACACATAAAAATGCACAATAACTGGTAGGCTGTCCACGTTGGTTTTTTAAAGAGGGTGCAGTGATACCCTGAGCTTTTTTAAAAAAAGAAGTCTTCAAATGCTCATAGATACATGCATATGTTGAAATCCTATAAAAGTCGTCACATTTTTAACACCAGTGATGTCTTATTGCAGTATATGCTATGCCAACTTTTGCTCTACTCATCTGCAGCAAGAATTCGCAGCAACTATGAACCATTTTGAAAATATTTCATAACCAAAGTACGTAGGCCTATTTTATAAGAGTAAGAATCTTGCTACCGTGGAAAAAAGGGGCGTAACTGTGTAGTGAGACGTTAATGTACTAATGAATTTCTCATAGATAAGAAAAACTATAATGACGATATCAACCATTATCTTCGAAAGGGACCTTCCTCTTTGTGATTTAATAGTCATTCCATTATTTACTTAATAGAAAGTTATAGGTGATGCATCTTTAACGGTGACGTCAATAAAGTTATAGGTGATGGACCTTTAACGGTGACGTCGGTAACATGACATACAGCATACAAGTCTGTTCTGTGATTGTTTCCTGCACAAGGATATAAAACATGGACAACAAATGTTAGTGGCGAATGATGATAATTATAACATAATATCGATAATTTGCAATCACTCTTGATTACTTTCTATTGCTGTCTCTTATAATGAAAATATTACTAGAGGTTTTGATTATAAATTTTCTATTATATTTTCTTTATTGCTGGTAGTATCGTGTTGTTTATTTTTAATACAATCAGTTGTGCATGGCAGCTATATTTCCTGAATACGAAACAACATTTAAATGATTTCATTATGGATAATATGTTTATAAGAGGTTTTTTTCCATTACTTTTTTTTGTTTCAGTAATTATTTAAAATATTGGAAATAAGTTTGTAAACAAATAATGTGTCCGTTAGCAATCACATACTGAACGGAACAGCTAACCCGCCACCTGAATTTCATTATCTAAGATTTTATGTATTTCCTCAAAAAGTATCAAAGCAATTTCCTTTAAATTTGGACTTGAACTAGAAAGAACATTTCGGCTATGTAAAACTACATAATTGTTTGTTAATGTCGCATACAACCTTTGATAACGCGACTCTTTATTAGAAGATACTAGAAATACAAAATTGGCATTTTAAATGAGGTTTTAACGCCATGTGTTGAAAATGGCGTTAAACCCCATTAAAAATGGCGATTAGTTGTTCCGTTCAGTACAGGTTAAACATCAGTTTGACACAGTCATTTTATGTTTAAATTCTATACTGAAAGGATCAAAAAACGCCAGCTGAATATCAGGACCACAGTTTCAAACCATTGTAAGTGCTAATAACAGTTTTAGGATATGTATGAAATGAGTTAATATAATCATTATTATTATACGTTAACATACTCTTGCAGTGTACTTTAAAATCCAGATATCAATACAAGTACCTGAAAATAGTTCAGTTGTTAGCGAAATCATACATTATATTATAGATAGCAGTGTTTTACTGGGTTTCTGTTCTTCATATCATCATTTTATTCTAAATTGTACATATTTCCTTTTGTCAAAGGATCTTTAGATTTTTACATTAGTGAAATTATAACATTATTAGACAAACGAAAATTGAATGTTAAGACAAAAATGATTTTACTGGAAGTTTATGTCGTCAAACAATTAAATTAAATGCTTTATACATACATTCTCTAAATATGTCGTGTTTTAGAGTACAGGAAATCATTTTATATGTTTAAACAAATGGAATAATGAACTTGTGTCAGTACCACACTAGGGGATGTAGTATTATCACTGATATATTCCTACAATCTTATGTACTATTTAGATGGAATAAATCACGTTTGTGGAAACATGACCCAGTCTCTGTTTTTTACAGCATTTTTTTTAAATATCGTCAGAGATATAATTGGTTACATGGTAAAACACTTACAATCAATTTCTTTTGCTACAGAAGTTGATAAAAGCTAACACTAGTGGTTTAATTACGGTATTCAACTCCCAAAAGAAATGGAAGTAATTACACTGAAAGAAACTCTTCAAGTAGCAGTTAAAAGAAAAGGATTTATTAAAACAACCACATTATATCTTTCCTGTTGTTAACTTATTTTATGGTAATTTGTATTTGGCTGCGACAAAAGCACAGAGCTTATATAAATCGCATTTAGGTCCATTTCTCGGGTAGGACTAGTACTGAGTGTTGGTTTTTGGAGGTATCAGGTCGACCAAGCTTGGATCGAGCCCGAAACTTCTGGCGTGTTTAGTTTGATATATTATTAGCCTTGTTTTTGTTTTATATTATATATTGTTCTTTTATCTTATAAATTGTGATGGAATATTGAAACATACTGCTAGTTTTACTTAAACTTTATACATTAAAAGCAACAAATTATCATTAAAAAGTGAAATTAATTGACTGTATCTTTACATAACCTTAAAATTTATATTTATAATTGTTGTTTTTAAATATTATATTCTATGAATAAATGTAAGATAAATCATGTCCATTATCATTTAAACAACACAGCCGCTAGGGGCGTAGCTGGCTGAAGTTGGATATGTAGACACGAGCAGTGTAAGGGTGGGGTCTGGGAACATGCTCCTCCATACATCAGTTCAAGACATATTTACAGCTATAACTCACGGTGCATGTGATGATGAAGCAAAATGTACGTTCACATTCAAAACAACACAGAGACTTATTTTACAGTATTATTTAACACAATAAACACAACTTCTTACTACATTTTACACCTTAGACATATCGCTCAAATACTTTTTATTGCTTTTTTTTTTTATTATTTTAGTGTTTTTATTTTTTTATTTTATTTTTTGGAGAAAGGTGATACAATATATCATTTCATTGGAAAGATATGCGATAAAACTGCATCTGACGAGCCTAAACGTACCACGTCTTCACATATGCACCCCACCCCCGCCCGCCAGAGCATTACACATATAAATCTATCACCACAATATCACACATATAAATCTATCACCACAACATTGCACATATAAACCTACCATCACAGCTTCACCCATATAAACCTTCCATCACAACATACCACATACAAACTTATCATTTTAATTTCATATATGCAAACCTACCACCACAACCTCACACATATAATATGATCACCACAATCTCACATACAAACCTACCACCATAATTTCATATATGCAAACCTACCACCACAACTTCACACATATAATATGATTGCCACAACCTCACATACAAGCCTACCACCATAATTTCATATATGCAAACCTACCACTACAACTTCACACATATAATATGGCCGACACAACGTCACATACAAGTCTACCACCATAATTTCATATATGCAAACCTACCATCACAACTTCACACATATAATATGATCGCCACAACCTCACATACAAACCTACCACCATAATTTCATATATGCAAACCTACCACTACAACTTCACACATATAATATGATCGCCGCAACCTCACATACAAGCCTACCACCATAATTTCATATATGCAAACCTACCACCACAACTTCACACATATAATCTCATCGCCACAACCTCACATACAAACCTACTATCATAATTTCATATATACAAACCTACCACCACAACTTCACACATATAATCTGATCGCCACAACCTCACATACAAGCCTACCACCATAATTTCATATATGCAAACATACCACTACAACTTCACACATATAATATGATCGCCACAACCTCACATACAAGCCTTTCACCATTATTTTACACATAATAAACAATACATTGAATGATTATAATAAATTAGTTCCAAACAATCAGAAATAATGATTCTTTGAACAGAAACTATAATCTTATAAAGTTGGTTTCTTATACCGTGCTGATAGCTGTATTAAAGGGGCAGTTGTCAACGAGCAATACCTGTGTATTTATTCATTACATTTCATTAAAATCGCTCATTGTTATTTAGTATTTATATCTATTTTTATAATAAACAAACTATATGGTTAAGACATAAGCACATATAGTCCTTCAGATTTGAAATGCTGAGAAAATAAATTGTTATTCATATTAAAGAATTGGTATCCTCTCTAATTTCCAGCTGGAATACATATATCACCAAGCTTGTTGAGCTCTGTAATTAAAGGCACATATTCTATCCGTGAACTATTGAAGTGTTTATAACATACGTAGCTGCTTTATTATTCAAGCTGCACCAACAATATATGAATATTTTACATTATAATGTATGTCAGTGGTGTCTTTTTGAGGTTTAAATACGGTAAACAGAATTATCATGTAAGAGAGTTTCACCCCAAGTTTCTTATAATGAAAATGACCATTTCTATTTTTTGGGGAGTTTTTATGGGGTTTAACGCCATTTTCAACACATCTCAGGTTATATGTGGCATTTCGAGTTTTACTGGTGGAGGAAGACCTCAGACTGAGCAGAACCACCGTCCTTCCGCATGTAACTGGAAACTTTCTCACATAAAGTTTTTGAAGCCAGCGGGACTCGAACCTATGACCTTAGCGGTGAGAGGTACGTGATCTTGGGACGGCGCCTTAGACCACTCGGCCACGGAGGACCCCGACCATCCCTAGTAACATCATGGTCATATAAATGTTAAATACTAACCGTTCTTAGTAACATCATGGTCATATAAATGTTAAATACTATCCGTTTCTAGTAACATCATGGTCATATAAATGTTAAATACTAACCGTTCCTAGTAACATCATGGTCATATAAATGTTAAATTCTAACCGTTTCAAACAAATTTTCATTCAGGAATTTTTTTCAAAACCCGACATTGGATCGAACACACTGTGTCATACATACGTATGCTGAACTGTACTACTTTACCGCGATTTCTTTGAATATTTATTGTGAAACCGTAGTTCTTTGTAATGCATGAAAAGACACAAAAGTAGTTTATATACCTCTTCATCTTTATTGGTTTATTCAAAGATAATGATAATTGTCTTTTGAACAAAATCATGGTAACTCTGTGACGGTAACCTACACTAGTTTGTTTATTGCTATCTTTACGATACAATTCGTTTCTGAGAGTAAATGCCATACCAATAGAAACTTACCCGCACGGTCCTTGATATGTGTTATAATATGAACGAAGAACCGTATAGTTAATACGTATATGCAAATGGCACGTGACGCAAATAAAGGTTTGCAATTTGTGAATTATTGGCTTGCATTATTGTAGAAAGAGGTTTTGTCTTTATAGCGCTCTATCACGGAAAACGACTAAGTGTTCTTTATAATACACGCATACACTCGCTAAAAACAGGACAACAGTTAAGTGATGTAATGTGTACGATACTAAATTATGTGTGCATATTTTCCATCAAAACAAGACAGCCGGCATCATGGTACATCATGCATCGCAGTAAAGCAGGCATAACGGTACAGCATGCATCGCGGTACAGCAGGCATAGCGGTACAGCAGGCATCGTGGTAGCATCGCGGTAAAGCAAGCATCATGGTACAGCAGGCATCGTGGTAAAGCAGGCATTGCGGTACATTAAGGTACAACAGGTATCGCGGTATAGCAGGCATCACGGTACATCACGGTACAGCAGACATCGTAGTACATCACGGTACAGTAGGCATCGAGGTACATCATGGTACAGTGGGCATCACGGTACAGCAGGCATCGTGGTACATCGCGGTAAGAAAAGCATCATGGTACAGCAGTCATCGCGGTAAAGCAGGCATCGCGGTACGTCAAGGCACAGCAGACATCGTGGTTCAGCTGGCATCATGGTACAGCAGGCATTGCGGTACATTAAGGTACAGCAGGTATAGCGGTATATAGCGGTATAGCATGCATCGTAGAACATCACGGCATCACGGTACATCATGGTACAGTAGGCATTACGGTACAGTAGGCATCGTAGTATATTATGGTACAGTAGGCATAGTTGTATATCACGGTATAGTAGGCATCGCGGTACATCATGGTACAGTAGGCATCGCGGTATATCGTGGTGTAGTCAGCATCGCGGTAAACCAGGCATCCTGGTGCATCACGGTACAGTAGGCATCGCGGTACATTATACATAACGTTATAGCAGGCATCGCGGTACAGGTATCATGCAGGTATCTAGGTACATCGCGATACAGCAGACATAACAGGCATTACGGTACAGCAGGCATCGCGGTACAGCGAGCGTAACATTCGGAATTTAATTAAGCATGTGAAAAATGATGATCATTTTTTCTAGATTTGCTCAAGCTGAACTTATATAGTATTCAAAATATCAGAACTGGAACTGTACGGTGTCTTTTAAAGCATGTTTATTATATGACAATTCTGGTTTAAAGCTCAATAAATGTTTATTACATAATTACGTCATGGTCATGCTGTTACGATATAGAGGGTAAACTATGTTTGTTGCATAATTACGTCATGGCCATGCTGTTACGATATAGAGGGTAAACTATGTTTATTACATAATTACGTTATGGCCATGCTGTTATGACTATGTTTATTACATTATGGCGTCATGGCCATGCTGTTACGATATAGAGGGTTAACTATGTTTATAACATAATTACATCGTGGCCATGCTGTTACGATATAGAGGGTAAACTATGTTTATTATATTATTACTCTCTGACAATTATGTCAAAACTATGTTTAGTCAAATCAGCAACTAAGAAGGAAATAAAAGAAACTGTTAAAATAAATTGTCTTTCTTTTGAATCCTTTTCACAGATTTATGAAATCACTAGATCTACTGTTTTTACGCCAGATATTCGAATTTTTATGTAAATTTATACCAATCGTGATTATAGTATGTTTGATTAATTCACACCTTTTTCGTAAAGAAATGCGTTTGGTATTTATGTGCCATTGGGGGTATATTTAAGCACTGTTTATCTGAGAATTATACGTATATATTAAAAGTAATGTTTGACTCAGTTTCGCTTATATTCAAGTATAATGTAAGAGAGACATTTGATAAGAAATATGATAAATAGTTGCAGACACAATGTCTATTCCAATGTTTGGTTTTCTTGATTTATTGAAGAAGCTTGCAATTATCGGTCAACACACGTGTGTTAGTTTGTTTAAACTATATGTATACACACTTCAAAAAGAGGGAATCTGATACATATTCTGAACTAATATAAGTAAGTAAGTTGCAACCATCACACGGCATTAATAATCAAGCCAATATTAAATAGTTTATCACACTACAATTCATTCTGAACTAATATAAGTAAGTATGTTGCAACAAATAAATGACAATACTAATCAAGCCAAGAATGCATCTCTCATAACGGTACTTAATACACAGTAACGCCCTCCACCCCCAACCCCGCCCCCCTGGTAACATGATTTTTACGCTTAAAAAAAAGGCCTATGTAATTTGGTTTTGAAATATTTTCAAAATGGTATTTCTTGTTGCAGATGAGTAGAGCAAAGTTTGCCATAACATAAACTGTAATAAGACATCACTGCAGCTGTATTATAAAAGTGAATTTTATAGGAGTTCTACATATGCATGTATTTATGAGCATTTGAGGGTTTCGTTTTTCAAAAAAATCTCAGGGTATCTCTGCACCCTCTTTAAAAAAAAAAGCAGGTCAACCTACCAGTTATTGTGCATTTTTATGTGACTATACATTCCTGCTATGAAAAAAAAGTACTGTAAAAATCATTCTATGAGGAGTTCTCTTTTTACCATGGAAATCCTAGATCTTAATTTATATAGAACAAAAAACAAAATTCAACTGTGTAGTGAGACCGACACTTCATTGCATACTTTATATGAACATGTGAAGGGTATGTAAATACAACCCCGCTGCCTGTAACTAACACTTACAAATATGATAATTTAACATTATTAATCAAAGAATTGCAATGCACAAAGTAAATATGTCGTTAAGAACCTCCTTAGTATTGAAGAAAGTAATGGAACTGTGTTATAGGATACTGCCCCTTAAAAAAACCTGTGAGGTAAATTCGCAAATAATTGAATTTTGGAACAAATGCTTACATCAATGACAACTTCATCTGAGAATGAATGATAAGAGTACGCATGTAACACCATTGCAACATTAGAAAACATATTGTTTGTATTGCAAGTAAAATAGATTGAACGAATGCACGGTTAATAATGAATGGCATGTTACAAAAGCAGTTGTTATATAACAGAAACAATATCTCAACATCTAATTCAACATAGGTTTAGTGGTTGGCCCCTTTACACTTGGCTATCACGCATTTTTCAACAAAGGTTTGCTGTTTAGCCGCTTTGCAGTTGGCCATCACGCTGTTAGGTGGTTGGTCGCTTTACATTTGGCCATGACGCATTTTTCAACATAGGTTTTGTGTTGGCCCCGTAACAGTTGGCCATCACTGCGTTTTTTTAATAAAGGTTCGGTGTTGGCCCCGTAACAGTTGGCCATCACGCGTTTTTTTTCAACATAGGTTCGGTGTTTTGCCCCGTTACAGTTAGCCTTCATGCGTTTTTCAACATAGGTTTGGTGGTTGGCCCCTTTACAGTTGACCATGACGCGTTTTTCAACATAGGTTGATTGGTTGGCCCCTTAACAGTTGGCCTTCACGTGTTCTTCAACATAGGTTTGGTGGTTGTCTCCTTTACAGATGACCATGACGCGTTTTTCAACATAGGTTTGGTGGTTTGCACTTTCACAGTTGGCCGTTACGCGTTTATCAACATGGGTTTAGTGGTTGGCCCCTTGACAGTTGGCCGTCACTCGTTTTTTCAACATAGGTTTGGTGGTTGGCCCGCTTTACAGTTGACCATTACGCGTTTTTCAACATAGTTTGGTGATTGGCCACTTTATAGTTGACCTTCATGCGTTTTATAACATAGGTTTGGTGGTTGGCCCCTTTACAGTTAGCCATCATGCGTTTTTCAACATAGGTTTGTTATTTGGCCGCTTTACAGCTGGCCTTCACGCGTTTTTCAACATAGGTTTGGTGGTTGGCCTCTTTACAGTTGGCCATAACGCGTTTTTCAACAAAGGTTTGGTATTTTGCATCTTTACAGCTGGCTTTCACGCGTTTTTCAACATAGGTTTGGTGTTTGGCCCCTTTACAGTTGGCCATAACGCGTTTTTCAACATAGGTTTGGTGGTTGGCCCCTTTACAGTTGGCCATGACGTTTTTTCAACATAGGTTTTGTGGTTTGCACCTTCACAGTTGGCTGTTACGCGTTAATCAAACATGGTTTTAGTGGTTGGCCCCTTTGCAGTTGGCCGTCACTCGTTTTTTCAACATAGGTTTGGTGGTTGGCCCTCTTTAGCAGTTGACCATTACGCGTTTTTCATAGTTTGGTGGTCGGTCCCTTTACATTTGGCCATAACGTGTTTTTCAAAATAGATTTGGTGGCTGGCAGCTTTACAGTTGGCCATCACGCGTTTTTCAACAGAGGTTTGGTGTTAGGCCCCTTAACAGTTGGCCTCCACGTGTTTTTTTTTCAACATAGTTTCATAGGTCGTATGTGCTGTTGTCGTATTTGTAGGAAAATAGTGACGTTTTATGATGTGTGCCACTTTACTGACAGTTCCAAATTGGTGATCCCTATTTCTGTATATAATTATGTGCGCTTGTTACGTCTATTCTGTACATGGTATGTCTGTCTTGTGGTCGTGCCCTTTGAATTGTACATCTCCCGTTGGACAAATGGTCTCTTACTTTGCGGTATGCTTGAAAAATATATCACAATGATATGCTCTACAACGTTGGTTTAAGAATAAAATCAGACTGACTGATCCATCAAGGTATTGCTTCTATCTTTAATTTTTGTTGAAGGAAATGTGTGTAAATGAAAGCTTTCATAAAAACAAGAAAGTAAATACTAAGCATGGAAGGCAGTAACTACCATTTTTCATACATAAAACGTAATTTGCAAGATTCGTCTATCTGATCCTTCCGTTAGCGGTTCTGTTTCAACTAAATGTATTCACTTCACGTAACTGTTTAACAACTAACCCGTTTTAGAGCAGAATGTGTGCGTTATTCTGTCCAGACGTGGTCATTCATCACCAAATTTGTCAATTCTATTGTGCAATAGGAACACTCCAGAGCAATATCATCAGCTTCTTCCAAATAATGTGGCATTCCTATTTCACGTTATTTGCTTTAAATACAATTTACTTGGACGTGCTTTGTGTTAAAGGTTGAACCAATATGCGATCTACAAGTCTGGAGTCTCTGATTTCACGTATAGTGCCAATCACTGTTCAGTAGCTGTATCCAAAGACGATTGTCTCAATACAACATGTGTTCGTTTCTATAAATTATTTCAGTTATCCTGTCGTTCGTTACGGGATTTTGTTTTAATCATTTCTGTTGACCTGTTCAGTGTCCGTTACGGTTCAATTTTTAAGTATTTCTGTTGACCTGTTGTCCGTTACGGTTTTGTTTTTTAATCATTTCTGTTGACCTGTCCGTTACGAGTTTTTCTTTTTTAATTATTTCTGTCGATCTGTTGTTCGTAACGAGTTTTTTTTTAATTATTTCTGTTGACCTGTTGTCTGTAACGGGTTTGTTTTCTAATGATTTTGTTGACCTGTTGTCCGTTACGAGTTTTTTTTAAATTATTTCTGTTGACCTGTTGTCCGTTTCGTGTTTTTTTTTTAATTATTTCTTTTGGCCTGTTGTCCTGTTACGTTCTTTTTTTAATTATTTCTGTTGACCTGTTGTCCGTTATGATTTTTTTTTAATTATTTCTGTTTACCGATTATCCGTTACGAGTTGTTGTTTTTTTTTTAATTATTTCTGTTGACCTGTTGTCCGTTACGAGTTTTTATTTTTTAATTATTTCTGTCGATCTGTTGTTCGTAACGAGTTTTTTTTTAATTACTTCTGTTGACCTGTTGTCCGTTACGGGTTTGTTTTCTAATTATTTTTGTTGACCTGTTGTCCGTTACGAGTTTTTTTAAATTATTTCTGTTGACCTGTTGTCCGTTACGTGTTTTTTTTTTTAATTATTTCTTTTGGCCTGTTGTCCGTTACGTTCTTTTTTTTAATTATTTCTGTTGACCTGTTGTCCGTTATGTATTTTTTTAATTATTTCTGTTTACCGATTATCCGTTACGAGTTGTTGTTTTTTTTTAAATTATTTCTGTTGACCTGTAGTCCGTTACGGGTTTCATTTTCAATTATTTCTGTTTAGTCATGTTGGACTTTTTCTATAATTAGTTCTGGACCTTAATCGTAATTAAGCGACTTGTAGCAAGTGAATTTCAGATCGATTCTAATCGTAATCAAAACTGCGTGTTGTCTCCATAACAACTGAATTATTTGTAATTCAACTAATTAAGATTTGTATTGATACTCCAGTAAGAAATATTCTATTCCTCTTCCCAGTTACACTGTGTATTAATCCCCAAAGGCTAATAACTTTGCCGTCTAAAATATTAAGAGAAGAATCTCCGTCTAATTACTGGATGTCTTAATGGTATTACCACTATCTTATTACTTGTATATTTTCTAGATAATAAACATCGCCAACGGTTCAATAGTTCTAAGAGGTTTTCTGGTTTCGATAGGATTTTGCTCTATTCTATTCGTTCTATTCACGTTTATGGACCGGTATTCTCCTGACAATCAAATTACTATTGTATGGTGTATAATACGTGCATTATAATTTGAAAATACTCCGTTGGGGCATTCTGTTGGAAATATGAATATATTTGTATACACGATATCAAAATGAATGCATAATAAATGAAAGAAATAATTGCCAACTTCTTCATTTAATCATAATTAAACAACTATTATTGAATACTTCAACTATCAGGAATATACATCAATGGTATGTCTCACGTTGTCATGTATTAGCGATGTATTAAGCAGCTTAATTATGTCAAATATGTCTCACAGTTGTCATGTACTAGCGATGTATTAAGTAGTTTAATTATGTCAAATATGTCTCACGTTGCCATGTACTAGCGATGTATTAAGCAGTTCAATTATGTCAAATATGTCTCACGTTGCCATGTACTAGCGATGTATTAAGCAGTTCAATTATGTCAAATATGTCTCACGTTGCCATGTACTAGCGATGTATTAAGCAGTTTAATTATGTCAAATATGTCTCACGTTGCCATGTACAAGCGATGTATTAAGCAGTTTAATTATGTCAAATATGTCTCACGTTGTCATGTACTAGCGATGTATTAAGCAGTTTAATTATGTCAAATATGTCTCACGTTGCCATGTACTAGCGATGTATTAAGCAGTTCAATTATGTCAAATATGACACACGTTGCCATGTACTAGCGATGTATTAAGTAGTTCAATTATGTCAAATATGTCTCACATTGTCATGTACTAGCGATGTATTAAGTAGTTCAATTATGTCAAATATGTCTCACATTGTCATGTACTAGCGATGTATTAAGTAGTTCAATTATGTCAAATATGTCTCACATTATCATGTACTAGCGATGTATTAAGTAGTTTAATTGTGTCAAATATGACACACGTTGCCATGTACTAGCGATGTATTAAGTAGTTTAATTGTGTCAAATATGACACACGTTGCCATGTACTAGCGATGTATTAAGTAGTTTAATTATGTCAAATATGTCTCACGTTGCCATGTACTAGCGATGTATCAAGTAGTTTAATAATGTCAAATATGTCTCACATTGTCATGTACTAGCGATGTATTAAGTAGTTTAATTATGTCAAATATGTCTCACGTTGTCATGTACTAGCGATGTATTAAGAAGTTTAGCTATGTCAAATATGTCTCACGTTGCCATGTACTAGCGATGTATTAAGTAGTTTAGTTATGTCAAATATGTCTCACGTTGTCATGTACTAGCGATGTATTAAGTAGTTTAATTATATCAAATATGTCTCACGTTGTCATGTTCTAGCGATGTATTAAATAGTTAAATTATGTCAAATATGTCTCACGTTGTCATGTACTAGCGCTGTATTAAGTAATTTAGTTATATCAAATATGTCTCACGTTGCCATGTACAAGCGATGTATTAAGTAGTTTAGTTATATCAAATATGTCTCACGTTGCCATGTACTAGCGATATATCAAGTATTGTAACGATACTACATGTACTACAAAGTTACATCAAACTATGTTAAGAACAAGGTATCTTGAACCTTATATAAGTATATAATACATATATTAAAGGTATGTATAACAACATCATATTAAATAGAAAAACACGTTTTCTTCTTGTTTTATAAAAAATTGTAAAAATAACAATGAAGTTTAGCGGTTATGAAAGTTTTTAGATACAAACAATTTATAATCATATTCCAGGGAACCAGAAGTAAAAATAACAATGAAGTCTAGTGGCTATGAAGGTTTTTAGATACAAACAATTTATCATCATATTCCAGGGAGTTAGAAGTAAAAATAGCAATAAAGACTAGTGGCTATGAAGGTTTTTAGATACAAACAATTTATGATCATATTCCAGGGAATCAGAAGTAAAAATAGCAATGAAGACTAGTGGCTATGAAGGTTTTTAGATACAAACAATTTATGATCATATTCCAGGGAATCAGAAGTAAAAATAGCAATGAAGACTAGTAGTTTTGAAGGTTTTTAGATACAAACAATTTATGATCATATTCCAGGGAATCAGAAGTAAAAATAGCAATGAAGACTAGTAGCTTTGAAGGTTTTTAGATACATACAATTAATAATCATATTCCAGGGAATCTGAAGTAGAAATAGCAATAAAGTCTAGAGGCTATGAAGGTTTTCAGATACATACAATTTATAATCATATTCAACGCGTATATATCAGAAGTAAAATAGTAATGAAGTCTAGTGGCTTTGACGGTTTTTAGATACAAATAAGTTATATTCATATTCCAGGGAATCAGAAGTAAAAATAGCAATAAAGTCTCGTGGCTATGACAGTTTTTAGATACAAACAATTTATAATAATTTTCGAGGGAACCAGAACTAAAAATAGCAATGAAGTTTAGTGGCTATGAAGGTTTTTAGATACAAACAATTTATAATCATATTCCAGGGAACCAGAAATAAAAATAGCAATAAAAACTAGTGGCTATGAAGGTTTATAGATACTTGTAATTTATAATCATATTGCAGGGAACCAGAAGTAAAAATAGCAATGAAGTTTAGTGGCTATGAAAGTTTATAGATTCATACAATTTTTAATCATATTCCAGGGAATCTGAAATTAAAATAGCAATGAAAACTAGTGGCTATGAATGTTTTTAGATACATATAATTAATAATCATATTCCAAAGAACCAGAAATAAAAATAGCAATGAAGACTAGTGACTATGAAGGATTTTAGATACAAACAATTAATAATCATATTCCAGGGAACCAAAATTAAAATAGCAATGAAGACTAGTGGCTATGACGGTTTTTAGATACATACCATTTATAATCATATTCCAGGGAACTAGAAATAAAATAGTAATGGAAGACTAGTGACTATGAAGGTTTTTAGATACAAACAAGTATTAATCATATTCCATGGAACCAAAAATAAAAATAGCAATGAAGACTAGTGGCTATGACTGTTTTTAGATACATACAATTAATAATCATATTCCAGGGAACCAGAAGTAAAAATAGCAATGAAGACTATTGCCTATGAATGTTTTGTAGATACTTACCATTTATAATCATATTCCTGGGAACTAGAAATAAAAAAAGCAATAAAGACTAATGACTATAAGGTTTTTAGATACATACAATTTATAATCATATTCAAGGCAACCAGAAGTAAAAATAGCAATGAAGACTAGTGACTATGAAGATTTTTAGATACAAACAATTAATAATCATATTCCATGGAACCAAAAATAAAAAAAAATAAAGCAATGAAGACTAGTGTCTATGAATGTTTTTAGATACATACAATTAATAATCATATTCCAGGGAACCAGAAGTAAAAATAGCAATGAAGACTATTGCATATGAATGTTTTTAGAAACCTTACCATTTATAATTATATTCCTGGGAACTAGAAATAAAAATAGCAATGAAGACTAATGACTATAGGGTTTTTAGATACATACAATTTATAATCATATTCAAGGCAACCAGAAGTAAAAATAGCAATGAAAACTAGTGGCTATGAAGGTTTTTATATACATACAATTAATAATCATATACAAGGGAACCAGAAATAAAAATAGCAATGAAGACTAGTGACTATGAAGGTTTTTAGATACAAACAATTAGTAATCATATTCCATGGAACCAAAAATAAAAATAGCAATGAAGACTAGTGGCTATGAAGGTTTTTATATACATACAATTAATAATCATTTCCTGGGAACCAGAAGTAAAAATAGCAATGAAGACTAGTGGCTATGAAGGTTTTAAGATACATACCATTTATAATCATATTCCAGGGAACTAGAAATAAAAATAGCAATGAAGACTAGTGGCTATGAAGGTTTTTTGATACGTACAATTAATAATCATATTCCAGGGAACCAGAAGTAAAAATAGCAATGAAGACTAATGGCTATCAGGTATTTAAATACATACAATTTATAATCATATTCCAGGGAACCAGAAATAAAAATAGCAATGAAGACTTAGTGGCTATGAAAGTTACTAAATGCATATATCATATTAAGGAGAAAATTATTTTTAGTGTGTATAGTTTTTAATTGTAAAATTCCATAGTTCATAGAGTTTAAAATTACATGTTTGGTCATAATAATAACTTTCTCCATTCTCTGTTAAGAAGTTTTTATTTTCAGATTCCATCGTAATATACTTTTAATCGCGAGATTATTCTCCGACTTATATTATGATTATGTTCTTAGTACTGAATCATAAGCTTGGACTTTGACTGTAAGCATATGATGAATTAAATATTAGTACTCGTTAACTTTTGTTCTTGAGTTTAAACGAATACATAACTTTGTAATCGTGTTTCTGATGTGACATGCCAAAGCTTGAATTTGTACATATTGTTTTTTGTTATTGTTTTTGTTTTTTTATTTACAAATGGTGTATTGAAAGCTGTAACGCTTCGTCAATTATAAGTCCATCTTTTGAATACCATCTCTGCAGTTGTGAGTTTCTGTGTCCTTTTCTTCGCCAAATATGTTTTTATTTGACTACATACTGTTCTTTACTCTATGTCATGATGAGGCATATTTCAAGAGTGGTATCATAACGTATGGAGTATAATAAGAAATTGCCTTAATAGTATTAAAAGTAACACATCTCCTCAATGTAATGTAAGAGTCACTATATAATATATAAAACAACAACGCAGCCACTATGACCAGTTACTATATAGTAACATAAAATTACCACATCAGAATAAAAACCATTGCATCATTATGAAATGGGACCACATCAGAATAAAAACCATCGCATCATTATGAAATGGGACCACATCAGAATCATTATGAAATGGGACCACATCAGAATAAAAACCATCGCATCATTATGAAATGGGACCACATCAGAATAAAAACCATCACATCGTTATGAAATGGGACCACATCAGAATGAAAAACCATCGCATCATTATGAAATGTGACCACATCAGAATGAAAACCATCACATCATTCTGAAATGTGAAAATATCATAATGAAAAGTAACCACCAATACGTGTATGGTGGTGCAAATTTATCGCAATGGCCTTGTATAGCCTATTTGATATAATTTCAGAGATAAGTGAGTTAGTAAGACATACACTATAAACAACGTCAGCCAAATAGCTATTGGCCAATATGTTTATTCAGATATTTCCAGTAACAATGACACAGTTATATGGGACTGGTAAATCCACAAACAAGGCCTCGGATAAAACAGGGGAAACACAATCAAGTGATTGATGAATTATAACTGCTCTTTGGTCAGAAGACAATATAGAAGATAATTCCGTTCTTCAGTTCTTCAACTTTGATCGATTCTTACCATTATACATCCCGTCTTTGTTAGTTGTAAATTAAAAGATAACAACATGCATGCTCGGTTTTAAGTAATTAAACTGGATGTATTAATGTTTGTTATGCATAAATGCCTATTCATGTTTCATTTTATCGATAGAATATGCCACTAATTATGAAGTGAATAGTAATGAATATAGCAATGAAAACGAAAATCAAGAGCATATTGTTTGTTATTTCAGACATCATCTGTACCAGCAATCTCCAGTTCGCATGCGCATCATCCGGTGTCTGCGTACTCGAGTGTTCGTTCGGAAGGAAGTCCAATTCCCAAAAGTTTCACCGGAAACGGTGATCACTCGCAGAGCACGCCTACGTCACCGGACTCAAGGTCAGATCGACATGGAAACCATCACCATCATAACACGCACGCGCACAGAACATCCTCTAAATCATTGACGGATAATTCTTCTATAAGAAGTCACCATAGTAACTCGCGGCACCGTAGTTGTTCATACAATTCTCACCACCCTCACAATAGCCAACACTCTTCGCATGCATCACAACCTCACCAACGTCATCACGAAGTTGACAATCAAGTGGCCTTTGTTAACACTGACGCTCCCTTAGCAAAGGGAGAATCTGGGTACGTATATTTTCGTAGAAGCTTTATCTAGTGTTGATTGTATGGTATTTAGCGCCTTCGAGTCTTAAAGGGAATATATCAGGATTTTTCAAAATTTTATAATTGGCTTAAAATATTATTTTCCAATATACCATGCCTTTATATATTCATTGACGTCGTATTGCCAAAATGATATCTATTTGAACATGCCAAAATAATATATTGAAGAGAGGTTTCCTAACTTGGGCTATGAGCTTAGGTTAGATTAAAATATATTCCCCGCTTAAAATTGTAAAATATTTTGTGACGCAGTTTAAGTGCTGTCTAGTTTTCAGAATGGGGACTTCTTTTTTAGTTTACCACTCCGACTGAAACATCAATTTTGTCACGTTTCAAGGAATTTGATACATGGTTACCATTCAGATTTTATTTGTTTATGATAAGGATATGCTTTTTATCCATTTTAAAACTAATGTTATTATTTAAGACATGCATAGTGTTTTTTCCTGATATACTCCCTTTAAATTAGTGTAGATTTTAAGTGTATACTCAATATAGGGCATTAGGTACAGATAGCATTATATAACGAATATTTTGAATTGATTAGAGGTGGCCATCATAAGAAATTGAAAAAGAGGTTTGTTTGCCGTTAGTATAATTAGGCAATAGTCTAACATTGTGAACACATGTATGGTTACCCTTCTGTTGTAAATATTTATGTATGGTACATTGCTGTGTGTTTTGGAGTGTGTATAAGCAATTTAAGAAGATAATAAAACGAACACGTGAAATATATCTTCTTTTATAGAACAAATTGTTGTAGTTAATATAGAATACACGGGGCTGCGTCCGAGGGTCTATCTTGCTTTGGCGGGGCGAGGGCGAGGCGGGGCTGGGAATACAATACTCAAATTGTCTAAAAGTTACCAATATATATATATATATATATATATATATGTACAGCACTGCATACATTCAAGAATCATTTTGAAATGTATTTAGTACCATAAAAAGATGTAAACATGTCTGAGTTTTTAAGATATAAACGTAAGTATAATAACATTTAACTTCTACACTATTATACTACATAAGTATAAAGCAAGTAGTATTATTGTAAAAAAAATAGGATTTCTAATAGTGAAATGGCACATATGTGTAATCAATTGTCTTTATGTATTAGGTAGCTAAGATGTCGTGTTAAAATTTTGACAGAAAGTTATGTCATATATCTGCTTTGAATATGAATGTAGATCTTTGCCCATTTGTAATAAATATGACCGTTCATTTCAATAGCAAAGCGAATAGATAAAACATATAATCAATTGAACTTAAAAAATGTAGTTGCAATGAAACCATGCTACATGCTTAAAACATGTTATTTTGATTTATTCGTTGTTATGTAAGTATCACGGCATATTTCGTCTTCTATTCTGGTTATTGTCGTGTTATAGATACATATAACTTAACATTATGTGTGTTATAGATACATATAACTTAACATTAAGTGTGTTAAGTGAGGTTTATATTTTAATGTATTCCTTGAGTATTTGTTCGGAATATCAGTCTTTTGTGCACCATTAAAAAATATGGAATATTTGGATGACACAAGGTAAATATGTCAAAATTATATTTTGGAATAACACTTTGAGTTAAAGTTAACGCCATGCGCATGTGCTTTTATAATGATGAAACAATCGCCAAATTAAATATGCACGTAATAAACACATATTTAACACATATTTGCTTTATGTTTTGGTTATATTTTGGTTTCAGTAACGTTTATTAGAACACAAAAGAGTATTTTAATTGTTATTGAAAGTTATTGAAATAATGAACATTTTCCTTTTATTTTAAGCACGAAGTATGTGCCACCGTATTCCACCGTATTCTAAAATAGTAATGAATAATAATTAATTTATATCAATGTGTATTTATTTTATTTCATTACTTCTGAGTAATTATCAATTTGCATACACTTTGTTACTGTCAAGTTTTTATCATATGTATTTTTCTTTATTTAATTATCTCCAACGTCATTTTGGTTTACTGGTTTTCATATAGTGTCTTTTAATGTTTACCCAAGAAGCATCTTTAAGCTTTTGTTCACTTCTATTCTGTACCACAAAATTCCAACTAGTAACAATCAATTTTGATTGATTTATAACCAATAGTATAACGTAATTGGCCTTAAGCCACAAGACATAAACGTAACGCCAACTTTCATAAGGTCACTCCGTTTTCTTACTATAAAGGGTCTGTCTCTTATCTGAGAGAGAAATAGTATTTTTAGTAAGTTGATATTGAGAATTGAATTTTTTTGTTGTTGCCGTTGTTGAAATATGAAATTTTCCAGTATATTTACTGATATCAATTAATTATTATTTGTATAAAAAAATACGAATAGAAAGTGTTTACGTACTACAGTATCTCCGTATATTATATTTGTTGTGAATCAATTTATAATTCGTTGCCATTGTTAATTATGAAAATGTGATATTTTAATTTATTTCAGCAGTATGGATATATCTATTGACATTGACAGTTGTCAGGAATCAGAGAAGAAATACTAACAAAAAATAGTGGCATATTTGGGACAAATAGAATGGTTTTGTGTTGCTCAAGAGTGTTCAGAGGAGCATGTTAAGACATACATTCATATACATACATAATAATATACATGTAAATGGAAAATATAACCGACGTAAAATACACCTCAGTTATATTTTCACCGTATACTGAAATAAAGATATTTTGAGTAGGTCAAAGAAGACATTGACATCGCAGATAAAAAAAATACTATTTCGTGTAACATTCTATTATCGACATGACCATACGGGGAAGTGTAAGTCCGAGAAGTGTAATTATTGATGTACATTTAAATATTTCAAAAGCAGTGTATTTGCGCTCATCATCAAACGAAAAAAAAACGGTGAAGTAGCAACGGTGTGTGCGTAATGTAAAACGTTGGTTTTGCGTTTCGTTTGTTAGGGACATCTTAACGTTTTCATTTGAAATCAGATGTGACATGCTTTCAAAGAACATCACGTGATACTTCTCATTTCAAAACCTTAAGCGTGATTATATGATATGAAAGTGTTGTGAAACAGTCATCAGTGGACTTAACACTTTTTATGACGCTCGAGACGCGCAACATATATAATCATGATACAATACGTCAATTAACGGATAAGTTTATCAAGTAGCGTACGGTGTTGCATCATAATAATTGAAATATCGTTAAGTTTCTCCCCGTGAATTTGTTATCATATGTGACCCCGCTATTACATATAAAATAATATATATTTGTTTGTGAGATATGTATCTCTGTATTGTGTATATACGTCATTGTGTCCATATATTATGTATAAATAAAACAAAGAAAATAGATTGTACATTCAATCGTTTTAAATTGATTTCCAATCCAAACAGCAGCCATTTCGTTTATATTATCTACTGCAATCCCTCTAAATAAACTGTATAAATAAATTGCATTTCATTTCCCAATATTCTCATTTCTACTACCATTGGTCAAATAGAACTAAAAAGAATAATTGCATTTCATTTCCCAATATTTATCTTCTACTGCCATTGGTCAAACAAACTTAAATATAATAATAGCATTTCGTATCCAAAAAATGTTAATTACATAGATTAACTGCATTTCATTTCCAAATATCTATATTTCTACTGCGATCGGCCACAGAGAACTATATAAATTAATTGCATTTCATTTCCTAATATTTGTTTTTCTACTGCCATACACAAGCTGTATTCATCTTATTTTACAATACCAGTTAAAGCATAACAGCTGACAGAAAAAAAATATAAAATGACACTTATTTATTTACAACTATCACAAAATTGAAAAATGACAGTTTTTGACTATGCACTCGATGTAAAAGTGAACAATGCCATTTTTTTTCACTATGCGACTTGCACAAATTGAATATTGCCTGTTTTTAAATATGCATCTGACATACACATCGTATGAACATTCATATGATACACGTGTCGTATGGACATGCATACCGCATTAACTGAATCTGTAGGTTATTAAAGCACTATCGACAAACGTTTATTGGCATTCGTTTTTCTATCATCAATGGTGTAACTACATTAAACAGTCAGTATTTTGGAATATTTCTGACGTCACTACTTTGAGCAAAAGTGAGAAAAAAAATATTTCAAAAGGTAAAATGGTGTGACAGGTACCGTCCTTGTAATGGAGTAACAAATAAGATACTTCTGAAACTGAACAAAGACAAAAAAGTGACGTGATCAATACAATATTATATTGAAATATATATATACAAGAACAATGCACATGAATGAGCATCCTAATTGGCGGAATTAGAGCGATTGGTCAACGTACTGTTAGCGTAAAAGTACTTAAGATCAATTTCGAATTATTGGTATTTTGTGATTTAAATCTTAAGTTAATAATTTATTTGCTATCGTAACAAAAAGGCATTTAACTTCTTTAACCAATTGTACCCGGTAATCAAATTTCGAATTTGAAAGACATTGAACGATAATATCTCACCTATCGTTGCATTAAGTTAACAGAGATTTGAACTCGGTCCTGGACTATACGCGATCTGAGATTTGCGTACCACCTGAGATTACCCATTCCCGGCTGAAAATCCAAGAATCATTAACGATCTTATTTTTTTCAAATTTTATATTTTTTTGAATTGCGATATGTCTCTGCTTATAAAATATAAAAAACAAGGCTAAAAATTCCTTTTGAATCCAGACTCTTATAATCAAAGTACACCAAGTTATTTTACGGTATGTGACAGTGTCGTTAATCCCTTACAGCAATTTCCTATTATTGTTATTAATATTTGTTAATATAACACAATTAAATAACGTCAACCAGTTGGTGGTATTTCCATTTTTGTTAAATGTTTATTGTTTTGTTGAATTTGTATGATTTTGTTGAATGTGTATGGTTTTGCTGGGTGTGTATGGTTTTGTTAAATGTGTATGGTTTTGTTGGATATGTATTGTTTTGTTGGAAGTGTATTGTATTATTGGATGTGTATTGTTTTGTTGGATGTGTATGGTTTTGTTGAATGTGTATTGTTTTATTGAATGTGTATTGTTTTGTTGGATGTGTATAGTTTTGTTGAATGTGTATGATTTTGGTGGATGTGTATGGTTTTGTTGAGTGTGTATTGTTTTGTTGAGTGTGTATGGTTTTGTTGAATGTGTATTGTTTTGTTCAATAGTGTATGGTTTTGTTGGATGTGTATGGTTTTGTTGAATAGTGTATGTTTTGTTGGATATGTATGGTTTCGTAATTTTTTTATTGTTTCGTTGAATGTGTATGATTTTGTTGAATGTGTATTGTTTTGTTGAATGTGTATGGTTTTGTTGGATGTTTATTGTTTTGGTGAATGTGTATAGATTTGTTAAATGTGTATGGTTTTGTTGAATATGTATGGTTTTGTTGAATGTATATGTTTTTGGTGAATGTGTATTGTTTTGTTGAATGTGTATGGTTTTGTTAAATGTGTATTGTTTTGTTGAATATATATGGTTTTGTTGAATGTGTATGGTTTGTTGAATGTGTATGGTTTTGTTGGATGTGTATGGTTTTGTTGAATGTGTATGGTTTCGTTGAATGTGTATGGTTTCGTTGGATGTGTATGGTTTCGTTGAATGTGTATGGTTTTGTTGAATGTGTATTGTTTCGTTGAATGTGTATGGTTTTGTTGAATGTGTATGGTTTTGTTGAATGTGTATGGTTTTGTTGAATGTGTATGATTTTTCGAATGTGTATGGTTTTGTTGGATGTGTATGGTTTTGTTGGATGTGTATGGTTTTGTTGGATGTGTATGGTTTTGTTGAATGTGTATGGTTTTGTTGGATGTGTATGTTTTTGTTGAATGTGTATGGTTTTATTGAATGTGTATTGTTTTGTTGGATGTGTATAGTTTTGTTGGATGTGTATGATTTTGTTGGATGTGTATGGTTTTGTATGTGTATTGTTTTGTTGAATGTGTACGATTTTATTGAATGTGTATTGTTTTGTTGGATGTGTATAGTTTTGTCGGATGTGTATGATTTTGTTGGATGTGTATGGTTTTGTTGGATGTTTATTGTTTTGTTGAATGTGTATGATTTTATTGAATGTGTATGGTTTTGCTGGGTGTGTATGGTTTTGTTGGATGTGTATTGTATTGTTGGATATGTATTGTTTTGTTTGAAGTGTATTGTTTTGTTGGATGTGTATGGTTATGTTGGATGTGTATGATTTTGTTTGATGCGTATGGTTTTGTTGAATGTGTATTGTTTTGTTGAGTGTGTACGGTTTTATTGAATGTGTATTGTTTTGTTGGATGTGTATGGTTTCGTTGAATGTGTATGGTTTTGTTGAATGTGTATTGTTTTGTTGAATGTGTATGGTTTTGTTGGATGTGTATGGTTTTATTGGATTTGTATCGTTTTGTTGGATGTGTATGGTTTCGTTGAATGTGTATGGTTTTGTTGGATGTGTATGGTTTTGTTGAAATTGTATGGTTTCGTTGAATGTGTATGGTTTCGTTGAATGTGTATGGTTTTATTGAATGTGTATGGTTTCGTTGAATGTGTATGGTTTTGTTGAATGTGTATGTTTTTGATGAATGTGTATGGTTTTGTTGAACCCTAATACACTCCGTCTCTGTACACCACGCAATTCAGCGACAAGTTGACGGTTGTGTTTTTTTCATTTCCCGGTGAAAGAGTATGGTGTCGTTGAACCCTTATACTCAATTACAATATCAAACCAAAATCAATAACAAAAACATCAGCCTACAACTGACAGGTTGTTTTCTTCTCTGTCAATTGTTATTAGGTCTTATTGGACGATATCACACATAAAGTGAACAAACTCAGAGAATAATAAAAATCAGTTACAAGTAACACAAAACACATTTTCAAACATGTCGATTTCAGTGTTAGGCTTATGAATTTTTACGCTTTTAAATATCATATTTTCAACTTGTAATATATCAAAACAGTGTGGTATGATTAAAGATGTAGTGTCGTCTGCCTGAATGTTATTCCTTTAAGAAATAATTAATTAAAAGGGATAAACACACCTATTTTGTCCACAGCCGGAACAATATGAACTAGAGAATATACATAAAAAAGAACTTGAACGTATGAAACATGATCAAATAATCGTTTAGAACGCAGAACGCAACAAAGGAAAGCAAGGGGCAGATTTGTTGTTGTTTTTGCCTATCCATGGTGGGTAAAATTATCTTAAACACCCCTTACGCTTGCTTGCAGCGTTGAGTAATTCTGTAGAACGGACTCAGCTCTCCCGATAGAGTCCGTGAAATTGCAGCACATTTGTATGGAAGCGTATCTACCGCCATAACTCTTAGTCTGAAATTTGTCGTTTGTTCTTTGTGCAATGGGTGTAAATGTTTCTTTCTTCTCAGTTCTTTGTGGGAAATGAAACATCTGCACCGAATGAGCCGAATGATTCGAAAGAGCCATGAATTATAACAACACTGCTGAGTCGTCAACGTAGAGAGTGGTCGTTTATGGTCGTCATACAAGATGTAGTCCTGACTGATGTTGTCAATATTATCTGGTAACAGGAAGCAGTAATCACGGAACACAACATATCAAAATTTATGCAATCGTGATATTTCAATATATGGGTTAGCTCTTAAATAAGTTAATGAGCAGTGTAATCTTTGTAACTCAAACTCTCTCTCTCTCTCTCTCTCTCTCTCTCTCTCTCTCTCTCTCTCTCTCTAGCGTGCTGAAGAGTAAATAATAGCTTGCTTACACAATGTTATTTATAACGGTACGCTTCTCAAACATGTCACATTCTAACCATTACTTTGTATCATAATAGCACCTTACTATAACTAGGAAATAGATACATATAAGCTAGTATAGCTTTCTTCTGGATCCTTTTCATTTGTAATTTAATGTGTATATTGAATGTATGACTACCATGTTAATTGTGAATAAAATATTGTTTCAATTAAACCATATAGCTGATCTATCACATTAAGATTTGGCCATCCGCATTTCGACATGTAATATAAATTCATTGATAAACTTCTCTTCGGGTAGCTCAATGTATATATATATATATATATATATATTTGAGGGCCTCATGGAAGATTAGTTTGTAACTAAATGTGTAACCCTCTTTAAATGAAATTTATTATTATAATTATAATTATTATTATTATTTCAGAAATTGAAAATCTAAATGGCGATCCCAAAACATAAATCCTACTGCATATGCTAAATAACGATTTAAGATCGCTTAATCACATGGACATGACTAATTTGATTCTGAGGTTGTATTCACCTTCCATTCTTAAGAATATTCTAAGATTCACAGGACATGGTAGCAGTTGTTGTTTTATTGATTATTTTAATTAATTCTCTTCTTAAAACGTAATGCTATATGCTATACTCCTCGTTTAAAAGATCCTACAGACGTACAGGACATAATGAAGAAAAGAAGATAGCAAATTTTCTTTTATTGATTATTTTAATTGAGTCTGTTATACCCCTCATGTGTCATACAACCGGCTTAACCAAAGTTGGTTTTCAAACCGTAATGAATGTGTCCAATGGTCCCAGTTACCAGATACACTACAACAAACACTGAATCAATGTACAATAAGATGTCATAAGATCGCAACGGGTATTTTGAAAGCAACAACTCATAACCGGAACGGGCACAATGAAGGAGGACACCATAATACGGAAGTAAACATTCGTTTGAAATTTTGGTTCATATTCCAAACTACCATTTGCTACTGCATACATATGTCACACTGGACTTGATCATTTTCAGTAAACTCATCAAGGCTGTGTAAACATAAATGACTTCTTCCCAATAGAAATGATAAATGTTATACATTAAAAATGTTTATACGTGAACTAACACGTAAATTTAGTGTCACTACCCGCAAGCGACGCGTCATTGTTTACTTGTAATATATATATATATTGAATAGTCGAATAACACAGAAATAATTAAGTGTCACTCCCCGCAAATGACGCGTCATTGTTTACTTGTAAAATATATATATATTGAACAGTCAAATAACACAGAAATATTTAAGTGTCACTCCCCGCAAGTGACGCGTCATTGTTTACTTGTAAAATATATATATATTGAATAGTCAAATAACACAGAAATATTTTAGTGTCACTACACGCAAGTGACGCGTCATTGTTTACTTGTAAAATATATATATACATATATTGAATAGACAAATAAAACAGAAATATTTTAGTGTCACTACCCGCAAGTGACGTGTCATTGTTTACTTGTTATATATATATATATTGAATAGTCAAATAACACAGAAATATTTTATTTCCGAGTTGTATATAAATATATCGTCATAATAACATATCTAACACGCATAATATCACGTAAACACGTACACGTGTGTTTTTGTATTATGGGTCGGTGGCCTAAATTACTTGAATAAACTATTGTCATTGCCATTGTAAAACTATATCGTTAATAACTTCTTATTGCATTACCATTTGAAATATATTAATAAATATGCATTTATGTTTTAAATATAACTGTCAAAATAATAAAATCAATACTTTTCAATCTTAAGTTCTTTAAGAATAAGAGGAGGATGAGGACATTTATTAGACAGTAAAATGATTAGTTTTTATTCATTGCCAAGTATATGTTAAAATTTCACATTAAACATTCAACATAATCAAGTTTGTGAATTAATGAATAACAAATAAGAAATATTTTCATTATTATAATCTGAATAGATATGCATCTGTTATATACAGAACATTTGCTTATGGCAACAATACATGTCTTTTGGAACGATTTAAGATTTACAAAGGTGTTTTTTATTAAAACAATTTGATTACATGCTCATATACACGTAGTTATATGATATATTTTTGAAGCCGATAAGGATTATTCATATGTATCCATATGTAATAAAAGAGACTACAAATAATAACCATGGTTGTCAAGAAAAATCGTAATAAAAATAAGAAAGAAAATCAATAATTAAAAAAGAATGCACAGCGTGAAACATAAGCTGGAAAAGGGTAGAATATATATAAACGTGAACATGAATTGAAACAAAGGTTGAATAAAATATGCAAACATCAATATCAGCTAAAACGGATTTTACACACAGTAAATGGATATTATTGTGCGAAGAATGACATTAATTAACTTTAATTATTAAAGAGTCGTTAAAAACTTGGATAATAGGACATCACGCAAATTACATCTGCATAGATTTGATGATGAAAGAGAGGAACATGGATAATGGATTTAAGAAATTATGAAAGAAAATGCGGCACTTTGCGATACTGCGAATGGTCGTTCACATGAAAACATTGATACCACAGATGCACTATGTGGCACAACTTCAGAGATAAATTTGGGGATTGTATGGGACAAATATGTTTTGACGGTAGGTGGATGTTCATCTTTAACAAAGTGTATGGGGACAATGGATGTGCACATATCCTCTAAAATAGAAACGTAGATAGGAGATTGGTGGCGAAAAATATTAGAAAAAGACAAGAACAAGCTGGGAAAACTGTAACTGTAGCATGCAACAAATTAAAACAAATGAATTATGTATTATATTTATAGAATGTTGTGAAAATATAAATTGGTATATAATCATTTATTGATGAGTTATGTATCCTTTTCTATGTTAGTTCACTTATTTTAGTTATCCTTCACTCTTTGTTACTTGGCACCAGTTAAGTGTTTACTATTGGTAAGCCTTAAGACCCTGATTCAACCTTTGTTTTATCATTTACTACGTACAAATAACATTGTATAACTACCTACAATCAAAGTCATTAAAGTTATAGTTAATTACGTTCCTTTCATTTTTACACATGTAAAGTTTTGTGTAAATCAATAAATACATTAATTGTTGAAAAAGCAATCTCTTCCTGTTATTAACACAAAATGATATTTCTAATTTAACCCAACACCAACAACTTCTTCAGTGTTATACATAGCAACAGGTATCAAAAATTGGTAGCATATCATTTGTTACCAGTGAAAAGGGTGAAGACAGATCAATGTATTGTTAATCTGTGACATAATTATAGTGTGAATATCAAAACAAAGTTTGCACACACACACACACACACACACACACACACACACACACACACACACACACGATGTGTTTACAGAATGATTATTTAAATATGACAAGTAGTTAGTATTGCTGGTAAATAAAATGAACGAGTTTAACACTTTATTTGTGTATGAAATAAATACTTTCATATACATACAATATTCATATACATGTACATATACATTGTACATATATATTTAATACTGTTACAGTTTAAGACAGAGACACAGAAAAACAAATACTACAATGTTTATGTATTGTCAATTGTCCCTTTAAGAAATAATTCCAATTGTGTTTATAGTACCAAATGTCCCTTTAAGAGATAATTCCAATTGTGTCTGTCGTATCAAATACCCCGTTAAGAGATAATTCCAATTTTGTCTGTAGTATCAAATGTCCCTTTAAGAGATAATTCCAATTTTGTCTGTAGTATCAAATACCCCATTAAGAGATAATTCCAATTGTTTCTGTCGTATCAAATACCCCGTTAAAAGATAATTCCAATTGTGTCTGTAGTATCAAATGTCCTTTTAAGAGATAATTCCAATTGTGTCTGTCGTATCAAATACCTCATTAAGAGATAATTCCAATTGTGTCTGTAGTATCAAATGTCCCTTTAAGAGATAATTCCAATTGTGTCTGTCGTATCAAATATCCCATTAAGAGATAATTCCAATTGTGTCTGTCGTATTAAATACCCCATTAAGAGATAATTCCAATTGTTTCTGTCGTATCAAATACCCCATTAAGAGATAATTCCAATTGTGTCTGTCGTATCAAATACCCTATTAAGAGATCATTTCAATTGTGCCTGTAGTATCAAATTCAGAGATGTGGAACAATATATTTTAGACTATACACACACCAATAAATTTTGTACTGTTCTACATATAGAGACATGCACTTTTGGAACACTGGATACATTACCAATGGTTCTAAAAGTGCCTTATTCCCATACATAGTCCTTTGTTGGTCCAAATATGCAGAAAATAACATGGGTTGATCAGGTTGCTTTTTCACAATTCCGATGGTTTGATGGCACCCCTTCATTTTTGACAATTCTGCCCATTTGTTGCAGTGTAACACTACGCATCTTTAAACTGTTATAGCATCATCAAACAGTTCCGAATGTCACCCAAACTTTGCAGAAATCGTGAAAATGTTTCAATGTTCCCATATGTACAAAGAAATATGACATGTTATGCATTTTTAACAAACAAATGACCCAACCGCTTTAAACAGCTCTAATTTCTTTGGCGTAATAATCTTGCTACCGTCATGCAAGGGAGGTAATTTCCCAGTGAGACCTATAGAAAGACACCACTTATATACAAATAAGAACATACATGTATAAGAATAAAATAAAAATACATCATAGTGTTCGCCTCCAGGAATGAAACTGAAATCAGTTTTCAGCCTAGGGGCTGTGTTTAGTACTGTTTTCTAAATTAAAGCCTTCACTTTGACAGTATATGCAATATTAGCAAGAGGACAAGGCCGAAGTAGACACTCCGGTGGTCACCCAATGGTCAAAACTGTTCCAACAACAGTTACTTCCTTCTCTGTACTGGTTTGTGTATTTTGCAGTATTTTCATTTGATATAAGAGCATGGTGCCTTGCCACGACCCCTGTCAATACTACTTACCTCCATTCCCATATAATATGTAAGTACTTATATGCGATAGAAAAACACACTTTAGTAAAATCTGTATCACAATTAGTAAATTCCTTTTCTCTTTTGGTATTATATTACAATTAATATAATCAAGAAGACTGGGACAGGAAATGTGTCCATACATGGTATGATCAGAGAAGAATATCTAAATATTATATCACAAGATTCCAACGCACAATCATGGACACAACTACCTTAAGATACAGTTTACCATAGTATATGGTGCAGTACAAACATTGCATGGTCAATCTTCTATAAAACATGATAGTGTACATGTGTTATAGGGTCATTTTTCTGTAATATATTGTTATACTGTACATGTTATAAGGTCAGCTTATATAATACATGGTGCCGTACACATGTTATAAGTTCAATGTTATAATATATGGTGCCAAACTCATGTTTTATAGTTAAATTTCTATTACATACGGTGTCGTACACATGTTATACTGACACAGTTCTATAGTACATGGTGTCGTTCACATGTTATATGGTCACCTTTCTATAGAACATGGTGCCGTACACATGTTATATGGTCAACTTTCTATAGTACATGGTGCCGTGCACATATATTTGGTCATTTTTTTTTATATTATTCTATAATAAATGGTCGTATGACAATGGCTACATAATTTATGTACGGTGCCATATACTATAGAAAATTGACTGAATAGCATGTGTACGACACCATATACCATACAGGGTTGAACATATACTATGTGTACTGAACCATATATCAGAGAAAGTTGACCATATCACATGTGAATGGTACTATACAATTATAATGGAAGGATGACCGTATAACATGTATATACAACTATATATCATAGAAGTTTGTTCATATAACATTGTATGGCACTATACATTATAGAAAGTTGACCATATCACATATGTACGGTACCATATATTATACAATGTTGACCTTATCAAATATTTACATAACCATTTATTATAGAAAGTTGACCATATCAAATATGGACAGCACCATATATCATAGAAAGTTGACCATATAACACGTGTACGTCACAATATATTATAGAAAACACCGTATGTTATGATGGGCTTTACCTATATAGAAATCTGGGCCAGTAGGCCATGAAATAGAATATGTATGCGGCTTGATTCGGATTGGATAACTTTCAGGTGGAATGGCAACTTGGTTATGATTGATTTATGTAACATAATCAGTCTCTGGTCAGTACGACGGAGGTCAGGGTGTCTCCAATTGAGATTGGTCAGCTTATCGATCTGTAGTACTGGAAGTGTGGCTATATGGTTCCGCATCGCCTAGCGAACCACTCGTCTCTGGGCAGTCTCAATTCCCTAAGACAGGAGCGATACTCCAGCTTGGGTTTTACAAGTGTCATGTATGCCATTGATTTCAGTTTCTGGGTGTACGTTGATGCAACACCTGTTTGATTTGCTTTTTGGTTTGCTTTTTCAAATGTTGTCAATGTGGTCATTCATTTGAGATGGCGATATCACGATGTTTTGCTGATGAGATAACTTATAAAGTGTTATGAATGTTTTATGTTTTTTTTGGTGTCTTTTGTGTGTTCTTTTTTTTGTTATGTGATTAAATTGGCGTTTATTATAATTATATTAAATTTCAGGTCCCAGTTGTGCTCCTACTTCTCTAGTTGCTACAGGACTTGTGGAGAGTCTTGTAGTGGATGGATTCTGTTAGAGAAAGCATTGCAGTGTCATCTGTAAAAGTTCGTACTTTTAAGAAAGTATATTTTCTGGCAGAGCATTAATTTAGATAAGAAAAAGTAAAATGATGAGCAATGAACCCAAAATAGTCGAAATGGTATCATACATGGATCCGTTTAGGATAACAGAATGTGGTCTATTGTTAGGATAACAAATTGTGATATGTTGTCTAAGAAACAGGTTATACAAAAGATGTCCGTACTCTGTAGAAGTGAAGTTTATAGAGTGTTTGTTTTTAATTCCTTAAGTCTTGTTTTTGGATGTTTAAAAACCCGGTTATCTTGATATGGGGATTTCTGAACCAAAAACTGGATTGAGATATTATGGATTTTTAACACACACATATTTGCTATGAAGGGTTAAGACTAAAATAATCATACTGCATGCGATGTACTCCATACCAACCTTAACAATTTTAATTGTCCAGCAATGTAACACAAACAAAACGATTGTTGGCTTGAGAGTTTTTATCCGATAAAAATGTACACTAGAAATAATACCGATAAATGGCTCGAATATGTTGATTTTTCTTAATGACATTTCCATTGTTGTTGTTTTTTCTTAAATTATAATAATTAGATACTTTTTATCCATTTAAAAATATTTTTAAGAAATGATTGTTTTTACCTTTAAAGTAATATGATATTGGGATATCTGTGTTATGACTGGCAAAATATTAAGAGGTTATTTCAGTAAAACAAAGCTTTATGTAGCGAAAAAGAGTTTACCGTCTTTAAAATAACTAAATATATTCAATACATAATACTCACTATTACGCTGATGAATCTGATTATAACATGTACCCGTGTGTCAGTAAACAAACCGTATAATTTTGTATTTCAATCAAACTTCATGGTTGGACGTATGTTTTGATATATCTTAAAAATGCACAGGTATATGTTGTTTCGACAGCTATCTGAATTTTCAATAAATTCAACTTGCATGGATATGTTAAGAAGGAAATCAAGACTTGACGTTTGTATTAACAAAAGTGTAAAGTGGACTACGGAAGAAAATATTTTCAATATTATCTGAAAAGGAATCTTCCCTACCAGCCTATATTTTCCAATTATAACCAGTTTAAGTGGACTATGGAATGAATAGTTTCACTATTATCTGAAAAGGAATCCTCCCTACCAGCCTATATTTTCCAATTATAACCAGTTTAAGTGGACTATGGAATGAATAGTTTCAATATTATCTGAAAAGGAATCTTCCCAATCAGGTAATTGTAAACTCTAAAGTATGTGACAATTAGTATGTACATAATAGAAATTGAACGCGTTTTCATGAATTTATTTAGACCAAGCACACTGTGACTCATTTATTTTCAGAAAATCTTAAAACTTACATGTATCCCTAAGTTAATTTATTTCATTTGTTTGCAACAATTGCCTGTCGTCTTAACTTATTAATCAAACCCCAATTTAAATTACTCTTGATATTTGTCACAATTTAGACAAAACAATGTCATTAAATAAAAGTTGGCAGTCGAATCTTGCAACTATGCCTCAAGCTATCATTTGATATGACACTATCTTGTGTAATATCAAAGATCAAGAAGAGATTGCTCCGCTTCATGGAGGTAAATTAATAAAATTAATACCCGAAATATATAAAACTGTTCGCGATTAATTGATCATTTTTGGAATTATACTTACTACATATCAAAATAGAGGTCGTGGAACGATATTTTCAGTTGACGGATATAAACTATGCTATTGATATGATCTATACATTTTAATTTAATAATAAGTCACATTTAACGTCATTTTCCCCGTGTCCCGACGTAACATTGACCACGGGTCCAGTGTTTAAAAACGGCGCGAAAGGACATATATCAGGTCTATTCACTGGAGAAAGTGACATAATTTCCGGTTACAAATATGTGTGTTTTATTACAACAAACTTAACGGCCATTACGGAACACGCGGTTCATTGCGTATATGCTAACTGTCCCGAAAAAACAAACGACTCGTCAGTAAAGTCATACTGAACAGTCAAGATGAAAAATAATGGTTAGTATTGCATTAAAAAATATATGTTCATTGTTCATTGTTTTATTATATGGTACTTGATGACATTTTTCATATTGCGATTATGAGATATTACATTTTAAAAGTGTTGTCCGCCAACGTTATTTGAAAGAAATAATTCAACCGTACTTAATTAATTTAATTATTTTAGAAAAAATCGCGAACATATTAATTCTAAAATCATATCATACTAAAGTAAATTTTCAGTGGAACATGCTTATATGGAATGAAATATATTCACTTTGCTCTGAATGGTAAAGATTTCGTATTTTCTTCTATGATTTGCCGCCGCTTAGCATTTTAACCAAAAAATAACGTCTGTCCTCACATTTTGACCATATTTACCATATTTTAATGCAGAATATTGACTTTTGAAATTTATATTAACGAGTAACTTTAGTTTCTGTTAGTGTCCCAAATATTGAACAAAATTGGAAAATCATTTATACCTCTTATCAAGCATTTCCGATGTCCTCTATCGAATATTTACAACGTCCGTTTGGCGTTCTTTTAATACGGCGAAAACCTATGGACGCCGCTTGTTATGTACATGTTATACTGTAATCTCATAGTTTACGTAGGTACAGTAATATCATTGGTTTTTTATCCTTTAATATCCGCAGAAAATCATGATTCCATTGCAGTAATTGATATTCCGATATTCGGCTATTGTTGTAAAATAAATGATACGAACAACATGAATAAAAACGTCATATTACATTTTATACAATGCTAACGCTTAGAGGTGCCATTACCGTGCGCGACGTTTGTACAAAAATACACAAAAAATGCTAAAATCCGTCCGTTTTCCGGATTATTTATAGAGGGTCCGGTTCACAGAGGTTTATTCTTCAGTAGAACAAACACATTTTCTGAACTTTGAAAGTGCGCAGGTCAGAGTAATCCGGTTTAAATAGCGTCCGGTTAACGAAGGTTTCTCTGTATATAATAAGTTATGGGCTCTTCACTTTACATTAACATGGTAGTGTAAGAATGTTAAGACATGCCTTTTGGATAGTCTCCTTTTCATAAATTAGATCATGCTCACTTAATTTTATTACCATTTACTTACTTTGTGTTGTATGTGTCATCAACTGCCATGAAATACACTTGATCTATGGCCCGTTCTAAATTACGTAACCGTAGTGATCAGCATGGTTCTTGTGTATTGCTATGTTGATTTCTTTAATTACGTGATTAAGTGATTCACTGTCACAACACACGTTCACTTGAATGCATGTAAATAATGATGGTCAAAACAATCAACACATATCTTAGATGTGAATACTTTTTGTGTTATCTCGTCCATATAAATGTTTTGCTTTTGATGGCCTTTGACCTTATAACTGAGACGAAAGGTCAAATATTTTTTGGCACCCGATTGTTTCGAATGTAGGTTAGTTATAGTGGCAAACTCATTTAGCCCGTCCATAAACATGCCCCATCTCATGCATCGAGTTCTAGCCACATATTCACCAGATTAGTCACCATACCGTGACGGGTCGTTTATCATTTATAAATGTAAAACAAAATTTAAAAAAAATAAATGCGCCGCCCGGGAATCGAACCCGGGTCGCAAGAATGGGAATCTTGCATGATACCACTACACCAGCGGCGCTATATGCACGTTATTGACAAAATTTAACATTATATCATTGTAATTCTCCGTTCACTGTTTGATCTATGCAGGTAATACATTTTACATGATCATGTCATTTATTTAAATGATTATATCAATAATATCATCTGTGTTTGTATATGTACAAATGAAAAAAAAACAGTCATTTACGTAGTACATATACTTCAATGACAACTATAAATACATTGCTGTTTCCCCTTTATGATAAGTATTATTACGCAAATGACTTGTGCGGCTCGGAATCAGCAGTTTGTTTTAACCGGAAACAGCACATGCGCTATAACATGCGCAATGACGTTAATGGGACGGGGGATGTATTCATTGCCGAGTAGACCGAGCAAAATAGTGGCAAATGCACGAATCGGTAAATATATTTTAGGTTTTCTCTGTCATTATTGAGTTGTTTTACACGTTCGACGTGTCGTTCGAAAGCTTGTGTTGCGTATGTTCTTATTAATTTACTCTTTCCTGTTTCAGGTCCTTCAAAGACATTGAACAACCTTGAAACAAGGGACAGCGATACACAACAATCTGCTTTTGGGATGAGGTAACCTTCTTGAACAATAAAAATAGAAACATCCGTATACTCTCTTAAATAATTCTCGATAACAATGTAGAAAATTTTACGGCATTCAAAAATAATACGAAAAATATTCTGTTTACGATTGCATCATATGGAATTGGTCAAAAATGAGAACACAAATTTATGTATGTTACCATGTATCTGAACTCACTGACTCTACACTGCTTTTGGTCCAATATAAATTTTGGACACATGATCCAGTGATGGAGGATCAAACCCATAATTGGAGGGTTGTGGGTTTGATCCTCTGCTAAAGCTTATGTGTGGTGTCCTTAAGCAAGATATTTTTACAGGTTCTACCAACAGGGGCTTGTGACAATACATATTCTATATCCCTGTATAGAGTATAATAAAGATAAAGGCACTGATGCAAACATTCCCAGCAACTCTCAACTCAACGCTTTTATTTCAAAAATCCTATCTGATTCCATAAACTATACACCTGTGTGTAGCTGAAACATATATCTTTTCAACAGTACCTACTTTTCTAATATCGATTTTGTATCAAGAAAGTACCAGCCATCAAAACGTTAAAAATATCCTAAATTTTCACCAGTGTAGATAAGCCTGTTCAGTTCAAAAAAGTTGGAGCCAAATTAAAAAAAATGGAGCCATTTTTGTAGCCAACTTAATTGCATACTTCGGTCAACATTCTTTAAATCGTTATCAAACCACTCATAAGTTACAGTAACTTACTGCATGTTTTCTTTTACTTGTTTTAGCATTTGAATTAAACACATTTTTTATGAATAAAATTTTAATGTATATTGCAATACTATTAAAAATTATTATTATCTTGTGAGTTATTATTGCCTGAAGTTGATAATTAGGGGAAGCAGTGATTTGTAGTAAGTTGTTGATTTATATTGCAAATGATGCATTAGTTTAAATGGAGTGCAGTCAAAAACCAAAACGGCCCCAGTCATATTTCTGTACTTGTTTGATCTATCAATGTTTGTGCATTATTTTGTTTTGCTTTTATTTTTCTATAGCATGCTGTTTTCACAAAACCCCATACAGTGTATTCTATAATTGTTTAAACTTTATACACATCAATTTATTTTAAAATTATTTATACACAAATTAAAGATTTCCAGCTAGCGTATTGACTGAAATTGCCGTTGGTTAAACATTCCACAACATTTTCTAAATATCCATACTACCCCACCCACTTTGTCACTAAGGCTCAGTATAAATATGGTAAATATTAACCTTTTAACAACAGAGCGTATAGATCAAACAGATCTACTTATTGTAAAACCTTGGTATTGATATCAGACAACCAACAGTCATCGCTGACATTACAAACAAAATTAGTTTACAGACAAAATCTACAGTCATTTATTGTTTTATCCCGGAAGTCGCCATTTCGAAACTGTTTGTTGACAAAAAAAATGGGGTTACCCATTAAAGTAAAGCTGAAAGTGTATTGGCATAAACAATTTTTTAAACCTGTTAAGCATATTTTAAAATATATTAAATTTTCTATATGATTAAAAAATGTAAATATGTATAATAATTAAAAATATGAATATGCCGGTTGTCACTACGCGAGCACGTGACTATTTTTAGCATATGCTATTTTTAGCTAAGGGTAATTTTACACATGTGTTGAAATTTATGATGTGTGACAGTGCAATGGCCTGAGGGAGATATCACAGCTGGGTGCTGATTAATCTGTTAATTGTCATGGTTGTTGAAAGGGATGAGGGGACAGTTAGATGGATTATCTACAGTAATAATTTCTTCAGTTAGATTTTTTTTAGAAAATTTGAATATGAGAGGGCCGTTGATTTCCTTGTTGCAACCACTTTAGCAAAAGAGGAAAATCTTACGCATATTAATAATTTCCTTCGCATTTGGCGATATTTGTGAATCCCAGCGGAGGCCCTGTAACCAATAGAGTGTTGGCTGCTCACCCAAGAGGTTGTGGGCTCGATCCCCTTGTCAACCCGATGCCTCTCATAAAACAATACTCAGTACTGGTTCTGTCCAGGAAGTGGACTCAAGAGCGATTCATATTAGCTCTGAACTTTCATCACAATCAAGCTAAAATAAATTAGTATAAACAAAGATAGCTTCAGTTGGTGCATTCAGATCTGACAAAAGACACTCAATCAGTTGGCACTGTCTGCAGACAAGCTAATATTGACAATGCCTTTGATAAAATTATGACACCCATGCAAAAAGGACCAAATACACTAGACATGCAAGGTGTAACGTTGACAGTAATTCAATACATCTTTTATTAAAATGAAGTCTTGACTTGTTTTCTTGGGGCTTAGAAAAGACAGAGTATTTATTTTAATACAAAATAAAAAAACATGGAGGCATCCACCAAAGTCAAAGTCCACCAAAGTCAAAACACATTAATGTGATATAGTTGAGAAAAAACAACTTCTAACCAATTTTTCTAAAATAGCAATTATTGGAAATTCTGCCTAAAATAAAAACAGAATTATTGGTATTTCACTTGTCCCCATTATTGTCTTTGAAGGAAATGAATATACACACAAAATTTTATTGATATTATTATTTAATTATGGGAAAACATCCTTTGTCCAAATTATATAACGAGCCATAACTGCCTAATGTTAAAATGTAGTTGTCCCACCAGGTCCCCTGAGTCCTCCCTGTGGTAGGAACATGTATAAAGTTGCATTGATGTATCAGTGTTCATTGCGCCACACACTAATGGTGTTCCAGTTATTATAATTCATATTTTTGCATAATCGATCAAATTAAATGAGCTTTTATTCTGACAAGCAAATTAAAAATAGAATGTTCCCAAAATGAATACTCATATAAAGCAGAAGTATTGAAGATTGGTTACCAATAAAATAAAAAACTTCGATAAAATAGCACAATGTCATGCTGATGTAAAATATACATGGTGCATTATACCAGTCTATATATGCATGCCTTTGAGTATCTGATATTGTGATTTAAAAAACATGTTCTCTTACGAAAAAAAAGTAATTTACGCTTTTGCTATTTGTTAAGAAACATTTTGTTAGGGAGAAATGAAAATAATATTGTTCTGCAGCTGAATCTTCTATTTCTAAAAAAGAAACTTAACAATGAAATTACAGCTGCAGGATTCTCAGGGTGATAAATTGGAGCTAGGTTTATGAAAAAACATCTGAAAATTAAAACAGCTATTGACGATCATTTCAAGGACTGTTTATTAGCACTAGCAGTACTTTAACAAAATGTGAAGTGCAAACAAACAAGTCCCCACCCCACACACACACATAGTAATCGCAGTGTCCTTCCGTCCAATGTTTCGTGTCCGGCCTGTAACTTAGTCATGCATAGATGGATTTTATAGATACTTGCTCTTAATTATCAACATAACATGATGAACAGTCGCACATAACACCCTGACTCCCACTTGAAAGGTCGAGGTTACACTTTAACTTTGACAACACTTTCGGTCTGTTTGAGGTTTTGTGTCGGGTCGGTAGCTTTGTCGCCTATGGATAAATTTTAAAAACACCTAGCTCAATTCATCAGCATGACATGGCCTTGGTGTGTAAGACTATATCCCACATCCGTACCTCAAAGGTCAAGGTCACACTTTGAGTTTGTTTGACAACTCTTTTGAGTCCGAGTGGGAATTCGTGTCTGGTCTGTTACTTTGTCATACATGGATATATTTCAAAAACACTTGGCTCGATTGATCAAGATGACATGGTGATGTGTCACACATAAGACCCAGACCGGTACCTCAAATGTCAAGATCATACTTTCAGTTGGTTTGATATTTCATGTCTGGTCTGTAACTTTGTCTTGCATAGAGGTATGTTATCTTCACACACAAGTGATTAACATGTCATGATGGCGTGTGCAGTATAGATAAATAGAGATAGATAGTAGTGCATTTATATTCCAGTACTGTACTACAAGTTGACTTCTTATATCTAATATGATTTGTGATGCTATTTTCCCACTATTAAAGGTGGTAATCCGTATCTCAGGAAAAAATGCTAGAAATGTCTTTGAAGTTATCAACATTATTTTTATAATGGAAAAAGGCATATCATTATGATAAAAAATTACAACCCAATTATTTGGTATTTCAAATTCATCAAAACATGACAAACTTATATTTAGATAGTAGTGGTAAACTTGAAACGAAATCACATTCTAAAATTTAAAAATAGACACCACTTGAATGTTGCCTGACAATATTCACACTGCATTCAGACTATTTCTAAAATAAAATAATTTTTATTACATGCAAACCTGTATGATGAATCAAAATGAAATCACGTGACTCACATAACAGGTCACAAAGTATGTTGTAATTTTTAGCTTGAAATCTATTTTAGTCTTACCCAGGCACCTAGCCAAAGTTAGGAAATCCCTTTACAATTTATTAGTTTGACATGTTTAAATATTATATCCTTTTGTCAGTTTGTGGTAAGTAGGCATATATAGGCATGATATATAAGTGGAAAATGTTTTTATCTAAGTTTAAAATTTTGAAAATTCCTGATTCATTCCCTTTTATATTCATTTTTTAATATATGTGTGTAACACTTTCCGTCCTTTTACCCTAAGGTAGGAAGGGGATCACTTTAGAACCAAAAATGTTGCTTTCACACACTTATGTTCAATTGTAGCTCCCCAAAGCCTGTGTTTCACAACGGCAACCGGGCAAGGCTTAATGTGAGACCAAACAGTGCAGCTCAGCAACAGACATATACAGGGCAACATGAGGAGATTGTAAAGTACCTGTCGGAATGTAAGTACCTCTTGTTACATAATTATATACTTTGTGGTTCTCCATGACAGAGTCAAGGCCCTGCCAAGTAGCCTGTTAGGAGTCATGTCTGTTGGCAGTCTGGCTAGCTCAGCCTGTTAAGTATTTGTCCTGTCAGTGAAACGTTTCACGTTTGAGTTCCAGACAGGCTGCATATTTTTTCTGTTAAGTTCTGTTTCTCATTTTTCCTTGCTTAACACTTTACTCCATAGATATATGTTTTCCTACACCAATCACAGAAAGCCTTTGAAAACAGTGCAGGAAGAGTTCAGTTACGAGCAATCTGATCTCTTCCTGCACTGTTTTCCACTCTGTCAGTTAATTTAAACATAATTCACCCAATAATTCAAAAGCCTTCTATATTAGAGGTGTCCAAAGGCGTCTATATGAAGTAAAGGGTTAAATATCTTGTCCTCACAAGAGTGTCAGCTGTTCTCTTGTATCTGCCTTAACTGGGATCCTTCTCTGCCATCATAATTGCTGGTAATACCATGTGTGCAAGAATCACTTTCATTTTATAAAAGGTGTTCATAGGGGTTAGGGTTGGGGAAGTTTATGTTTCACATTGAACAGGTTATTTGAAATCATTTCATGGTATTGAAAAGGAATTTCCATTAAGCAGTTTCTGTATAATAAGGAAACATTTTTTGTGTTAATTGTTTTGTTTTACTGAAATTTTCTTCCTTCGAATAACTAGAATTTATTATTAAAATATCCTTGTCCATGGTCTAGTGAAGTTTTACCAAATTTTGCCAGCCCTGGCTATTAATTGATTTAGCTCACCGGGACAAAGTCCAAGGAGAGCTGTTGTCATGACCCGGCGGCGTCGTCATCTGTAGACACCCAGTTTAAACTTTTGCGTACAAGTTTCAACCACTCATTGGATATGAATGAAACTTTGCATGTGTGTTTACCATCATCAATGGAACACACAGAGATAAGAACTATAACTCTGGATTGCATTTTGGCACAGTAATGGCCCTTTTTGGACTTAGACACCCAAAGGCGAGCTTTGTTGGTCTTCTGACAACTCTTGTTTTTTTTTGCTGTCATTTTCACTTTCCACAAACAATGTTGATATACATATCTTTATATATAATGCGACTTTTATGATACATACATATATTTAAATATATACTGTTTCCATGGCCTAGTGGTTAAGAGACCTCCGTCTCGGTATCAAGGGATCACAGGTTTGAATCCTCATGGAAGCACTTGGATTTTTTTCTGATGCGGCCTGTTGCTTACCCAGCAGCTAGTTAAATTGAGGGGTACCGAATGTCTAAGTCTGACGACTGGCAATGATAGATTTTGGGAAGTTACTGTTTACACCATAAAGGTGTTTCATAAGCCCAGTGCGGCTGGCCCTTTCAATAAGGATGACACTAATAATCAAACACTTTACTTCATACAATAATATATGATCATATTGTAATATGTTCGTACATTGCTATGTACATTGTATTTTAACTTTAAACAGTTGAACACCATTTGTTATCCTTGTTTAAGTAGATATATAGGTCAGATTAATTTAAATAGCACATCTGGATTCTGAAAAAACTGAACAACTAACAGGATAATAGTAATCTGACATCTGGAATATAAACCAGTCTAGTTGCGTAGTTACCATATGTCAGCAGAAAATAGCAGCTATGCTAGCGGATATCAAGATAAACTGTTTATTTAACACAACCTTACAGTCCTTTCTGTGGAAGGCAGTTAGTTTTGATAATAGCTGATCTAGCAGTCAAGACACCACACATCATTAAACATAAGGAAATAAGGTGTTATCGATACATTTCACTTTATAAGAGATTTTCTCATTCTGCTAATATTAATCATAGAAAGGGCAACACCTGTGCTTACTTTGATTTTCTTGTATATCATTTCATTGGTTCTTGTTGGGTTTATTTTAGAGGAAGAATGAGGCGCTGTCATTTTCCTGGTTGTGGCAGCATCGTGGTTGTTCAGTTACAGTTTTATGTTGAGCTCAGCTTATTCTTTGTGGTCTACTTATATTGTAGTGACTAAGCTCCATTAACACTTTCATATTATTATACCAACAATGCATGTAGCTAAGTTTCCCTCACTTAAACCTTGGGTTGAAGTTTGTTTTTAGCTCTATTGGCCAGAAGTGCTTATGCGATGGCGCGTTGTCTGACGTCTGTTGCTGTTAGCAGCACTTTCTCTGAAACCACTAGGCCAATCAAACTGAAACTTCACATGGATGTTTCTATTGCATAGGAGACTATACAGAATTTTTTTTTTTTTTCGATCTGAACTTCAAGATGGCCGCCATTACTAAAAACAGTCCAAAACTTAAACAATCTTCTTCTAATGAACTGCCTAACAGATTTTCAAAATGTTTAAGTAGTATTGATGACAAACTAAAGTTTTGTTAGATTTGTTCAAATGGTGTCCCTAAGATTAAAAATGACCCCACCCCCATGTTTCTATTGCATCGGAGAATTTCAAAAGGTGCTGACCGCGGCGTTGTCTAGTGGTAGAGCGTCCGCCTCGCATGCAGAAGGCTGTGGGTTCAATTCCAAGCCGGGTCATACCAAAGACTTTAAAAATGGTACTAGAAGCTTCCTTGCTTGACGCTCAGCATTTAGAGTAGAGTTCTAGGTCTGGTCGGCCCGGTGTCAGTATAATGTGACTAGGTGGGGTATCATACCATGTGTCTGCGGCATGATACTCCAGTGTGACAGCACTTAATATACTGTCTCAAGTAGACACCATCGCGATATGACTGAAAAATTGTTGAAAGCGATGCTTAACACCATACAACACAAAAATCTAATGGTGCTATGGCCACTCTGAGTCAGTAGAGCGTCCTCAGGCCTTCTTGGGCCTCTTTTGGTTTTGAATTTTTGAAGATTTTCTTTTTAAACCTATTTTGTTTTTCAGTAATAATATTAAATAATATTTTTTTCCAGTAAACTAATTAATCCCTGTTATGATTAAAAGTGATTTACATCGCTGACCATGACTTACTTAATGAATCCCCTATAGATGAACTTTGAAGACAACACGAATTGTGTTAGAGCCCCTGTCATTGACTTTAAAAGCATTTATAATTGTGTTTAAGTTCATGTGAATGACATTTAAAGGCTAACATTTTTTTGTGTTGGAGCCGCTGTCATTGACCTTTAAATGCTAAGTTGAAGTTAAACAGTAGTTTTGCAATGTTCTACATACATTGTAAATCTGATAGAGGTAAGACTGTCTAAATCTGAAATATTTAAGTTCGTCTAGATCTGAAATATCTAACTCTGTCTAAATCTGAAATATGTAAGTCTGTCTAAATCTGAAATATATAACTCTGTCTAAATCTGAAATATGTAAGTATGTCTAAATCTGAAATACGAAATATCTATCTGTCTAAATCTGAAATATGTAAATATGTCTAAATCTGAAATATGTAAGTCTGTCTAAATCTTAAATATCTAAATCTGAAATATGTAAATCTGTCTAAATCTGAAATATGTAAATCTGTCTAAATCTGAAATATCTAACTGTCTCAATCTGAACTATGTAAATCTGTCTAAATCTGAAATATGTAAGTCTGTCTAAATCTGAAATATGTTAATCTGAAATCTGTTCTAAATCTGAAATATGTAAATCTGTCTAAATCTGAAATGTGTAAATCTGAAATATGTAAATCTGTCTAAATCCGAAATATCTAACTCTGTCTAAATCTGAACTATGTAAATCTGTCTAAATCTGAAATATATAACTCTGTCTAAATCTGAAATGTCTAAATCTGAAATATGTAAATCTGTCTAAATCTGAAATATGTAAATCTGTCTAAATCTGAAATCTGTCTAAATCTGAAATAACTAACTTTGTCTAAATCTGAAATATCTAACTCTGTCTTAATCTGAAATGTGTAAATCTGTCTAAATATGAAATGTGTAAATCTGTCAAAATCTAAAATATGTAAATCTGTCTAAATATGAAATGTGTAAATCTGAAATATGTAAGTCTGTCTAAATATGAATTATGTAAATATGTCTAAATCTGAAATATGTCAGTCTGTCTAAATCGGAAATATGTAACTCTTGTCTAAATCGGAAATATGTAAGGTTGTCTAAATCTGAGGTTTGTAAATCTGTCTAAATCTGAGATTTGTAAGTCTGTCTAAATCTGAGATGTATAAGATAATTATAATTAAATACTATAACTATATAGGTCTGAGATCTTGTAGTCTGTATAAATCTGAGATAAGTAAAGTGCCTAAATCTCAGGTATGTAGGACTATAAGTAAAAATCAGCAAGATGCATCATCCAAATGTGTAATGACCCTGGTTGTAATCTCACATTTTATTTTTCAGCCTGGAACCGGGTAAATCATGAGTTAGAGAGAAACCAGAGAGAAGGTATGCTGTTTGTTTATCAAGGTTGCACAGTCGTTTAAAAGTCCTTGAATTCCGTTTTATCCTTGAAAACTACTTGAATTTGGGTAAAATGGAATTTGTCCTGGAATAGTACTTGACTTTTGTGAAAAGCTCCTTGAAATTTGGTAAAACCTCCTTGAAATACTCTGTAGTATGATAGTAGCAAGTTAGCTTCTTTTTTTTTTGTATTTTGGAATGTTTTTCTGTTAGTATTGTACCAAAATTCCGATATTTTGTATCATAAAGTTTATCTTGCAAAAGTTGCCATTGCGGTTTCGTGTAAACTAGACTGTGGCTTTTATATCAATTCCATAGAATCGACAATCTCGGTCATTTTTGCTAGCATAATTGTTGTTGTTGTTGTTGTATGGTGTTTAGCATCACTTTCAATAATTTTTCAGTCATATTGTGACAGTGTCTACTTGAGACAGTATTCTTAGTGCTGTCACACTGGAGTATCATGCGGCAGACACATGGTATGATACCCCACCCAGTCACATTATACTGACACCGGGCCGACTAGACCTAGAACTCTCCTTTAAATGCTAAGTGTCAAGCGAGGAAGCTATTAGTACCATTTTTGAAGTCTTTGGTATGACCCGGCCGGGGATCAAACCCACGACCTTCAGCATGCGAGGCGGACGCTCTACCACTAGACCACGCCGCGGTCATTTAGCATAATTGCAAATGGCGGCAACTTCATTGAGGAATTGTGAAGCGTGACAATATAACAATGAACAAAGGGCAGTGAGTGTACAATACAAAGTGGGAGGGCAATCCTGTGTGTAGTAGCTGGTAAAGCCATTTAAAGCTGACAAACGTTAGGCGTTGTGTACAGTGTGTGATCCAATTATCGATGTATCAAACATGGGGGGAAAGTGCATTGAAGTCACATATCAAAGGGGAAAAACACAAAATAAAATCAAAAGTCCAAGCCTAGCACCTTAGGCATTAAATCATATTTTGATAAACAGTCTGTTGTGAAAGAACAGCAAACATCAGCCCCGGAGATCAGGGAATTGTGAATTCCTCCTCCAACTCCCACCAGCAGCAGTAGCAGTACGTACATGCTCTTTCATACTTGCAACTAAGTAGTACATTATGCACAAACTGATCAATATGTTTTGCCAAATCTACTCCTTGAATTTTAGAATAAGTTCTTGAAAATGTCCTTGAAAAAAATCTTCCAAGGTCTATATGAACCATGTTTATATTCCTCATCGACACTGATCAATCAAACACTGACCAATCAACACTTTGTGTTTGGTTCGTCAGTACCTTGACAGTTGTAAAGCTTATTTACAGTTGTCATAATTATACTTCAGGGTAACAGTTATATATCTATATGCTCATAGAAACGTGCAAATGTTTTGTACTCGTGGAAAAGGGTCCTCAAGGGCCGAGTAATCTAAGGCGCTTTCTCAAGACCACTGACCTCTCACTGCTTACGTCGTAGGCTCGAGTACTGCTCATTCCAAAAAATTTGTCAGAAAGTTTGCCAGTTACTTGTGGAAGGACATTGGTTCTACTCAGATTCATTCTGAGGTCTTCCTCCACCAATAAAACTCGATATGCCATATATAACCTGAAATGTGTTAAAAATGGTGTTAAACCCCATTCAAAAAAAAAAACAATCTGGGAAAACAAAATTCAAGATATTAGACTTGTCAATCTCATATAGTTTCTACATTATCAGCTTTTATTCAATAAACATTCCTGGTTTGCATTTTCATGGTGTTATGCAATCAGTTAAAACATTTACAACCATAGATATAATATGAGCCTCATTCATCCCTAACCAGGGTTACAGTGAAACCATTCTGAATACAGTAATTAACCTCTGAATACAGTAATTAACCCTCAGGTTGAAGTGAATGGAATAAAATATACGATGGACAACAATGACCACAATATTCCTTTGCACATAATTAAAGAATCTTGGTTTTAATGGTTAGAACATCGGAAGTGTAAAATTCCATTCACCCACTCACATTGGTGAGTTGTTGTAGTCAGGCTAGGAAGAATTTGTAAATGCTATATAAGTCTTTCGGCTTCATTATTATTTGAAAATACCAAAAAAAAGAAATAGAAAAATCAAATTCAAATCAGATGAAAATATATAAATGCACACAATTACACAGTGACAAAGAAACATGTTATGATAGTGTACTTTCAGATTTAAGCGAATGGTCATGGACTCAAAGATTAATTAACGCAAATAAATTTTAAGTAGAAAGCATTTATTCTTGTCTTTAAAAGATACAAATCTATGCATGCAGGCAGATGACCGAATTACCAGGTATCGTAAGGTGTCACATTTAGGATGTCGGTAGTGTAGTGGATAAAGTGTTGGTCTCTTATCCAAGAGGGTTAAGGTTCAATCCCCTACTCTACTCGAGGTTTCTCAAAAAGCAACACTAGGTACTGGTTCATGAAAGCTTAGAATTTTCTTTGCAGATTAGCCATTAAATTAGTATCATAGAAAATACTTCAAGGAATTGGGAAGTCGGTGAATGATGCATATAAGTGTACATGTATTTATGCCAAGAATGGAAGGTTTGATATCTGTATTCGATTTGATATCTGTGTCATACAGAGTGATTTAATCATAACCCTACGTCCCTTACTTTAAATTCAGTACACATTATTGAACCAGCTTTACTATTTATGTACATGTGTAAATTCAGTACACATTATTGAACCAGCTTTACTATTTATGTACATGTGTAGAGTCATATGTGTAACATCACTCAGCAAAATACTTTCCACTTTTATTTTTAGCTCAATTTTTGAAGAAAACGGGACTTATTGTGCTTGCTCCGACATTGTCTTTGTTTTGTTTTTTTACATGTAAAGCATGCTCATATCTCTGTATCCACTACCCATACATTGATAAAACTTCATAGGTGTGTTCAATACCATACAAGAGACCCAAGGATCCAAGAGACATAACTCAATTTTGATGTTAGACAAAACTATGGCCCGTTTTATACGTAGAAAGTTCAGTTGAATAACTCCATTTTGTTTTTATACTTGAAAATTTGGTCCCTTCTTTTTTAACAAACACGTATCTTGGCACCTACTGACAATATAGAAACTTTACATACATGTTTGTCTTCATTACCATCAAAGGCACTGAAAGGAACATATCATATGTGATGGCACCATCTTAATTTTAGTCAGAATTGTGGCCGTTTTTATACTTGAAAATGTGATTAAAGTTGGGGCTTTTTTTTTTACAAAACACATATCTTAGCTTTTACATTAATGAAATTTTACATTCATGTGAGACCTTAATTTTGATTATAAGCAGAATAATGACCCCCTTTATACATAAAATAAAATGTTGTTTTTTTATATAATACAGTTACTGGTAAAATTTTACAGCAAGCTTACATTACAATGATTGTATATCTTTTTGTGGGGTTCGTAGTGTTGAGGTCCTCCCCAACTGCCACACACTTATTATACTAGAAGAATCAACAGGTCATCTAATTATATTAGGGTAGGGATGGCGGATTTAAAGATAATTCTGTTGAAAAATAAATTGATATGATGGTGTTTTGTATTTAATAAGATGGATTGAAACACTTATATTTCTCTTCTTTTCCAGGAGGTGCCGTTTTATACAGAGAGAAAAATCCCAACCCTCGTTTAAATGGTAAGTTACGATCCAGAACCGTGAGACCAAATGTTAAAGAGCCTATGGTATAATTTTTAAAGCAAAAATGGTAACCTAAATCTGTCCATTCCTATGTGAGCACTTTCAAGAAGGTTGGGGATACTATGTTCTGAGAGACATTTACAGCCTTCAGAAGTCTTGTTACTTATACATTCCGTATTCATATACATTCCCCCCCCCCCCAAACTATAAATGCAATTCCCTACTTGGCATCTGTTTCTAGGAATAGTCATTTTTATGAAACAAAACACTTTATAATGTTTTGGTTTAAGATCAGTAACCTTGAGACAGTGGGTTGGTCCACTATCTGCCATACTGGACATGTCTCCATTGCTATGTTGTATTTCAGTTATACAAATTCCATTTTTGTTCAGATATGTTTTTGAATAAAGTTAGATACTGGAATTTTTCAATGAAATATGTTTTCTTCCCAATAAAACACCTCTCTACTAGAGACTGGCAGTCTTATATAAAACTTGCAGCTGTTTCAAAATCAGTTGACAAATAATCTTTCCTCCTCCGTATCCGAATAATGTGGTACGAAAAAAAGCAAGGTCTTATCAGCCGTTATGTCTGATGTTCATCGACACTATAATGAAATTGCTGACACTTTGACAGTACACAATATGTTAGAGCTAAGCTGTACTGAAGAGTAATATACACTTTTATAATAAAACATTCCAGTGTACCATTCCAGCGTCAATCATACAGAATAGTATGAATGGATCTGGCATTATAAATGTTTACACTATGGTCGTCCTCAGTTGGAGATGGTTTGGTTGGTTCCTGTCAATTATATATGTTAGAATAGAAACAGCATTCAAAGAACACGGCCACAATAACAGCACAAACACACAATTTATTGAACAAAACATTCTTTTGCATAATTTTTTTTATTATCAATTTTTATAGGCAAAAAAAATATAATTTTGTTTTAACTCTTTTTGATTTTGCTACAGTTGTTTTATATGGAACATTGCAGCTCTCAGAGCCATAGCATTTTTAACCAGGTTTTTCAAAGTTAAAAACCTGGTTATTAGATTGGTCAAGTCGGCAGGAATGCGGCGTCAAGTTTTTTGTTTCCGTTCAATAACTAGTATTTTTCATCAAAACTGAACCAAACTTACGCAAAGTGTGAACCTCTATAAAGTCTAGGCCAAGTTCGTTAACAAGCCAATACGGACCATGATCTTAAGAGTTACGGTCCTTTAATAAGTCAAAAATGCTAAAATTGCCTGTTTCCACTCAATAACTAGAGTATTCTTTATCAGAACTGAAGCAAACTTACACAAAGTGTGAATCTCTATAAAATCTAGGCCAAGTTCAATAACCAGCCAATTCAGACTATTATCTTTAGAGTAATGGCCGTTTAATATGTCAAAAATGCTAAAATTTACCATTTCCACTCAATAACTAGAGTATTCTTTATCTGAACTGAAGCCAACTTACACAAAGTGTGTATCTTTATAAAATCTGAGCCAAGTTCGATAACCAGCCAATTTTGACCATTATCTTCAGAGTTATTGCCCTTTAATTAGTGAAAAATGCTAAAATTTATTGTTTCCACAACCAAATTTATACAATTTTTCTAGTGGTAAAGTAAAAATAATCTTTTTCTTTTGTTATTTTGATGAAGATACTTAAAAAGTTTGGATTGATGTATTGATGATATATATATTAAAATGAAACTCCATTAACATGCACATTTTTATCATGAAAATGGTTTGCGGTGCCATTGCTCAGTTTGATAGCCATGAGGCAAAAAATATTATAAAAAATACAAATGATTTATTAGAGAAACGTACAGGTCGGTTTAAAATTTTTACAACACAGCTGAATTTCTCATAATGTTTGATGCATTTTGTATAATTTTAATAATTAATTATTTAATAATTTTGTATATTTGTAGAATCAAGCATCGTGTTAAGAAATTGTTGCTATCAGTTGAGCATGTGTGACTTACCTCCTATCGGTGGGCATTGGAACAATACCACCACTTAAGCTCACTCAGTGTCAAATGTAAAAATATTGATGTATTATTTTATGAATATGCATGTTTATTTCCGAGTATAATCACATTACATCTTTCATAATGTGAATTACGGAAGTAATATTTTAGCCAAACAACCAGTGAATAGCACAGAAACAAGAGAAATACTTTATTTCATGCTCTTTTAACAAAACTATTGCATCAATGGTTTACAAATAAAAAAACAAAATTTGAATTGTATGCTTTTTTATTTTCAGCTTCAATGTACATAAAATTCTGGCATGAAATAGGATTTATAGTTACAGAATAGCTAAAATGTTTGAAAAACATGGTTTTCGGGGAATTTCCACGTCTTTTGTTATATTTTAATACACGACTCATTACGATTAGGTCATTTTTGCATGAAACTTAAAATGATACTTTAAAGAATATGAAATACTACCATTAGTTTAATATTTGTCTCGGGTGATGTACTATTCATTTAGTAAAACAGATGCAAAGGTGTACATGTCTTATTAAATTTAATTTCAGATTTCAAGGCAATTGATCTGGAGGACTTCTGGAGAAATCGTTACCTGGAGCATGTGATGGGGTCCAGTAGCTGATGGCAGCCGTGTCCATGCATCTGGTCCAAACTTGTGATTACAATCTTCATACTCGCCACTCGATCATGATCCATCACACAGTCATTATTGATATATTTGTAAATCATATTTGGTTTTGTAAATAAAATGAAATGTACATTTTTGTAAATAGCTGGTGTGTTTGTTGTTTGTATATACAATACAACTACAATGCACGCACACAACACACACACACACACACCAAATTGTACACACTCATTCAACATGCATGCAATCTTACAAAGCTTTACATATATTTTCATCATCTGAATTACAAAGTCAGTTACCCTCTATAGCATAAGCAGCAATTGGTAAGCTATTCTGGTTGACCAGTGTCCATCTGTAAATATTTATGTTGTGTGCATAATAACACCTGCATTTTTCATTAGATTTTCATCAAACTTACACAGAAGTTACATATTAAGTTGATAAATCCTATAACTAATGCAGAGAGATTGTAGCCCTTGTATTCTCAAACAATTGCACTGTTTGACCTTATGTGCACTCTAGCTACCCAGGTTTGATTGAATCGTCACTGAACTTGTACAAAGGTTATATTTATTTAACCATAATATCTCTCGAAGATTTTAGCTCACATGTGACCTTTTTGTGAATGCCGTGTCCATTGTCTAGATTATCAGGGAATTTATAAATCAGGGATTTGTCAAATTTTTAAAATTGGCTAAAACATTTTTTTCAAATATATCATTCTTATATATACTCACCGGCACCGTGTTGCCAAAGGATATCTAATTAAACATGCTAAACTAATGTATTGAAAAGGGATTACCTAACTTGGACAATGCACCTAGGTTAGACTAAAATAGATTTCCCTCCATTAAAGTGTAACCTATTTTGTGACATATTAATTTCATTCTGAAATCTAATTGATCTGTTTCACAATACAAGTTTACACATCTTGTAGAAAGAGCCTGATTGACATCGAGCAGTATTTCAAGTGCTTTCTATTATAGAAAGGGGATTTCTTATCAAGTTACCACCCTGATTTAGATATCAGATTTGTAACGTTTTGGTGGTTTTATTTTTTAAGACGTTTATAGCTGCTTTCCTGATATATATTCCTTTTAAGAACTGGACTTGTTTAGTCATAACAGTAGAGACTTGATCCTTTAAAGAGGATTTAATATACAAGGGGTCAGCACCGGACCAAAAAGGGATACAAATGTGAATTTTCACAAATCTCGAGAAAGGACCTGCCAAATTTGTTTATATTTGGTTTAAAAGGTCTCTAGTCTATGCTAAGTGTTTTCAAATTTCATTAAAATCAGATTAACTTTCAGCTCCCCTACACTACGCACAGTACATCTGATAGCGTCGCATTGAAGGTCGCCTTAAATTGACGTTTTAGCCAGTCAATCGGAGCACATCATGCGATTATAATTGTAACGACGAAAATATTAAGACTTCATCCATGTTAAATGTAAGTGATTTTATTTTATAGAAATCATGGACGATACCAGATTCTTTTTTATTTATACACCATCATGGGAAGATCACTATGGTCAAAGCAACACTGTAAGAATGTATCGATCAACGTCGTGCTGTAAATCTCAAAGAACTGCGAATGTTACGATTAATCTGATTTGCTGAATTGTTATGAATATTAATTACATAAAAGGTCAATCTAGGATGTCTTTTAATGGACAATGCGGAGATAATGCAGGTCATTTTATTTTTGTTCAGTCGCAAAAAAAAAAATGATTGCCACAGCAACAAATTAGGTAAACAAGTATAGATACAATCTGAATCGTATGTAAACAAAACATATCCAAGCTACATTTGTGAAACTATGGATAGAGGGAGATAAGGAGATAATGTACACGATTTTATTACTTTTTCAGTCAAACAGTTATGGTGTTCTCTATGGCAACAAAAGGGGAACTTATGTATTGCTTGCAATACTCCAGTGTCTTGTTATATGTCATCTCATCCTATTGCCATGGAAAAAACACTTTCAGTGTTGCAACTCAGTAAAGTGTACAATACGGTGAACTTGTAAACATTATTTTCTCAGTATTGTTTTCATGATTCAAAATATCAGCGAAGAGTAGACATAAAAGTATGTCCCTAATAGATGAGCTTTACACAGCTATCATGTTTTTAAATTGAGCTTTTTTTAAGTTCAGTGTGACAATCCGTACATTTGTTTGGCAATTTTATGTTACCATTTATTATTAATAATATTTTGTACATGTACATAAACACACAAGAAAAGCTTAAAAAACTTTCCCGGTATTTGTGTTCGTGGAAGTATACAGGGCAACCATGAATGTTTTAAAATGAATTCTGAACCGCAATATAACACGGAACACGCATAGTACATTGTCCGTACTAATAGGTCAAAGACACCAAGTACATACAGCTATTGGGAGGCACCATCCAGGAAAAAGTTAAGGAAAACCCTTACCTTGGAATAACCATTAACAATATACTTAAATGGAACGCGCGCAAATATGCAAAACTACAAAGAAAGCGAACTCTACAATGTCCTCTGTCGCTTAAATTCACGGCACCCTAGTTAGATCGGTACTCGTGTACAGCTGTACCATCTGAGACCCTTATTTACAAATGAACATCTCAGTACTGGAGAAGGTCCAACGGCAATATTCATCTGCTCGAACTACAGCCGACAAAGTAGTGTGATCTTTATGTTAGATAACCTGAGCTTATATACTCTAAAGGAGCGACGACGTGACTATCGGCTCGTCCTTTTCTACACAATTATTAAGGGGTTGGTGGCTGTACCTGTAGACGACTATCTCACCGAAAATAGTTCGAGAACAAGAAGCGGTAATGGCACAAACTATAAACATGTTCAGTGGGGCGCGGAACTGTTAAAATTCCTTCTTCCCACAGACTGTCGATGTTTGGAATTCGCTACCCAACGTGATAACAACAACGCCAGACCTACCACCATTCAAAGAAAAACTAAAACAGAAAAAAATACTTATGTAAACTCTTAAGCGCACTCTCTCACCCCGAAGTAAATACTCATTAGTGAGGCCTTTCTGGTACCTTACAGATACGGATAATATGACTTAGTAACACGACATTTATTGCCAAATGATAATATTAATATACGCAAGTTTTCGATTCTCTGGTCGCAATAGTGGTTATGAATGTAAGCATTTCTAACACAGCGGTTTTTGTGTGTTAATGCATGGTAGACAATTCATGTATGTACGAATCTCTCTGTACTAACCGAGTTACGGGTCTTCCCTTAGTATTTGTAAACTACCATGAAGTAGCGGCCTTATTCGTATGAGTGTCAATGATAGTAACATGGTTTATGATGCACAACTCTGCACTCTTACAATCACAAACTGTATCGAGTATGATAGCCGATGTATACAGTGTGTTTCTGACGCTAGAACCTTACTGTCTATCCTGGTCCTAAATATATCCTGCTGAATCCGTCTATACTGTTCGAGTATCTATCCTGCTGAATCCAACTATCCTGGTCCAGTATCTATCTTGCTGAATCCGTTTATCCTGGTCCAGTATCTATCCTGCTGAATCCGTCTATCCTGGTCCAGTTTCTATCCTGCTGAATCCGTCTATCTTGGTCCAGTATCTATCCTCTTGAATCTGTCTATCCTGGTCCAGTATCTATCCTGCTGAATCCGTATATCTTGGTCCAGTATCTATCCTCTTGAATCTGTCTATCCTGGTCCAGTATCTATCCTGCTGAATCCGTCTATCTTGGTCCAGTATCTATCCTCTTGAATCCGTCTATCCTGATCCAGTACCTATCCTGCTGAATCCGTCTATCTTGATCCAGTATCTATCCTGCTGAATCCGTCTATCTTGATCCAGTATCTATCCTGCTGAATCCGTCTATCTTGATCCAGTATCTATCCTGCTGAATCCATCTATCTTAGTCCAGTATCTATCCTGCCCCATCTGCCTATCCTTGTCTAGTATCTATCCTGCTGAATACAACTTTCTTGGCCCAGTATCTATCCTGCTGAATCCCAACTATCTTGGTCCAGTATCTATCCTGCTAAATCCAACTAACTTGGTCCAGAATCTATCCTTCTGAATCCGACTATCCTTGTCCAGCATATATCCTGCTGAATCCGCATATCCTTGACCAGTATCTATCCTGCTGAATCCGACTATCTTGGTCCAGTATCTATCCTGCTGAATCCAACTATCTTCGTTCAGTATATATCCTGCTGAATCCGACTATCTTTGTCCAGCATATATCCTGCTGAATCCGCCTATCATTGTCCAGCATATATCCTGCTGAATCTGCATATCCTTGTCCAGTATCTATCCTGCTGAATCCGCCGATCCTTGTCCAGCATATATCTTACTGATCCGCCTATCCTTGTCCAGTATGTATCCTGCTGAATCCAACTATCTTGGTCCAGTATCTATCTTACTGAATCCGCCTATCCTTGTCCAGCATATATCTTGCTGAATCCGACTATCCTTGTTCAGCATATATCCTGCTGAATCAGACTATACTTGTCCAGCATATATTCTGCTGAATCCGCCTATCCTTGTCTAGTATCTATCCTGCTGAATCCGCCGATCCTTGTCCAGCATATATCTTACTGATCCGCCTATCCTTGTCCAGTATGTATCCTGCTGAATCCAACTATCTTGGTCCAGTATCTATCTTACTGAATCCGCCTATCCTTGTCCAGCATATATCTTGCTGAATCCGACTATCATTGTTCAGCATATATCCTGCTGAATCAGACTATCCTTGTCCAGCATATATTCTGCTGAATCCGCCTATCCTTGTCTAGTATCTATTCTGCTGAATCCGCCGATCCTTGTCCAGCATATATCTTACTGATCCGCCTATCCTTGTCCAGTATCTATCCTGCTGAATCCAACTATCTTGGTCCAGTATCTATCTTACTGAATCCGCCTATCCTTGTCCAGCATATATCCTGCTGAATCCGCCTATCTTTCTCCAGTATATTTTCTGCTGAATCCGCCTATCCTGGTCCAGTATCTATCCTGCTGAATCCGACTATCCTTGTCCAGCATATATCCTGCTGAATCCGCCTATCCTTGTCAAACATATATCCTGCTGAATCCGCCTATCCTTGTCCAGTATCTATGCTGCTGAATCCGTCTATCCTGGTCCAGTTTCTATCCTGCTGAATCCGTTTATTTTGGTCCAGTATCTATCCTCTTGAATCCGTCAATCCTGGTCCAGTATATATCCTGCTGAATCCGTCTATCTTAGTCCAGTTTCTATCCTGCTGAATCCGCCTATCCTTGTCCAGTATCTATCATGCTGAATCCAACTATCTTTGTCCAGTATTTATCCTGCTGAATCCAACTATCTTGGTCCAGTATCTATCCTGCTGAATCCGACTATCCTTGTCCAGCATATATCCTGCTGAATCCGCCTATCTTTGTCCAGTATCTATCCTGCTGAATCCAACTATCTTGGTCCAGTATCTATCCTGCTGAATTCAACTATCTTGGTTCAGCATATATCCTGCTGAATCCGACTATCCTTGTCCAGCATATATCCTGCTGAATCCGCCTATCCTTGTCATGCATGTATCCTGCTGAATCCGCCTATCTTTGTCCAGTATCTATCCTGCTGAATCCGTCTTTCCTGGTCCAGTATCTATTCTGCTGAATCCGTCTTTAAAGGTCCAGTATCTATCTTGCTGAATCCGTCTATCCTGGTCCAGTATCTTTCCTGCTGAATCCGTCTTTCCTGGTCCAGTGTCGATCCTGCTGAATCCGTCTATCCTTGTCCAGTATCTATTCTACTGAATCCGTCTATCCTGGGCCAGTATCGATCCTGCTGAATCCGTCTATCCTGGTCCTGTATCTATTCTGCTGAATCCGGCTATCCTTGTTCAGCATCAATCCTGCTAAAACTGTTTATCTTGGTCCATTATATATCTTGCTGAATCCGTCTATCTTGGTCAAGTATCTATCCTGCTGAATCTGCTATCCTGGTCCAGTATCTATCCTGCTGAATCCGTCTATCCTTGTCCAGCATTAATCCTGCTTAAGCGTTTATCTTGGTCCAGTATCTATCTTGCTGAATCCTTCTATCCTGTTCAAGTATCTATCCTGCTGAATCCGTCTATCTGAATCCAGTATCTATCCTTCTGAATCCGTCTATTATTGTCCAGCATCTATCCTACTAAATCCGTTTATCTTAGTCCAGTATCTATCCTGCTGAATCAGTCTATCCTTGTCTAGCATCTATCCTGATCAGTCCGTTTATCTTGGTCCAGTATCTGTCCTGCTTAATCCGTTTATCCTTATCCAGTATCTATCCTGCTGAATCCGTTTATCTTGGTCCATTATCTATCCCGCTGAATCCGTTGATCCTAATCCAGTTTATATCCTGGTGAATCCGTATATCCTGATCAAGTATCTATCCTGCTGAATCCGTCTATCCTGATCCAGTATATATCCTGAAATATCCGTATATCCTGATCCAGTATATATCCTGCTTAATCCGTCTGTCCTGATCCAGTATCTATACTGATGTATCCGTCTATCCAGATACAGTATATATCCTGCTGAATCCATCTATCTTGGTCCAATATCTATCCTGCTGAATCCGTTTATCTTGGTCAAGTATCTATCCAACTGAATCTGTCTATCCTGGTCAAGTATTTATCCTGCTGCATCATTCTATCCTGATCCAGTTTATATCCTGTTGAATCCGTTTGTTCTGGTCTAGTATCTATCCTGCTTAATCCATCTGTCCAGATCCAGTTTCTTTCCTGGTGTTTATCTATCCTGTTGAATCCGTCTTTTCTGATCCAGTATATATCCTGCTGAATCCGTCTATCCTGGTCCAGTATTTATCCCGCTGAATATTTCTATCCTGGTCAAGTTTCTATCCTGCTGAATCCGTCTTTCCTTGTCCTGTATCTATCCTGCTGAATCGGTCTATTCTGGTCCAGTATCTATCCTGCTTAATCTGCCTGTCCTGATCCGGTATATATTCTGCTGAATCCGTCTGTCCTGGTCCAGTATCTATCCTGCTTAATCCGTCTGTCCTGGTCCAGTATATATCCTGCTGAATCCGTCTATCCTGGTCCAGTATAAATCCTGGTGAATCCGTCTGTCCTGGTCCAGTATATATCCTGGTGAATCCGTCTGTCCTGATCCTGGTGAATCCGTCTATCCTGATACAGTACATATCTTGCTGAATCCGTCTGTCCTGATCCAGTATATATCCTGCTGAATCCGTCTATCCTGGTTCAGTATATATCCTGGTGAATCCGTCTGTCCTGGTCCAGTATATATCCTGGTGAATCCTTCTATCTTGATACAGTATATATCCTGGTGAATCCTTCTGTCCTGGTCCAGTATATATCCTGCTGAATCCGTCTATCCTGATCTAGTATAATCCTGGTGAATCCGTCTGTCCTGGTCCAATATCTATCCTGCTGAATCCGTCTATCCTGGTCCAGTATATATCCTGGTGAAACTGTCTATCCTGATCCAGTTTATATCCAGGTGAAACCGTCCGTCCTGGTCCAGTATCTATCCTGCTGAATCCGTCTGTCCTGTTCCAGTATATATCCTGGTGAATCCGTCTGTCCTGGTCCAGTATATATCCTGGTGAATCCGTCTATCCTGATGCAGTATATATCCTGGTGAATCCGTCTGTCCTGGTCCAGTATCTATCCTGGTGAATCAGTCTGTCCTGGTCCAGTATATATCCTTGTGAATCCGTCTATCTGATACAGTATATATCCTGGTGAATCCGTCTGTCCTGGTCCAGTATCTATCCTGGTGAATCAGTCTGTCCTGGTCCAGTATATATCCTTGTGAATCCGTCTATCTGATACAGTATATATCCTGGTGAATCCGTCTATCCTGGTCAAGTATCTATCCTGCTGAATCCGTCTAATCTGGTCAAGTATCTTTCCTGCTTAATCCGTCTATCTGATCCGGTATATATCCTGCTGAATCCGCCTGTCCTGGTCCAGTACCAATCCTGCTGAGTACTTCTATCGTAGTCCAGTATCTATCCTGCTTAATACGTCTTTCTTGGTCCAGTATCTATCCTGCTGAATCTGTCTATCCCGTTCCAGTATCTATTCTGCTGAATCTCTCTATCCTGGTGTAGTACCTATCCTGCTGAATCCGTATATTTTGGTTCAGTATCTATCTTGCTAAATACGTCTATCCTGTTCCAGTATCTATCCTGCTGAATCCGTCTATCCTGGTCAAGTATCTATCCTGCTGAACACGTCTATCCTGGTCCAGTACCTATCCTGCTGAACACGTCTATCCTGGTCAAGTATCTATCCTGCTGAACACGTCTATCCTGGTCAAGTACCTATCCTGCTGAACACATCTATCCTGGTCCAGTATCTATCCTACTGAATACGTCTATCCTGGTCCAGTATCTATCCTGCTGAACACGTCTATCCTGGTCCAGTACTTATCCTGCTGAACACGTCTATCCTGGTCCAGTACCTATCCTGCTGAACACGTCTATCCTGTCCAGTATCTATCCTGCTGAACACGTCTATCATTGTCCAGTACCTATCCTGCTGAACACGTCTATCCTGGTCCAGTATCTATCCTACTGAACACGTCTATCCTGGTCCAGTATCTATCCTGTTGAACACGTCTATCCTGGTCCAGTACCTATCCAGTACCAATCCTGCTGAACACGTCTATCCTGGTCCAGTATCTATCCTACTGAACACGTCTATCCTGGTCCAGTATCTATCCTGTTGAACACGTCTATTCTGGTCCAGTATCTATCCTGTTGAACACGTCTATTCTGGTCCAGTATCTATCCTGCTGAATACGTCTATCCTGGTCCAGTATCTATCCTACTGAATACGTCTATCCTGGTCCAGTATCTATCCTGTTGAACACGTCTATCCTGGTCCAGTACCTATCCTGCTGAACACGTCTATCCTGGTCCAGTATCTATCCTGCTGAGTACGTCTAACTTGATACAGTATATATCCTGCTGAATACGTCTATCCTGGTCAAGTATCTATTCTGCTGAATATGTCTGTCCTGTTCCAGTATCTATCCTGCCGATTCCGTCTATCTTGATCACTGGAAATTGCTATATTACTAGTCGACATCATTTAGACATAAGGAGCGCAGATTGCTTAATAACTGTAGCTTATAAATCCTGAAAAAGGCGCTTTAAAATATGATTATATGTATAATGGATAAAACGCACCATCTCATTATTATCAATATATTAAATCCGAATTGTCAAATACACCAAAACGCGACAATCTGGACATCTTAATTGGAGTTACAAACTTCAAACGAAATCCCAATTCTAAAGATAAACAGTACTTTAATACTGCTTTACGCCATTTGCATCGTCATTAGAACTCTTTCTAAAATGTAACCAGTTTTACTACGTGTTAACCTGTATAACGATAGGAGCGCCAAACGTGACTATATTCAGTGACAATTAAATATGTTTATGTATTTGTTTTTTAAATAGTGTTTAACGACAGTTTCAACACATTTCAGGTTATATATGGCATATCCCGTTTTATCAGTGGATGAAAACCTCAAAGTGAATCTGAGTAGAACCACAGTCCTTCCGCAAGTAACTGGCAAACTTTCTCACAAAAAGTTTTTGAACCGAGTGGGACTTGAACTTACGACCTTAGCGGTGAGAGGTCAGTGATTTGAGACGGCGCCTTAGACCATATATATTTACATGGTAAAATAATGTGAAACGGCATTGTGATATGAAATTGAAATGTGTCATTTATTTACGCAAATGACGCCATGTCTATATACACGACTTGGTCTATCGTACATTAACTATAATGACGACTGTCATTTGATATACATTATATGATTAATAAAACCTGCAACAAGAAGATCGGTCCATTAAATGACCCTCGTGTAAAGCACTTCATTATATTTTAATACAACAGTTAGATTTATATTAGGCAAAATAGACATCATTTACGTACATTAGTTATTACCCTGCTTAAACATTAAATATAGACCAAACTTTCCTGAAATTAAGATATTTTATTTACAAACAAAAATTAACTATAATGAGAATATTCCTATTTAAAGCGGTCACTTTAATCTTGCTTTAAATTGGCTGCTTAAAACACGGTTGATTGATTCAGGCGACAGCCTTTCCAGGTGAAACATTTTGGATTGGCAGTGTGTAACATTGATAGAAAGAAATGAGTAACCACACATACTATTTCTGATTAATTGATGCGGTAACTATAAAAATTTAAATTGTACAAGATATTTATCGAAAAGAAAATGTCTAATAACAAAATGAATATAGAAAAAAGAACCATCAAAACGATAGCATTTTGAAATACTAGGGAAATCGCCTAGAGTACATGTATATTGTAGTAGAAATGCTGATGCTACGTAACTGCTCATTCAGAAACATCAATTGAATGGGACATAATCAACCGCATTGTTTGCAAATTTGCATTTTTGTACAATAGTACTTTTTTCTTTCTTCACTGATTTTTTCGGAGATTTTACGACACAATAATCCAAATGTGTATGTAACTTGCGTACTTAGTGACGGGAAGCGCGCGTAGACGTTATTGGATGTGACAGTTATAACCAAAGCCACGTGTATGTTCGCTAGAAACACATCCACGGAAACATTCCAGATCTGTATCAGTAAAACATGGACGGGTTATCTTCAGAAATACTAATCATATATATTACAAACGGTGACCTATTCAGACGTTTGCCTACTTACCTTGATTCTGTCAATATGTGCGTCGACATCGTAGTTTCATTGTATTGTATTGTATTGCCTGTGCTTTCTCTTTAAAATGCATCTATTACAATTTACCCAACACTGATATTATGAGATCATGTACAAACATCTGTCTTAAATAACTGTAAAAAATCGTACTTATTTCTTGTAAGTAGTGGATGTTTCAATCTTAAACTATTCACAATATATATGTTATGTTCGCTGCTTGAAAGCCTACAGTTAAATGGTTATTTCGTTTAAAATGTTATTTCAAGCGAATTTTGATTCTTTAAAACATTTTGTTAATTGCGCAATAGTGCCAATATAAATTTTGTCAAATTTTAGTAATACAATTATATAACAATAAGAACCGAGAGCTAAAATTGTCAATATTTTTATAATTCTGTAAATAAGTGTTTGTTATCTTGAAGAGGCCTCCGCTATATCGCCGATATATTTTACTATCTTAGCAGTAAAACTGCACATTTACATCAGACATCATATATTATGGATATTCGGTTTAAAAAACTTATAGCGTATTTTGTCTCTGTAATGTAAAATTCTTTAATTTTGTTGTCCAAATACTAAATCGTGGCCCACGATAAAGTCTCTAATTGGTCCGTATCGGGCTATGCTAAAACACTGACAAATAGAACGGAAAATGCCGACCTGTGTTTTAACGAATTTCTGATAAATAAGATAAACTACAAGGACGGAATCAAACAGTATCTTAAAAATGGGACCTTCCTCCTTGTCCTTCAATAAACTTTAAAGCATTTACTGAACAGAAAGTTATGGATGATGCATCTTTAAGTACTGCAATATTAAAGTCACTATGCCTATACGAGGCAGCAGCGCTGCAGTATCTCGCATAGTTTTATATATGTTATTTGTTTTACAAACAGTGTTAAATAATTGTACATATGAAGGGACTTTACATCGTAACTGTGATACACATTATCTTAACATAACATTTTAGAACAAATAGTAGTTTCAGTGTTTTATGCAGCTGTTTTAAAGCTTATGAAATCATTTGTTATTTGAATACAATGTGTTCAATACTATACATGTTCGGAAACAAAAATATGTTACTTCTCCGGCGGCGGTCGGCGGCAACGTCAACAATTCAGCGTTACATTTTTAATGTCACAGAAATCCGTCCGTATGTTTGAGTCAGTCACAAAATTTGGTCAATGGTTGTGTAGTATTATTTAAAAGCATGCCGATTATATTTGAGTGACCTTAACATTGACCTCTACGTATTATCGTTAGCCTACACAACGTTATTTTTTCGCTTACCTCAGTTCCTCACAAATTGTGTTATCGTGTCATGTAGGGAGTCATCAAATTTAGTATATAGTGTAATGGGTCGTGTTTCTAAAATGCAGCATTTGTTGGATGACCGTCATCTTGACCTCTATGGATAAGTAACTTTTACTATGCATAGTTAAGTGTTTGCGTTTAGTTCCATTTCTTTGAAACTAGCTCTCACAGAGACGCCAACATTAGTCCATAGTTGTCTAATGGGGAGAACTATTCTTAACCATGCGGCATTTCTTAGCATTATGTTGAAAGCAAGGAACTAAATACATTCATAGCATTTATTCCCTACTGTCTTCTAAAGTTAGGCTGTTACAGTGACTCATGATCGATGTACGGGTGATTAGAAATAAAAAAGCACAGTAGGAATGAAACATAACATCTCGGTTAATGATCAGATTAGGAAAGAAATAAAACAGCACAGTTAATGATCAGATTAGGAATGGAACAGAACGGCACTGTTAATGGTCAGATTAGGAAAGAAATGGAATAGAACTGCACGGTTAATGATCAGATAAGGAAAGGAATAGAACAGCACGGTTAATGATCAGATTAAGAATGGAATATAACAGCACGGTTAATGATCAGATTAGGAAAGGAATAGAATAGCACCGTAAATGATCAGGTTAGGAATGGAATAGAACAGCACGGTTAATGATCAGATAAGAAAGGAATAGAACAGCACCGTTAATGATCAGATTAGGAAAGGAAAAGAACAGCACGGTTAATGACCAGATTAGGAATTGAATATAACAGCACGGTTAATGATCAGATTAGGAATGGAACAGAATAGCACGGTTAATGATCAGATTAGGAATTGAATAGAACAGCACGGTTAATGATCAGATTAGGAAAGGAATATAACAGCACCGTTAATGATCAGATTAGGAAAGGAAAAGAACAGCACGGTTAATGATCAGATTAGGAATTGAATATAACAGCACGGTTAATGATCAGATTAGGAATGGAACAGAATAGCACGGTTAATGATCAGATTAGGAATTGAATAGAACAGCACGGTTAATGATCAGATTAGGAAAGGAATATAACAGCACGGTTAATATTCAGATTGGGAATGGAAACTAACAGACGGTTAATGATCAGATTATGAATGAAATAGAACAGCACTGTTAATGATCAGATTAGGAAAGGAATGTAACAGCATGGTTAATGATCAGATTAGGAATTGAATATAACAGCACGGTTAATGATCAGATTAGGAATGGAACAGAATAGCACGGTTAATGATCAGATTAGGAAAGGAATGTAACAGCATGGTTAATGATCAGATTAGGAATGGAATAGAACAGCACGGTTAATGATCAGATTAGGAATGGACACTTCCACTTGACAGGAAATCAGCTATATTGTATACTAACACGTATGCAAGTTAGAAAAGATCTGAAAAGTACATGCTTTTGTATTATAAAAATAGTCCAAAGAAAAAGCAGTGTTTTATTTTTTTAATGAAAATGTAAGAAGCAAACTTTAACTCATTCCGTATGTATTGCAAATGTGAACGCAATTTATCCTGTACGTCCATACACTAGACAATAAAATAATAAAATAATTAGAACTGCACAAATACATCATTTATACATTATATAAAGTATTTGATATGTGTATATTGTATAGTTAGAATGTTAGCGTGAACGTTATGAACAGTATTAACTTTCTTCAATCTCAGACAAACATTACATTACAAAATGGAATACATTCAAACTCAAACAGAGGCCGACCAGAACGAGACGTGACAAAAGGAAATTCATTCAACTACAGAATGCACATGACAAAACGGACTATCTTCAACCTGAGACAGATGTTCGCACCAGAAAGTTACATAACAAAATGGACTATATTCAACTTCAGACAAAGGCCTACCTGAACGTGACATTACAAAATAAAACTACGATCTAAACCAAGAATGAAACAAAGACTGCACCACCTCTTTTAATGTCTATTTTCTAACGAATTTATTTCGATTGTGATTATTAGATTACTAAAGATTTTGAGTGAAATGTTCACACAAAACATGAAAAAGCGAAGTACTAATCATGACACCAAAAAAATCGCGACTTTTAGATTCCAGTTTTAAAAAGTAGTTTGAAAAGGAACTCACATATATTGACAATTATAATTGTTACAATGTTAAAACTAAAAACGTCGCTAAAAAATGGTATTGAATGTTAAAAAAATAACGTTAAAAACAAAAAGATGGTTAAAAGTTAAAAACAAACGTCGCTAAATATAAAAAGCATCTGCGTTGTTTAAAGTAACATAAAATGTCGCTAAAAGTTAAAAAAAAATGCGTTATTAGTTAAAATGATATTAAAAAATCATTGATTAAAATGTGACTTGAAAAAGGGCTTTATCGTGCATATTATACATGCAATATTTTATGAAACATGCTATCACTCTATATTCGCTAAAAGGAAAATTCAAATGCGGTGTGTGTGTGTGTGTGTGTGTGTGTGTGTGTGTAATAATTGATTGTGGCGTTTTAATGCACTAATTGAGATCACTATGAATTGTTCTTTGCATATTTAATCAAGAAAAAAAATGATAATATCTTAAATCAAGGAATTTTCCAAAATTCCTTGCTTAAATGAGGTCTTCAAACTTTTTTGACAATTTATCGCCGTTTCTGACAGATTCCTACCGAGTTTATGTAAATAGTTTTCAAATAACAATGTATACTCAATTATTATTATATGCTGAACCCATAACAATGGAAATAATAACACAATTAAACAGCTGCAGATGTTTATTTTACTCGATACAACAGAAATATAAAGATAGTTTACCGGTGTGACATATTTTCAGCACGTCATCAGAATCAGATATATCGTCGAACATGCACACGTTTTGGAAAAATAATAATTTTTAACTGTTGTTTTTAAAAATAATGTATCCACAAATTATATTAAAATATGGATACGAATTATTTTTAAACATGTTATTATCACAGTAATAAATTGTATAGAACATATCAGTAAGTATGTAAGACAATATATAAGGTAAGTTTCTTTTTAAATATGCAAATTGCAATACATGTTGATTGAGATCAGAACATTTAACCATCAAAGTTACTATCAGGCACACCTGCAGCCAGAAATTCGCTGTGTCAGCCGGAACCTTGTCGGGATTTGGTATCAACCGTGTATTTAGTACCCTGTACAAGGAACCAAACTTACACATTCATTCACTTTAATTGCCACATCGTTTATAAGACCTAACCATTGCTTTTTAAAAGCAGCCAACTTGTTTTTGTGTACGCGGTCGAACGTTATAAGGCTGCTTAACGCCAAAATTTGCTTAGTACGTAGCATAAGTAGGTGCCTCGTATATTGTACACTTCATAAGTCGGTGTATTGCATCATTTAGCGGTATTCTAGTAACATTAAATAATACTACTATCCATCTATTTCAGGGTTGTTTTTAATTTTTATCGTTGTTTACACTTCACAAATAAACTAAGGATTTTTCCGTTTTAGAACTTTATCTTCATCTCACGATTTTTTATGACATATGACAGCTGTTTCTACGGTGTCCCGCTAGGGCCATCGTTCTATCGCTTTGTCAACAAGCACACGCGATGCCACGATAGCACGATGACACGATGGTGATGACGCGATGACACGATGACACGATGGTGATGGTACGATGACACGATGGTGATGACACGATAGCACGATGACGATGACGCGATGACACGATGACACGATGGTGATGGAGCGATGCTACGATGACACGATGACGATGACGCGATATTACATCGCGTCATCGTCATCGTGCCATCGTGCCATCACCATCGTGTCATCGTGTCATCGCGTCATCGTCATCGTGCCATCGTGTCATCACCATCGTGTCATCGTACTATCACCATCGTGCTATCGTACTATCGTGCCATCACCATCGTGTCATCGTGCTATCGTAGCATCGCCTTCCTGTATTTAAGTGGGATTCTTATAATAGTATCGGAAGGTATAGTTATGTGTTTATATTTAAGTATGTACATGTTAGTCATTCAACTCGTTTTGTGTTTATGTGTTTAAATATGCATATTACTGCAACTTTGTACTTTGATGAGAAACTGTGTATAGTCTTATTCTCCTCCTCCTCCTCCTCCCTTTCCTTCTTCTTCTACTTCTTCTTCTATAACTAGAAATGGAAAATCAAGAGGAACGCTTACTCGTGTACTTTATTTTAACACGACAATGAATATATAATAAAATAATTAATGTATTTAAATGAATTCCAAAGTTTTAGTCTAGTTGTCTAGACGGTATTAGGTTCGGCATGATACTCATGTGTGCCAGCACTGAACAGTTGTTGAAAACGACAATAAACACCCAACAATACAATACAATGTACATTCAGTCATATGTCACTTGAACAATGAACTTGTTCACTTTTCTCTTACCATTTGATTGTTGTGTTGATGTTTTAGCGTAATTGTTATGCTATCGAGAGCTAGCAGACGATCAGAGTGTCGTGGGTTTGATCCCCCGCCACGGTTATGTGTGAGACGGACACTATATTCGTATATGCTTAGTACTGTTACTACCCAAGAATACACCGAACGTGATTTATAATATTAACTTGTGTCACATCAATGTGAAATAAATACATTTAAAAGTAAGTGTTATTAGACAATCAGTTAAACTCATTTGTGCAACTAACTGATATCTTTCCAGTTTTACATGGTACAGGAAATAATTAATTGGGACAACTTGTCTTTTGATGGGACGAGTTGTCTTTAAATAGGGGACAAGTTGTCTCGAAACTTGGGACGAGTTGTCTCAAAATGTGGGACGAGTTGTCTTTGGGGCGACTTATCCATAACACTTTTGAAACAGTGGTTAGAGACGAATGACAATGAGACTGACATTTTTTTATTAGTCATCACGGAGAATGTTGTATGTTACTGGCGGGTATTCAAACTCATGACCCCTGGATTGACAGTTATACACGTAACCAACTGATTGAACAGGGCCCGTCTTTACCATGTATGGCCAATCCACTTTGAACAGTGCTCACTAATTCCTAATTGGGTGTTTAACTACCAAAAATATTTTCTTACTCGACACTCGACTTTCTTGCTCAATACTCAGTTTTCTTACTAGACACTCGTCTTTCTCACTTGACACTGAACTTTTTCACTCGACATTATTTACGTTGTACTATTCGTCTATTAGCCCTCGATGGCATAAACTGAGACTAAATATTCAAATAAAACATTGTTTTAATAATCTTTCTTTTAACTGTTAAGAGTCGAAGAATATAGTTATATATTAGCCACACTGAGGCAAACGCAGGCACTTTCCTCCTGTATAATTTGTGGAGTTCCACATCTTTATTAGTGTTTTTTGTAAAAATAATATAGTTATTGTAGAGATTGTGATTTTGACGTTAATATCATTATAAATCGCTCATGCGACCTAACCAATATCAGAAATCACCGGCTTATCGTGTGTAGCTACCACCGTGAATGCGGTGTAGTAGCCGTTTATGTAACGTATACGTTGGACGAGCGAAATTAGGGTACAATTTTCGAAATTTTTAACTGAATCGCATTCCTGGATACAAATGCGTATCTAGGTCAAACACCGTTCGTAGTTAGTATATTTCATATAAAGGAATGCTTTTGAACGCATTTGTAATTGATGATGAGTTTCAATTACATCACGTATTGTCCGTTGTATTCCGAATTAGGAAAACAGTGCATGCTTGAGAAAAAGTTGTTGATGTATCTCGTCTTGTAACTGACATTACCTAAAGCTGCATTAAAAATTATACAACATTGTTATATTGTGTAAATATATATGTATGAATATGAGTTTAGGCCGGAGGACTTTGTCAAATGTAATTAAAATTGTGAAGCTGTTGTGTGTGCATTTACTTCGTGATTAAACTTTACTAATAAACTTATATAGGAAAATGTTGTTCTGATATGTTTATACAAAAAAACTGTTTTAGGTCTGTTATTAAGCATTATGAAGGTAGATAGATTATGTAGCTTAAATATGTGCAGCTCATTTAAATTACATAAAGGTAGTCTATTTCAGTACCTGATACCTGCCGATTCAGATTTGTTGTCCCGTTATCTTAACGCATGGAAGTCCCCGCCTATCCCACAATTCACAGCAAGCTAATGTGTTAATAAACTGTGACGTGTTTCAACTTCCGCCGCTAAAGCAACCGACCAATCAGCGCGCCCGTATGTTACTGCAATGTAACTGTCCCTGGTCCGTTTCTACAGGCTAGCGGAAATATTATTCGTTTGAAAGTATGATTCTTGGTTATGCAATATAAAGGGAAAAAAATATGAAAAAAATAGTCAGCCTTAGAAATATGTACAAATCATTTGATTTTTTAAAACATAGCTCAACTGGGTCCTCTATTAGATTGGATTACAAATTATCTCCAAAACAGAAAGCAACATGTTATTCCTGGCCATATATCAGACACTACCTCAGTTGAGGCTGGACTTCTGCAAGGATCAACACTCGGGCCTATTTTATTTTTAATCTACATTAATGACATTGTCTCCCAAATAAACTGTCAAATTAAATTGTTTGCAGATTATACTAGTTTATATTTTAAAGTAGATACACCCGAAAATGCTGCTACAATGATCAATCGTGACTAAGACACTTTTAACCAGACCGCGGCGTGGTCTAGTGGTAGAACGTCCGCCTCGCATGCGGAAGGTCGTGGGTTCAATTCCCGGCCGGGTCATACCAAAGACTTTAAAAATGGTACTAGAAGCTTCCTCGCTTGACGCTCAGCATTTAAAGGAGAGTTCTAGGTCTGGTCGGCCCGGTGTCAGTATAATGTGACTAAGTGGGGTATCATACCATGTGTCTGCGGCATGATATTCCAGTGTGACAGACACAGCGGGGCCCGATTAGCTCAGTCGGTTACGCGTCTGACTGTCAATCCAGGGGTCGTGAGTTTGAATCCCCGCCCGGCAACAGTCTCCGTGATGATTGATATACGACATTGTGTCTCATTATCATTCGTCTTTCACCACTGATTCAAGTGGGGAAGTTATCAGTTACTTGCGGAGATGGGGTGTGCTCGAGTACTGGTAAATCCCAGGAAACAGTGGTTAGGTTAACTGATCGTCTGTTAGCCCTCGATGGCATAAAAATGACGCTAAATATTCAATCAATCAATCAATCAATCAATCCAGTGTGACAGCGCTTAGAATACTGTCTCAAGTAGACAACGTCGCGATATGACTGAAAAATTGTTGAAAGCTACGCTAAACACTATACAACAACAACAACAACAACACTTATAACCACTGGGCAAACATATATCTAGTTACTTTTAATCCTATGAAAACCGAATCAATGGTTATTTCGAGGAAAATTAACAAACCTGTTTACCCTAACCTTATAATGAATAATGTACCCATCAACGAAGTAAACACTCATAAACATTTAGGTCTAACTTTATCTTCAAGTGGAACATGGCACGAACACTTTCATAGTATTTAAGAAAGGGCTCGGAAGAAAATTAATATTATGAGAAAATTTTAGTTTCAATTAGATTGAAAATCATTAGAAATTATGTATCTAACATTCATAAGACCCATCTTGGAATACGCAGATGTAGTCTGGGATAACTGTACCCAACACGAAGAACAAGAACTAGAATCCATTCAAACAGGAGCAGCTAGAATAGCAACTGGAACTACTAAACTAATCTCAATTCAAACACTTTATCAGGAAATTGGCTGGGAATGGTTAATACATAGATGTAAAAAACACAAATTGTCCTTATTTTATAAAATGACTCACAACCTTGCCCCATCTCCTCTTACTGCTCTAATCCCTGCAAACATCGGTAATACAGTTACGTACAACCTGCAAAATTCAAATGACAACCGTACATTACCATGTTATACCCAGCTTTTTTTACAAATCTTTTCTTCCCTCGACAACAAGGGACTGGAACGAACTATCAATAGAAATTAAAAAACTCAGAATCAATTACAGTTTTAAGAATAAACTCAATAGCAACCGACCGATTAGTCCAAAACACTTTTATGCAGGGAAGAGATTATCACAGATCCAATACACTCGCCTTAGAACATACTGTAGTCCTCTTAATTATCTTCTATACACTAAAAACTTAATTAACAGCCCACTTTGTACATGTGGATTAATAGAAAACACAGATCATTACCTTTTCATTTGTTCTTTGTATACGGAGCAGAGAGGCATTATGTTACAAAAAATACGAGAATTAAACATACAACCAACTGTAAATACACTTTTGTTTGCAGATCCCTTGTTATCCATTAAAATCAATACAAGCTTATTTCTAACAGTACAATACTATATAACAGCATCAAAAAGATTCAAGTAACGCATAAACCACTTAACAGTTAAATTTTTTAAATTCTTTCAAATCTTAATTTTTTTCGATATATCTGTACATAATTGACCATACCATTAAGTCCCCCAATGGCTATTCCTATTCCTGTTGAGACGAACAGCAAAATTCCACCCATATCTATCTCTCCCCCCCCCCCTTCTCTCTCTCTCTCTCTCTCTCTCTCTCTCTCTCTCTCTCTCTCTGTTCGTTACAATATGCAAAGTTTCTTGACATATTCTATTAAGATAAATATATCTCTATATATAATATGTAAGAACATCTTCAGATCCTTATACTATCATTCATTGATATATATATATATAAATATATAATTGTAATACTGTCACATATTTAATAGATTTATTTTGGGAGATAGATTCACAAAAGCTGTAAACTTTCTTCTGAATCCCTTTCATAATTGTATACACATGTGTTAACTTATATGTTATATTTTCAATGTAATTGTATACTATTTGTGAATAAAATATGTTTAAACTAACTGAGGTCTTTCTGTTTTATCCTTTGGCGATATGAACTCGTATAATACCAGCTAGTGCCACTTTGAAGTATTGCACTACTATTTAAATACATAATATACTTCATGACTAAAAAAACAATCTATTTCTTCAGTAAACTCAAATATGATAAGAAGAGACAGTTGCTATCAGATAGAGTATTAAAGTCCGTTTAACATTCACTCACTAGTTCCGTTGTTATGTAAGACGCTGAGCTTGTGGTATCTGGTTTAGATGATATGATTACTGCACTATGGCAGTTTCATGACTCGCGAAATGGTAAGTCAGATATCTTACCACATACTGAACAAGAGTTTGTCCTATATTTTTGAGGAAGGGGCATACCAGAAGAATTGTTTTTCTCATATTAAATATCGTCCCATTAGTGCAACAATGTATGTTGTTGTATACTGTAAGTTGTTTAACTTCAATAACAGACGTCCCATTAGTACACTAAGTGCAAAAAAATAACATGTTAGTAATGGGTAAAATCATGTGATTTTTCATCATTAAGTATGTTTTTTAAAAATATAAATCCATAGTTCGATCCTTATTAGCTGAAACCGCTCAATTTGTAGAAGAAGTCTCATAAACATCGGCGGTACGGTTTCTTTGGCAATCGTTTTGATTTTTTTAAGAAAAGATATTATACATTTATAAACTGGTTGATCTGTTGTTATATATTATCATATTTTCAGGAATTTGTTAGAATTCTCCGACATTGGTGTAAAAATTAAAATTTTCTAGTTTGAAGTAAAAACAGCAGTAAATCAATAAAAAAGATATATAATTAGTTAGAATATTAGTTATATAGTTTGTATGTGTTTGTAAAATGAAACAAAAGAAATTGTTGCTACCGTTAAAATCTCGTTCATCTTTTAAAATTATACATGTTTTTGAATGGCTTTATATCTTTTAAAGCCATAAATATACGTATGGTGTGTAAATATGATGAGGTCACTTGTGTTAACACTATCTCGTTCTATGATGTGGCGGCGTGGCTAGGGTCACTAATTAACCCGGTTCTCCTGGTCGTTCTAATACCACGATTCCTCATGCCGTTGGTATCTTTGTGTTTTACGTATTATAATTATGTATTTTATGCTTTTTTATGAATTTTAAAGATTTTTCAGTGGATTATTTATGGTAATCAACCGTTTCAAACAGTGAAATTATAAAAAATGTATTTTAACTTTTTTGTCCTTGCATTGGGCCTATTACCGGTAATTTAAAAAAAAAGTATTTAAAAAAAGTGTAAAGCTATTTTAATTTCTTTTATTAATCCAATAATGGCGAATTGAGTTAAAAAAATTAACAAAAAATTATGTAAATGCATAAATTAAAAAGAAAATTTGTTTGTTTTGGTGTAATATCAAATAAAATATCATCTCGTGATCACCAAAAATGATATTCTCACGAGTGACTTTTGGTGATCGCTTGATGAAATATAATTCGATGTTACACCAAAACAAACAAATATTCTCTATATAATAATTATATTTATGGCGTTATGGTGTCTGTGCTCCCTGTGAATGGCTACAACTCCATCATGTTTTTATCCTGCTGAATGTTTTGTCGGCGGAGGGAAATATAACAACACGAATTTTGCATTGAATGCACGTTTACATCTGTGTACATGTATAGCTGTACAAACACCACTAACTTGTTTCTAACGTACAATATAAAATTATATAAAAACTAGCAAACAACGACACGTGGATAATAGAAAGTAGAAAGTTACTATGTCTCTTCCTTGCACTCGTACGTGCCATATCAATATGTATATAAACATTGCATGGATTTAAATATTTGCCACGTGACAAGCCAATTTTTCTTGGGTCAAATCTTGCATTTTAAAGCCGTTATATGACCGGTTATTAAAAGACATGATAATCTTACAAATAATAAAAATCACATATTGATTCAGCTGGTCTTTGCAACTGGAACTAATTGACATTATTATTTGCATACTTCATATAGAAGGAAATGCAACAACAATATAATTGCTTGATTGAATATTCAGCGTCATTTTTATGCCATCAAGGGCTAACAGACGATCAGTTAACCTAACCACTGTTTCCTGGGATCTTGAAAGGTTAACCAGTACTCGAGTACACCCCATCTCCGCACTTGAATCAGCGGTGAGAGACGAATTATAATGAGACACAATGTCGTATATCAATCATCACGGATACTGTTTCCGGGCGGGGATTCGAAAGCACCACTAAAGCACTATGGTCAACTAAATAAACATACTAAATATGATTACAAATACAATACGTCATAGTGAAGAAGTGTCAATAGGGGTACCGCCTTGGAACCGTCTCTTAGAAATAGATTACCTACATAATATATATGAATATTTACAGTAAATAATTAAAGTGCTCTTCTGAAATTTAACAACTGTATGCCATTGTGGGTCAAACATGCAGGCTAACGAGATGGCCAGACGATAAGAAATAAGTTATAGAAAATACCATTTAAGCATTTAAAAATGCTGTGCAAAACTTCGTCTGATTATACAAACCAAACGATGGAGTAAAACTGGCCCATGTCTTGAATAAAAATACTGTAATACTTTAGCAAACATATCTTAATTCAAAGTTAACTCAGAGAGTCAGAGAGTCTTCAGATATTTTCTATTCGATATGATTGATGTCCTTTTACAATATCAGTCACATGTGCTCTGTGGCGGCTTTAAAAAGTTGCCCCGTTACCTTTACTCGTTGTTATTATTTCATCTCCTTTTGGTCTATTGGTCTTGATCGTTAAAATTGTGGTTCGAAAATAGGTTAAAATCTGTGTTAGGAGTACTGTACTGTTAGGCTATATGGAACGATACTATGGTATTTTTGGTAGGTATTCTGAACAAATTACATGTACAGTAAAATCCATACCTGACAGAAGCTTTAGCTGACTGGGTACATAACTTTCCTGTTGCTCGTCGGTTTTGATAGCTTATTAGACATGTATCTGGCCTCTAACCTAAGGTACATAAATTATATATGCATTTTTGTACCTACCTTCATAAAGAAGGATTTCTCCTTTTTACTTCGAAAATGACAGAAAAAAATGTTAGAAAGATAGTTTGACAGGGCGGTTTAACTCGTAGTAGCTGCACTATATAAATTGCTCAATATAAGTTACCGTAACATGCAATTTGGTAACCTTAATTGCACCAGTTGTTTTAGAATCGTGGGAAAATAAAAACGATATTCTTATAAACAAAGTGTGTTATTTTGAAATATAATGTTGTTAAAAAAATTGCTATATATACATTATATCAAAGAACGAATGAACTAATAGGGTTTTACGGCGTACCTACACATTATAGGTTATTCGACGCAAACACGGAAGATTCCAGGTTCACTCTACATGTACAAAAATAGCAAATTAACATACATATTAAAAAGATACACCAACAAATGAATATGTAGAATAAACCCAGAACCTTGATACCTGCAGAACTGCAGTGTTTCAGCAAATTATATCATATTACTCAAACTGTCGCATCCTACGACATGCATGAGCCATAGTGATCCTATTCTTGCCATCACTCATATGACTCCCCGGAACACACAGGGGTTGTCAATTTAACCACAATAGTGAACATGACAAAACAAATTATAAAAGGTACATAACACACATTCGGAGTATTCCCACCCCTCTGCAGAGATTGGCAGTGATTCTATTCTTAGTCGGTATCACAAGGATTTTATATCATAGAAAGGTTGACTTAAGGTCAACTACCACCATTGCGTTTTCCAAAGACTTACATTATACCGTTTGGCAACATTTTCACTATTTCTATCATTCGCGGACCAAAAAGTCCTATATCGTATTAAAGTACTATTCTAGACTCAAATGTTCCAAAAATGGGGTCAAAAGTATCACTTTTTACCGCTTGTTGCCCCCTGAAGTCGGATACCCCCACTTTCAGCGTGAGAAAAAAGTAAATTACTTTCCATACAGTTTCCTTAATAAAATGAATTTAGTCAGTCACAGAAACATAATTTTATTTTTTTATTGACACAAACATAATAAACTTACATTTTATTGTGATCATTTGCCAGTTTGATGTTTTCATCCAACCAGATTTAAGCTTACTATAAAAATATATGCCCTGAACGTCCATATACTTTTTTCAGGCAATCAGAGAGCTCATCTCAATGGTGGTAGCTGACCTAAAATACCTCACTGAGATAATTGCTTCCGCGTCTAGTTACTGCATATAATGGAGGTAATATACATATCAGATACTAAAAACAATTATTATAATGTATAAAGATAAGATTTCTTTGGTCGTCCTATTCCGCCCATAAACAAATGAACAAGAAAAGTTGCTCGACAAAGTGTAACAAAATTTGCAAATTAACGAATATTCGTCCAACGACGATATTCAGCCGAATATAGTTGTAACCGTGCATAACGAAGGTTAAAACACAGTTGTCAAGGTTACGTTCTTGTTAATACCAGGCGTGAGTAGTTCCTTTTTTTTATCTTTTAGTTTTTAAACGTGTATGCGGAATCCATGAAAATGACATTGTGACTGAAAAACATGTAGATATACCGTGTAGAAAAAGAACCAAACACTATGTTTTGCAAACGTGCTTTCAATTACAGGGTAAAATAAATAGACAAACAATAGGAATATGTACATAACTGAACCACATTCGTTGCAAAATATACATATACATTATGGTGGAAAATGTAAATCTCGCATAACGGCACAATTCATATTCAAAACAACTCATATACTAATATATAACTCACATATGCGTGTTTCTCCGCTACATGTCAATATATAATTCATGCCCATTTTTCATCAAGAACTTTGAACAGAATAAACTGTACCCTGCCAGTCACAGAAAGACACACAATGATACTATTCATTTTGTAAAAGAGCGAGCCAAGAACTTGAATAGTGTTATATACATTGAAAAGGAGAATACTACCAAATTAGGTTTTAAAATCAGACTACATTGTAACTCTACAAAAACATTAGACTGGAACCAGTTTGCGAATATTTTCAAACTTTTCACTTAAACAAAACGTACATATTTAGTAAAATAACTATTAGTACATAACTATAGTTTAAGCATATTTTATTGCCATATAAACACATATTACAATATTTATCATGCATATAAGTCAAATACAATTGAAGGCAAAAGGGTCTGGCCACAAGTTCTCTCAACATTAGATTCGGCCATTCCCTTTCAACTTTATTTTGCAATTTTTGACGATTGTAAAGATATATAACAATCCTGGCAGGTAGATATGAATGACATGAAGTATAATTAATGAAACATGCATGCGTACTCACGCAAACACACACGGATACACGCACGCACGCACACATACACACACGCACACGCGCGCGCACACTCACACGCACATCCGTATGAACGTAGGCACACACGCTCGCACACATATAAATATACACAGACATCCACAGACAAACATACATACACGCACACACATATGAATGTATATTGAGGTATTAACTGAAAAGCGGGAATCATAATATTCTATGATGCGATTTTTTTTTTTTTTTTTGAAATTAAATATTAAATTACATGTATTAGAACACACACGCACGCACGCACTCACTCACGCACGCGCGCGCACGCGCGCACGCACGCACACACACACACACACACATGTATATAAAGTATAAAGTATTATCTGGTTGATCACTGATATTCGCGCGATCGGTTATGGTGTGGTAGATGTTATAGAGTTAGGGGAGACTAACAAAATATTATAATGAAATTAATTATTGGAATCTTCTGGATTCGTGAATGAAAGTTTGAACACTTTCGAAAAGATTTATGTTGTCTTCATACGAATGCTCGTCTGATCCATATAATAGCTTTTTGACATTGATGCGATGTTGAGATAACTATGTAGTATAGAACTATTTTTAACCTTGAAATGTACGTGAGTTGGAATATATTTGTACGAGTATGTAGCATGGTAAATCATATTGGACGAGAAACCTTGGGCGATCCTGGTTTCGGCAGGCGGTAACCCGTCCAGAAAGTGACAATAACAATGCGTGTGATTTAAACAAAACAACATATAGAAGCTTTTCAGTCGTGACCAAACATAAGTTAGTACAATAATATGAGTGTGTGTTATGTGTAATACGACTTCCAAGTAAGCCAATATTTTAACATAATGACAATCAATAAAGTGGTACAAATTGGTTAACCATTATCAACTAAAACAAGATTAATAAGTAGTGTTGCAGATAGTCCATGCCTTTATTTTCAGCTCTGAAACAGGAACGGCGGACAAAACAATGAAGAACTCCCAGGGGTCGGGGAGATCTGGGGAACATGGTCAATTATTTTTAGGGATCTTGGGAACATTAACCATTACTTTCAGGGGATCCCGGGATCAGAGGCTTTATTTTAGAGATCTTGGGAATATTTATGACAATAAAATATGTTTAAACTAAACGTTAGATACCTGAATAGTATGGTTCTAAAAACGGAATTGTTTACTTTATTCGCAGAAATTGTTTACACAGTATCAATTAAATATAGGAAAACAATTCAAAATATCGATAATGTCAAAATTCCATGTTGTTTGACGCATGGGTAAATGACACAATCCGCCTCACAGAGTATGTATGAAATGTACTAAATTCGAGGTGCCAAATGATGCTTATCATTCAATATATTTTGATGGAATCATAGAATATGATCGTATATCTGGATCATAGATAGTATGTATATGCAGTTTAGTTTACTGGTATTAAGCACAAACATAAAACATCGAATATGGCACCAGACATGTTTTATAGCAAATAATCGATTTATAAAGCACACTTTTATCTACTCGATAGCGGTGCAACCCGTCACATTTTCTCGAATGATTGAGCAACGGTTATATTCTTGGTCAAAACACATGACCGGTTAAAAAAGTTTATACATTGCCGCTGATATCAGCTATATCTGTTCTTTAATTGCGTAAAACATGACATTCATATCATTCGTGTTGGCAATCAGCAGGAAGTGCCGTGTTCTCCTGCGCACTGATCACCGATAATGCGGTGTAGTAGCCACATATAATTTATGTAACATATACGTTGGACGGGGTGAGTTACTGCCTACCGGTACCAGTATTGCCACACTTGAGTTATACAGGTAGACGTGTGTTGAAATGGAGTTAGAGCCATTGAATAACGATGGTGACGATGCTGAGAATAATGAAAGTGGAAAGAAAGCAGAGTTAGAAAATAAAACATTGGATAAAAGAGACAATTGGGGAAGTAGAGTGGAATTTTTACTGGCCATCATAGGGTTTACAGTGGGAATAGGAAGCATATGGAGGTTCCCAATATTATGTGCGAGAAATGGCGGCGGTGCGTTTCTGATACCATTCTTTTTCTTTATGATAACGTGCGGTGGACCCCTATATTACATCGAAGTTTGTCTTGGACAGTTCTGTGGGAAAAGTGCTGGGGCAGCGTTTGAGTTCTGTCCGCTATTTAAAGGTAAGATTGAATCATTTATAAAGTTTTTAGAAGAAAAGGAATGTTAAATTAATGATTGAATTATTATTTTCAATGATAACATTAGTACGTTTGATTGTAACCGGAATAGAATAGTACAGAATTAAATTTTCGTATAAGCAAACAATGTTGAAGAACAAATGAAAAGTTAACCACAATCGGAAGATCAAAAAGGAATGACACATGTATGAGCAGCTTGCAAAAACTTGTCATTTGAATTTACTAAGTATGTTTTACTATTTTGTACCTTAAAGTTGATTATCTATGGTAGATGATTTCTACCACGTCGTGCGGGCGGGGCGAAAACACGAAAGCACTAAAACACGAAAACTCAACAACTCCACATATTTTACACGAAACTGAACGTTTAGAGGTGCCAACATTATTAATTTGTCGAGCTGTCGTGTTGGCGGTTATATATGTTTCTCGTGTTGGTACCTTTTATTTTGTCGTGCTGTTGTATTGGCAGGTATAAATATGTCGTATTGGTACCTATTATTTTGTCGTGCTAATGTCTTTTCACCCCGCCCAAACGTTATCGTGACATATATATTTTTTATGATGACGTGTTGGTGAAGACACGATAAACAACTCCTTAATCATATATATATAGGATAAATAAGGTACAACTCATACCGATGACTCATTGAGAAATAGCAAAATAAAATTCAACTAGATGTGTAAAATTGAGATAATGTTCTAAAATTGTAGGTTTATTTCTGCCGATTATCATTATTAAAAACAACACTATTATCCCTATTTTCACTTTTCTATATGTATACATTTGGACATATTATGTATATTTTATGTTTTGTTATGTTTATGCTCATGTGGTGGCAATTTGTCTTTATAATGGTTTTTCTCCTATTGGACATAATTATATTTTCTAATTTTACACTGCCAATAAGACGACAATTTGGCTTCGATGTTTTCATGGCCAATAGTTCAATATATGATGACTAAGTTAGTTTTCTGACGCATTTCCTTATTTCATTAGCTCACCTAACAGGTCCGATGGCCCATGATCGCCCTCTGTGTCTGTCGTCCGACCGTCTGTCCGTCGTTAACTTTTGCTCGAACGACTTCTTCTTTTTGTGATGCGTACTTACAAAGATTTCTCTTAAATTTGTTCAAACTATGACCATGGGTTCAAATTTGGTTTCGCCACAGGCGCTTATAAGGATCCCCCCTCCCCCCTCCCCCCTCCAAAAAAAAAATTCCTCCGAAAGTGCAAGTGTTCTGCAGCTTTGATATTGTTCAGCAGCATGTAGTATCATCTAATGAGTTTCTCTCATTTAAGACAAGGTCCTTTAATTGGGATTTAACATCCATAACGAATCAGCAGGACCGAAATGGAATAAAATATGAATTTCAAAAACTTTAATTCGTTTATATTTTATATATATTATCCCTATCAGTAGCGGTTTTGAGTGTTGTTGGTTTTTTTAAATAAAGGGGATAGGATCTATTAGGATGATCCAATCCAGTCAGAGAACTTTGAATTTTACAAAGGAATACCATAGGAAACCTGTGATTTCTATTTCTAACGTACAGTTTAGGAATTATCTTAAAATCTGTAGTATTGTTAATATAATCTAGAGATCTGCAGTATTATTTAATATAATCGAGAGATCTTTATAATCTATAGATCAGCAGTATTGTTTAATATAATCTAGAAATCTGCAGTATTGCTTAGTGTTAACAGTTGAGACCGGGAATTTTAAAAGGTATTCAATATCCATAAAGGGCGAGAAGCCCCTCCCAGAAAAGGATAACGTGGTCAATTTTAAAAATCTTCTTTTCAAGAACTGGTTTTTTTTTCGTATTTGGTTTAAAAATAATCCATATGGGCATGGGTTTTAAGTTGGTCACATGAAGGGGCTATGATCGATTGGGACCCAATAGAGTGACATTAAAATTTACATGGAGGTGTAACTAAGTATAAGCTATGAGAAATTTCATTGAAAATGCATTGCTATTATGAAATACTATGCCGTTAATAGTATTTTCAAAACGCATCACACTGTAATGCCTAACCTATCCGAAGTTTTTTGTGCCTAAAGTACACTCATTTACATTAAAAATAGAACGCTTTGATAACGCATTTTATTTTAATTTTACTGACTTTTGTAAAAACTTTAAGTAAGGCATGTTGTTTACATGATGGGTCATACAATACTATGTAATAATATGCATTTTAAAGTTTAAAAAAAACAAACGTTTATAATAACCACAGCTGAAATTATGTCATTATATTGTATTACATTTTGAATAGCAACTTATTTTTACGAGAATCGCGTTAAGCCGAGCATCGTGCGAAGTGCACTTGATTATTAATTTAGTTTGTTCATTAATATAATTTTATTGTTAAGCAGGTTCTTGTTTCAAATTTGAAGGTCGTACACATCCTAGTACATTTAAAAGTAAATATATACTTTAAGAAAAATAAAGGGAAATGCACGTATAGTAGTTTGAAAATTTAATTAGAGTGAAAAAAAGAGTCGAAAATAGAAAAAGCATGTGAAGATATATGTATTGCCTCTTGCAAAACCGTTCCTTTGCAAATATTAGAATTCAGTTGAATACAACTCTGCCGTAGTGCAAACCATTTATTATATATCTTCAACTTCATAAAGTGACAGCTTTCTATTTACTGTTATCTTAGTGTATAACCTAAGCTTACTACAACGTATCTGGACACATTTGACTGCATCGGGTGAAAAAAGGTGATGCTGCTGTATTAATTATGAAAAACCTTGAACGGTCTGATGAGTGTTAGGTTATGCAGCCGCCACTTGAAGACAATGACAGAGCAAGTGTTGACACTACATATATGTACTGGTTATGAGTTATACTCTATAGCAGTAGGTGAACAAACGTATTTCAGTTCAGTCTTGTGTGGTGTACGGTATCTTATACTCTTTTGTAGTGTCAGGACTGTCGTGTGTGGGGTATGTCAAGTAAAGTGTTGGTTTGATGTTCATAAGCGCAAGATGCATATTGTAGAAGAGGGAAAGGCGGCTGGTCTTTAGAACTGACCCAGCCCTCCCTCAGTAAGACCTGAGCACGTTGGTTGGCCAGTTGCTTCAATGAAAGTCACAGTTTTGGTAATCGTTGAAGTATTGGACAGGCATCGAATTTCCCGATATTCCACCCAAATTTTATTGATCCAATACTGATGACCTGTATCCAAGGAATGGTCGTAACATGGACTTGTAAGCAGCTTTATTTGTATTTTGTTTTTGCAAAATGAAGGTTTCGTTTCCGAAATCTAAGTTTCTGCATTTGCTGACGATATTGTTGATATGTGGTGATCAAGGTGGGTTGAACATAACGCAATGCCATGGTAGGTAGCTATGCTGACTGTGTGGTGAGGTGGGTTGAATATAATGCAATGCCATGGTAGGTAGCTATGCTGACTATGTGGTGAGGTGGGTTGAACATAATGCAATGCCATGGTAGGTAGCTATGCTGACTGTGTGGTAAGGTGGGTTGAACATAACGCAATGCCATGGTAGGTAGCTATTCTGACTGTGTGATGAGGTGGGTTGAACATTATGCAATGCCGTGGTAGGTAGCTATGCTGACTGTGTGGTGAGGTGGGTTGAACATAAAGCAATGCCATGGTAGGTAGCTATTCTGACTGTGTGGTTGGTGGGTTATGGTGATTGTAACTTGTACTTATTAACAATTGTCCTGTCCATTATCAGATGATATGATACACTAAAACTTGGTTGAAGGACATCTTCCATGTCTTCTCCCATTCCACAAGTCACGGTCATCCTGCATCTCCTGCTGACTTTATTATTCTTTAGATGATAATGTCATCAATCAACAATTACCCTCCTATTGGATCAGACACTAACATGAATAAAGACAATAAATAAAAGAGGTCTTAAACAGCACCTTGTGTGTGTGTGTAGGGGAGTGGGGGGGGGGGTCGGAATCTGTTATGGATTCCAACAAAAGGTCCCAATATTTCAGTACTTCAGTAGTGTCCTATTGCTTTTGGAAACCTTGTCCGTTTTTGTTGCGTCTCTCAAGATCTTCGAGTATGAAAGCCACGATTGTAATTAAACAAGATTTAATAACAGCCAGATTTACCAAAAATGTTGCTGACAACTATTTGTTCAAGGCGGTACAGCCAAGACAAGTCAGTGATACTGGACATCACTGGCCTTAAATTTTAACATTGTTTTTGCTTCCAATAGGATGGAACACATCTAGAGTATATGGGCTTGGTATAGATGAGTATTAATATAGGTTATATAGGTGATATGTCTTTAGCACAATTCTCCAGTAACTAAGGTTTAACAGTATCCCGACCAGCTACCTTGCCGGAATTAAGATCTTTTAGGGGATTATCAAGATTAATTAAAACGGAAGACCCCTACATACATAATATCTATTACAGAGTACCACATCATAACGTGTGACATTTTTTTGCAAACAACAATACCTACATGACTTTGTATAATAATTTTGATCAAGTCAATAAAGGAAAATACAGAAGAACGATCAGTTACAAAACGGCATATTTTCTCTCTTTTTTTACAATAAACTGTATACAATCAGTTACAATCACTTTATAACGTACAAACACCGTAGCAGTGATCTAGTGGTAGAGCGTCCGTCTTGCATGCGAAAGGCCATGGGTTCGATCACCGACCGGGCCATATCAAGGACGTGAGTAATGGTACTAGAATCTCCCTCGCTTGCCGCTCAGCATTTAGAGGAATGCTCTATGTCTGGTCGGCCTGGTGTCAGTTTAATGTGACTGGGTGGGGTATCATATCATGTGTCTGCGGCATGATACTTAAGTGTGGCAGCGCTCAGAATACTGTCTCAATGTGATTGAACGTTAAACACCATACAACAACAACACCATACAACAACAACAACAACAACAACAACAACAACAACAACAACATAACGTACATAATGAGTTCTTGGTGTCTCATCAAAGTTAATAATTATTATGTATATTTCAGGTATCGGGTATTTGATGGTAATCATATCTTTTGATATATTATGGTACTACGTGACAATTATGGGATGGATTCAGTACTATTTTGTCAACTCTTTCTACTCAGAGCTACCCTGGTCAACGTGCAACAACTGGTGGAATACAGACCAATGTAAAGGTAATGTTCGCGTTTCAAGACAGTAACACTAATAAAATGTAAAGGAATTGTCATGAACGTGTCAAAAAAGCAACATAACTTACATGTCTACTCTAATAAAATGTAATGGTAGAATTGTTATTCATGCTTCAAGAAAGTAGCATAACTCACATGTCTACTCTCATAAAATGTAAAGGTGGAATTGTTCTACACGTTTTAAGAAAGTAACATAACTCACACGTCTGCTCTTATAAAATGAAAAGGTGGAATTGTTCTACACGTTGTAAGAAAGTAACATAACTCACACGTCTGCTCTAATAAAATGTAAAGGTGGAATTGTTCTACACGTTTTAAGAAAGTTACATAACTCACATGTCACCTCTAATAAAACGTAAAGGTGGAATTGTTCTACACGTTTTAAGAAAGTAGCATAACTCACTTGTCTACTCTTATAAAACATAAAGGTGGGATTGTTCGACACGTTTTAAGAAAGTAGCATAACTCACATGTCTACTGTAATAAAACGTAAAGGTGGAATTGTTCTACACGTTTTAAGAAAGTAGCGTAACTCACATGTCTACTCTAATAAAATGTAAAGGTGGAATTGCTTTACACGTTTTAAGAAAGTTGCATTACACACATATCTACTCTAATAAAATGTAAAGGTAGAATTGCTCTACACGTTTTAAGAAAGTTGCATAACACACATGTCTACTCTAATAAAATGTAAAGGTAGAATTGTTCTACACGTTTTAAGAAAGTAACATCACTCACATGTCTACTATAATAAAATGTAAAGGTAGAATTGTTCTACATGTTTTAAGAAAGTTACATAACTCACATGTCTTCTGTAACAAAATGTTAAGGTAGAATTGTTCTACACGTTTTAAGAAAGTAATATAACTCACATGTCTACTGTAACAAAATGTAAAGGTAGAATTGTTCTACACGTTTTAAGAAAGTAACATAACTCACATGTCTACTCTAATAAAATGTAAAGGTAGAATTGTTTTACACGTTTTAAGAAAGTAACATAACTCACATGTCTACTGTTATAAAATGTAATGGTAGAATTGTTCTACACGTTATAAGAAAGTAACATAACTCACATGACTACTCTAATGAATCTAAAGGTAGAATTGTTCTACACGTTTTAAGAAAGTAATATAACTCACATGTCTACTCTAATAAAATGTAAAGGTAGAATTGTTCTACACGTTTTAAGAAAGTTACATAACTCACATGTCTACTGTTATAAAATGTAAAGGTAGAATTGTTCTACACGTTTTAAGAAAATTACATAACTAACATGTCTACTGTAATAAAATGTAAAGGTAAATTGTTCTACACGTTTTAAGAAAGTTACATAACTCACATGTCTACTGTAATAAAATGTAAAGGTAGAAGTGTTCTACACGTTTTAAGAAAGTTACATAACTCACATGTCTACTCTAATAAAATGTAAAGGTAGAATTGTTCTACACGTTCTAAGAAAGTAACATAACTCACATGTCTACTGTAATAAAATGTAAAGGTAGAATTGTTCTACATGTTTTAAGAAAGTTACATAACTCACATGTCTACTCTAATAAAATGTAAAGGTAGAATTGTTCTACACGTTCTAAGAAATAACATAACTCACATGTCTACTCTAATGAAATGTAAAGGTAGAATTGTTCTACACGTTCTAAGAAAGTAACATAACCACATGTCTACTCTAATTAAATGTAAAGGAAGAATTGTTCTACACATTTTAAGAAGGTAACATAACTCACATGTCTACTCTAATAAAATGTAAAGGTAGAATTGTTCTACACGTTTTAAGAAAGTTACATAACTCACATTTCTACTCCTCTGTATGTATTTTAGCGTGTTAAACAAAATATATAGATTTTTTTGCATCCTATAATTCATACTGAAATCAATTATCTTTTTCATAGATTTCCACTTAAGTAATCCATTGACACACATTTTAAGGCAACCAGAGGAAGAAGCCTTCAGAACGCGTAGAAATTGTTATCCTTAGCGGAGGTCATAACTACTTCAGCTACTACTACTACTACAGTATACTGGTACTTATCAATTACCATAGTAGTAGTAAAGGTTAAAGGTTGTATATATCACTCATTTATTTTTATTTGTGGATGAAGAACACAGGTGTATATACATATATCTAAACAGGAAATACCAGTATTCTTTAACCAGAATTTCAATGAATATGACATACGACCTTCAGCAACAGGCCCTATCTTACTATAGCTCTTAGATAGCTTTATATAGTATATAATGGAAAGGTAGAATCCATGATCCATGACCGATTTCGATCAAATAAAGTTATACCGTAAGTAGAAAATAACATATTAACATATACATCATGTATTAACAACAGATAAGTCGTGTTTTACCTATAAAATTAATATTTTACGTTCCTAGACGATTCAAAACCTTTGCTCTGCCTAGTAACTTCCTGTTGCACGGTGCAAATATCTTGTATGATTTTGACTGGTTATCAGGTGCCGTTTGATAGATGGCGTGAAATACGATTTCGGTCTCTCCGTACATGCACAATAACGTTAAATCATAGTTGAACATTATAAAACTGTAACTATTTAATTGTTTCCACCAAGGGTATATAATTTGACATGTTTTCATGTTGATTATGTTATATTTCTGATATATTCTAACCAAATTTCAAACCTTCATAATGTAAGGTTTACATTTTGGCTAATCATGCAATGATGACGTATTCACTCCATGTCAGTACCGGATGTGTACAGCCTTCGTAATTGTAGAAACTTGTAATTTGCGAAATAAATGCACGTTGTTTGCTTACTACTGTTTTCAAAGAGATCAACGTTAGACAGTAGGTTTATTATGATTTTGTCGACGGATTTAATATAGGGTATCTCCATTCACACCTATATATTATCCAAACCAGATATGGTTTGATGGCGTGAAATACGATTTCGGTCTCTCCGTACATGCACAATAACTTTAAATCATAGCTGAACATTGTAAAACAATAACTATTTAATTGTTTCCACCAAGGGTATATAATTTGACGTGTTTTCATGTTGATTATGTAATATTTCTGATATATTCTAACCAAATTTCAAACCTTCATAATGTAAGGTTCACATTTTTGGCTAATCATGCAATGATGACGTATTCACTCCATGTCAGTACAGGATGTGTACAGCCTTCGTAATTGTAGAAACTTGTAATTTGCGAAAAAATGCATGTTTCTCCCTTACTACTGTTTTCAAAGAGATCAACGTTAGACAGTAAGTTTATTATGATTTTGTCCACGGATTTAATATAGGGTTTCTCCATTCACACCTATATATTCTTCAAACCAGATATGGTTTGATGGCGTGAAATACGATTTCGGTCTCTCCGTACATGCACAATAACTTTAAATCATAGCTAAACATTATAAAACAATAACTATTTAATTGTTTCAACCAAGGGTATATAATTTGACATGTTTTCATGTTGATTATGTAATATTTCTGATATATTCTAACCAAATTTCAATCTTTCATAATGTAAGGTTTACATTTTGGCTAATCATGCAATGATGACATATTCACTCCATGTCAGTACCGGATGTGTACAGCCTTTTTAATTGTAGAAACTCGTAATTTGCGAAAAAATGCATGTTTCTTGCTTACTACTGTTTTCAAAGAGATCAACGTTAGTCAGTAGGTTTATTATGATTTTGTCCACGGATTTAATTTAGGGCTTCTCCATTTACACCTATATATTCTCCAAACCAGATATGTCTTTTTTAAGTGTCCTACCTTTTCATTATTTACTATATATAGCTATAACTATAGTGAAATGGGACATGTGCCTCAAGCCAAACGAGACAACAGATAGTACCACAGCAAGAAATGGGAATATGTAGCAAATAGTATTTGTACATGTGTTATCTTTCACACTCAAATACATGCTGTTGACAAGATGGCTGTTGGGGGCACTATCCCATATGCCAGGAATTAAAATAAGCAAATCGTCGGGCTCCATGGTGATTTAAATTAAAAGTGTCATATCTCAACAAGGCTCATCCGGTGTTAATAATAATTTTATTTTGATGATGTGTTTGTCATAAACTCGTAATACCTGATAAAATATGAACACTCAGGATATATTTAGCTCCATACGGACTTACATTTATCAAACTTTTGTATCTAAAAATCAGACTCAAATTCAAAATCTGAAGTTGTGTAATTTACACAAACAACCAATAAATTAGCAGCATTTGTTATACAAAAAATAGATAAGTTTTCAATGTTACCTTATTAGAAAATATATAACAAATACATTTTAAAACTGAACTTTTGCTATTAAATAGAATTAAAATATCGTTTTTAGACCCAAATGTTTTATGAATTTAAGCCTTAAGTTAGCACGTTTTTGCATACGTGTTCATTAACAGTTTCAATTTCATTTTTCCACAACATGTAAAATTTAGGAGATTTTGCATGTAAATCATTAATAATTATATTTTTTTGGACACTGGGTCAACCTTGTATTAGCGCACAGTACGTGATAATTTTAGATAACCAGGCATTAAACGTGTTTGCTGGTTAACGGTGCTGAACGCAGCCCAGAGCTCTTGGGACAAAATAACTCTAATTGCTGGAAAAATATACTCCTCAAAATAAGTTAAGGACCATGTTTTCTGTTAAATATTCAAAAGGATTTCTCAAGTTCCATCTAAAATAATACACTTAGGATTTTACTATTAAATGTAATGGAGTTTATTTTCTGCGATATCACATCAAAAATATTTCATTAAAGAAATATCCCCACTATCGAATATATACATTATGTGTTATAACATTGTCGACCGTACAGATTCATATAACGTTCTACGTGAATAGCCACGTGCATGTTAATGATATTGTATTAGAAGGAGATACTACTTCCAATGATTTGAAACACTGGGGCTTTATCATACCTTGGTTAAATTCAAATTTTAATATAGATTTAGTTACGGATAAGCAGTACTCACGTTTAGGATAGACTATTTTTATAAATACATAAGCTCTACAAAATTAACACATTTTATTTTGTTTGACTTTATTATGTATTTACTTAATCGAATAGGTGATATCAGCTATTTGAAACGTATAAGTGATATCTATTCGCTTAAATGATATGACTTCTTCGAATATTACTTTTTCAAGTGTTGTTCTAAAATATACTATATAAGTAGAATCCTACATTTCTCCTGTATTATCATATCGATGTTATTTCCCCTAATTTCAGCATCTGTTCTTGCAACAGACTCGCCTTTTAATGGTACTGGATACAACACGACCGTTATCACTAATTTAACACTGACCATCACCAATTCAAGTATTACCGACTTGGGGACAGGCAACTCAACCATGTTTGTTTCTCCAGCGCAAGAATTTTGGCTGTAAGTAAACTGCTCTCGGATATCACAGCTTAAAATCGGTAATAGGTAGCAATGATGTTAATAAGTTGTACCACTTATTACCCCTTATTACCCCTATTAATGTTTTAAAATCAAAATCCTTTTCGTTTCTCCAAAACCGCTGATTGGATTTTAACGAAGCAGGGTATGCAGTATAAGGACGTCCAGTTGGTCAAATTGCCGCAGAGTATTTTAATAGAGTTATGTCCAATCATTTTTTCGTCTGATCAACCGTTCATTGGATGTTGACGAAACGTTGAAGAAAATGTATATGTACACAACGTCTAGTTCATTTATGCAGTTATGTATCTTTGATTAAAAAAGTATATTGTTGGAATATCATCCATCTTGTAAAATATACTTTGTTTTTCAATTTCACTTAGAAAAGTGGAACATAAATATATAGTTTTAACTTTCTTGGGAAAGAAACTTTAACATCATTTTCCTTTTCGAATGCAGGCACTTGGTTTAGACGCATTAGTGTATTTCTTCAAGTGACTCGATTTCGCTAAAAACATTTTTTTTCTTGGACGCGTCGATGTTTCGAAGGTATCCATTGATGAGATGTCATTACAATAATCTTCTATTAAACGTCTCACACCACCATTACATTTCCCACGAGGCTGCATTGTAACATTTATGTCCAAAACACAGTGAAAAAAACAAAATCTGCAGCATGAGTCTGGACTCAAACTCTTCACTGGTTCAAGAAAAACAATCATACCCTAACCAGATATTTTTGTTGTTTTGGTTTTTTAATGGTTTTGTGATACCTATCATTTTCTAGAATAATGATATATCAACTATTCGCCCACGATGCGACTCGAACTGTCAATTCTAAATGACACAGACACAAAGTCTGCTATTTTCTTTTCTTGGTTGTTTTGTTTGATTCAAATGTATCCTTTTATTAGAAATGAATTACTTTGACTGCAGTTCGTATATGTTTCTGGGATTTAATATAGGGAGCATTTAAAATTCTTTCACGAAGTAGCTGCATCTTCTTATCTAATTGTCAACGGGAAAGATCTGTGTTGTCAATAGTCTTTCTAAACATATTCATAAATATTGTATTTATATTATCATCCTAATAGTTTATCAACTTGAACTGTGTTTTAGTAGAGTTTCGATGTTGCTAGTGTGTAAAATATCGCTTAAGCTACTTGGAAGTGTGTGCTATGCATTTGTGGTTCCAAGGGGCCATGGTATCAGTTATCAATGACCACATCACAACAACAGTCGTATCCTCTTGGTAGCGACCGCATTAGGAAGTTGTAAAACATCGCCGCGTACCTTTAATCAGTGTTGTGATTAGTTCTGATTGCTTGAGATCATGGGGCTCAATCGACTGACGATGCTGTCAAGACTGAAGACGCCACCTGCATAATAGAGCTTCAGAACGTGCTGGGTAGCGTGAGGGTTGTAACACACGTTACTTTCCCTCATGAACAATTTCATTAAAACTGAATCTGCTATTGTCTTTCCTTAAATGCGTGTGGTATTATATGATTACATACTTTTGATAGCTTATATGATGTTATATCTGGTAACTATAATAATTATATGACATATATCATCACATCATCCTTGTCAGTTCTTATACACCCCTATAATTTAAGATTTTAATAGGAGTAGGACATATACGACTGTCATTTATCCCAACTATCAATACTGCAGTTCAACTGTTTGCCCCAACTATCAATGCCGCAGGTCAACTGTTTGCCCCAACTATCAATGTCGCAGGTCGACTGTTTAACATATTCTATAGTTTTATACTAGAAACAGAAATGCATATATGAATGAATAAACTGTTAGTCTTATTAAATACCTGAACTCCGACATATAGGAATGTTCAAAGAACCTGCGGATTTCGTTCTTTACGTTGTATACATATGTTTAAGAAAACATCAAACCTGTAACACAAATGCTTATTGGTATCTGTTTTCTACCTGGGTAACATAGATATAGTCAGGTAACACATGCTTATAGGGGCATGGTCGCTGTCTTTGCGTATATATATATACACATTATACAATCAGTAAATACCAGCCATAAGTAACATCTGTAAATACGATGCCACTTTACAGTACACAATATTGCGGTTTCAATTCAATTAAAGCCTGCACACACAAATTTATTTCAATTTATTTATTTCAGATTCAACGTTCTAAGAAAGTCGGACGGGTTAGAAAATATGGGCTCAGTTCAATGGCATTTGGTCATCAGTAACTTTGTGGCGTGGGCTATCGTAGTGGCCAGTCTCATAAAAGGGGTCAAATCTTTGGGAAAGGTATATGCTCTATCTTCATATCTTTATATCCTTCTATTAATAATGCTATACATAATAATGCATTGCGTGTATCATGAGCAAGCGCATTTCTAAATATTGAAGTTAACTGGACTCTTGTATTACTGACAATGTTAATATCAAAGGGAAGTTATCTGGGTTTCAGTGTCTTTTTCTTCGATAAATGTCCATATTTTTGTAACTTCTAGTTGTACAAACTCAGACATATTGATACATTGATATTTCATGACATTATATATTATATATACATTTATTAATTTCTAATAGCCATTAATTTTCTATGAGAATTGAATGACTAACGAGCAGTGCCCACTATATCCAGATAATGTATTTATGTGGCTCAAAAATCAAGGGCCAGTTACACGTAATGAATAGAAAATATCAAACTGAAATTCTCCTCAGCCATTTATATTTAGCTTCTCTTAGTTATACTTGAAATCACTTCTAGTTTAAATCACCACACACAGTAACAGTCATTACATCTCTGAACTTATTGTTAAATATGGTAACAAACACAACGTGCAACATAATCAGTATAGGTGAAGTTTCAACATTTAAAAATATAGTCTGAAAAAAATTATCAAAATGATATGTTTAGTGAAACAAATGTCCTATAATTTAGATTTAGATTTATCCTGGTATGTATAGTTCGTGATAGTTGTATTACCTCCTACATATAAAGTTGAACTATGAAAATGTGGAACTCTTACATAATGGCTGCATAAGATGACCAATGATACACACTTAAGACTAAACATACGTTGTACTATATAGTTATTTATTATCTAAAACTTCCATACGTGTTGAATTTATATTGTCAATTTTATCGAGGAAAATATAAATACGTATTGTATAATTTAATAATAAAAGTCGCAATGGTTCATCCAACCTTACGTGACATAATATATATTGGTATTAAATGCTATTCTGCTATTTGGTGATACAATACTTGAAATTTCATATTTCTTTTTTATATTCACAAATTTGTGTTATATTCATCTTCTGTTTTTATATTTATCTTTGAATAAATTCACCTTTTTCATTAATCGTTTTTTTTTAAATTATTATGATCCCTTTAAATATCAGTGGTAAAACAAATATGTATTTTTCAGCTGTTGACTATGTTGTAATATGCACCAGAAAAATGCTGCCTCGGTCAATATTCATATTTTTTTAAAGAATATCACGTCAAAGACACCGTTCAAAAACTGCATAATATACGATTCCAACTTTTTATAGCAATAGTATAAAACGTCTGTCTGTACATTATCGGCTTCCCGTATCTATCCTAATATCATAAAATGGAGTCTTCGCTTACATCTGAACACATTGTTTTTTTAAAAGAGACCAACAATTTGAAACGCAAATAAACCGTAATTATATAAGCTATATTTTAGAAAAATACCACATTAACAATTTTAATTCTGCATTAAATAATACAACATTAATATAATTATCTTACCATGAATACAAGCATATTAAAACCATTACACCAGTGGCAGTGGTTGCTGTCAGTATTAACTATAACAACAGCAGTCTCGCTTGCTGGGTAGTGGCTGTGGAAGGTCACCCCGGTCTTTTGACGAAGTATTTTTATTGTTAATGGAATCACTTAGTTCTGTCACTGTTGTCTCTCATGTACAGACTCAATAAAAAACGATTCTAGTACCCTCTTCTTTTGGCTGCGTTTTGTGCTTCCAAAGGGTTATTGTTATCTGATAACATTTACCTTTCTACATTTTCTCTTCCATATGTCGCACAGGTTGTCTATGTAACTGCTACCGCCCCCTATGTGTTGCTAACTGTGCTGCTGATACGTGGACTGACGCTAGATGGAGCTGCAGAAGGTGTTCTATGGTATATCACACCGGATTTTGAAAAACTTGCATCACCACAGGTACAAAGTTACGTTTTACTTAACAAACGGTTAGAGATATCACTGCGCGGTTAAATAGAGCTGAAGAATTTTTTTTATATTTTCATGGTAACAAAACAGTGAGAGGTACAGTAATTGTAATTTTGAGTTGTTCATTTGTGAGAATTAAAGTGTGTACTTAATGCTTTTATGCATAATACGTATAAACAGTGTGTTATGCTCATATTTTTACAGACTGTTGGTAAACATTTTGTAAATGAGTATTGTATTGATTCCGTACATAGTGGATGCAGAGGTACCTTGCTTATAACAAATCGTCTTGAACAAATAAACATCATTCCAAATTTATACTCGTGGGTTTCATTTCAATTTCTAGAGTGCTCAGGACATTCAAATACACCCGCTTAATACGTTTTATGTCGTAGATACTACCAAAGGTGGTCAATTACTCTTAACTTTAAGCTGAAACATCAACGTTTGGCAATCACGCTTTCTTAAAGGGCAGATGACTCAGTAATGGCGTTATCCTCCTAAACATTTACACGGACGACAGAAACATGTCCTTAATCTCCATCCGTCTTGTTGCACCCTTACGTATTATATTGCTGCTTTGACTTCTTCTGCTAGGTCATTGATTATATCTGCGTATAACATCGCTTCTTTTTTCTTTTTATATACTATACTGAAATAATGAAGGAAATGCCAGATGAATTTCAGAGTCACACGATCACTCCTATTTATCAGCTTTTAGAGTATATATATAAATATAAAAGTAGTTCATTGATAATTTTTTATCGATAAAAATGATCATATTAACAAAATCATTAATGAAATACCTTTGCATAAATATTCAAAAACTGTAAATATCGCTTGCAATATTTGATAATGTGGCTCGGAAATTCACTCAGCATGTCTTTATCCTTTCAGTATGTATATTTACCAGATGCTTATTTGTAATTTCCAACGTAACATTATTTTGCATGCTGTACTATTGGATGAAAATTTAGCGGCAATGTGTTTACTTTATTCTGTTACATCTTATGCTCTTACGGCGGGCGAAGAGTAAGAAAGGATATGCCCGTATACCATTGTTAATCTCCGAAGTGGTACTTACGCCATTACTAATCTCCGGAGTGGTACTTATGCCATTATTAATCTCCGGAGTGGTACTTACGCCATTATTAATCTCCGAAGTGGTATTTATTATAATTGATACTCTCAGCCGAATGTGTGTTTACAAAACTGAGTTAAAGCGTTGCTATAGTGATATACTCGGCCTGCCACATAATTTTGTGAAGTAAATATAAATTGAGTAGAAGCAGTATGCGAGAATGGCTGTTAAATGTTTAGTATTAACATAAGATTATGCTTAACGGTCTGACAATTCAATCTATCTATTTTAAGTTGCATTTTACCATTTAAATCATTTCAGTTATTGGTTCAGTTGATCAAATCACTCTTTGCTTAACACTAACATTACGTTATTCCTAATATTCTGAGAATTAATAATATTCAAGGTATCAATTTACCGCCGAAATACAAAATATAATTCTTGACATGAAAACTTTAAAATTTAGAGATGCTGAATATGCAAAAACTTCATCTAACGGAGTGGTAAATTGATAATAATCAAAGTTAACAATTTATCGCCAATTGTAACAAAACGTCATTTGATATGAAAGCTTTGAATTTTAAAGAGACTGAACATACAAGATTTCATATAACGGGGAGGTAAGCAAATAGAGCTTTGAACAACTCGATCATTAACGTTATCTGCAATCATTTGTTTACTTGAAAGAATCTTGTTTATTGTCGACAATCATGGTTAAGCTTTTGATATTTGTAAATAATATTTATAGAATTAAATGAGTAATGCGACTTTGCCGATCATTTCACTTGTTTATATGTACAACATAATTGTATCTCATTTATTAAGACCAGTTGATATTAACATGTTCAAATACAGACATCTATTTTTTATTTTATCATATGTCGACGAAGGTAAGTACATTTAATATTCATACCAATACCCTGTTGTAAGAAGGCGGCATTTGTTTAGTACATTTGTTATTTTCAAGGCACAGCAAGACTTGGTTATTGCAAGTGACGTTGCATGAGCTTGAGAAAATACGACAATTATGTACATTGGCCTGGTTTTCAAACTGGTCATTCCGGAACTACAACTTTCCGATACATTGATTTGAAAACGTGCTAAACAAACACAGATCTGGTTATATATTAAAGTATGTTAAATTATTAGGACGGATTAAGAAATGTTTAGGAAATAAGCAGTTTCAATATGTTTTATTACATTACATTAAAACGAATATTGAAAACGAAATGCATATTTATTATCGGTTAAATTGCAATATGATCAAAAGAATACAATTTCTCTTGTTGGTGGATTATGTTCGTAAAAATGAAATTGACAAATACTATTTGAACAACAATTAAGATGTTCATTGACTTTTGCTCAACACTGTTTTTTGTCGAATTACGGTTTAGCTTAACAAATATTGGAGGTGCACGCGCGGTGTATGTCTGGTGTAATGCGCTCACATTACTACCCGTCTTTTATCAACAAATGTGATAATATCAGAAACACTCTGAATGTGTTATATTTTATAATATCAGCCAAATGAAGCAGCAATAGTACACGGTGTATTTATTTTATATGTCTAAAAATAGAAGTGCTTTATTATATTTTAAAAGTATATAGAACTTCAGAAAGCAATTTGTATCTTCTGTTTGTAGTGTATATGTGTGGTATTTACTCTGAATACTTTTATGCTCATAAACAGACATGCATTGCCCTGTTAACATGTTCTAGTGTTGATTTCCATTCGAATGACCGTTGTTTACTGTTATATTGTTCTACCACATTATTCGAAATGGGGTACATATTTAGGTATGGTGCATTTATAGTTGTGATGCAGTTATAAAATTGTGATTCTAGTACACAATTAATACAATTATAAAGAGAGTGATACAACTTGTATTACAACAGTAAAGCTTACAAGTATACATTTGCAATACACATGCATTTATGGTGCAGTTATATACTTGTGAGACAAAATTGCGATATATTTTTATAGCTATAATTTACAAATGTGATACAATTATCAAAATGTGATACAATTATACAGCTATAATTCACATATGTGATACGATATACAGTTGTGATACAATTACAACAGCTATAATTCACATATGTAATACGATATACAGTTGTGATACAATTATACAGCTATAATTCATACTTGTTACACAATTATACAGCTATAATTCACAAATAAGATATAACTACACAGTAATGATGCAATTATACAGCAATAATTCATAAATGTGATATAAATATAAAGTTGTAATACAATTAAACAGCTATGATTCACAAATGTGATACAATTATACAGTTGTAATAGAATTTTACAACTATAATTTACAAATGTGATACAATTATAAAGTTGTGACACAATTATACAGCTATAATTCATAAATATGATATTATTACACAATTGTAATACAACTATACAGCTTTAATTCTGAATTCACAATTGTAATACAATAATGAAACTATAACTCATAATTGTAATGCAGTTACACAGCTATAATTCACAGTTTTAATACAAGTATACAGCTATAATTCATAATTGTAATACAAATATACAGCTATATTCACAATTGTTATACTATTATACGAGTATAATTCACAATTGTTATACAATTCTACATCTTTAATTCACAATTGTAATACAAATATACAGCTATGATTCACAATTGTGATACACGATTAATTATGTGTACATGGTTAACCTGAAGTTCACAATGATCAACACATACAAATTTTAGTGCTGTACATCCTGTTGGACCAACTGGTTTATTATGCGACTTTCAGGACATCAACCGCTACGCTATTCAGTAGTATAAAGCTTTAACCTTTACTGTAACCACGGTTGTCCGTCCGGAAATCCACCCAACATATCGATGAATAACTGCAAGTCAGTGTAGTTAGAACTTTACCACTATATACTTTGTTAACAAGTGCGATGCAGACGGGTCATGTTTTTTCAGGAAATATGTTGCAGGCTTGATGAAGGTGCGATGGTCTCTGTACCTGTGCTGTTGTTAGCGACTGCACATCATCGGTAAAAATAGACTAATAAATAGATAATTATTGTTTACCACTTATTTGCTGTTTAATGGGCGCCCAACCTTATTATATATACTTATATATACCCAAGAGACACCTCTTTATACCTATTTTCCACTTACAGTTTAAAATCGGTTAGCCATTGAAAAGTGAAAGTGTATTGTTTTAATGTATGTAATATAAGCAATGTATACAATCTCCTTTTATCAAAATGTTATATTAATGATCGTGGTCTTATTGACTGCAAATAAATGCTTATCTACATGTCTCACACACCAATTAATTTTGTACTGTTCTACATATAGAGACATGCACTTCTGGAACACTGGATACATTACAAATGGTTCTAAAAGTGCCTTATTCCCATAGATAGTCCTCTGTTGGTCCAAATATGCAGAAAAAAACATGGGTCGACCAGGTTGTTTTTTCACAATTTTGACGGTTCATTTTTGACAATTCTGCCCATTTGTTGCAGTGTATCACTACGCATCTTTAAACTGTTATAGCATCATCAAATAGTTCCCAGGGTCATCCAAACTTTGCAGAAATCATGAAAATGTTCCAATGTTCCCATATGCACAAAGAAATATGACATTTTATGCATTTTTAACAAAAAAAATTACCCAACCGCTTTACACAACTCTAATTTCTTGGGCGTAATAATCTTGCTACCGTCATGTAAGGGAGGTAATTGTTCAGTGAGACCTACAATGTCTCAAAATACTCAATCTATGTTAAAACAGTCATAAACTATGTCCTATATACAGAAAGAAATCCAATATTCGGTACTAAAATAATGATTAAAAATACAGCAAATTGATAGAAGTTGTAAAAAAATGATTTTGAAATACACAAATATAAGAAAAACCAAGAGTTAAAATATTAAAATATAAAATTCACCTAGAGTTTTAAATACATAGAATATAAAGCTTAACCCTAGAGGTATAGATACCGAAATATAAAGCTCACCAATAGTTTAATATTCCAGGTTTAAGTAATTCACTGTTTTAAATATTCATAATGCATATAGTTTAAAACACTCAGAATACAAAACAACCCATAGTTTAATTAAAAAACCCAGAATATAAAACAACCCATAGTTCGATACACTCAGAATGTAAAACCTAAGCAAGTTTGAAACACTATGAATATAAAAAAAACATAGTGCGATACACTCAGAATGTAAAACCTAAGCAAGTTTGAAACACTATGAATATAAAAAAACATAATGCCATACACTCAGAATATAAAACCTTAGCAAGTTTAAAACACTCAGAATATAAAACAACCCATAGTTCGATACACTCACAATGCTTAGCCTAAACAAGTTTAAAACACTCAGAATATAAAACTCGCACCGAGTGTAAAACCCCAACACTATGAAGCAACCCATTGTTTAAAAGACTCGAATATAATTATAACTCACCTGGAGTTTAAAACACCAGAATGTAAAACTATCACAGAGTTTGAAACACTCAGAATATAAAACTCAACACTCCGAATATAAAACTATTTCACTGTTAAAACACAGGATAATTAACTCATACATAATACAAAACCAATTTACAGTTCAAGACACTGAGTCATACATAAATAAGGAAAAAATGTTTAAAAAAAAAAAAAAGAAAAAATAAGTCAACCAAAACAACTACGCTAATTAAGTAACATTTAATATTTATAACTTTTCGATGTTTTTTTCACAAATTAATATCAAAACTAAACACGCATATGGGAAAATATATATTAAATTCCAAATAACATGTTCCAGAACTGCAAACAGTCCCATTTACCTGAGTGTCAACTGACCCAAATTAGTTTCATCATCAAATCATTAGTATAACAGTGTCCATAATAAACGTTACTGTTATACTGTTATGCAATAATCGTTAATCAACAACTTATTCTACGTTAGGCTCTTATATCAAATATATTGCTGAATATGAATTTGATAAATTAATAGTAACACTGTATAATCAACTAAACGTTTGAGATAAAGTGCCCAGCGATTGTGTCACATATGGTTCACATACCATTCGTATGTATAATTATCACGATAATAATTATGATTGTTTTAAGAATATATGATTAATATGAAAATTATATAGTCATTGCGATAATTATTACGCTAATTATTATGATAATTATTATAATGAAATTATATTATTATAATGAAATTTATATGATTGCCACGAAAAATGTTTGATTTTTTATCAAATTATATGATTTTCATTATAAAAATAATTTCATGTGACATTCATACGTGACACGATTTATTAATATGTACTAAATACTAGAATTTCAGGACTTTATCTATAATAAAGTAATTGATATATACTAATATATATACATGTATGTTACAAATGTGGTTCGATTGTGTTTTATTGCTTGAATTACTGACAGAAATTAGCTGATCCCTTTGTGTTATCATTTCCCTCCTCTGTTACCAGGTCTGGCTGGAGGCGGCTATACAGGTGTTCTACTCATTGGGTCCCACCTATGGAGGTGTCATCACTATGGCCAGTCACAACAAGTTTCACCAGAAATCTATTGTGTACGTTGGTCATTCCATATCGGATAACATTGGGGCAAAATTGTAAAAATGTGCTAGTCGTTTTTACTGGTTACAACTAACTCGTTAACTTATTATTGATATCAAATGTTCCTTTTCGATCTACACTAAGAATAAATTTGTATCTCTAAGACTTAAAAAAGAAAGTGTATATAAACAAATTTACAACTTAATCGCAAAAACGAAATTTGCATTTATAAGCAATTATTTGGTAGCAGAAAATGGAACCTTAAAGTGATTTAAACCTCCTCCTCAATTAAGTTGGATTGTTTGCTTTTTCTAAGCTGTCGAAATGTCAGGGGATTTATTTTCATTAAAACTTTCTGTATGTGTCGTGAATGTTAATTTACATTAGCTTAATAATAACAAGATAAATCAATTAACCATGTAATTGGATTTATCTTAAATATGAATGTTTTTTCCCATCGACTTTATAGTATTTGGGTTTTATAACAGTTACTTATTTAGTGATGTTTTTGCTTTCAGCGAGACTACGCTGTGCGTGTTTTCTGATGCTTTTACGGCTTTCTATGCTGGCCTCGTGGTGTTTACTTGTATGGGCTTTATGGCAAAGGAGGCCGGAGTTTCTGTGGAAGAAATTGCAAAGGCATCAGGTATGGTAGCCACCATTTGATTTGTGAAAATATGTAACAAATACTACATTTTGTCTGAAAGTGTTGCTTGAAACTACATTTGCCATATGGTATAAATGGTATACTCTAAAATAGAAATTAAGGACCATGCCTTATATATATTCTACTGGACCAATATATGTGGCATATCCAGAAAAGGTAATTGAAAACGGTTCTCTGGACCTTGCCAAGTTAACTTAGATTTAATACATTCTTATTAAAAGAACGTTAAACCTCTTAAACATTGTCTTATATTGGAGTAATAAATTGATTAAATGGTCACTTAAATATGCAAACATTAAAAATAACCTGATGTTGGATGTAAGATATAGAGGGGTTTAAAAACGTATACCCGATTTTTTTCACACCAAATAGTTTGCGTTTTATTTTAGTGATTTTTGAAAATCGGATGATGGCCCAGTTCAAATGGGTGTTGTGAAAGCATGTGTTGTATTTAAGTTTCATATTGAAAGAAATGGTAATATCTTAAAAAGATAGATAAGAACTTTAAAAGAAAAATACAAAGTTTTGAAAAATATCTATTTTGGTGCTTAAACTGTTATTTTTTAAACATGCGTTTATTTTTAATAAATTCCAATACTAGTCCTTTGGCCAGACCCTTTTGCCTATGATTATATGTGATTTATATGCACAATATATAACATAAAACGTGTTTGTAAGGCAATGTATATAAATACCTAAATCAGATAAATAAATATCTCTATGAATGTTGCATATACATATATAGGTCCAGGTCTAGCGTTTGTGGCGTACCCGGAAGCCATAAGTCGGATGCCATTACCCCAACTCTGGGCTGCACTCTTCTTCCTCATGCTTATAACGGTCGCATTTGACAGCACGGTACGTACATATGTTATATCTGTCATCAATAATTATCAGTATTATGACATATATGTATTGACGTATTTATTTTACACATCTAATGCGAAATACGTTCTCACAACGTAGACAAATCACGCTCGAAGTACTCCTAGGTAGAACTAATACTAACCATGTGCGGATAAAATGTCTTGCTCAAACACACCACATACATCTGTGGCGAAGGATCGGCTCCCTATCTTGGATCCGATGTTCTGCCACTGGGCCAGTCACATCTGATGACTGCTATGATTTGAAACTGTGTTAATGCTAAGTACAAGTCCATTACCAATGTCATGAAGTCTAATATTGACTTGTGTATGTAATTGGTCATACGCCATTTTTAACTTGGTTATATATTGCACTTAATTTTATAACAAGATTAATAACTCAAATTACAGACTTTATATGCAAGCTTTATTTGATTCAAATATATTTTGACCATGCTGGACTCGAACCCACGGTCTAATCATGTTATTTTACATGTTTAATATAGATTAGAACTACGCTCAGTTGCTGGTACCCAACAGTGTAAATCCAGCTTCTTTTACAAATCTTAAATTTACTCTTATGACGGTTTCATATTTGATTAAATGCAATCATTCGTGTACTGCAATTACTCTACACTTATGAAGAAAACAGATGACTAGAACTGTTAGATTCCTATGTTAGCTTTTGATGATGGGATTGCAGTTTTCTTAATACGATTTATTTCAGTTTGGTATGTATGAAACAGTGACTGGGGCACTTATAGATTTATTTCCTCGCCAACTAAAACGGTACCAGACGCTGGTACTGATCGTTGTGGCTTCCATCTTATTTCTGCTCAGTACACCTCTCTCCATGAATGTAAGTACTAATGGTTTAACATTCCTTGTCGTAAATGTAACTAACGTACTGGTATAGGTCTCTCATCACTAATGTTAGTAACTAATTGGTTTACACCCCTCGTCGTTTATGTTACTAACTTATTGTTTGTTTACACTTCTCGTTGTTAATGTAACTAGCTAATTGGTTGATACCCCTCATCGTCAATGTAAGAAACTAATTGGTTGACAACCCTCGTCGTTAATGTAAATATCTAAATGGATGACACCCTTTGTCGTTAATGTAACGAACTAATTGGTTTACACCCTCGTCGTTAATGTAACTAACTAATTGGTTTACACCCCTCGTCATAAATGTAAATAACTAAATGGTTGACATCCTTCGTCGTTAATGAAAACAACTAAATGAATGACACCCTTCATCATTAATGTAACGAACTAATTGGTTTACACCCCTCATCGTCAATGTAAGAAACTACTTGGTTTACACCCCTCGTCGTTAATGCGACTTACTAACTGGTTTACACCCCTCATGAAAGTAATTTAATTGGTACACCTCTCGTCGTTAATGTAACTAAATACGTGGTGTACACCCCTCGTTAATGTAAATAACTAATATGGTACAACCATCGTCGTTAATGTAACTAAATACTTGGTTTACACCCTCGTCGTTAATGTAACTAACTAATTGGTTTACACCTCTTGTCTACAACCTTAATGAATATAGGTTAATAATATTTCTACAAACTTAATGAATGGAATATAAATTACTTGTTGACTACATGTTAAATGAATATACGGTATTGATAGTTATGCGTCTAAGGTCTCACTTATGATTTCCATCCCCCACGGTACATGTAGCAAGAATATTCTGGCAACCAAGAAATTAGAGCTGTGTACATCGGTTGGTCATTATTTTTGTTGAAAATGCGTATTTCTTTGTACATATGAGATCATTGGAACATTTTCATGAATTCTACCAAGTTTTGATGACACTGGGTACTATTCGATAAATCTATAACAGTTTAAAGATGAGTAATGATACACTGCAACAAATGGGCAGAATTTTCAAAAATGAAGGAGTGTCACCAAACCATCATCATTGTGAAAAAAGCAACATGGGCAACCCCGTGTTTTATCATATGTGTACGAACAGCGGACTATATATGCAAACAAAGCACTTTTAGAATCATTGGTAATATGTTCAGTGTTCCAGAAGTACATTTCTCTAAATGTAGAACTATACAAAATTAATTGTTGTGTGAGGCGTAAATGTACGTATCTCCTTAACACACACGCTATTATTTCTTACTCATTAGTTAAATGTCCAAATTGTCATTGTAAGAATGGCAGCACCATATATAACTCACTTTATGTTTTCTGTCTACAGGGCGGTATATACTTGTTTCAACTGTCTGACTGGTACATCTCTGCATTCGCTCTCCTCCTGGGGTCAGCACTTGAAGGAATCATGGTCTGTTGGATATATGGTGAGTTACTCGTTTTGTGACGTTTATGTGGGAGTACTATATCAGAAATACAGAGTGACACTTTTAACTTAAATTACAGCAAAATGGCGTTGCTTTTAAAGCTTAAATAGATAATTGTATAGTAATTTCAATTATAAAAATATGTATAACAAATTGTGATTTCTAAACATTTCAACATTAACTTTCACCATGTCTTTTAATTCATTTATTGTTCTTACAACAGTGAACCTTTTTCCTCCTTAGGTGCTGACCGTTTTGCACGTGACATAGAGATGATGACCGGTCGTTCTGTGTCCCGGTTACTGAGATTGTTTTGGTGTATCATTATGCCAGGATTCCTATCTGTAAGTGAAACAAACAGTTGGCCCGCTTTATTTAATTGCATTGGGCCTATACCATTATTTTTATTATACCGTTAGTATGTATGGACTGTCATGGAACACTTACGTGTAGATTGTTCGCCAAATTACATATACTGTTTGGAATATTTTTTTATATACTGTTGTGGAATATTTGGTTGTTCGTCAGTTTCCATTATACTGTTATGGAACATTGTATTGTTCGTAAATTTGTATTATGTACACTGTTATGAATTATTTATTCTTCTGTTTGAATATATTGTTATGGGATATACAGATTCTTCGTCCATTTCCTTATACTATCATAGAATATATACATCATTCGTCGATTTGCATTTTATACTGTTATTGAATGCTTAATCAACGACAGCAAAACACAAATTTCGCTTTTTATTTTAGAATTGTTTTAGTATCACATTTAAATCGTAACTATTTAACTTAATGTGCGTGTTTGGATTAGCCATAGTGTCCATAATAATGATTTTAAATGTGTACGTATATGTGAACACTGTCTCAATGTTACGAGCGTAATAATATCTGACTAGATCAGGATTAACTTTGACAAAAATGCATGTTGAATGACTGTTCTTGTAGAGTACCGCACCCAATTTTGGAGGATCGTGGGTTCGATCTTCCGCCAACGACATGTGTGATGTCCTTGAGCAGGACACTTTATCCGTATTTGCTGATTCCTCCCATGAATGTGGTTTGTCTAAGTTGTTTCACGGTTGAATAAGTTTTAATTTAAACTGTAGTAAAGATCATAGTTTATAAAAAAGTTGTTATTTTCAAATTTAAATCAGAAACACATTATTCATTGCTTTTAAATATTGAAAATATTTTTTTATATTTCAGTTGGCGTTTCTAATCACCATTAGCACGTATACATACCCTGATTATGGCGACACTTACGTGTATCAGCCGTACGCCGTCTCCATAGGGATAGTTATGTCAATAATACCCATGGTGCCCATCGCCGTTGTCATGGTGCAGGAAATATACTGTGCTAAAGGATCGCTATACACGGTAAACTAACTAGATATAACTTGAAATATTAAAATATCGTTTCAGACTTTCTTCGGTGTTCAATTACCACTCTACTGCGATGAATCATATAACTTAGTACAGTACTTCACGTGTAGTTGTTCTTAGATCGATTATGTCAATCGTTTTATGTGTGTGATATTTGTCATTTCAAATGTCACGGTTATTGGGTTAAAATTTAAGTGTATCATTGTAAATTTTTCGTTTATTTGGATCAATTTCAGTGTTTCGTATAAAAAGTGCAGCGGAATGTTAAAACATAAATTATTTACGTCATGTGGTTATTTCAGAGAATATCAACATTATTGCGTCCATCGTCAGCCTGGCAACCCCATGATGAACAAGCCCAGGAAATATACGCCATGCGGCCATACATATACGAGGGCACTGTGCTGAAAAGAATAAAAGCTAATCTGTTCGGTGAGAAGAGCACTCCGTGGATATAACGACACAGTTACGTCTCCAAAAGAAAAGGGGGACGATGCTGAAAACGCTGCAAATATAGCAAGATCAGCTCTTATACAAACAGAAACAATGATCGCAAATTTAGAACTTATTTTTAAGATCAAATTACTGTACCTCGGACTATGGTGCGTCATTCCAAGCTCTTGTTTATTGGTATATCTATTACTAGTAGCTTGATTGAGTACCAATCGGTCAGGCAATTAGACTCGATAGTATTGCTATTATTGTATCACACTTAACGACTGACCAAGTTCACTAATCAGATTATAAAAAGGATGTATGTGTCAGTAATAGGATCACGTGTCCTATACCAGGTCAATACTTAGACGAGCCTAATTGGTTAAGTCATTTTGAAAATACGAGTTTGATGGACGTTGAAATCAAATGCACCTTTGTTCAAATAATGCTTTATCTAGAATATGAAGTTGGTTTAAACTATTTTCAACACAATGAAATTGATAGGAAATGTTGTTTAATTGTAGATTACCCAAGACTAAATCTGAGTAAAATCCACCGTCACTTCCCGAAGTAACTGGCAAACATCTAACACAAAGTATTGGCCCGAATTGGGTTCGAACTCGCGACATCAGCGGTTGGAGGTAATTGCTTTTGAGACAGTCTCAGACCACCCGACCATTGGCAGCCTCTATAAATGACATCAAAAGAGAACCATGCCGTGTTAATTAACTACAGGTAACAGGTAATAACTACAATATGTGAATATAGTGTCTAATTCTTCAAACCTTATGAATGCTTTAAATACATACGAAACATATTGCGATACATGGAAATTGACCCTCAACACTATGAAAACAAAAAATAGCTATATTCAGCGGTGGTAGGCAAAGATATTATGACTTTAAATATAAAAACAAAAATATTAAAATTGTCAAAGGTTACATGTATCTTGGTATTTTGTTCAGCAAATGTTTCTAACAGCCAAGAAACATATATCCGATCAAGCAAAAAAAGGCAATGTATTGTTTAATAAAAAGGTCTAATGAACTTTCAGAATATATCAATATGTACCTCTTGCGGAAATAAACTTTAAGAAGATATCAATATGTACTTCTGGCAGAATGAACTTTCAAAATATATCATTATGCACTTCTAGCAGAAATGAACTTTCAGAACATATCAATATGTACTTATAACAGAAATGAACTTTCAGAACATATCAATATGTACTTCTAGCAGAAATGAACTTTCAGAACATATCAATATGTACTTATAGCTGAAATAAACTTTCATAATGTATCAATATGTACTTATAGCTGAAATGATCTTTCAGAATATATCAGTATGAACTTATAGGAGAAATTAACTTTCATAATATATCAATATGTACTTTTAGCAGAAATAAACTTTCAGACCATATCAGTATGTACTTCTAGCAGAAATAATCTTTCATAATATATCAGTATGTACTTATAGCAGAAATGAACTTTCAGAATATATCAATATGTACTTATAACAGAAATTAACTTTCATAATATATAAATATGTACTTATAGCAGAATTGAACTTTCAGAATATATAAATATGTACTTATAACAGAAATTAACTTTCATAATATATCAATATGTATTTATAGCAGAAATAAACTTTCAGAATATATCAATATGTACTTCTAGCAGAAATGAACTTTCAAAACGTATCAATATGTACTTCTAGCAGAAATGAACTTTCATAATATATCAATATGTACATTTAGCAGAAATAAACTTTCAGAATATATCAATATGTACTTATAGCAGAAATAAATTTTCAGAACATATCAATATGTACTTCTAGCAGAAATGAACTTTTAGAATATATGTTTCTTCTTATGATAATTCTAATATAATTTATGTTAGTAAATTTTGTAACGAATAATTCTAGTGTGATTGTACCGGGTAATTAAATATGGTGCATGTTGATTATTTGTTTTTATGCAATTCTGAAGTAGAATCAATCGTGCACTAGGAAAATGTTGATGTTATCATCTTTTCTATTCCGATAACTCCGATATATTTAAATTTAAACTGTATGTTCTCCATTTCATTATTCCAAAACATGTTGAATGTCTCGTCTTGTTGTACAATGAACAAATTCTTCCGGTCTCCAATTTGGCCTGCATTATAAAACAGCATTATAGCAAACATGTTACCGAATATTGCTCGTATAAACATAGATATATTATTAAAAGTCATATCCCAATACAATTGTCTAAAAATGATTATAATGATGTTTGTATAATTCCTTCTGATATTTGAAATCATAAATCTTTCCTGGAATATAATGATATACAGCGGTCACCCCGGTTGCAAATAAGAGGTTTGCATCGTTTCATCATTACAAACATGAAATACTTTCCCATTCGTTTTAAAGTGTAATTGAAAGGAAATAACATATAACCGATGATTAAATAGACATAGAGTTAGATGGATGACATGGCTGGTGAACATGGGGACGTTATTTCACCATAAGTAAGCTTATTACAAACGTCTGATATAACATGTCGTTTTAACATCATTATTTCACCATAAGTAAGCTTATTACAAACGTCTGATATAACATGTCGTTTTATCGTCATTATTTCACCAGAAGAAAGATTATTACTAACGTCTGATATAACATGTCGTTTTATCATCATTATTTAACCATGAGAAAACTTATTACAAATATCTGATATAACATGTAGTTTTATCATCATTGTTTCACCATAAGAAAGCTTCTTACAAATATTTTATATAGCATGTACTTTATCATCAAGCATTCTAGATACGTGTGTGATGTGCTAATGGAAACAGTTTCAAATTAAACTGAATATATATATATTTAATGACCCCCCTTTATGAAATTAAATATATATAAATTCAGTGTATCTCTATGACCCAACGGGTTTATAAATCTGCCCTTTATATAGCATGAGAGTAGCTATGAATCCTTAACAGGATCCTACTCATATAAAGCTATCAGTTCATGTATGTAAATTGTCCGTCAAGTCCAGATGTTATGCATGTAAATCTATAGTATATAAGTCATGGTCGACACCAAATTTAGTGGTTTGGCAGAGACCTTGATATTGTGTCTATGGTATGAATTGCAGCTAGGCGTGCTCGCTTGTTGTAATAACAATCGAAGTAATATAAATAAGTATCGCGCTCGAAGGTACATAAGTTCATTAAAGAACATTATATTATTAACGTTTCACTTATAAACAATTGATTAGTTTTATCAATTTGTATAGCATATCATGTGTTATATAAGCTTAAAAAGTATTTTTCCAAATCATACTCTTAGTAAAGAAAATTTTTCATACAGGTAGTGTTTTTAATGGTCTATTTTAATGAGTGACTTGAAAAATACACACAATATTAGTTTCTGATAACAAATAAGGAAGTTTGCCATTGAGAATATATCAGCTGGGTAAGCCTGACATATTGTTTCATAAAATACAATGTTGTAATAAACATTAAATGTGATTACCTATCTTGTAAGTTACGGTATCAACATCTTAGTTTGAAATCACGTACCGGTTTTTGAAAAGGTGCAGGTAGTGTTTTTAATGGTCTATTTTAATGAGTGACTTGAAAAATACACACAGTATTAATTTCTGATAACAAATAAGGAAGTTTGCCATTGAGAATATATCAACTGGGTATTTCATAAAATATAAAGTTGTAATAACATTAAATGTGATTACCTATCTTGTAAGTTACGGTATCAACATTTAAGTTTGAAATCACGTACCGGTTTTTGGAAAGATGCAAAGCATAACATCGTCATTGCAGCGTTATGTCAGCTACGTTGTCAAATATAGCCTTCATTTCTGTTGCCGATTTTTCAGCCGCTGGTACGATATATCCATCCACGTCGATACAATGTATTGTAGCCCCGCCAAGATCAGTCACTTTGATATCCATCATTCTGTGTGAATAAGATTATAAACATTGTCAAACTTGATACATTCGTTATATATTGAACAAACCTTATTCATTTATTTTATCAAGTCTTATTTTTGTGTCAACATGCTACTGTAAAGCACCATTTATTTATCCGTTTATCTTTTGCACATTGGGTCACTCATTTATTCATTTTCATTCAATCATGTTTTTATTGTATACACTTATGGTATAAAAGTATAAAATATCTAAACTGCAGACCTTATACTTTTAGAAAATATTTTATAACACTTTTTCTTTATAAAACTATGTAAAACTGTAACCTATGTGGCGGCTCAAAATTTGACCCCAGACATCCAGCTTAAAAAGAAATGGCAGAGGGCTATTAAGCAATGCTATTTGTAAAATATATTGCTTTCATATATTACTTTGCACTGTTCGAGAAGTTTTTTTATAAGTTTTCTCTAACAAACTGTGGCCTCTGCAGGAGCTCCGAATGTATCACCAGTAGACAACCAGCAAATGCTAAAACTGCCTTAGGTCTAGCTTTTGCAGAAAGAGATATTTTGAAATATATATTTTCCCATAGTATTCCAGTGTAAAAAACTAAAATCCACATGCATGGTCCCAGTGGACTCTAGCCCCCTTATTTGAAAATATTAGTAAGGATCATTTATAATACATGTGAACAACTTTAGTTGGTCGTATCTGAAAATCCGTGACTGTATCATAACTTTTTGGGCCTTGCTAGTTCCTTATTTAATTAAATCCTTAAATCCCTATATAGAACAATTTGTTCGTTTTTGTGTTACACATTCTTCAAGATGATTAAATAAACGAAAGAATAAAAAATTCGTGTTTTTCCCAGAATATAAAAACCAAAGTCCTTTACCGGGCCAGAAATCTTTATTAATTTATACCAAGTTTCAAGTTTCAAGTTTTATTAGCAAGTCGGCAGCATTATACCTTTGTCCAATTACAAAACAGCATTACAGACAATAGACAGCAATAAATACAAAATTACAAAATAATGAAAAATAAAGTATATGTGCAAAACAAAATAATTAAACAATCATTCAAAATGACTTTCAGATTATTGAAGATTTCTTATATAAATTTTGAGACTGTATGCAACATATGTTAATTCGTGAAAGTCATTACAGAATTAGATTAACTTAATGTGGGCCATGCTTGAAGGCCTAAGTGTTTATTTCGAGTTTAAGTATACTTGGTACAACATAATAAGAATTGATATTTCGTTTTGACTTCATTTTGAGTACACAGTTTACAAAATCTGTTTAAATGGCCAATTCTACTACATCTACTAGTTTCTATTTCAAAAGTATGTGAACGTAATCTTTAACTAGGAAAAAATTTACATAGTACTCAAGGTTGGGACAATTGTGTAACAGTATTCCACTCTTGTATAAAGTATGAACACATTTGACTGGTCGGTTCTTGAGAAGAAAGTTTTCAAAGTTCGCCTATGATGAACTTATTACCACCTAGAGTATAGTCAGCTTCAATAATCAAACAACTACACATATATAAAACGATAAGAAAAGCTCACTCGAGTCTTCAGTTCATGTGTGTTAAAACATACATATTTTAAAGTCATTGATATCAAATGACACAACACTAGCAAAGGCGTAGGTGTCGGGAAGCGGGGGCCCCAATGTTAAGGTTAGGTGGTAGCATATACCCCCCCCCCCCCCCCCCCACCAATATTTTGATAAATATGTCTAAAGGTCACAAAATGCCTTACATCTGGAGTAAATGACAACAAGTTTTACCCTAAAAGCATGTGTTGTTTAAATATAACAATTTTCCGGTTTAATACCCCATAGCGCCACCAGACCTCTTCACGTTTTGGCTTGTCATCTAGTTTATAAACCACTGTAAGCTCATTTTTTAATATGTTGTTTTTCGTTTTAAAACGATTAAATGTCACAAAAATATTGGAGTGAATAACCATCCCCCCCCCCCCCCCCCCCCCCTTAATTTTACCAAATTGTAGTATTTGAATTTTAGGATATCAAGATTTTCCAGGGAATGCCATTCGTACACTAACAGACAAGGGACACCGTCTCCCGCACTGGGATAAATGACAACTATATGTCATTCTAAAAACTCACTAGAATTTAGCATTTGTTGTTTTAATATCATGTTTTTCAGGGTGTGGAGTGGGGTGAGTGCCGCCACTACCTGCTGTGCATTAGGTTCTGGGTTTGAACCAGATGAGGAAACTGGTTCTTAATACAAGTAATACAATAACTATAAACTAGGGTGGTATTTTTGCTTGGGGAAACTAACGCCTGGTATCAATCACGTGCAACACAAGACCAGTCATCGCTTAGGTAAGACATACGTTTTCCACAAGCAACATGGGAAGGGAAATAAATCTTACCAAACGTTACGCAATATTTAAAGCAGAGTTACTCATCTCAAATTATAACGTGCGAGGCTCTAAGTAGACATGGATTCCACTGCCAATTTACTTCACTAAGTTTCGATCTTTACATTAAAGATTTTCTTATTTGATCTATGTCAATGTTTGAGAAAGGTTTAGTTCTATGAGAATCATTAATGTGATATTTTTGTACATCGTCCCAGTTTTAAAGAGTATAAAAAGCATGCCCCTGTTTATCAATGAACTTTGTAATGTGACAATTTTATAACCCGATTCACCTCAATTTCCCCACGCGACCTTGATTGAAAGCGCATGCTTGTAACAAGGGAAGGCATTAACAGTCTCATCATGTGAAATGATTATCAAAATATTTAAGAGTATGAGGGATGATTTCAATCATTAAAGTTGCACTTGGTGTCACGTGATATGACGGTAGTACATTGTGCATTTGTGCTCTCATTTTGTAAGGGTATAATCAAGGGCCTGACATCGGCGGTGTTTCAGTTAAACAAATCATATGTATAGCACTCGCCCACATATTTTGAGTAAAAGAAAGTCTTAGTGATCGAGAATGAGAAATCATTAATACATGATCCAATATCAATATAGTATACTTTGTCACTGACATCTACATAGTACGAGATTTACTTTAAAGTAGTACCAATTTTTAACAGATTTAATTAGAAGTGCTATCATTATGAATAATACGGTGTGCGCTGCAGAAAGATCCGATATCATAAGCTTCATCTGGAAGTATGATCATGATATTAAATGCTATCTGTGTATATTATTGAAAGGGTTCTTAACAACAAAAAAGGAAAGCGTTGGCGTGTCTAGCCACACACGTTATAAACTGAGATGCATAACTCTGCTTTTAAGATTGCATATCGTTTGGCAAGATTTATTCCCCTTCCACTATAAGTTTATTAGTATGAGTGTGCATTATAGAGTCGTTGTTCAAATTTATACCACCCTGCGACCTAAGCGATAATTGCTTCTAAAACGTGGTAGGCATGCACATGATAGAAGCGATAGTTGCTTCCACGTTGCGTGCGGAAAACGAACGTCTTACCTAAGCGATGACTGCTCTTCTGTTGCAAGTGATTGATACGAGGTTGGCACGCGGCACGTGATGGCACGCGGCGATAAATTCCCCGTGCGATACAACACTTTTCTATTGCATTCCTACTTATACATCTGATAGCTGTTAAAATATGGAAGTAAATAACAACACATTCTCCCTTAAATCTTAATAGAATAGAGCATTTGTTTTTTTTTTAGAAAATAAACATTTCCAGGGACCCACTCCAACCAGTAGAGAGCACCACATTCGCGCAATGCTCACAGCGCATGTCGTACTGGGTTTAAAACCCAGTGGAATTTCATTTTATGGATACATGTTAAAGTTTAATAAACACGTGTAAACGTCACAAAATACGTGTCGCGTGCAAATATATAAAACTTACAAAGATTCGGAGTTAGATTTTTAAGATCACAAATGTTTCCAGGTACCCCCACCAGCAGGGGACAACCCCTCCAAGATCAAACTGCAGTAAATGACAATCATGTCTTTTATCCTGAAAACTCACTAAAATTCAGCATTAAAGTTTGGTGTTTTTTGTATCTTTATTTCGGGGTTAGACTCCCGTAGCCCCACAAGCAGGGGAAAAAGATGTAATTATTAATTAATAATCACACCCCGTCCCCTTAAACTAACTAGAATGCAGTGTTTGCTTATCAATTTTTTCATGTCTTTTATCCTGAAAACTCACTAAATTCAGCATTAAATTTTGGTGTTTTATATATCTTTATTTCGGGGTTAGGCCCGCGTAGCCCCACTAGCAGGGGAAAAAGATGTAATTAGTAATTAATAATCACTCCACACCCACTAAAACTAACTAGAATGAAGTGTTTGCTTATCAATTTTTTTTCGAGGAGAGGTCTCCGTAACCCAACCAGTAGAGATTCCTAGAGGGCAGCGAATATCATTCCTGCTGAGTTCTACAATGAACCTGAATGCACGATTTGGCGCTAAGACAACAAAATAAAATAGGGGAAGACGCCCCACAAACACCCCCAGAATTATATATTTCTATTTCTGATCTAAATCCTGATGTATTTTATACCATTCAAGTATAAAATGGAAGGACTGACAGGACATGAAAAAAATGCACCAAAATGCACGATTTGGCACTTAGAAAATAAAAAATTTCCTAGGGGATATCAGGCCTCAGGAAATTGTTTTTTTTATATAGATATGGTATCCGTTATATTTTCGTTATGATATAATTCTACACCGAAGAACTTTAAAACTGAACGCAACACTCAGATTAACAGCAATAAACCATTGAGTTCTTTATCATTTTGTTTTTAATTTATTATATTTGAAAATATAACATCCTTCCACCTCTCCTAAAAATTTCATCAAAATCTATTGCAATTATCACTTCTTTTTATTGGTTTGAAACATACAATCCCGTTACCTAAATTCACAAATTCAATATCTTGTATAGCCTCCTTGTGCATTAATGCACGCACGACAGCGAGTGGATAATATTTGAAATCCGGGCTTGTTGTATATTGTTCAGTCCTTTAACACGCGTTTGACGAAGTATTTGAACGTTGATTTAAATGATCGCGAATAATTTTACGTTATAGTTGCGATATTGTTATGAAAAGTGTTTGTACTTTTCATTTAATATTCTCTTTTAAGATGTAGGTATTTTTCTTAGAATTTTTTGACTGAATTTGTCAGGCTGAAATTCCAAACTGCAACTCATTCCACACATGCTCGATGGGATCGAGGTCGGGGGTCTGGCTGGCCAGTCCAGACGTACAATCCCCTCCCTCTGAAGTTACTCCCGGACAGCATGGGCAGCATGAGGACGGGTATTTTCGTCCATTAGAATGAACCCATCACCCACTACACCCATGGAAGGGTATCACCGCCATAACTCTTAGTCTGAAATGTGTCGTTTGTTCTTTGTGCAATGGGTGTAAATGTTTCTTTTTTCTTAGTTCTTTGTGGGAAATGAAACATTTCACCTTTGTAACTTTACTATTTGTCTATCTTACTATATCCTATCATTGTATATGTTACATACTTCCTGTCATAATTTAACGAGTTCAGCATAATCACGTATATCAAAATGATTCGAATTGCAAACGTTAAAATATGCGGTAAGCATGTTGAACAATGCACTTAAGCATATGTAACAATGCGTAATACACAGTTGGCATTGTCAATTATGACGATATGGAACATATGGTCAGCTACCACCATTGAGAGGAGCTCTCTGATCGGCTGAAAAAAGTATAGGGATATTCAGAGCATATATTTTTATAGTAAGCTTAATTTTGGTTCGATGAAAATGTCAAACTGGCAAATGATCACAATAAAATATATGTTGATTATGTTTGTGTCAATAAAAACATTATGTTTCTGTGACCGACTAAATTCATTTTATCAAGGAAACTGTGTGGAAAGTAAAATTGGTGAAATTTACTTTTTTCATGCTGAAATTTGGGGGTATCCAACTTCAGAAGGCAGAAAGTGATAAAAAGCGATAACCCCATTTTGGTGGTTTTAATTTGAGTCTAGGATAGTACTTTAGTATGATGTAGGACATTTTGATGGAGCGCGTGGTCTAGTGGTAGAGCACCGAACTCATAATCGTGGGTTCTATCCTCCGCCACGGCTATGTGTGGTGTCCTTGAGCAAGACACTTTTTAGCATATGCTTGGTTCTAACCAGGAAGACTTCGAGCGTGATTTGCCTAAGTTGTAATAACTTGTTTCACAATCGAATTAAAATAAATACGTTTAAACTAAACTTTTTGGTTCGTTAATGGCAGAAATAGTTAAAATTAGGTCAAACGTTATAATGTAAGTCTATAGAAAACGCAGTGGTGGTGGCTGACTGAAAAGAAACCTCACACTTACCTTTTGTGGTCAGCTACTACATTAAGAGGAGCTCTCTGATTGGCTGAAAAAAGTATAGGGTCAGCGCATATAGTTTTATAGTAAGCAAATTTTCTGGTTGGATGAAAAATTCAAAATGGCCAATGATCACAATAAAATATAAATTTATTATGTTTGTGTCAATAAAAAATTAAAATTATGTTTCTGTGACTGACTGAATTCATTTTTTTATTAAGAAACATTATGGAAAGTAAAATTGGTGAGATTTATTTTTTTTTCATGCTGAAAGTGGGGGTACCCAACTTCAGGGGGCAAAAAGTAGCAAAAAGTGGTACTTTTGACCCCATTTTGGGGACATTTTAATTTGTGTCTAGGATAGTACTTTAATATGATGTAGGACTTTTTGGTCCACGAATGATAGAAATAGTGGAAATTACGTCAAACGTTATAATGTAAGTTTATGGAAAACGCAATGGTGGTAGCTGTCCTTGTATAAGGCTTTATTTAGAGTCGCGAAATCTGATGACTGTTTACAGCAAATATTTCCATTCACAACTACAGGGGACCTGTCTGTAATTTTGCAGCGCCAAGAAAAACAGTTACACCCATTGCACTAAGAACAAACGACAAATTTTAGACTAAGAGTTTTGGCGGTGATACCCTTCCATATACACCAGCATACAATCTTACCTGTGTATTCAAAATCTCATCTCAATACCGCTGGGCATTCAGTGTACCCCAGTCAAGGACAATGAGGTCTGTACGTCCATCTCAGCTGATTCCGCCTCAGACCATCACGGAGCCGCCCCCATTTAAGATGAGAGATTATTATTATTATTATTATTATTATATGGAGATAAATATTTGTGAATAACCAAGACATAAATGTACAGACCAGTCTACGGCGAGCGCGCCTAGCTACACACAATATCAAGGCCTCTGCCAAACCAATAAATTTGGTGTGGATCATGACTTATATACTATGGATTTACATGCAACACATCTGGGCTGGAAGGACAATTAACATACATGAACTGATAGCTTTATATGAGTAAGATCCAGTTAAGGATTCATGACTACTCACATGCTATAAAAAGGACATATTTACAAACCCGTTGGATCATATAGATACGGCGAATTCATATATATTTAATTTCATAAAGGGAGATAATTAAATTCACAACAACGGAATTTACGATTTTTGGGATCTTTTCAGATGCTCATTCACAATGCATGATATATATATGGAGATAAGTATTTGTGAATAACCAAGACATAAATGTACAGACCCGACTACAGCGAGTGCGCCTAGCTATAATGCAAACCAATATCAATATATATATAACATTTTCTCTTATATAATTTTAAAGTATAGTGTTTTGAATCAGCGTACACCTTTGAAATATTCAAAACGACAAATTGTTCTGGTAAATGTATCTTTGGTGAGTTATAATGCAAATTTCATATTTTATATTTTAGAAGAGGACATTTCTCCTCTTTATTACGGACGCGTTTAATCGTACGTATCTTGTATATAGTATAGCCAAAAAACTTCTCTTATGTTGCCAACGGGACATTTCTTTTCATACTTCTTCACATAACAACGATGAATTTCAAGAAAAGAAAATTGATCTTTTGGGAGGGACTCGTTTTACATACAGTACTAAAAAGACGTTTATCTGCTACTTTACGAATCTTTCTTTCCATTGTGTTGATTTGAACAAAATTTCTTGAAGAGAACATTCACAGTGTATAAACGAACTGTACAATTGCTTGGAAATTTTGAGTTTGTGGGTCATTTGTGGGCAACGAAGCGAGAGATTGTTGTCTTATCGTCCATCACCTCTCCTGCGCTGGTAAGTTATACAATTCGTACAAGTTATTGCTGTACAATATTCTCACGCATTTTCTTGTGTTGTATTTTAGTGTTATATCTAACAATATCGTTATTTTTAAACATCAAATATAATCATCTTGCATAAAAAAGTGGTTTAAAGTCGTCTAAACTCACCGCCTAAATTAGACGCACGGTGGTAAAATAGTCAGATTTAGAAACTAATGACCACCTTAAACTTTATAAAAATCAACATAAAATAAACATGAAAGATAAATGCAAGGATGCTGTGATTTAAATGTATCAGCGTAAACTAATGATACATATATACAAATGTACACTTTGTTGCAACGTTACGCATCCTTGATGTTAAATATTTCATTCAATGTTAATCAATTTGAATATTGTGGTGCTGCCGGATAGTTGATTATTATGCCATTCAAACATCACTTTAAACACAGTGAGCTGCACGTGTATTTTTTTTTTTTTTTTTTTTTTTATTTTTTTTTTATATTCTGGTGTTTTCGGTGTTTTGCAACTTACTGTCAATACTTATTTCCTTGTTTACAATTCCAAATGGTCTAGGACCAAACTCAGTTGGGAATGTGTTCCCTTTTTCTTGTTTACTAGCACTCTGTCACCGATTTGTAGTTTTGACGGTTTTGCATTTGTACGATTGTCGGCATATGTTTTCATTTTCATTTTGCCTTGTGTATCAACCTTCCTGTCTTGTGCATATACCCCTTTTGCTATATGTTTAACTGGTATGTTTGGCAACTGGGTGTTTATTTCTAGTCAGAAAAATAGTTCAGCTTGCATTTGTTTTGTTTGTCGTCGCATGTGATGTAGCGCAACAAATTCTCAAAAAGCTGTACATCTCTTGTTTCCAAGAAATATGTTCAATGTGTGATGCTCTAATTGTTTTACCAATTGTTCTTATAAAACGTTCACGTTCAGCATTTGCTAATGGCCACAAAGGTGTGATCTCCCTATGCTTCAATCCCATGTGTTTAACATACAACTGAAAGTCATATCTATGCATTGGTGGTCCATTATAATTATCAGTTTTGAGTGTTCCAAATATGCAAAATATTTTATCAAATACAGGAATAGCCGTTATTGGTGAAACTGAGTTCAATATTTCAATAGGAGGAAATCTGGAGCACTCATCTATTAACACGAACATCTGGAAAAGTTCTACAGAAATCAAGACTTACTTCTGTTAATACGTATTCTGGCATTTTGCTCATTTCAAGTGGTTTTGGTACTTTGGTATTTTTATTAACTGATGCTAAGCATGGTATACAACTTTTATATGTTTCCTCCACTAATTTGCCTATTCCCGAACAGTAAACCTTTTCTCGTAATTGCTGTTTTGTACGGACAATGCCTTATTGTCCTTCACGTGTTGTTGCTATTACTTTACTCTGTAGTGATTTCGGTATCACGAGCTTTGTATCATGTAACAAAACATCGCCATTTTCAAGAGAAACTACGGTAAGTTCATTCTTACATCGTGAGAATGTGTATAATGTTTTGTTATTGTATGATTTAGTGTATCATTTACTCCTTTTTACATTAGCATATTTCTAAATGTCGGGGGAAAAAACTCCATTTCTTATACTGCTATTTATAACACGTGTTAAACTACTGGAAATTACATTAGAGGACAGTTTTGGTCCGATTTGGTCAATACCTGTGGCTTTTGATGTATCTAGAAAGAATTTCTGTTGTTTTATTTTCTATAATGAGGGGTATATTAAATAAATTCTTTGGGGGATTTTAGCGTCAACAAACGTTTTAATTTCATTGAAACTTGAATCAGGTATTGGCTCTTTTAAATGTGCTACTATTTGTGTTTTTTGTAGAAACATCTAACTTTGGTGGTCAGAGACAATGAAAAAATGATTAGAGGGGGCAATACGGTTGCAGTGCTGACATGTAGTGCGCAACATGCTGATAGCAGGTGTGATCCCTGGCCAGAAGACTGATGATTCTGCTCTTGCAGTCATTGCCGTTACCCCTTGATGTGCTGAATGAAGAGAAGCCAGAATTTCTTGTCTAAGCGATGGTGGGATGACAACACGATCTTTGTATAGGATCACCCCGTCAGCGGTATGTAAATTGTTTCGAAACTGAAAGTAGTCCCGTAGTGTCTGTGGGAATTCATGGCGATATTCGAGCATGCCAGATTCAATGAGGTCCATGAGGGTATGTATGTCATCGTCACTAGATGAAGCTGTGCGTACTCTGTCCCAGGTAACAGATTTGAGATCTAATGAATTTAAGGCAGGGATTGGTACTCACACGTGTTGAAGATACTGGACTTGTAATGATCTAACAAGACGGCCTTTAAACGTGGTACATTTTCCTCTGTCGCTGGAAACGGCAATTTCGGTGGGGGTGGTGGGGTCCCTGGCGTTGAGGGCAGCTACATGTGTCAAACTGCTCTTGTATTGATGAGTTCAGGTCTGGGTCATTTGTTGACTGGACACCTAATGCAGGGAAATTATCAAGAATGATGCCTAGCGCGGTGCAAGCCTCTCTGCTGAGGAATAGTTTGTATGAAGCGTCAGTGATATACGTCATCTGCCTAGTTTCAATAGTCCCGCCGTTGTGATCTTTAGCACTCAAGTGGAGGACTGTGGCACCGAGGATCTTGATACCAAGATTTGTGGCTTTGTGCATTGGCATGGTTACAGGAATAAGGTCGGACTCTCGAAGACCGAGGCGATAGATGACCTTCAAACCAGCAAGGCAACTTTGGCATCCTGTGTCTGCCATGGCAGGTAGAATAGCTGAAATTGTACGTGGATGAGTCAACTGAAAACCAAGGGCGGAGTAATCTTCAGGTGAGACTCTAGCTACAACATTTACAAATGGTTGTGACTTAGATCGTTGCTTAACCCAAGAGTTTGATAGTTTGTCATATACATGATGAGCAATGCAAAGTGAACGTTCAATACCAGAGTCGTTTAACATACAAGAATCATCAAATACATTCACAACATCACTAACAGTACACAAAGCATCAAAAACAGCAGCATTGCCAGATAATGTATCATTGTCTCTAGCTTTGGGGTTTTCTTTACTGCAACAGACACTCTCCATGTGATGATTGCGATTACATAATCTACAAATGTGTCCGTAAGCTGGGCACTCATTTCGACGAATACGAGCTGGAGCGCTTTTCCCATGACCTCTCTTGTCGCAGTAGGTGCACATTTCTGATTTGTCCTTAGGTAATAATGACTTGTCAGATTTGTTCTTTCTGTAAGTGCTACTTGCAGCTTCCACTGGATGAGAATCTAAAAGTCTAGAAGCGGAACGTTTGCCAACTTCTTTAGTTTCAACAAACTGGAAGACCTCTTCTAGGCTCATGTTTTGATTCAAGAAGGTCTAGCTGGATTTCTGGATCGGCTATTCCCCTAGTTAACACATCGCGAAGGATAGCATCTGTGTAATTAACATCACTGTCACAACTGGGGTATTTCATAATAAATTTACACACACCTGCTTGGCCGCGAAGACGATCCCCGAAACTACGCACTGTCTCATCACGGTCCTGACGCATATTATGGAGAGCTGCCCTAGGTACCATAGTGTTTCTTCATGGACAGCCAGTTTCTTAATGGCAGCCATAACTTGTATTTCACTTTGATCTGTGAGACTACCACCAGCAGAACGTGTCAGGTCCTTCCGTAAAAGTTCATCACAACATTCTAACAGCTGCACAACCTTATCATGACCTACTATTTTCGTGGCGCTTACATAGTCATTCCACCTTGACTGAAAGTATGTCCATTCCTCGCAAGTACCAGCTGCAGTGATTGTTGGTCTTTTGACCTTTTCAACTTTAGCACTAGGTCCTGAAGTGTGATTCACAGAGTGAGTCGTGATGAGTGCAGCCACGATAGCTGCATCCAGGTCATCTGTCTTGTACTCACAGCCGGGAATAGAACAGGCTACCTCTGGCATCGTGTCGTCAGTTGTAGGTTCAAGCCGTGTTCATAAATAAGAGCGTGGTCTATTTGTTTAATCGTTCATTCAGAAACAATGAACACGGTCTGAAAATAGGCAACAATGAAACAAGTTGTAACAATCCTTAACATGTACTGTTTGTAAGTCATTATAGATACTAGTACTATTTATCTCTAAAGACTATAATCATCTAGTTGCAAAGGCTTGTGTGCAGACGGACACAGATCGGATCACATAAGCTTACGTGGGTTAAATGTGTATACCACTTTCAGACACATATATACCAATGAAATGTTTCTTTTATTATGATATTTGTGATAAACACGACAGCCGTTAAGATAGTTTTACTGACGTGTTGTTTGCACGGGTTTCACGACACCGGTTAAAAAATGTAAACATGGCAGTCTCCAGGATGAGATCGTCCTGGCGGATTTGCCGCCGTTATAAGTTCTTTTTCTACTTTTGTATTCTTATTTTGTGCATACAATTGTTTCTTGGATACAGTTTCTATTCAATGAACCAGCTAGAACTGGATAAGATCCACACTTGGAAATCTCACATTGATCAGAAATTGGAGTCGGTACAAATGCTCCCAGCTCTTAATACATCAAAGGTTGATCAAGCACGCTTTAATCATGGCATTAAAGATGAACCTTTGAATCATGTGAGTATTGGTGGATAATTTAATATTTTATCCTAAATAACATGTTTCTTCCAATATTTGATTATCCATTGAAAGTTCAGACGTGATCAGACGACTTTAGTGACCATTGATGAGGTCCTCCCGGGGGGAGGGAGGGGAGGACATTTTCTTAGCTAAGATGAAAACAAATTTTTAATTTAAGTGGTATTCATAAAACCACTAAGACAAATCTTAGTTAAGCAAACATATAAGAAAATAATAATTCTTAGATCAAATATTCATCTTAAAAAAAAATCTTAACTCGGTAACTAAGGAAGTCTGGATTTCCAAATCTTTAAATAGTATTGGTAGTGATAGTTTGGAAAATACCTTCTATACTATAATCTACTTTAAATGAGTATTGAAATGTCAATGTGGTATGTGAGCTTGTGTGTAGTGTATCTAGATGTGTTTATATGTATGTGTATATAAACTATGTACATGTTAGTCACTCAACTCATTTTGTGTTTTAACTTCATGTGTTTAGATATAACAGTGTACTTTAATGAGAAACTGTGTATAGTCTTCTTCCTCTTCTTCTTTTTTCAACGTCTCCTTTTTCTCCTTCTTCCTATTCGTATTATACTTCAACTGGAAATGTAAAATCAAATACAAGGGAACGCGATACTCATGAACTTTATTTAGAAAAACAATGAATAGATATATATATATAACTAATTAGTGTATCTAAACGTATTCAAAAGTTTTCGCAGTGAATTACTTTAAAAATGTCCCTATTAAAATAGTGTTATGATTATAAATGATATTGCCATTGTTTTCTACCATAATATAAACCGCTTAGGTGGCCAAGTGGTGTAGCACGTCATATGTTCGGCATAGTACTCAAGTGTGCCAGCATTGAACAGTGTTGAAAACGGCAATAAACACCAGAATATAAAATACATTTAGTAAAATATCACTTGAACGCTGAGATTGATCACTCTTTTCTTACCATTTGATTGTAGCGCAATTGTTATGCTATCGAGAGCTAACAGACGATCAGAGGGTCGTGGGTTTGATCCTCTGCCACGGTTATGTGTGAGATGGACACTATATCCATATATGCTTAGTACTGGTTCTACCCAAGAATTCATACCCAAGAAGTGATCGAGCGTTATAATAACTTGTGTCACAATCAAAGTGAAATAAATGCGCAACTAACTGATATTTTTCCCGTTTCAAAATAATTGATAAAACAGTGGAAAATGGATTGATTGATTGAATATTTAGCGTCAATTTTATGTCATCAAAGGCTAACAGATGATCAGTTAACCTTACCACTAGTTCCTGGGATCCTGACAGGTTAACCAGCACTCGAACACGCACCATCTCCGCAAGTAATGTAAAATGGAATAATGTAATTCCATTCAATTGAACTGAAAAGAAGATCATTGAACTTATGATGATATAGTCTGTTTATACTAGTCTTTATAAATGGGATAGATGCTTTCCAACTGTTGAGTGTCAAGTAAAACAATTGAGTGTCAAGTAAGGACAGTCAAGTAAGAATGTCGAGTGTCGAGTTAGGAAGTCGAATATCGAGTAAAAGAATGAAGTGATTAGTAAGAAAGTCGGGTGTCAAGAAAGAAAATATTGATGGTCGAGTAAAAAAGTTGAGTGTCAAGTGAAAAAAATAAATTTCGAGTAAGAAAGTAGAGTGTCGAGTAACAAAGTCGAGTGTCTAGCAAGAAGGTCGAAATACTTTAACATATGAAAAACATATTGATCTAATCAGTGCTCTAGATAAGGTGCGTATTTGCGTAAATAAGCATTGAAATTGACAAAAAAAGCATTGAAAATAATATATGTGCGTACCGCTACGCATAACCAATTGAATTTAAGCATTTCATTGGCGATCTTGTGCGTATAGTATTTCCAAAGACCGGGGTTTTCACAACGGAAGTAGACACCATGAAATAAACAAATATAAGGAAGTAACTGCTATGTAAAACTTAGTCTGGTTCCCTAGCTATCCCGATAAAAATTTACTGTTTATTGGTAGATCGGGGAACCACACTAACTATATACACAATAAGAGTTATTTCCCGTAGATCATTGTCACTGAGACATGGGAACATGTTGAGTATTTCCAAGTGTTTTAAAGAGGCCTGCTATAAACAAACCTGCATTACTTTAGCCGATTACTTTATCGTATTTATTATAAATGGCATCGTCTGCTTCTGACGTCGGAAGACGGGAAAAAACACAACAGAAAACCCAATCATTATCTGCTAACTTATGCCAGTTCTTTAAGAAAAACAATACTCTCAAAAGTGAGTTATTGATGCATGTATTACGAAGTCACAGAAAATAAACAAAAAACACACAGGAGGCAAGGTCAATAGAAATACCATTGAATCATGGAAAGTAAAATTCCCATGGCTGATAATAAATGGAATTGAAGGCAACCTCAAATCTGTATTAAAGCAAACATTAACAGTGTCTGGTCAGAAGTAAAGGTAAATTTTGAAAAAACTCTTTTAATTTCCATTTTAATCATTGCGTTTTAATATAGGGAGTAAAATAAGCCTTTGGCCGAAAGTAGATCTGAAAATACTCTTTCAATTTTCATTTTAAGCATTGAATTTTAATTTAGGGAGTAAAATAAGCATTTAGCCAAAAGCTTATCTGGAGCACTGTCTAATGCTTTTTTAATGATATTGTGAAAATAAACTATTCAATAAGGTCAAATATTTAAATAAACAAGTTAAATGTTTTATATAAAAAATAAGGTAGTCAAAACAAAAACTAGTGAGACAGAGACATTAATGTATCTGTTGAAATGGCCAGAGATTGTTTACAAAACAAATTCTCAGCTAGTGTAACCCAAAATAATTCAAAGTGGTAATTCAGTTTCTCATCTATATGGCATCAATTTAAAAACAAAATAAATAGTGAAAATATATTTGAGGTAGATTTTAAATTGAAAACCATCAATGTTTCTTCTTTGTTTGAACCGACATAACAGTGTTGAATGACTGAGAAAATTGCAGACTTCTCCAAGAATATATAGTAAGGTATGTGTAACAAATATTTTTAAATATGTTCAGTTGGAATTTAAATAGAAGTTCTAACTGTTGAGTTAAGAAATTGAGTGTCAAGTTGAAAATTAAATGTCTAAGTGTCATGTAAGAAAATAGAGTGATTAAGAAAGTTGAGTGTCGAGTAAGAATATAGAAATCTATCATTAGAATTTTGTGTAATAGAATAAACTCATACTTTTGGTCAAACTTACATGCAGAGACAAGACTCTGCTAAGTCCCCAGCAATTTTGACCAAGAGGGTAAGATTTGTCTATTCCACATGGATAAACTGATGATGGATTTTATCTCCTATTCATCTCATACAAATGATAGACCCTCGATAATGGTCGTCATCACAAAAATGTCCTATTTTTAAATTTGGTGTTTAACAACCAAAACCATTTTCTTACTCGATACTCGATTTTCTTACTCGACATTTAATTTTCTCACTCGACTTGCTCTCTCGACACTTGACATTCTTACTCGACACTCGTTTTTCTTACTCGAATTTCTTATTCAACCCTCTACCAATTGTGACACATCGCCAAGCCATAGTTTCTGTGATGATTGACTGATATACGGCATGGTGCCTTATTGTCATTTGCCTTACACTGCTGATTTAAATGGGAAAATCATCAGTTACTTGCAGAGATAGGTGTGCTCGAGTACTGGTTGACCTTCTAGGATCCAAGGAAAAAGTGGTCGCCTGTAAGCCCTTGATAGCGTAAACATGCTGATAAATATTCAAACAACCAACAAAAGAACAAAAAGAAAGGCAGACGGATGGACAGACAGACAGACAGACAGACAAATCGCTTTAACTGTCAAGTATACATAAAGAATAAATAGGTCAACTATAAATTAAGAATAAAGGTAAATCAATACAAAATGTATATCTTTAGTAGCAGTTGATAAAGTCTAATGTATGTATGCTGAAATCATGCTCAAATACATACTTTTGGTGCGAGAATCATTTCTTTAAACCAAGTTACAGGTTTTAAGAAATTTCTTAAATAGTTGATACACCTCAGAGCTACCTTACAGTTGAGAGGACAAACATTCTGTTCTTAGATGATTTATTCGCTAAGATGCTTTCTGAATAACATATAAAAAATAGTTTTATGAAAATAATTATGGATTAAAGATGAAAAGGTAAGAAAATTTTGAATATCTTAGATGAAAATAAATCTAAGAAGCTTTATGAATATGGCCACTGATCTCTAAAAGTATTTCCACTTTTCCCTAGATCTCCAAAAGTTTTAAACATAGTTCCCTAAAAGTAACAAATAGTGTTCCCTTAAGTAAAACATCTACTAAAGTCTTCTCTATTATTATTTACACATCATCATAATAAGCAAAATCCTTGCACAGCAGAATTCCCTTGTCTTTCTGCAGGCAGATCAGGCTCACCCTCCACATCTCTTGTCTCTGTATCATGTGTATGTCAACATCTTGACAAGGGCTGTTTGAATATTTATGTATCCTCATCATCAAAGTGAAATGCTCAAATTTGACCCCAGGAACCAAACTTCTACAACCATTTCAGAAGACCCCCATAGTAACAATGCTTCATGTCAAATATCTAAGGTCTATGGCTTGCATTTTCAGAGAAAAGGTGTTTTTTAAGTTTCCTTAAACATGTGCTTGTAAGCCCTGTGGCATCGGACATTTGTGGCTCAATCAGGCTGGTACAAGAACTTGTCCGAGATTTTGTGGTTATATAAATGCTGTGCAAGTTTGGTTAAGATTGTTGAAAATTGAGGGGTGCTATCGCGTCTACAAGGCTAACGACAGATGACGGACAACTAACCATAACATAAGCCCTGCTGGCCTTTGGCAAGTAGAACCAAAGAAGAGATCAAGGAAAGGACAGAAGAGACAAATATCTTTGTTGGAACAGCTGAACAGTTAATTTGCAAAATGCAATACATAAACATAAATAATTGACTTTTCTGCGTAAACAAGATCTAATAAATAAAAAAAGTTAGATGCTGAGTGGGATTGAACACCAGTCCTTACAGTTTGAAATCGACAATGATAACCACTGCACTAGTCTGCCTGTAAGCATCAAAACTGTAAATATATGTTTGTTCTAAATTACCATCCAAAATTTATTTCGGGTACATACGATTATGGAATGAAGTTGGACAGGTTCCCAGACTAACACGTTGCCAGAAACCTCCAAATCTGTTTCAAGCAGTCAACATCTTATTTTAAAAGTAAATTATAATTCATCAGTTATAGAAATTATACATAAAATCAATGACTTAATTACAGAGACTGGCAAGCAAATTGCAATATAATGTACACGGCACTTTTAGTATTTATTTAATTACTCTTCGAATCTTGTCTGAATTAAATAATTTTGTTACCAAAGTAAAACTGCTAAAAATGATGAAAATAAAACCCTCTACATGCATTCATTCTAGAGTATTAAGGTCATTTTTGAGAATTTGGGGATCAGACTTTGTATTTGTTACTAGGTAGGCTATGGTGTCATCGGCAAAGAGGCGTACTTGACTTTTAAGTGAATCTGGCAAGTCATTTTTGTAAGCCAAAAAGAAACAAGGGCCAAGGACCAAACCTTAGGGTACAGTGGACGTGACTAGTGCTGAGTCTGACATTTGACCCTCCACAACTATTGTTTGGGTTCTATTCTATAAAAACGAACTTATCCATTCAGTGTTTATTCCTAGATTAAAAAGTTTGTAGGTTAGGAGATTATGATCAACTTTATCAAATGCTATGAGATCAGTTTGTTTTCCAGACTCTAAATTATCAAAGATTTCTTGGGTAAAGTCTATTAGTTGAGATTCAGAGCTATGTTTTGATCAAATTTTTAAAAACCATGTTGAAAAGGGGTGAGAAACTAATATTGTCAAAATGATATTTGATACTAGTTACGTATATGTTCTATTAGTTCGATGCAATGCATTTGAGGGATATTGGCCTATAATTACAAGTTTTACATTTAGGACCTTTTTTGTATATTAGAGCATTTGTTGCTGAACACCAGTCTTGTGGGACAATTCCTGTTTCTAGGGATGATTTATAGATGGTAGTAAGGATAGGTGTGATTTCTTGATGTAGTTCTTTGAGTAGCCTTGGTGATTGTTCATCTGGGCCTGATGCTTTATTTAGGGTAAGAAGAGATTGGACACCATCTTGTGTAACATATATTTCAAACGTTTGATATATTTTTAGCTCACCTGATCGCCTGTTGTCCGCTGTCTGTCGTCTGTCCCTTAGCTTTTTGAGCTTGCTGGGACAAAATCCAAGGAAAGCGTCATCTGTAGACACCCAGGTTAAACTTTTGCATTTAAGTTTAAGATATTTATGCAACCATGCATTGGAAGTGAATGAAACTTTGCATGTGTGTTCACCATCATCAATGGAACACACAGAGACAAGAACCATAACTCTGGATTGCATTTTGGCACAGTAATGGCCCTTTTTGGACTTAGACACCCAGGTTAAACTTTTGCGTTTAGTCATCAATGGAACACAGAGACAAGAACCATAACTCTGGGTTGCATTTTTGCACAGTTATGACCCTTTTTGGACTTAATTTTTCAGGTTAAAGTTTTTTATCAGGTAAGATATCCATGCAATCGCACATTGAATATGAATGAAACTTCGCATGTGTGTTCACCATCATCGATGGAACACACACAGACAAGAACCAATAACTCTGGATTGCGTTTTTGGACTTAAATTTTCAGGTTAAAGTTTTCAGGTTCAAGTTTTTTATCAGGTTTAGCATCATTAATGGAATACACACAGACAAGAACCATAACTCTATATTGCATGTTGGCAGAGTTATGGCCCTTTATTAGACTTAGACCTTCAGGTTAAACATTTGTGTTTAGTTGCATTTAAGTTTGAGAAATCTATGCAACCACTCATTGGATGTGAATGAAACTTCGTATGTGTGTTCACCATCATCGATGGAACACACACAGACAAGAACCAATAACTCTGGATTGCGTTTTTGGACTTAAATTTTCAGGTTAAAGTTTTCAGGTTAAAGTTTTTTATCAGGTTTAGCATCATTAATGGAATACACACAGACAAGAACCATAACTCTAGATTGCATGTTGGCAGAGTTATGGCCCTTTATTAGACTTAGACCTTCAGGTTAAACATTTGTGTTTAGTTGCATTTAAGTTTGAGAAATCTATGCAACCACTCATTGGATGTGAATGAAACTTCGTATGTGTGTTCATAATCATCAATGGAAAACACACAGAGACAAGAACCATAACTCTGGGTGGCATTTTGGCACAGTTATGGCCCTTTTTTATTTAATTTTTCAGGTTAAAGTTTTTTATCAGATAAAATATCTATGCAACCACTCAATGTATATGAATGAAACTTTGCATGTGTGTTCACCATCATCGATGGAAGACATAGAGACAGAAACCACAACTCGGGGTTGCATTTTGGCAAAGTTATGGCCTTTTGGACTTAATTTTTTGTCTGTAGACACTTAGATTAAACTTTTGCGTTTAGTTGCGTTTAAGTTTTGGTGTTTGCATCCAATCTCAGTCTTTGCATGGGTGCTGAGTTTTATCCCATCAGTGAGCTTTGTTGTCTTCTGACAACTCTTGTTGTTGTGTGCACTCTAGCACCCGCATTTTTCATTGGATCCTCACAGTTAAACTTATATAGTAGTTATATAACCATAATATCTCAGACAAGTTCTTGAACTGGCCAAATTGGAATATTGATGTCAGAGTAATGACCCTTTAAACATTAAAAAATTGAAATATTTGACATTGTGTGCACTCTGGCACAGGTGAGCCATTAAGGGCCAATCTGGCCCTCTTGTTTAATAGAATAATTTCAGTCAAGTATTTAAGTTTTAGTGCTTTGGTTTAGAGAAAATATATTCAAATTGATATTCAAATTTAATTGATTGTTTGAGAGTTCTGAATTTATTTTTCATGTTTTCTTGATTTGAGTATGTGAGGGTATCAGTTTAATATTGATAGGCTGCACTACATAAATGCCACAGTGTATTAAATACTTGCTAAAAATTTTACATATGGATCGGAAGAGATATCCATATCAATGTTATATCATGCTAAAACATGTTTCACTAGGTTTGGATAAATGCTTGGATTGCTCAAGGTGTTGGTAATGCAAGTAATTGCTCATTGAATTGTGTAAACAAAGGATACTGTGACAACTGTTACTTGCAGAAGTGGTATGAATCCTTGATATTGGTACAAGTATAGCCGATACATATAGAAACTTTAAATCATTGTTAAATCATGAAAAATATTTATCTTTAGACTTATCGTTTCCTTTAAAACAAACGTTGACAAAATTGAGAATTATCTGCGCATAATCATATGATTGAAAAAAGGTTGTCATCTTGCCATTATTGGGTAAATAGAATTTTTAAATATGTTCTCAGAGAAATATTTTTGTAATTGATTTTATGGTATGTACAGTGTATGAAAATTTAGGGAAGGATAATTTTAGTAAAAATTATTTTAATTTAAGAGACACAAACACTTTTCGTATGTTAATGTCCAAGGATGATAAAACTGTCATATGCAAAATTGTGGGGTTCCTGTATAGGGCTTTGAAAAACGAAATAGTTTAATATAACTGTGAGGTTATAGTTTAGCTGGTATAACAATAGGTAAAAACAGTGTTTGTTTCATGAACACTTTTATACATGTACATACGTACATATGATGGTCATTATTGTGTATGTTCTTATTGTATACTTATATGATGGGCCAGAGGCCTATATGTTCGTGAATAAACTTATTTACTTTCTTACTATGTTTGGGTTTGAGTTGTCTGTTTTCAAAAGTATTATTGTAGTAATTGTAACTCTCAATAGGGCTTAAAAGTGGAGAGTCATTTGACCCCTGAGATGGAGATTATGCCAGAGACGGCGATATTGGTCATAATATCCACGCATTGAAATGGTAGCAGTAAAACCAGCGGGATGTAACTCAATATGTTGTTGGACTGATGCTTCATCCCAAATTGCCATGCGTCAAAAATACGCATGGGTCATAATTTCTACACATCAAAAACCGTTCAACTAGAAATCTGTCATGTCAAAACCCGAGGGTATGCGTCAATTGAAAACCCTGTAGTATGATGTTAGTGTGATATTAGGTCTTCAACAATTACTTTGGTAAATCATTATACTTCGCAGTAATCATTTAAAGGCCTTATAATAGAATGACACGTAAATCTTATCTTTTTTGCTTTATTTGTAGAAAATCCATTATATCATATATATATAAATGTCAAATGAGAGTACAGGTAGCTCCATAATTGCTGTCCTTTAAAATTTTAATTGCATGATTGTTTTGTTGACCAAGTGATTTATAAGAGATAGAAATGACATGCACTGACTGTATTGGAAATTAAGAGGGTTGGGAGGGGTAATTTATCCAATTTTGAGATTTTATAGGCAGATTGGAAAGTTTTAAGCGCCATTTGGTTAAATAGATTGAAAAAAGACACATGAATTTTAGGTTCATGGGAAACCCTGTTGAAATGGGACAGGAGTGACCTGGAACTGTGGAAATCTACTGGCTATGCAGTTGGATCCAATTTCATTTATTTAAATTTTAAAACTGATCATTAGACAAATGCTATTAGTGAATGTCTGTTTTTTCTATCATTTACAGACATAATTATTTTATAAGTTACATTTGTACTAATAAAAAAACAAACAAACATATTACTTTTTATGTACCAGTGATTTTAGGAGTCTGTGTGTCTTGCAGATACATATTTATATATATATATTTTTATATATATGTAGTTATGTACTGATAATTGCCATTCTTGAATGTGTACTCACCATTTGCTATTCCATTTAATTTTTCTACAGTTTTGGTACATTTACATATCTCTTAAAATATTAGAATTCTGTAATAATATATTGTGAATATTTTAACAGTCACTTATTTACTCTTTTTAAGTATATATACATCAACAGATGAATTATTGTGTGTGTGTATATATTAGATATCGAATTAGTCCACCTCTTATTACATGAGACACAATGGATTCAATTCTTGGCAAGACTCTTGTAGTGTTCTGAAACCAGAATTACTGCAAACTTAAGTTAAAATGTCTTTAAAGGCAGAATATTATGTTTTTATCAATTTTACAAAACACATATTGTCCCAATACTGTCAAACCTGTGTAAGCAGTAACCTCTATTAAGCAGCCACTTGTGTCAAGCAGCCACATATGCTGATTCCAATGTCTGTGCTTTTAGAGCAAATTAACCTGCATTAAGCAAAAACATGTCTTTAAATGCCACTTTTTCTCCTTCCCTTGACTGGCTGCTAAAGACAGGTTTGACTGTATTTGATGCTTAAAATTGTAGTCACTGAACCCTTATCCGCTTGTGGTCACTCAAAAGCAGTTCTTACATGATATTTATTTTTAGAACTCTGATTCTGTTTCAATACAATCTCATTGAAATCAGATCAACTTTAAGCTTCCATACTCTGTGCTCATTAAACCACTGATTCAAGTGGGAAAGTTATCAGTTACTTCTAGAGATGGATGCACTTGAACACTGGTTACCGTTCAGCATCCAAGGAATAAATGGACAGGTTAATTGATTATCTGTTAGCCTTCAGTGTCATAAAAATAATATTGCAATTTTCCTGATACCCTGCCTTTAAAATATTCAGATTTTGAATCTTGGTCTGAGTCAATTAAGACTTCCAAAATATATTGTCAATTTTTTAAGTTGAATAATAGAGGGGGGGGGGGGGCATGTGGAATCCTGCATGATTGAGTGGTTTAAGGCGCCATCTGAATTAAAGATGGGTCCTGCATAGATTTCATCTATGAGTCAAATGTGGTGAACACAAGGGGTTAGACAGCCCAATTCTGAGTTACCAAATTTATTTTAAAAACAGTCCTCAGCTGACAAAAATACCTGGTTGAAGTAGTATACATACAGTAACTTATAATATTAGTTATACACTACAATATTGTGCATAAGTATTTACCGGACACCCATGAATATTCATTGTATGTCCATAAATTAATTTTCGTTGTCCGAACATAAATTATAGTAATATTGCTGTTGATAAACTGATGCCAATACATTACTGAATCAGAATCTTATCACATTCATGATATCTGTGCAACTAGCTGCAAATCTTGGAGTTGTGGGTTCAATTCTTACGTCTGGCCTTATCATTTTTTTTTATATTTTTATGTTTAATCTGCATAACTAACTGGCAAAATAATTAGTCACATTGAGCACGATTTTTGATGGTTCGCTTATTTACAGACATATACAGTATTGAACGTTCTTCTTCTTATAAACATAATTGTTGTAATTGGCCGAGAAATCTTTGAAATATCTCCAATCTAAAGATAAACTATAGGTATTTTCAGTGATATGCCCGACAGCAGAATACACTGATACAGTCAGCAAAAGCAAATGAACTTTACTTCAATTTATATGTATGGTATTTATGTGTTGTAAACAAGAGTCAAAACAATTAAATAATAAAATATGTTGATAGTATAAAAATAACAAAAAAGTTACATAAAATAATGAAAATGTAAAATAAATCGTGAGAAAATTACATTACATTAAGAATGTAGTCAAAAAATTGTACGAAACTGGATTCGAACCTATCATTTCTGGAGATACCTTAACCACTTACCACCTGGTCATTGGTTGACTCTATTGATTATTTAAGTTAATATAAATATTTTTTTCCAATAAAATTACCGCTTGATATACCAAAAGGTTAAGATTAATAAATGCCAAGTAAAAACTTACACACAATGTGACGTGTTTGACAAAGTGTTTTTCTTTAATTAATTCAGAATTGAAGTTAGTTTTACAATTTTTTATGTATAAATCGCCAGTGGCGATATTGTATCACAGCTGGCTATCATATTACAATAGATAGATTTTATCAAAATAAAATAAATTTATGTGTATAATGTTTACAAACTGTTACATGATAGCGTCATTGGCCATACATACCGTAAAACAACAACATTTGCTGCTGGCTTTTCTTTCAGATGGCAAGTTACTAGTATAAAAGTTTGGGTGATATTGTAAATATACAGTTATGATACTGGTGTAAAGTTGTGTAATGGCTTCTATGTAATATTTATATTTATTATTTTCAATCAACTTGATTTTTTCTCAAAAAAAACGTAGCTCACTATTATAATAGTGTTTAATATATATATATATATATATAATATATAATAGTTTGTACATTTAAATATATGTCCATGAGAATGTATATGTATGTACATGTAAAGGTATGTCCTGTAAATATATGTAAATGTATGTCCTGTAAATAAATGTACATGTAAATGTATTTCCATGTAAATGTATGTCCATGTGAATGTATGTATATGTAATTGTTTGTCCTGTAAAAGTATATCCATGTAAATGTATGTTTTGTAAATATATGTACATGTAAATGTATGTATACGTGAACGTATATATATATACATATGTAAATGTATGTCCTGTAAATATATGTAAATGTATCTCCATGTAAATGTATATCCATGTAAATATATTACCATGTCAATATATGTCCATGTAAGTGTATGTATGTGTAAATGTATGTCCATGTAAATGTATCTCCATGTAAATATATTACCATTTCAATATATGTCCATGTAAATGTATACTTGTAAATGTATGTCCATGTTTGTCCATGTCAGTATATGTCAGTGTAAATGTATGTCCATGTAATTGTATGTAAATGTTTCTTTATGTAACTGTATGTACATGTTTATGTATCTCCATGTAAATGTATGTCCATGTCAAAAGATGCCCTGTAAATGTATCTCCATGTAAATGTATGTGCATGTAAATGTTTGTCCATGCAATTGTATGTATGTGTAAATGTTTATCCTTGTAAATGTATGTACATGTTAATGTATCTCCATGTAAATGTATGTCCATGTAAATAGATGTCCTGTAAATGTTTTTCCATGTAAATGTATGTCCTGTAAATGTATCTTCATCTAATTGTATGTCAATGTAAATGTATGTACATGTTAATGTATGTCCATGTGCATATATGTTCATGTTAATGTATGTATGTGTATGTCCATGTAAATGTATGTGCATGTAAATGTATGTTCATGTAAATGTATGCCCATGTATGTGTATGTCCATGTAAATGTATGTACATGTAATTGTATGTCCATGTAAATGTATGTTCATGTAAATGAATGTCAATTTAAATGTATGTACATATTAATGTATGTTCATGCATATGTATGTATGACCATGTGAATGTATGAACATGCAAATGTATGGCATTGCAGGTGTATGTATGTGTAAATGTATGTGCATGAAAGTGTATGTACATATAATTGTATGTATATGTGTATACATGTAAATATATGGACATGTAATTGTATGACCTGTAAATGTATGTACATGTAAATGTATATTGTTTAAATGTATGTTCATGCAAATGTATGTACATGTTAATGTATGTCCTGTAAATTTATGTATATGTAAATGTTTGTCATGTAAATGTATGTATATGTAAATATATGTAAATGTATGTGCTGTAAATGTATGTACATGTAAATATATTACCTGTAAATGTATGTTCATGCAAATGTATGTTCTGTAATTGTATGTATATGTAAATAAATGTAAATGTATGTCGTGTAAATGTATGTTGTGTAAATGTATGTACATGTAAGTGAATGTATATGTAAATGTATGTATATGTAAATGTATTTCATGTTAATGTATGTCATGTAAATGTATGTACATGTAAATGTATATCATGTAAATGTATGTATATATAAATGCATGTACATGTAAATGTATGTCATGTAAATGTATGTATATGTAAATGTATGTAATGTAAATGTATGTGTATGTAAATGTATGTCATGTATTTGTATGTCCATATAAATGTATGTACATGTTAATGTGTGTGTACGCATGTTATGTTTGTGTATGTAAATGTATGCATACAAATGTTTGTACAATATTGTAAATGTGTGTATGTAAATATATGTACATGGAAGTGTACATGCATGTAAATGTACATACTTGTTAATGAATGTATGTAAAATCTCAGCTTACTGTTCAGTGAACTATGATCATGTCAATGATCATTTACAAACTATGTAGACCCAGACATGTCCGATAGTAGCTTATAAACCACCATCTACATCATAAACACTATTAGAATGAAATTCCTTATTGTATATTTACATGTAGACGCCAAAGGCACTAAAGAAAACTCCTGAAATCCAAAAGGTCACAGAGGCTCCACATCAAGAGGATTGCTCTTTGATAAATGCCAAAGAAGCCCAGTCTGCCCTCAGAAGAGCACAGACGGGCGAGTGTAAGAGACAGCTGAAAAATGTGGCTTGTCGTAGCCAGAAAAAACTACTTTACCCATCCGTTTTACCAAGATTCTGCAGTTTAAAATGTAAGTTCAAAGCATAACATCATGTTGTCTGATGTGGTTACATGTAGGTGTAGTTAGTGTATAGTGTCATTCATCAAAATGATAAATGTTTGTATTTATAATGTGTAGCATGATTTCCCTTGCCATTTGAAGAGGTTAAACCATGACAAGGCAGCTTGGTTGGGCTGTTTTTAACTGCATTTCATTTCCCAATGAAAAACAATTGCATCTTGGTGGGGCTAAAAAGGACCAGTTTGCATTTCATTGATGCATATAATTTGATTTTTAAATATCAAAATGGCAAAAATAACATTATAGTTTTATCTAAAATATAATGTAAATATAAGGATTAAAAGATGAATTTTGAGTTTTCATCAGGTGATGAAAACATTAGACTAGTTTAATATTGTCGAAAAGCCCTTCAGGCTTCGCGACAATATTAAACTGGCCTAATGTTTTTCATTCACCCAATGAAAACTCAAAATTCGGTATGATCCTTTAATAAAACGAGAAAAAATAATGAATAGGTTGGCATCTATTGTTGTATGTTATAGTTTAATATGTGAAACATGTGGTCCAGTGGTAGATTATCGGACCCAGGATCAGGACTTGGAGCTTGAATTGTTGAAATTGCAAGAACATGTTTCACAATCAATGTAAAATGAAAAAGCTTAAAAGAAATATGTATTTTATTTGGCGTATAAACCTCAGACACCTGTATACATGTAGAACCAGATACATTCAATGTATCAACATTTTATAATACGATGCACATGTTACACCTCACAAAGATACTACTTCATACAGAAGATAGCTTGTACATACCAAACATCAGTCGTGTGCTTTATCATATAAAGTAAAACCTGTCTTAAGCAGCCAGTCAAGGGAATGAGTAAAAGTGACCTTTTAAGACAGGTTGTTGCTTAATACAGGTTAATAACTCATAGCTGTGAAACCTTTCATATGTTGTCTTTCACAGAGGTAATACCTCATACAGGTGAAACATCACAAATGGTACACTAAACAAAGGTAATATTTATATAGGTGAAACCGCATATAGTTCAACTTATGTTTCAAAGAGGTAATACCTCATACATGTGTATTCTAAACAGAGGTAGTACTCATATGTGAAATCAAATAAATTGTACTTGACAGAAGCAATATCTCACACATGCACTTCACCAAGGTAATAACTCAACCGTGGGAAACCTCGCACATGCTAAAGTCTACAATGTAACTACCTCACACACCTCATACATTTGAAACTTTATATACATGTTAAACTCTAGACTATAGTGATAATACCTCATATACATATGTGTGAATCTCACACATGTGAAACCTCATACATGCTAAAGTCTACAATGAAACTACCTCAGACACCTCTTACATTTGAAGCCTGGAGCGCGTGGTCCAGTGGTAAAGCATCGAACCAATGATTGGAGAGTCATGGGTTCGATCCTCCGCCACAGTGTATTGGATGTTATTTATTTTCAGCTATACATAAGGAAGGACAGTATACTGGATGTTATTTATTTTCAGCTATACATAAGGAAGGACAGTATACTGGATGTTATTTATTTTCAGCTATACACAAGGAAGGACAGTATCTTGGATGTTATTTATTTTCAGCTATACACAAGGAAGGACAGTATATTGGATGTTATTTATTTTCAGCTATACACAAGGAAGGACGGTTTATTGGATGATATTTATTTTCAGCTGTACACAAGGAAGGACAGTATATTGGATTTTATTTATTTTCAGCTGTACACAAGGAAGGGCAGTATATTGGATGTTATTTATTTTCAGCTATACACAAGGAAAGACAGTTTATTTGATGTTATTTATTTTCAGCTATACACAAGGAAGGACAGTATATTGGATTTTATTTATTTTCAGCTGTACACAAGGAAGGACAGTAGTTTGGATGTTATTTATTTTCATCTATACACAAGGAAGGACAGTATATTGGATGTTATTTATTTTCAGCTATATACAAGGAAGGACAGTATATTGGATGTTATTTATTTTCATCTATACACAAGGAAGGACAGTATATTGGATGTTATTTATTTTCAGCTATACACAAGGAAGGACAGTATATTGGATGTTATTTATTTTCAGCTATACACAAGGAAGGACAGTATATTGGATGTTATTTATTTTCAGCTATACACAAGGAAGGACAGTATCTTGGATGTTATTTATTTTCAGCTATACACAAGGAAGGACAGTATCTTGGATGTTATTTATTTTCAGCTATACACAAGGAAGGACAGTATCTTGGATGTTATTTATTTTCAGCTATACACAAGGAAGGACAGTATATTGGATGTTATTTATTTTCAGCTATACACAAGGAAGGACAGTATATTGGATGTTATTTATTTTCAGCTATACACAAGGAAGGACAGTATCTTGGGTGCTATGCAGATTCTCAAAAACAAAGAGACCTTTCTGGCTTTAATTATGCATTTACTGCTGACAACAGTCCACAAAAATGTATCACTTTTTGTTTAACTGGAAGTAAGTATAGATTCATAATAATTATTATTGCTTTCATACAACAATGAGATAGATACTTACAATATTGAAAATAAAAGTCCATCAGTAAGTTTCATGTCAATGGTTGCATCAAATTAAGTGAAGAAAATCACAAAATTTTGGATTTTAAATGACCATTGTCTCATACATGTGACAAATTTTTATATTTGGCCGGACCCAGTTAGCTCTGTCTATAGCATGTCTGACTTTCAATCCAGAGGTTGTGCATTCAAGTTCCTGCGCAGGCAGAGTCTCTCTGCTGACTAATATACAATATTGTGTCTCATTGTCATTCTTCTTCCACTATTAATTCAACTATAAAGGTTATTAGTTACTTGAAGAGCTAACCAGGTGTGCTTGAATACTGGTTTACCTTCCAGGATTCCAGGAAAGAGTGGTTAGGTTACATGTAACTGATTGACTTTTTAGCCCCCGGTGGCATGAAAATATTGAGACACACTACTGTTTACAGGGCACAATCATTACTTATGATTTATTATCCATGTATACATTGTTACAATCTTAGAAAAACTGCTATTTGTCAAAAAAATCAAGTTGAATGAAAATTGAAGCAATCAAACAGTTTAATGTCCGACAAAGGCTATGAAAGTGTTAAGTAGTTGATATTTAGTAAGTGGCGAATACTTTACACTTTACATTTATTGAAAGATAAATTGTCTGTTAAAGCGAAGACCCAGGGCCTAAGGCCATTTGGCCACAACTTAAAAGACGGGAGTAATTCTTGGTCTTGTTCCAACTCTATTTAGTGACTACTTGCTGACTTACTCGACAATACTTAGTTTTAATTGTATTTGAGCTACCACCAGTCATACATAAGTGCAATATACATGGTTTGTAAAGACCAACTTTTATTGTCTGCATAAAGTAAAGGCATTCTTCTTTCAAAAGTTCTCTTAGCAATAATGGTACTTCAACATGGTGCTTATGAATAACTTCAGCTTTCCTTGAAAGAAAGTTGATTTTGTTTCACTTTTGCTTTAAACTGTCTAAATAGATAAATGCATCAAAAATAATCTGCTTATTTTGCAAAAGCAAGGCCAGACAAAAAATACCTGTGTTTAGGGTACTGAGCGACCCATAAACTGAGTCCCGACCCCAGTGTTTTAAAAATTACATTGTAAATCTACGAAAAACAGCGGAACAAATCTGCTTATTATGTGTCAAGAAAACTATATTTATATTATTCTTATTGAGAGAATATCTTAATTTATTTAATAACGAACAATTTAAAATCAATTTGCTTATTATAGTTCATTATTATAATATTTTCTCCATGAAAAAAAAAATGGGGGAAAAATCAGAAAAGAAAAAAATTGCATACCTATCTAACCTATTTTTTTTTGTTAAGTAACCCGTAACACGGGTTCTATTTTTTTCTGGCCAAAGCATTGAAAGATATTGAATTTAAAGCTTTATTATAATTTTGGCTTGATACAGGAAAAGAGAGAAAGATGAAACATAAACTTGAATCAAGTAAAGGTATAGATTGTCCCTGTTTTCACAGACTGATGTGTTTTTTTTTCAATCAAAGAAAAAATGGTATTAGTATTCTTAAGTGTTTTGTTCCCTAGATTGTAACAATAATTTGTTGTTTTTTTAGTGCGTTATGGAGTTTTAAATTCCAGTTTTATTGTTGGGGGAAGACCTCAGAATGAATCTGAGAAGAACCTGCGGCGTTTGCAACTGTAACTGGCAAACTTTCTCACATAACATTTTTTGAGCAAGGGGGACTCAAACCTACGACCTTAGTTGTAACAATAATACATGAGTCATCATAAATGTTTTAGTAATGACCAAATTTTGACCTCGTCGGTTATCTCGATTGGTAGTACGTCTGACTATCAAGCAAGGGGTATGAGTTTGAATCCCTGCCCAGCCACAGTTTCCGTGATAATTGATATATGATTGCATCTCATTACCATTCATTTCTCACTGCTGATTCAAGTGGGAATTACTTACTATATTATCAGTTACTTGCAGAGATGTGGGTACTCAAGTTCTGGGTAACCTCCCAGGATCAGAGGAAGGAGTGGTTAGGTTACTTGATCATCTGTTACCTCACAATGGCATTAAAAATGAAATAAATATTCAAGCAAACACACGTTTAATTTGATAGATATCCTTTGCCAAATATACAGTTTTAATTTTTCCAAAGTATTTATAACACTATCTGTGTACAGTCATACCAGTCTTAGCAGCCAGTCAAGGGATTAGGAGCAAAAGTGGCCATTTAAGACAGGTTGTTGCTTAATACAGGTTAATTTGCTCTAAAAGTATATAAATGGGAAATAGCCAATGTGACTGCTTAAGACAAGTGGCTCCTTAATAGAGGTGACCTCTTACACAGGTTTGACTGTATATACACATTTAACATCCTCCTGCTACTTCAGGTTACCAGTATGCTGGTGTACAGTACAAGACAGAATGTTGGTGTGGCAACACATATGGTAAATATGAAGCTCTGCCTGAGTCCTCGTGCAAGACTGTTTGCCCAGGCAACGTGTCACAAACATGTGGTGGCTATAATGCACAGAGAGTTTTCAGTACAGGACTTCCAGGTAAATAAATCATTTATTAATCCATCATATTTTAAGCACAACAATTAAGATTTCGATAACAATAAAAAAAAGCGAAATTAGTTTTGTCTTGTGTGTAGATTTACCTTTAAAGATCTTTTAGCCACGTTGTGACAATGTATAATTTAGATGGTAGTCTAAGAGCCTCACACTGAAGTACAGTCAAACCTGTCATAAGCAGCCAGTCAAGGGAATGAGAAAAAGTGACCTTTTAAGACAGGTTGTTGCTTAATACAGGTAAATTTGCTCTGAATGCATAGAAATGGGAAATTGCAAATGTGGCTGCTTGAGACAAGTGGCTGCTTAATAGAGGCAATCACTTACACAGGTTTGACTATAAGTTGTAGATGTAACATGGTATTTTGTTCCATCAAGTGACATAATCATAATGCTGATAATGGGTAAATCGGGCCTAGATCTATCCTGCCGGTAATGCATCAGATCCAAGACCGGCGGCACCACTATGTGTGGTGTCATTGAGCAAGACACTTTATCCACATATTCATAGTATGAGTTCTACTCTGGAATATTGAGAGCATGATTTGTTTAAGTTTTAAAACTTGCTTCACAATCAATGTAAAATAAAACAATCTGTCAGAAAAAAGCTGCTAGTATCTCTTTGCATCATTTTTAGAAATGATTTAAAATGTGACATTATATTTTTTATATTATTTAACAATAGTGAGTACTGGTAATCAATCAATGACTACAATTGCAGGTTTTCCATTAATTAACCACATTACGTAAATATGGGTTTTACTACAACTGTTGTTTTAAAGGTTGTAATATGTCATTTCTCATTGAGGCTTAAGGGAATTTATCAGGATTTTTCAAACTTTTAAAATTGGCTAAAAACATATTCTCCCATGATATACTCCCTGACCCCCATACTGCCAAAAGGTTATCTATTTAAACATGCCAAAATAATATATTAAAAAGGGATTTCCTTACTTGGGCTCAGTGTCTAGGTTAGACTTAAATAGATTTCCGACTTAAAAGTGAAACATATTTTTGGACGTTTAAAATAAGTCAAGGTATTTCATTTTGATTTCAATTTGATTCGTTATGCACAGGGGCGGATCTAGGATTTCAGTTAAGAGGTGTGCAACTTAAAATCTGAATGGGCACACATGTTTTTCAGTAGAAATATAGTGGATAAAATATAGGAGTTAATGGTGGAGGGCCGTAGGCTGTAAAATCCCCATTTATACAGGTTCATATATAGTAAAAATTGTTTCATCTTAGAGTTCGAATGATGTCAAGCAGTATTAAGTGCTGTCTAATTTTAGAATGGGGATTTTGTTTCAAGTTTACCACTTAAATTGTAACAAATTGTATTATAAAAATGGATTTATTGGTTATATTGTAGCAAAGAAGAGCAACACAGCAGAATTGGTGTACAAGACTGATTCCATAAGGTCACTGACCCCTGTGAGGATCGTGTTTGTGTTGACTGTTAATGGGCGAGCAGTGAGGCAGGTTCAGAGACTCGTCAAGACCCTGTATGACCCAAAACATTATTTCTTCATCCATGTTGACAAGGTTGGTGATTCATAGAACAGAAGTTAAAGGTGTTATATGTTTAAGTAGTAATAACATTTAATGTTCCCCTCCACAAACAAGTGTATACTATACCCAACAAGTGTCAACATTTTAACAAATACATTTCATTTTGTTTTGAATATTTTAAAGGGAATGATTTAAACATGCCAAAATAATGTATTGAAAAGGAATTTCCTTACTAGGGCTATGTGCCTAGTTTAGACTAAAATAGATTTCCCGCTTAAAATGGCAACCTATTTTGTGACATATTGAATGAGTCACGTGATTTAATTTTGATTTCAATGTGATCCCTTTACACATAGAAGAAATTGTATCATCTTAGAAAGAGTCCGAATGACAATGCAGAGATCTTCAAACAGTATTTAAGTGCTGTCTATTTTAAGCTCACCAGGACAAAGTCCAAGGAGAGCTATTGCCATGACCCTGGCATCGTCGGCGTCATCAACGTCGGCGTCTGTAGACACCCAGGTTAAACTTTTGCGTTTAAGTTTAAGATATCTATGCAACCACTCATTGGATGTGAATGAAATTTCACATGTGTGTTCACCATCATCAATGGCACACACAGAGACAGGAACCATAACTCTGGATTGCATTTTGGCACAGTTATGGTCCTTTTTAGACTTAGACACCCAGAGGCGAGCTTTGTTGTCTTCTGGCAACTCTTGTTAGAATGGGGATTTCGTTTATTGACGTAAGCATTTTAACAATGATCAAATCCATAAAATCAAACTTATATTTTATTGTTTAATAAATTACTGGATATGTACAGTTCTTCACTGAAAAATCTATTGCACATTATAATTATCTAGTATAAAGTTTGTCATTTGTAAACTTTGAATATATACTGTCATAATGATATCAACTTTTGTTTGAAATTAGGTCGTCTGTGGCTGAGTGGTCTAAGAAATCATCTCAAGATCAATTGCCTCTCACTGCTAAGGTCGTAGGTTCTAGTCTCGCTCATTCAAAAAACTTCCTGTGAGAAAGTTTGCCAGTTACTTGCGAAAAGACAGTGGTTCTACTCAGATTCATTCCGAGGTCTATCTCTACCAATAAAACTGGATATGCCATATTTAATCTGAAATATGTTCAAAATGGCATTAAACCCCATTATAAAAAACAACAATTGTTGGAATTTTAGCGTCATTTTTATGCCATTGAGGGCTAACAGACCTAATCACTCTTTCCTGGAATACTTGATGGTTACAGGTGCTCAAGCACACCAATCTCCACACATAACTGATATTTTTCCCACTTTAATTAATTTAGCAGTGAGAGATGAAAGACACTGAGAAGCAATTTCCTATATCAATCATAATGGAGACCATAGCTGGGCAGAGATACAAACTCAGAGATGCTACTGACTGAGCTAACCAGGTCTCATTTGGGTATTCAGCATTCTATTGAAATGTAATAATTCCTTTCTGATTGTTACTTATGCTCTGTTAATCTTTTTAAAACATGGATATGTTCCCTCATTGAAATTTTTATATAACTGACAAAAACATGTCTTGTACATACTGAGGTACATGTATTTTGATATGTGAATTGTACATACTGAGGTATTTTTATACATATCTTGTACATACTAAGGTATTTCAATACATGTTTTGTACATACTGAGGTATTTTTATACATGTCTTGTACATACTGAGGTATTTTCTGCATGCAGAGATCGGCTTACATGTATCGTGAGTTACTGAAGCTCGAGTCGTTCATGCCAAATGTGAGACTAGCCAGGGACAGATTTGCCACAATCTGGGGAGGGTCCAGTCTACTACAGGCCCATTTCTCCTTCATGAAAGCCCTGCTGAACATGACAGACTGGGCCTGGGACTATTATGTGAATCTAAGTGAGAGTGACTACCCCCTCAAGTAAGTTATTGAGTTCAGTATTACTTCAGCAGATGGTTTTAATATTCATTTCAGAGTAACTTGGATAGTTTTTGGGTCAGCTGTGACATACAATTTTGTGCCTTGTGATATAATAATTGAGAGACGTGAAGGAACAGATGTTTATACATATTTTGTATTATGAATAATTATAAGCAGCCAGAAGTCGTGTTAATAGTGTACTAAATATAACTCAAAATAATATTAAGAAATTAACAAGATAAAGGGCCTAAGAAAGCAGAGTGTTTATTGGGAGAATATCCCAATCTGGCTACGTAGATGATATAAACAATATAATATAAAAAGAATCTTACATGAGTTTGAGGTTCGAATAGAAAATTCCGTCCCGAGGGATAACTATTTTGGGGAGTTGAGTTCTCATGGATACAGTTATCCCAAGGGTCAGAATTTTCCATCTGAAGCGAAAAGACCATGAATGTTTCTTTTTTTTGCATACCAAACATATTGAATAATTATTTTAACTTATTTTATCATCATATTTTTAAAAAAGTCGCTTTTAAGACGTTAAATTATGTGATTTACATCATAAATGAGTGTAACCGTCATGGTGCAAGAATTTTATCTTGGGGCCCTAGGGTGAGATAGAAATATCTCACCCCAGTAAAAATGCAGTTATCCTTATCAGGTGTGCAAGAATAAATACGGTATGACATGATGGTTGTGTTTCTTCAAGTTGTCCACTTGTTAGTTTATAGTGATATAAAAATATATGACTGGTTTACACCATTGATTGGTTCTATATGCTGACATACATGTGTATGTGTTCTATATGTTAGTATATTAGTGTTTGTTTACATACATGTTTTATATGTTTATATATTAGTATTATATGTTTAAATATGTGTTCTGTTTGTTTGTATATGTTAGTGTTATATGTATATATACCTGTTCTATATGTTTACATATTGGTTCTATATGTTTAAATAAGTGTTCTATATGTTTATGTATGTGTTCTATATGTTTGTATCTGTTATTGTTATATGTTTATATATCTGTTATATATGTTTACATATTGGTTCTAAATGTTGGTATATTATGTTATATTATGTGTACATATTCGGGTATGTTTGGATTTCACAGGAGGTGGGGATATAAATGTTTATTTCAGCATTTAACCAGCAGCTATCAGAATTGCATGACCCAGTACTGAAATGGTAGTATTGCGGAATCCACATGTTGTGACACTTATAAGTATTTCAAAACTTTATTTAACCCAGAAAAATATCTTTGTATTGAAATTCCCATTTTGCATAAAAAAATCTCTTTTCCGCTTTCGGTGTTCTAGTCACATGCTGAAAATAGATACTGGTCATCATGGAAACATAGAAAGGGAAGACTGAAATTGTACATATTGTTAGTACATGTATGTTCATGAAAATGTAAATATTCTAGAAGAGGAATATCATGTATTCTAGAAGATGAATATCATGTATTCTTTTTGTTCTCAATATGTGGATCTGAGATTAAGATTTTTAGTCTTAGTATTCCGGTGAAAATAACAGCTACTACAACTAAATAATACCTTCAAACTTAGGAAACTAGCTGCATAATTATGTCCACTTTATTTTAGGTACAAAATGAATCGCAGTTACGATAAAAGACTACTAATGAAATATTTCCACTTATTTAATTGTATGCCATATTGCATTTTATATTTTGACACTTCCCAAATGTTTGTAAACAATGATATGTTTTATGAAATAAATTGTATTTGTTTATGTGTTCTACATTGTATATGCTTATATATTAGTGTTTTATGTTTACATATGTGTTCTGTATGTTGACATATCTGTTTTATAGTTTTACCTATTGGCTTTATATGTTTTCATAGTAGTGCTATATGTTTACATACTTGTTCTGTATGTTAACATATTGGTTCTATATATTTGTATGTTAGTGCTATATGTTTACATATTTGTTTTGTATGTTTGTATGTTTGTGCTTTATGTTTGTATGTTAATGCTTTATGTTTGTATGTTAGTGCTTTATGTTTGTATGCTGGTGCTCTATGTTTGTATGTTAGTGCTATATGTTTGTATGTTAGTGCTTTATGTTTGTATGTTAGTGCTTTATGTTTGTATGCTGGTGCTCTATGTTTGTATGTTAGTGCTACATGTATATGTTTGTATGCAAGTGCTTTATGTTTATATGTTAGTGCTTTATGTTTGTATGTTAGTTATATATGTTTGTATGTTAGCACTTTATGTTTGTATGTTAGTGCTATATGTTTGTATGTTAGAGTTTTATGTTTGTATGTTAGTGCCATATGTTATGTTAGTGCTATATGTTTATATGGTAGTGCTATATGTTTGTATTTAGTGCAATATGTTTGTATGTTAGCACTTTATGTTTGTATGTTAGTGCTATATGTTTGTATGTTAGTGTTTTATATTTGTATGTTAGTGCCATATGTTAAATAAGTGCTATATGTTTGTATGTTAGTGCAATATATTTGTATGTTAGTGTTTTATGCTGTATGTTTATATGTTAGTGCTTTATGTTTGTATGTTAGTTCTATATGTTTGTATGTTAGTGCTATATGTTTGTATGTAAGTGCTATATGTTTACAATGTGTTATTGCAGATGACATTTCCAAATCACCAACTGTACCTACTGTAAATGGTTGAGTTTATCTACATTGAAGTAAAGTCATGATTATTTCTGTATTTCAGAAACGTTGATCAACTTACATTATTTTTCACCAAGTACAAAGGAAATAACTTCCTGAAATCAAATGGCAGAGAAACTCCAACGTAAGTTGACTATTAATAAACAGTTGTGGACATAATTTTATAATTATTTTCAAATAAAACTTCTTATGCCACCTAAACACTAGTGTTCACTTTTAACAAAACTGTTACGCTGTTCTTCCTGCATCATTTTATAAGTTCCTGTTGGTGTCTTGCAAATAACCAAGCAAAACTTTATGTTTGGCCTTATTTCCAACTTTTCTAATGACACCATATTTTCATGCAAAGACCTATGGTATAGTCTTCAAAAATGAGGTTCATGTTTGTATTTCAACACATCACATTATGTTATGATGATGTTACCTCACATTTATGTAATGTTGATGTTACCTCACAGTTATGTTATGATGATGTTACCTCACAGTTATGTTATGATGATGTTACCTCACAGTTTTATGTTATGATGATGTTACCAAACAGTTATGTTATGATAATGTTACCTCAAAGTTGTGTTATGATGATGTTGCCTCACAGTTGTGTTATGATGATGTTACCTCACAATGGTGTTATGATGATGTTACCTCACAGTTGTGTTATGATGATTGTTATGATGATGTTACCTCACAGTTGTGTTATGATGATGCTACCTCGTTATGATGATGTTACCTCACAGTTATGTTATGATGATGTTACCTCACAGTTATGTAATGATGCTGTTACCTCACAGTTATGTAATGATGCTGTTACCTCACAGTTGTGTTATGATGATGTTACCTCACATTTATGTAATGATGATGTTACCTCACAGTTCTGTTATGATGATGTTACCTCACAGTTGTGTTATGATGTTACCTCACAGTTATGTTATGATGATGTCACCTCACAGTTGTGTTATGATGATGTTACCTCACAGTTGCATTATGATGATGTTACCTCACAGTTATGTTATGATGATGTTACCTCACAGTTATGTTATGATGATGTTACCTCACAATTATGTTATGATGATGTTACCTCACAGTTATGTTATGATGATATTATCTCACAGTTATGCAGATTTTTAAAGCTATATGACAACCATAAATACAATTGTCACAGCATTTTGATATGCATATAGTAAGAGAAATGTGAAATAATGTGCGCAGCATATGTGTAACTATGGTAACCCAGGAACATTTGTGCCTTTGAATGTATTATCCTACTTGTGCATCAGAAAGTTTCAAAATGGAAAGCGGTTTTCATTTATGTTTTGTTATTCTGAGGAAAATAATAATCTCATAAAGGAATAAGTCTGATTTATTTTGAATATCCTGTACATGTGCATAATAGAATATATATACATGTATATATATATGTCAGCTCATTTACACACCATGTACTGAATATGTTACTGAAAATTATTGAGTTGCCTTTTTAACTCATCCACTTTATTATACCCAGTGTCATTATAATTCCCATAAGAAGCCAGCAAGGTCCCAAAAAGGGTTTTGATTAAAGATTTTCAATATATTTTCAAAAACCAGCAAGCCAAAGTTGAAATGAGTAATGGGGATGGGGGTAGTTGATATGAATTATGGGGGTAGTTGATATGAGTAATGGGGTTGGGGGTAGTTGATATGAGTAATGGGGGCGGGGGTAGTTGATATGAGTAATGGGGTTGGGGGTAGTTGATATGAGTAATGGGGTGTGGGGGGGGGGGGTAGTTGATATGAGTGTAATGGGGTGGGGGGTAGTTGATATGAGTAATGGGGGTGGGGATAGTTGATATGAGTTATGGGGGTGGGAGGGTAAGTTTGCGCAAATAAATGCACTAGGGTCCATAAGAACTATGTTAGGATAGATGAAGAATACAGATGGGGGACATCTAATTTTCATAATCCCATCTGTTTTTGCAAGGATTTTTATTTTGTTTGGGAACTGAAACATTATAGTGATAGCCCCAGAAGGAGAAAAAAATCTCAATTTACAAGAATACATGTACCTGACTAATACTTACTCATGGTCTTCAAGTATGCAACACATGCTCACATGGCCGCTTGTTGTTTGTTACATTCACTGTAATTGTATATAATTATGTACATGGCCAGAAAGTGAATTAAAATGTTTCATGTTATTGTTTTAAGTTAACATACTATTAAATTCATTCATTCTATCAATCATTTCATACAATTCGTTTAATCCGCTATCCCTTCATTCATCCTTCATCCATCTGCAATCCTCAATTCATTCATTCATTCATTCATTCATTCATTCATTCATTCATTCATTCATTCATTCACTTACTCACTCATTTATTTATTCAATCATCCATCCATCTATTCTTGATTTTCCTTCTATCCATTTATTTATCTATTCATTCATTTATTCATTCATTCATTTGATTGATTCATTCATTCAATTCAGGTTCATGAAGAAGCAAGGTATTGACCAGACTTTCTATGAATGTGAGAACCATCTATGGCGACTAGGGATACGAGATATTCCCCGCGGTATCCGGTTTGATGGAGGAAGTGATTGGCTGGCTCTATATAGAGATTTCTGCGACTACTCCATCAACTCAAAAGACCTGTTACTGACCGGACTCAGCCAGTTCTATGAATATTCTCTCCTACCAGTAGAGGTAGGTCAACTTATCTTCATTTAAAACTTACATCCTCTGTAACCTTTGTGGTTCTGAGTAAGATGTAAAGACCACTGCCAAATCCCTATGACAGAGGGGTAGGAATACTTCAAATGAGAATCATGTATTTTATCATTTCTGTCATTCATTTATGTAGGGCCGAGCTTGATAAGCTCAGTCGGTAACGCGTCTGATTATCAATCCAGGGGTCTTGAGTTCAAATCCCTGCCCGGTAACAGTCTCTGTGATGATATATATACAACATTGTGTTTCATTATCATCCATCTCTCACTGCCGATTCAAGTTTGAAAGTTATCAGTTACTTGCGGAGATTGGGTGTGCTTGCTAGAGTATTTATTAACTTTTCACTATCCCAGGAAACAGTGGTTAGGTTAACTGATTGTCTTTAGCCCTCACTGGCATAAAAATGATGCTGAATATTCAATCAATCATTCAATCATTTATGTGATTACATGTAGAATATCCCTTTCATGGTTCATGGCTGCTACTTACACAGACCAGGAGTAGGATCACTGAGAATCCTCCTTGGCCAAGTGGTGTAAGTTGCCATCACAAGATCTCTTACCTGACTGCTGAGGTTGTAGGTTCGTGCTTGGTTCAGAAAGGTTATGTGAGAAATTCTGCCAGTTATTTACACAATTTGCTCTCAGAAGAAGTAGTTATGGATTTAAGTACTTCATATATGAAACTTCGTGATGAAACTTTTAGCTCCAAAATAAACGGTTATTTAAGTAAGATCTTCAGGTGGTCAGCGGGTGGTGTTTTTACAGCCTTTCTACAGAATGAGAAACAACCAGGAGAACAAGAACTGTTTGACCACAGAAACTAAAATATATTGATGGTCCAATATAAGACTGCTCTATTTCCTTATTTGTTTATACGTATATAGAACAATGTTGAGCTGAACCCTCGAAACTTTGTTACCATGACAACATATGAAATGCTCATAGATCTGTTTGTCAACAGATTCCAAGACAAATAATAAGTTTCTGTTTTTTGATATTTTCAAATATCAAATAATGCATTATTTTCCGATGTTCTTCAGTCATTCTTCCACACATTGTTGGTGAACAGTGCCTTCTGTAATCAGTGGGTTGACAACAACCTGCATCTAACAAACTGGAAACGTAAACAAGGCTGTAAATGTCAACACAAGAATCAGGTGGACTGGTGTGGATGTTCTCCTAATGACATCAAACCCTCAGACCTCGACAGACTGATGGTAACAACCTTTTATCATATGGTGTACTGTGAATCACTTTAAATTTGCGTGAACTTTTTTTTGCGTATTAACTCTGATTTGTTCTATTTTATTTATTCACGAAATATTGAACTTGCAACGTTGGTAAAAGGAAACAGGAAGTGACGATTTTGGATATAATAAACATTTGGACAGTGAGCAATTGATCGTAATTTTAGCGAAATCTTTGTATTCCGTTGAAAGATGTGAACAACAGCAAAAATAAAGTTCTCCCTGATAAAAAGTGTTTTACCGTATTATTCAACACAATAAAGTTGGGGTAAGAATTTTTAAAATTTTACTCTATCAGCAAAGAATGTTTAGATCAATTGATGATGTCAATATTGTTACATTGTGCTGAACCCATGTTTAAACACTTTTTTGACCCAACAATAAAAATAAATTTATAAATATAAATTAATAATTATAACTAAGTTGAATAGTTTAATTGCATTTTTTATAGTTACTTTATTCAAATTTGGAACTATTTCAGGCCAATTTGTTCCAGATGTACATACATGCATTTGTTAGCTGGAATAAAATCAGTTGTTGCTTTTTTTCTTTTTTTAAAAAAACAAAGCAATATAAATAATGACATGGGTAGAATAATATGTTAACAAAAATGATATATTATGTAGTTAAGATATTTCATGTACACTCAATTTGCTTGCAATGCTTAAAATGTTTTAATTTTGTTTTGCTATTGTATTTTGTAAATATTATGTTAATGTATCATAAGAGGGCCCCAAGGAAGATTAGTTTCAAACTAATTGGGTTACCATCCATTCCATTCCATTCCTGATAGCCAAGATAAATTTTAGACTGGCACTATAACGACACTTGAAAATAATGACAGCCTCTATATAGTGACATACTCTGTTGGTTCCAACATTTTAACTGTGAAAAAACTATAATCTATATATATACTGAAAACCAAAAGTTTTGTCAGTAAAAATACATGGGAAATTCCTTAGGGTACATTAAAAGCCGGATGTGTGCCTAGATAGGGAAATGATATTTTGGAGACGCAGTCTGAAATTGAATTTGGGTTTGTAACAAACAGAATAGGTGATTAAATAAAATATAGCAACTTTCTTTCTGGTGATATCCGCCATCCTAAATCGTTTTTTTCTCATTGTAAAGGGAGGTAATTAACCGACTTTCATAACTGTTAAGAGGGAACGCATGACTGTACAGTGATGACATGTTATGCATTTTTATTACAAGTTTTACATTTTGTGGTGTTTTATCTCATCATTTACACAGTTTCAGTTGTTTAACTAGACAAATAGTGCTTTTATTTGACAAAATGCTGTTTTACACAAAGGGGCAAAGACTTTCAACCAGACTATAGAATAAATCCAAATTTTGTTGATCTTAATACTTTGACAAATATAGTTGAATTAAAAATATATCGAAATCTTTTTTTGTATTACGGTTAAACTTGCATGAAAATACTGACAAAACCTTTGGAACTCAGTATATTATACAAGACCTCTGTATAATAGAACCTGTCTAACATATATAAGGACAATGTTTCTGTTCCCGAATTGGTCATTAGTGTGTATTTTACACCTGATCATAACAACACCTGAAGCATGGTTTTAACAAAGGCTGTTTGTCAGCTGACTCACTAGTCAGCGATAAGGGTAATTAAGTCTCCGTCTAAACTGTAAAGGTAAAGACTATGAAATTTACCAGAGTGCCAGTATAATGGACTTAATTAGTAACTTTAAGTTAGTGGTTTGTTCAAGCACAATCTTGGAACATGCCAGTTAGTGTACCGATATTGCAGGAAATGGCTAAAATATTTGCACATGACATCAATTGTATACAATTTAAATTGTTGGAAGGAAAAATACTCTATCAAATAAATTTAAATTGAATACACGCAGAGTTATTGATGTTTTACCCTGAAACCTGACCATAACGACAACTTGTGTATAATGACACAAACACCTGGTTCCAATGGATGACATTATAGACAGGTTTTACTGCATTCTCTATTTATATTTTCTCTTTTTAGCTCAACTGAATGAAAGGCAGCTGATCTATTCATGTAGTAGACACATCCATTATCTTCATCAGTCCCCATTGCTCACTATTTCTTTAAATGATTTCTTCCTTAATGTGTTGTTTTAGATTTTTAAAATTAGTTAAAATGGTTGCCATAGAAACAGAGCTTGCATTGAATCGAATTAGGAAATGCATTAAATATAAACTGAAATATTTCATTGACTAATATATTGATAATATATTTCATTACAATAAATACCTATTATGAAGTATTTGTGTAGGCTAGAAGCACTGTAATTTTGCTGAATAAAAGTTGTTGTTGTTGAATACCTATTGACTTTTATTTCAATATTAATTGAAGGGAAGATAACTTGACCAAAAAATTAACTTTAATCGTTAGGATTGTACTATTAAATAACTTAGTTTGTTTAAATACAATTTAACACAGAATAATGATGTATTATGTGTATATCACAGGGATATAAAGCAAAACCAGTTTTCTTTGCAAGAAAATTTGAAGCTATTATCAGTCAAGAAGTACTCAACACCATAGACGGTCTGCTAGGGATAGATATAACTGGTTCGTATTTGTTTTATTTATAAATACCTTGATAAAAAAAACAAAGTATGGGTATATAGGTATTTAACAGCCATACTGTTAAACAATATAAAGGTAGCTAACTCCGGTCATTGCTACTGTATGAAGACTTTTATGACAAAATGTGTGGTAAAGGAAGAGTTCATGAATGTTATTTCATGAAAAATAAATTAAAATAATTATTTAAAGAAACTGAATACTAGCAACCAGATATTAGGTAAGATTAAATGAATGAACTCAAGTGCTTGAGTCCAGAATAATGGGACTTCTATCATGACACAGTCTGTAGATCACTTACCTCTTACCACGTACATGTATGTCCTGGGTTAGAGTCCATCTCACTCCAATATTAGATGTAAAAAAGTCTGCCAGTGTTTTACAAAAGAATAGTGGGTCTACTCAGATGTACATGTATGTAAAACTCATCCTGTGTTATACCTTCATCATTAAAACATATAAAAAAAATACAGTTGAAACTCATTAGTTGCATATTGGAGGGACTGCTAAAAAACATAGAGATATCTGAATATCAACATAGATTTTGCCTCAAGATCAATACATATTTTCATCACCTGATAATTGTCGTATGTCAATTGCACTATCACTTTCATATTATGGTCAGTGCAGTAGTATTACATTGTTGTGATCAAAGCTAATATCCGGGTCCTTCTTTGAATTTCTCTGCAGTGTGAGATATATGTTGAGGCTGATTGATTAAATCAAATGATATTTATACAATTTACATGCAGTCATCCAATTCGATAACACGATGTTTGCAACATTCTGCCAGTCATTAAAACTGACAACATTGCTGCTGACCGGTAATTAGTGTCTTGTCTTAAATAAACTGTGAAATACGGCATGCGTAGCTTTTCAAACGACATTGAAAAACACACAACAATATATCAACAATAATTATATTGAGACAAACATTCAATTAAAGGTGTGAAATGATCCATCAGGAACTAAAACTGGGATCGAGATATCTGAAATATTCACACAGACAATATCGAGTAAAAAGGTATATTTACGTACACACTTAAGAGAAAATGTAAAACATATCAACACTACCGGAATATCGACTTAAGCTATATTGAGATAACGAGTTTCAGTTATTTTAGAATACATGTATATCATATGTTGTAAATGAAGTTTAACCCAATTTCCTCTCCCTTCCTTCTTTTACTTTGTTATAAAATATATAGGACACCAGGCTTAACATTTTAAATATTTTAAAAAATAGACCTCTGTCGCCTAGTAGTTAAAGTCTCTGCATTGGAAATGGGAGGTCAAAGGTTTAAATCCTGGTGGAAGCACAATTTTTTAGTTTGACTGTTCGGAGAACAAAGAGCTATTCTACTCACCAAAGCGTCTGCGTCACACCTTGGTTAAAGTTTTGCATGCAAGTCCCTATCTCAATAACCTTTGCATGTACTTAATTGAAACACAAGCTTCTCTCATCATCAACCCTACTTCAATAACTAAGTTAGATAACTCTTGCATGAATATAATGCAAATTATTGCCCTTGTTGGACTTAGAAATTCTGGTTCAAGTTTTGCGTGCAAGTACTATCAAGTCCATATCTCACCAACCAATCAATGTATTTGATTGCATCTTTACACAAGCCTTATCAGTCATCAACCCTACTACAATAACTAAGTTAGATAACTCTTGCATGAGTATAATGCAAATTATTGCCCTTGTTTGACTAAGAAATTCTTGTTAAAGTTTTGCGTGCAAATACCATCAAGTCCATATCTCACCAACCACTCAATGTATTTGATTGAAACTTCACACAAGTCTTCCCAGTCATCAACCCTACTATAATAACTAAGTAAGATAAATCTTGCTTGAATTTAATGCAAATTATTACCCTTGTTTGACTTAGAAATTCTGGTTAAAGTTTTGCGTGTAAGTACTATCTGTAAGTATGGTCTAGAGAGTTGGAACTGTCTAGTGGTATGGTCTAGAGAGTTGGACCTGTCTGGTGCTATGGTATAGAGAGTTTGACCTGTCTGGTGGTATGATCTGGAGAGTTGGACCTGTCTGGTGGCATGGTGTAGAGAGTTGGACCTGTCTGGTGGTATGGTCTGGAGAGTTGGACCTGTCTGGTGGTATGGTCTGGAGAGTTGGACCTGTCTGGTGGTATGGTCTAGAGAATTGGACCTGTCTAGTGGTATGGTCTAGAGAGTTGGACCTGTCTGGTGCTATGGTCTAGAGAGTTGGATCTGTCTGGTGGTATAGTCTGGAGAGTTGGACCTGTCTGGTGGTATGGTCTGGAGAGTTAAACCTGTCTGGTGGTATGGTCTAGAGAATTGTCTGGTGGTATGGTCTGGAGAATTAAACCTGTCTGGTGGTATGGTCTAGACAGTTGGACCTGTCTGGTGGTATGGTCTGGAGAGTTGGACCTGTCTGGTGGTATGGTCTTGAGAGTTGGACTTGTCTGGTGCTATGGTCTAGAGAGTTGGACCTGTCTGGTGCTATGGTCTAGATAGTTGGACCTGTCTAGTGGTATGGTCTAGAGAGTTGGGTCTGTGCGGTGGCATGGTCTAGAGAGTTGGACCTGTTTGGTGGTATGGTCTGGAGAGTTGGACCTGTCTGGTGGTATGGTCTGGAGAGTTGGTTCTGTCTGGTGGTATGGTCTAGAGAGTTGGACCTGTCTGGTGGTATGGTCTGGAGAGTTATACCTGTCTGGTGGTGTGTTGGACCTGTGGTGGTATGGTCTGGAGAGTTGGACCTGTCTGGTGGTATGGTCTAAAGAGCTGGACCTGTCTGATGGTATGGTCTAGAGAGTTGGACCTGTTTAGTGGTATGGTCTGGAGAGTTGGATCTGTCTGACTGTATGGTATAGAGAGTTGGACCTGTCTGGTGGTAAGGTCTGGAGAGTTGGACCTGTCTGATGGTATGGTATGGAGAGTTAGACCTGTCTGGTGGTATGGTCTGGAGAGTTGGACCTGTCTGGTGGTAAGGTCTGGAGAGTTGGACCTGTCTGATGGTATGGTATGGAGAGTTAGACCTGTCTGGTGCTATGGTCTAGAGAGTTGGACCTGTCTGGTGGTATGGTCTGGAGAGTTGGTTCTGTCTGGTGGTATGGTCTAGAGAGTTAGACCTGTCTGATGGTATGGTCTGAAGAGTTATACCTGTCTTGTGGTATGTTGGACCTGTCTGGTGGTATGGTCTGGAGAGTTGTACCTGTCTGGTGGTATGGTCTAAAGAGCTGGACCTGTCTGGTGGTATGGTCTAGAGAGTTTGACCTGTCTATGGTATGGTCTGGAGAGTTGGATCTTTCTGATGGTATGGTATAGAGAGGTGGACCTGTCTGGTGGTTAGGTCTGGAGAGTTGGACCTGTCTGATGGTATGGTATGGAGAGTTAGACCTGTGTGGTGGTATGGTCTGGAGAGTTGGACCTTTCTGGTGCTATGGTCTAGAGAGTTGGACCTGTCTAGTGGTATGGTCTAGAGAGTTGGACCTGTCTGGTGGTATGGTCTAGAGAGTTGGACCTGTCTAGTGGTATGGTCTAAAGAGTTGGACCTGTCTGGTGGTATGGTCTGGAGAGTTGGATCTGTCTGATGGTATGGTATGGAGAGTTGGACCTGTCTGGTGGTATGGTCTAGAGAGTTGGACCTGTCTGGTGGTATGGTCTGGAGAGTTGGACCTGTCTTGTGGTATGGTCTGGAGAGTTGGATCTGTCTGATGGTATGGTATGGAGAGTTAGACCTGTCTGGTGGTATGGTTTAGAGAGTTGGACCTGTCTGGTGGTATGGTCTGGAGAGTTGGACCTGTCTGGTGCTATGGTTTAGAGAGTTGGAACTGTCTAGTGGTATGGTCTAGAGAGTTGGACCTGTCTGGTGGTATGGTCTAGAGAGTTGGATCTGTCTGATGGTATGGTATGGAGAGTTGGACCTGTCTGGTGCTATGGTCTAGAGAGTTGGACCTGTCTGGTGGTATGGTCTAGAGAGTTTGACCTGTCTGGTGCTATGGTCTGGAGAGTTGGACCTGTCTTGTGCTATGGTCTAGAGAATTGTCTGGTGGTATGGTCTGGAGAATTAAACCTGTCTGGTGGTATGGTCTAGACAGTTGGACCTGTCTGGTGGTATGGTCTGGAGAGTTGGACCTGTCTGGTTGTATGGTCTTGAGAGTTGGACTTGTCTGGTGCTATGGTCTAGAGAGTTGGACCTGTCTTGTGCTATGGTCTAGAGAGTTAGACCTGTCTGATGGTATGGTCTGAAGAGTTATACCTGTCTTGTGGTATGTTGGACCTGTCTGGTGGTATGGTCTGGAGAGTTGTACCTGTCTGGTGGTATGGTCTAAAGAGCTGGACCTGTCTGGTGGTATAGTCTAGAGAGTTTGACCTGTCTATGGTATGGTCTGGAGAGTTGGATCTTCCTGATGGTATGGTATAAAGAGGTGGACCTGTCTGGTGGTTAGGTCTGGAGAGTTGGACCTGTCTGATGGTATGGTATGGAGAGTTAGACCTGTGTGGTGGTATGGTCTGGAGAGTTGGACCTTTCTGGTACTATGGTGTAGAGAGTTGGACCTGTCTAGTGGTATGGTCTAGAGAGTTGGACCTGTCTGGTGGTATGGTCTAGAGAGTTGGACCTGTCTAGTGGTATGGTCTAAAGAGTTGGACCTGTCTGGTGGTATGGTCTGGAGAGTTGGATCTGTCTGATGGTATGGTATGGAGAGTTGGACCTGTCTGGTGGTATGATCTAGAGAGTTGGACCTGTCTGGTGGTATGGTCTGGAGAGTTGGACCTGTCTTGTGGTATGGTCTGGAGAGTTGGATCTGTCTGATGGTATGGTATGGAGAGTTAGACCTGTCTGGTGGTATGGTTTAGAGAGTTGGACCTGTCTGGTGGTATGGTCTGGAGAGTTGGACCTGTCTGGTGCTATGGTTTAGAGAGTTGGAACTGTCTAGTGGTATGGTCTAGAGAGTTGGACCAGTCTGGTGGTATGGTCTAGAGAGTTGGATCTGTCTGATGGTATGGTATGGAGAGTTGGACCTGTCTGGTGCTATGGTCTAGAGAGTTGGACCTGTCTGTTGGTATGGTCTGGAGTTTGGACTTGTCTGGTGGTATGGTCTGGATAGTTGGATCTGTCTGATGGTATGGTATGGAGAGTTGGACCTGTCTGGTGGTATGGTCTAGAGAGTTTGACCTGTCTGGTGCTATGGTCTGGAGAGTTGGACCTGTCTTGTGCTATGGTCTAGAGAATTGGACCTGTCTAGTGGTATGGTCTAGAGAGTTGGACCTGTCTGGTGCTATGGTCTAGAGAGTTGGACCTGTCTGGTTGTATGGTCTGGAGAGTTTGACCTGTCTTGTGGTATGGTCTGGAGAGTTGGACCTGTCTGGTGGTATGGTATGGAGAGTTGGACCTATCTGCTGGTATGGTCTGGAGAGTTGGACCTGTCTGGTGGTATGGCCTAGAAAGTTGGACCTGTCTGGTGGTATGGTATAGAAAGTTGGACCTGTCTGGTGGTATGGTCTGGAGAGTTGGATCTGTCTGATGGTATGGTATGGAGAGTTGGACCTGTCTGGTGGTATGGTCTAGAGAGTTGGACCTGTCTGGTGGTATGGTCTAACAAGTTGGACTGTCATGCATCATTGTGTAAGGAACTTTAATCATATTTGCTTAAATCATTTTCTACCTTGGGTGTCTTTTTGACTTAATATCTACTATATTTACAGATATTCCAGGGTTCACCTACTACTGGCAGAATGAGTTTCATCACCTTGACAATCGAGATAAGAAGTCAGATGTGATATTGACATATTCTTCATCTTTCATACATCGCATGCAGACTGTGTTACAGCTAGCGCGAACTGACTGTGCCTTTACTGATACTCAAATACTAGAATCTCATGTGCTTTATATTGCTGATAACTTCCATAGGTAAATATTCAAACTTTACTGACCTATGGTCGGGTGTACAGTCTAGATTGTCTCAAACGCTATTCCTATGGAATCAGATTAAAGGTTATATAAAACTGGGGTCGCTGTATACAGCCAACTTATTAAGGACATTCCTCTTTTATTCATTCATTTGCAATTAACTTCTGATTGTTTGCTTCAATAAACATTACCTATATACATGTACAATGTATTAATAATAATAGTAATAATAATAATAATAATAATATCACAGTCTTCAGTGCTCCAAGAATAGGATAGCCTGATGGCCTCGGCTTGTCAAATCTTGATCTGGGCATGTGGTCTGCAAATATCTCTATTCGATACGACACAGGTCAAACTGTTGTTTATAAACCGTAACTAATCAATAGAAACAATTGACCCCCCATGCCCAGTATTGCTACTTAGGAAAACCACTCATGCATAGTCAATTATCTATTTTTATTTCTCTAATGTGATTGGTGGATAGCTTTGAATATAAATTAATCTATTTTTAATAACCGCTCTGATTGGTCGGATATCTATGACCAAGGTACACATTTCTCACCACGCACCTGAGCAAAGATAAAAAAATAGGCGTTTACGTAATTCGCGGGTGTCTCTCAAATCCTCCATTATGAAGAGCATAAAATTATCTCTCTTTGCCAAAATGGTGACCAAATGAGCAAATAATTCGCGATCAATCGCGTTATGTATAATGTCAGCGTTAGGTTCTGGTAATTTTATAAATATTTTGTAGATTATGTATTGGAACTGTATGTATATAAATTTTCTTCCGTGAAAACGTGAAAGTTGATATTTAAATTGAGTTTACGGTAAAGAAAAATGTTGATGGGGTATTATAGTAATAAACTTATTGCTTTTTGGTTATGTTGTTTCAGCATATAATTTTTTTGGGCATGATTTAAATATAGTATTGAACACAACAATTAAGGTCAATTATATGGGTTTTTTTTATATTTGAAATATAGTTGACTAGTTGCACTTTCTAGATATTTGAAGACTATCATAGACTGCATTTATTTATCATATTGTCAAGTTCTCTTGGATAGATTGAATAGCTTTCTAGGGTTGACATTGCCATTATTGTATGTTATGACAGTAAGCAATAATTAGAAAAGAAGATAAAGATATTTAAAATAATGTTTTAAATAAACTCCAGCTCGCACACTGCGACAGAGTCGACAGAACAGAAATGATAGTCAATAAAGAACAAAGATTAAATACAACATAATAGGTCGAGAATACTGATAGAGACGTAGTCAGTTCTCCCTGAAATTCTCTCACTTCTCCCTGTCTTATTCAAACTCTAAAACTTGTGATTTAGAAATGCATAATGTTATGGGGAGCTAACCCTACATAAAAATTAATACATTTAAGTCTATGTTTACATATTTCATACTTTACCACAAAGTGTATAGGTAATAAAAATCTGGGCATGTAAACCGTTGATAATGGCAAGTTATTTTTCAGCCATGGCAAGTAGATTTTTTCAACCTACTTGCCCTGGGCTAGTTTCCAGTTTTTTTTTCTTGAAGCACTTGTCTTTATTTAATGAGAGAATTCTTTGAACAAATCAATCTATCATGAGGCCCTCAAACTAACTTGTTTTGTTCATATAGAGTATTTGTCATTGATTATTGTATCCATTATGGTAATTGTTACTTTTGACACAGACTCTGTAATTTATAAATACAAACACATGGCATTCCTTGTATCTTAATATCAGGTACCTTGTCAAATACAATGTTAGTCTACCAGGAAGAAGGTTACCTGTAACCATAGAAACCCAGCTCAGTATGACATCACACTACAAGATTATCAACCCACGAGAGGGGCCTATAGGCAGGTTACAAAGTCTGCAGGTACCAGATGTTGTTTTCTCTTTTGAGAAGTATGTTGTATGAAGTTACAGTTATAAAACAGATGCAATTTTCTTGCTCAAGTTAACTTTTGTGACTACCATTTTTCGCCATCCGCCATCTATCTGCCATCCACCATCTATCTTTTGTCAGCCATCCATCATATATCTGCCATCCACCATCTGTCTTTTGTCAGCCATCCACCATCTATATTTTGTCAGCCATCCACCATCTATCTTTTGCTTCGAACGACTTCTTTGTTAATTACTTGAAGGATAATCACCAAACTACTTGAAATCACCGAATTTGGTGTGAAGCATTCATATGTGAAGCTCTCTCAAGTATGTTCAAATCATGACTCTGTGGTCAAATATGACCCCACCACAGGTGCTTATCAGTTTTTAGCTTACCTTAGCAAAGGTCAGTGTGAGCTACACTGATCAGCAGGTGTCCGTGCTCGCCACATTTACACAGTAGATATATTACTATAATATCTCTGACAAGTTCTCAAACTGGTCAAATCGAAAAGAATTATGTCAGAGTTGAATTAAAAAAAAAAAATGTGTTATTTAATGTTGCTTTTACTATTCAATACAAGATATAAAGAATGTGTCTTCTAAAGACTGGTGAATATCCGTTTCTAAAAGAAATACAGGAATGGATAAAATGGATTTGAATGTATATATTTATAAGTGAATTAATATTGATAATTTCAATGTTAAAAATACTGAAATTATTATGATAATTTTACCTTTTACATGTATTTATATATATATATTGTCTTTGGTTTCTGTGAAATATAGATTAAATTTAGATTGTAAACACTTGAATTGCATACTTACATCAACCAGCAATTACCTCTACTTTATTACTTCATTGTATCATCTGACAAATACGTTGGTAAGTGGTATTTATATGCATGTTGCAAAGGAATGTATGTAAAATTCTATATCTTTTTAGGTTGGTACAGACTTCGATGTCAAGGAGTTAGTATTTAGAAACTACCCGCGATTTATAGGTCCTAACAGTGACGTGTCATTGCGTCATGTGTGGGGACATGGTCCTGCTGCTGTCATCTCAGTGGCATGGATTGACCCTGCTGGTGTCATAGCAGACTTCCAGGATATAACTATTGCTCAAGAATCACTTATTGACAACCACAAACCAAAGTTACAAACACCGCTTAGGCCAGGAGTGTGGGTTGTTAAGATATTGCACAAATTCAGAATTTCTGCCGAAGTGAAATTTGTTGTGTTGCCGTTTTCTATTTATAACAACGCTCCATTAACACCAGAAGATGCTGTTAAATACCATAATGGTCCAGAAAAGGGAGAGTACTCCGTACTTGCTGACTTCAATGACTTGGCCGATAAACTTGGTGTTACAGATGCCAAGTCCTTGTATGATATGTCTGTGATAAATGGTAAGAAGACTGGAGCAGAGTTAGAGTCTTGGATTGATGAACTAACATTGATGTTTTGGACAATAACAGACAGTTGTGTCTTGACTGATCTCCATACGCAGTGCCCTACCTTGGATATATGTACAGACACCAGGTGGAGTTCCATGTCACCGGATCCAAAATCTGAAATTTCCAAAGAAACTGTTTTTCGATAAAACAAATTGTTATGCCCCTGTATTTTAGGGAGTCGGGTTGGGTAGGGTGGGGGTATGTAGAATGCTGTTTTTTCATTATATTTAGTATTACATTTATATTTTTTTTTACTACGCCAAAGGAGGACATTTGGAGACATTTGATGATTTGATACAGTCAAACCTGTGTAAGCGGCCACCTTCATTGAGCAGTCGCATGTCTTAAACAGCCACATTTCCTATTTTTCAATTCTTTGCTTTCAGAGCAAATTAACCTGTATTAAGCAATAGCCTTTCTTAAAAGGCCATTGGTGCTCCTTCCCTTGACTTGCTGCTTAAATGCGGTGTGACTGTATATGTATATAATAGTGTTGGGTTTTATTTACAACATTTAGCTATAATTAGATTGTGGTATTAAGGCTTTATGATTTAATATTGATATACTGAGTATTTTGCTCCAAAATCAAAATATCTGTCACAAAATTGGTAAAATTTATTGTGTATTAAATTTTTTATTTTAAAATGCCACTTTATGGCTAACCTCATGGTTTATCCACCTCAGAAAAATAATGTGTGTTCTTTCTTTGAAATAAGGATACTGAATAATTGTGAAAGAAAGATTTAAAATTTTAGATTTATTGTGTATGCATGAGTTAGGATGTCACTACTTTGGAGAGAAAAGAATGTACCAGCTGTTAACGTCTGTATGTATAAGCATCAGGAACAATTACTATTGGTTTATGGTTGTTTTCATTCTGAAGGTTGGGTTCAGTTAGCTTAGTCTGTAGTGCATCTGACTATCAATCCATGGGTCATGAGTTCACATCCCTGCCCTGCCACAATCTCATTGATGAGACTGGCCAGTTCTAACTCACGGTCCCAGGGTTGAAAATCAGATGCGCTTAACCTGTCCAGCTAAACAGAAGCCTGAAAGTTGCTAAAGAGTCTCTTTGTACGTAAATATGTAGAGTCATGTGCTTTTGTATACATGTATATTGTCAACATCAATTTATACACCTCACTACAGCAGTAATATATAACTATGCAATATGTTTCTTCTAAAGTACTAAATAGCAATCCTTTCTAAAGTCATTTATTTATACACATAATCACACCATGTAGAGAATGATTGATGGTTTCAGAGAAATGATTTTATTTCATCCTGGCAACACTTGGTTGGTGTGGTCACGAGTGAGCATGTCATATTTAATGTTAATATATATATATATATATATTATGTTTATGTAACTGAAATCCAACATTTTTTTGTGATTAAGGGAGCCATATGAGTGATGGCAAGAATAGGGTCACTGTGGCTCATGCATGTCATAAGAAGCGACAATTTGAGCATTACGATAGAATTTGCTGACACTCTGCAGGTATCAAAGTTCTAGGTTCATTCTGCATATTCATGTGTTGATGTTTTATATCTACTGTATGTTAATTTGTTGGGTTTTTTAACATGTAGAGTAAACCTGGAATCTTCCTTCCTGTTGGCGTTGAATAACCGTCATTAAACCCCATTCATTCATTCCAACATTTTTTTATGTCCCCAATCAGGAGGGAGGCTTGCATGGTGATTGCATTTCAGTCTGTCAGAAATATATGCTTGATTATTTCCAGTTGAAACAAATTTTTTTACATATTTTAGTCATAATGACATATTTAATCTAAATGTGTCCAATTATGTGACATTCAGTCATTTACCAGAGTTGTGCCCCTTTTTAAAACAAACAAAATTATGTGACTTCATGATTAATATTGATTTTCAAAATCGTTATACCATCAATCATGTAGTGATATTTTCTAATAAAAATATTATAAAGAAACACCAGGTGAACTTAAGAGCTATATTATCAAACTATTGTAAGCGATAATAACGATATTGCAAAGGTATACATTAATGATTTTGCTGACATGATCATTATTACTGACAAAGTCATTAATGAAATACCCTGTAAAAATCACCCATAATGGTTTAAAAATGTGACTCCTCAATTCACCCAGCATCTCTTTATCCTTTCAGTATAGTACTGAGTGAAAAGTTAACAAGATTGTAAATTGCCTTTAATATTTGAACTTGTCTGTAGTATCATATTAATTATTCGATATTCTTTCCAGTACTTTGTGTGATGTATGAGTGGCTCATTATCCAAGAGTATATCCAGGAGTAGAATTTCTGTTCATTTCACTTTTAAATCCAATTGGATATACATGTAAATATACACTCAACTCCGTAAGAAAGCTTACACTTTTTTGATTTCACTTGTATGTCAGTAATTAATAAAGGCACACCAATTGCTTCTGTTCATTGATTGTCATTCAGTCGTCTTGTCTGTTTGTTTTGCTGGTAAGCAAATTTTTTTTTATTGAACACATGTTATAACCATAAGTGCAACATTTTTCACATACAAATTATGATAGGCCAAGGGCAGGAGAATCGTATGTTTTGCAATATATGTGCATTGCGTGCCAACACGGATACACAATCCCAATTAAATGATGGCAATGGATTCTCAATTGATAGTTCAGCATCAATATGATTTTTAAAGAAATTGGATATGCAATGTAACAGATATTTAGGAAACAAAACTGTGAGGTTTCTTTTCAAGTTGAGTGTATATACACGACTCTTTATAGCAAGCATACTTGTAAACCATGCCATTGCTTCATGTTTCATTAATTCACCAAACTTTGAATATCTCTATCCAACCATGATGTGATCAAACAGATTGTTGTTAACCTGATTATAAGAATGAATGGTATAAACAATGTGATAACATAATCTATGCTCTGATTTTTAGTCTGGGATGGAATTGCAGAAGGACCAAAAAACTTACACATGTATCACATACACCAAAAGACATAGCATAAAAAAAAATTGGATGCTAGTGGTAAGCATGCTTGCTCTCAGACCCAGAGGGTGAGGTGGGGAGGGTTCAAATGCACTTCCACAGTGCGACTTATTTAGACAAGGTACAGTTAAAACATGCAATCCTTTGGAGGGGAATTAAAGCAGTTAGACCCATGTACAGGGAGTGTCATATCCAGTGCATGTTAAATATCTTACTGAACTTCTATGTCAATCAGTGATTAAAAATGCTGTTAACTTCCCCCGGAAGCAAGGTCTGTTAATATTACCTGAAAGTGGGTTTAACAGTCAATGAAGATAGACAGAACACAGTGTAAAGAATGAAAAATACACCATGTTTCAAAAGTTTGGGTTGCTAAAACAGTATAGTGAGCATGGTTTCTAACAAATATTAAGTAAATAAATACAACTTTTGAAACTCGCTCTTTATTTCCAAATATTTGACCAATTGTCCTTTTTCTGACTATTTAGCTGAAACTTGTATTAAACCTTGAAATGGAAAAATCATACAGCAGTGAACATAATTACATGTACTTAACAGAACAGCTTACCTGCCACTTTTGTATTTCCAATATATTCATCAAAATATTGAGCAATGTTATTAAAGTTTGTATAATTATTACGACGTTAACAGACAAGTATGTATTTAGTTTACATAGCCTAAATAGTATTTCTTATTCAAGTCTAAATTTCAAGGAAATTGTTTTGATACTTTTTGAGAAAAGACATAAAAGGTCAGGTACATAAAATGTCAAATGTTGGGTTAGCTGTTTCTTTCAGTATATGTAGTTATGTCAGGTTTATGGCTTTGTAAAGGCTAGATATCGGATATTTGGAAATTGAACAGTTTGTATTGTACAATATGCTCTCATTCTAGATATTTTGTAAGCTTTTGAAAATTGCAATGAAACCTTTTCAGACGATTGCTTCATGATTCCTGTCATTCATTTTTATATGAATCCATATCAAACTGACATGTTAATGTACATTTATGTACGATTTCAAATATGCATGCTTTACTGTAAAATGGATATTTTGTAGAATGAAAATTAATTTCCACAATTTTGTAATGTGTGTAAGATTTAAAATGTAAATTTACCATGAATAAATGGAAATGAAATGTTTTCTGATGTAAAAGTGACACAAGTAGTTGGGTAAGTTTAAATTAGTGTTAGTTTATTGTAATCTTTATGTATATAAAATGTTATGTGTATAATTATATTAGTAAGATGTGCTCCAGCTGGTCTGGTATAAGTTGCTGTCTCAAAATCTCTTACAGCTCACCACAGAGCTTGTGGGCTTGTGTCTTCCTTAATCCAAAGTCTTTATAGTGGGAAGTTTTTGTATGTTGTTGTTTGTTGTGTTTTTTTGAGAGGGGTTGCTCACCTAAGCACTTTTACCTGAGCACCAAGTGCCCATGGTGTCTCTGTTGACCACCCTTTATCCGTCGCCAATCAGTCCACTCTGCTAGGACAATGGAAAGGAACAACTTTAAAACTCTTCTTTTCATCAACTGATGGCCCAATTTCAATATAATTTCACAGGAATGATATAATGGGGATTTTCTATAGAAAAACAAAAATATTTTCTCACCCATTTTGACTATGATTTTATTCGTTAGAAAGCTGAAGAATTGTCTAGTCCTAACAGGTGATACTTTGTGCTATTCAGGAGATTTAGTATCCATAAGGGGACAAAGGTGCCCCAAAAGTGTTAAAATTGTGAATGTTTACTGAGGTTTTAAGAAGAGATGCCTTTGAAAAGTTTCCGAAATTATATGGGCCTATGGTCCCCATGTCAAGTTAAAACTTCTTCATAACCTTACTTAGTCCATTGAACAGTTTGAACAGAAGTGTCAAGTGAAATTACTTAGGTTGGGCAACTTAGGCCCACTTGGACTTTTAAATTTAGTATGAGTTATGTGTGGGGAAGTTTTAAAAAAATAATTAAGCAAAGGCAGCATTATTATATGCAAATATTTACTTGGGAGAAAAAAGTAATTGGTACATTCTTCCTAAATTTTGATATATATCGTATAATACTTTTATACTCAATTTTATATTGTTACGCAAATGTTACAAAAATGATATTTTTGTTTTTTGTGGTATTGTTACATATTTGATTGTTGTAGTTATGTATGTCATTAAGGTGTCGATAGATTGTATAAAGGGTAAACATACCAGATAAAGAAATATTTGTTGTTAAATAACCTGTCTTTGAAAAAAAAATTAAGCAAATTTTAGCAGAGCATTTGAAAATATTGAATTTGTATTGTGACACCTTTATTATCTTAGCATATCTTTTAGATAGTGAATGGATATGATTTCACCTGAAAACATTTTGTCTTTTAAGTATTGTTTAAGCTTACCATATACAATTTATTTGCTTTATTTAGAGTTTTTGCCAGTTATGTCAGTTATGTTTAGTGAAACTGGACCCAGAAAAGTAGCCGTTTTAAATGAACCATGTGTGTAGGTGGTTACACTGGTGTTCTGTATTCTTTCAGTGCAGTTAATATGGGCATATTTCTTACAGGTACACTGACTGACTGCAACTGACCTAATGCGGGCTGTCAATTAAACAACTCGATAGTCCAATCAGCAATCAACATTGGTTGCTACGCTGCTATTTTCTTAAACAAGCAAACTATCTCTTAAGTAAACACTTCATTTTATTACATTGTATTTACTTGGACAAACAATGCCATGTGGCCAATGGGTGGAGCGAAAGTCGCTCTTGTGTCGGGTCATTTAAAATGCCTTGATAGATTTCATTATGGATACCACATTGGTTCAGACTTGCGGACGGACAGTGGTTCTACTAAGATTTATGAATCCTCCACCACTCAAACTTGATGCTATGTTTAAACTGTAATGTGTTAAAACAAGAATAGAACCATTGATAATACTTTTGAGATGTGGAAGTTTTCCCAATGCTTATCAAGTTATGTATATTATATTAAGTCCATATTTTAAAGCTAAAAAACATGAATACCACCAGTTATTGGCATTAGTAAATTTGATTGAATGAATATATTTATGTTTATTAAATTGTTGTCGATTTTGTGTTTCTGATATTGTATTATTAAACTATTAGATGTATTGCAAGTGTTTGTATTGTTAATTACTAATGATCAGATGTATTGTCAATTAGGTATCTGTTAGTTGGGTCTTTTATATTAAGTGTTGTTTTGATGTTCATTCCGTGTTTCTCCTATTTAAGAAGTTAAAACAATCAGCATCTGCATTATTAGTCAATTATGTGATATTATTTTTTGCATTACATTGTAAGTACAATTTGTATTTTATATAAATGGTTTACACAACATACAATGGTGTGCAATAATGTATACAAATTCAATGGAATGCATTACCACCTAATTTGTTATAGATATGCATTCAAATTTTAATTAATATAAAGTCTTGTCACCATGAAAACTTGTAATTAGATGTGTTTAAAGTATCAAAAGCAATTAGAACTGAAAAAAATCAAACACCAAAATGGTTAACATTATTTTATATATATGTAACTGAAATGAACATACAGTAAAATTTGGTTATAGTGAACCCTGAGTAGGCAAAAAAGTTTGTATTATCCAAAGTTCTCCGTTTCCGTAAAGCAAATTTCCTAATAATTTATAGATATATTACAAAGTTTTCATGAAATTGTTCACAATTATCAAAATGAAAATTAATTTTACATGCTTTCAGTCTCAATACCTTTTAATTTGAAATATTATGTTTTAAATGTCCCAATATATACTGACCTATTTCTTTTACAAGTTCCTTGTAAATGAGTTTTACTGTACTGTTTAGTCTAACATTGTATTCTATGGTACAAATGTAAAACCAAGCATGCAGAGGAGATATGTATTATATAAGTTGCAGTTTAACAATATCTATCTATTGTTGTACATATACTTTGTTAAACTTTAATATCTACAAGAATTTTTTTATTTTAATATATTTCAAATTATTTTTTGGAAATTGTTGTTGTTTGTTAAATTCCATGAAAGCAAATTCTTGATTGTCTAACAAACTTACGAGTACAATCAAACCTGTTGTAAGCAGCCAGTTATAGGAAGGAGCAAAGGTGGACTTTTGAGACAGGGTGTTGCTTAATAAAGATTATTTGCTTAGAAAGCATAGAAATGGGACATAGCAAATGTGACTGTTCAACAGACTGTATCTGAAAACTAAACAAGAGCAATTGGAGAACAGGACATAAATTCATCAATAATTTGAGTCCGAGAATTTAGACTCCAACTCAAAATCTTACATTTTGTAAAATCCTGTAAAAATAAGAGTAATAATGGGATTCTGTTACATTTTCTGTTCAATTATCATTAAAAGTAATCATTTCCACAAATAAATATATTAATTTGCTTGTTGAATTGATGTTATTTGAATCTTAATATTTTGACAATTCGAGTCTAAATCTCAGACTCAAATTATTGATGAATTTAGACCCTGATCAGTTAAACAATACAGTTTTGCCAGAACATTTACCACACATAAATGCCGGCAGAGGTTCAAGTTTAACAGTAGGCAGATTAACATGAGACAGACAAGTGACTTTGAACTAGGCAGATTAACAAGACGCAGACAAGTGACCTTGAACTAGGCAGATTAACAAGAGGCAGACAAGTGACCTTGAACTAGGCAGATTAACAAGAGGCAGACAAGTGACCTTTAACTAGGCAGATTAACAAGAGGCAGACAAGTGACCTTGAACTAAGCAGATTAACAAGAGGCAGACAAGTGACCTTGACCGCCAACTTAAACATCCTTCTTATGCCATTGATGGCTAACAAACGATCAGTTAACCCAATCACTCTTTCCTGGGATCCAGGCAGGTTCACCAAGCACTCATCTCCACAAGTAACTATTAACTTTCCTATTTGAATCCTAATTAAATACTTATGTCAGATAGGTAAGAATATGGAATAAGGAATATTTGCATAATAATAATCTAGGTGGTCTGTACTAAAAGTAAAAAAGGTGGATATATTTACTACAGTGTGAAAACAAACCTTTAACTTTTAATATTAAAGCAATCACAGCTTTAAACTCTACAAATGACAACAGTTGAACATAACATTTGTCAGAAAATTTCATGCTAGAAGATGGAGCAGGTCAGTATTGTTTAAAACTCCAACTGTCATATAAAAGCTGCAGGATGACTCTGGGACAGGTTTTATATAATGCTATACATGATTCAATTCAGAGAACCCTTTTTCAATATTTCAGTCATCAATGCATTGTTTTTGTTATAATGATTCATACTACTAGATTATTGCTAATACATTTAATTGACAAAACAAATATTTTTCTAAAAAAAACAAAAATGAAATTCTAGTTTAGAGCTTGTAAGTTCATGTTCTTTTAATTGTAAACAAATACATGTTCTAATGGATCTGTGTTTATACACCTTCAGTAGGCTTGAAGCAGCAGATTAATGTTGTGTTTTTAGCATGCCGAAATCTTAGTGACAAATATAGAAAACAGCTGGTACACAATAAGCACTTGTACAATTGCTGTCTACTGGGGACTGAAAGTGTTGGGGCTTTAAAAATCCCAAGAATTAAAACTGCTGCTCCAATTGTTGAAAAAAAGATGAATATGAGCACTGCCAACATTTATTGAAAATGTTTACTTTGAAATACATGTATAACAACAATTTGTTTCAATCAATCACTTTTAATTACAGAAGAATTATCATATACTTTTACAATTGTATATATTAACATTGATATATCACATAATAAGCAACAATGAATACAGAATCAATTATACCTGTACAGGGCTGGAAAATTCCACTCGTCCGCTCGCCATGACCAGTGAACATTTGGTCAGGACAAGTAAGATTTAAGAACTAACCTTAATATTTCATTTATTTTAAGCATTCAATTAAAAATGTTGGAAAGGGAGGACGAGCAGTTTTTATCAAAAATTTCAAGCCCTGCTGTATATTCTTATTCTTATTTCTGCACTTGATTAATATAATTATAATTGTACCTTTACTTTCAACAATAAAGTAGAGGTACTGGCATATGCCAAAAGATTTTCCTCGAGATCAGCTGTCGCAGACATCTTTAGTGGATGTACCAAATTGTTTACTTATTTACACTTATTTCTGAGACAAAAAGCCTTCAATTTGTTCCTTGTGCATGGTGAAGTTATATAAGGTTCACCATGATGATAACATCCAGTTTCATGATATGTCGGGACCCAATTGTCCATCTCTATTTCTTCGGTTTTTGTTTATAGAAGCCCTCGCCTACTTTGTTTCCCATCTTTCCTTCAGATACGTACTTGTTCAGGAGTGGACTGGGGTCAAACAAGGGGTTTTCTGGATATTTCTCATGCCAGCCTGGTGGTAAAACACATTTTTATCAGTTTATTAAATACTACCTTTTACAAAATCATGAACATCTATGAAACAAATTATTGAATATCAATATCTAAAAACATAATTTTAACGTTAATAACCCTAACCCTAGTTGTTTAAAATACGCTTGTCGTGTAGGCCTATTTAATTAGTATGTTACCACTTAAATATTAATGAATAATTAATATTACATCAATCAAAACAAAATCTATTGGTTCCTCTTATTATAAAATGTATCAATTACTGGTAAAATTGCAATAAAGACCTTTTGTTAGAGCACCTAGCTGGCACATGAAATGGTACCTGTTACAATCTTAGGTGGGACAGTTCTAAGACTTGTCAGCCTGATGTATGAACGATGTGAGGGGGTGGGGTATTATGTCAAAATAATAAACATACCGTCAATAATGAATTTACAGGTGTCGAGCCCAACATAGTCTGTCAGTTCAAATGGTCCCATTGGGTAACCTGCACCTAGCTTCATGGCTGTATCAACATCTTGTGGAGTGGCCTCCCCTCTCTCCACCATACGGACGGCCTCCATCATGTAGGGAACCAGTAGGCGGTTCACAATAAAACCGGGGGTGTCCTGTAGGAAGTGAGTAAATAATGGGATTGTACACAGATCACTTGTTTGAGTTTGTAACATTATTCAATTTTAAGTAAAATTCCAGAAAAGAAAGTGTTAAAAACCAAACTATTATGATTATTTATACCAAATATTGACAAATTGGACTGGTCGATTGTTGACAAATCTTTTTTTGAAAATTCAATTTTATCACTTTTTGGCCTACTGACCCTTTATAGTTATTACATCTCCTTTAAAGGACCCAATCTCAATTGCTATGACTAAACAATGCTCCAGGGGCTGGTTTCACTAAACATCTCAACTTGAGATTTTCCTTAACTCAGATGTTTTAAATGCTTCTACTTCATTTATATTTAACATTTTGAATGTTATGCCTTTTCCAATGAGAAAAGATTTGTTCCTACTTTAATTCTGTGTGGTCATTGGATTTGTAATTATTTCATGTAATCGTTAAGAGAATTTGAATTTATTTAGTCTTAACTCAAGATGATTAAATTCCTAAAACAGATGGGAAAACGACCATATTCCTATGTAAAAATCAAAGCCTCCTTACTGGGCCACAATGTATTCTAGCCCCTTCATTTGAATTAAGTTGAAACCCCTACCTAATCAAAGGGCTTATCAACACCAAATATGAACAAATTTGGATGGTCAGTTCTTTAGAAGATTTTTAAATCAATGTTGGGGCTAATTTTGACCTTGAAGTCATAGCTTGAACAAACTGGAGAAAATATTAATACTATATGCAAACCAGGCCTTGTAGTTAAGGTGAGAAAGATTTTTAAATTAAAAAAAAAAAAAAAATGACCAGTTTCTAATTTTGATCCCAGTGTTTTCATGACTTTAACAAACTTGAGAGAACTTTATGAAAGAATCGCTTCACCACAAATTTGGTAAAAATCATAGCGTGCTTTCAGATAAGACAATTTGAAGCAAAAGTTTACGGAGGTATGACAGACAGATGGAGGTCAGAACAATTCAACTTGAGCTCAGTTGAAAAACACTTTTTTTATTATTATATTCCATTTCATAAGTAATAAACATGTATAATTTAATTTCCAAACAGACAAAATATAGATTATTAACAACACTGCTCTCAACACCAATCTTCTTACATACCTTACAGTTAACTGTCACTTTCCCCATGGCTTTACCAAAGGCCAGCAAGGTATCAAATGTAGCGTCACTGGTCTCTGGTATTCTGATGACCTGCAAGTATTCATATAACAAATCATCATGCGATAACAATCTATAATATCTACCTCAGAGATCATGTAAGTGAAACTTTTGGTAACTTTTTAATATTTTAAGTCTTCCGAGATGATACTGGCCCATTTGAAATATGAAGCATGGCCCATCAAATTAAAGTTTAACAAAGTTTATCATTCACCAATATTTCAATTACATGTAGTTTAATAGACAAACAGATCAATCTGTAGTACAGTTATGGTATATGCTGCAATGTATCATTCTTTGTTTATATATAATGTCTAATGCTGATTGTTCTAAACTTATTTACTGTGAAACAAGTTCTTGCAACTTTATATAAATCACGCTCACAGTCCTCCTGGGCAGAACCATTACTAAGCATATGTGGATAAACTGTCCTGTTCAAGTACACTACACATACAGACTGTAATCCGTTCAAGTACACCAAACGGACGCAAACGAAACGAATATCAAACGCGTTTTAAACGATATACAAACGGACTAAAAATGCAAATGAAACGATAAACGAAACGAAACGATAAACGAAACGATACATGGACGCAACAGGGCGAACGATCAACGAACGATACAAAACGATAATGTAAACTTAAACACATCAAATAATAAAGATTCGGATATCCTCTAATATTGTCGTAGTTATATTGACAATGAAATAAATAATTAAATGAAATGATTGCTCTCTTTGCCATTTAAAATATTTAAATTGCTATACCTGTAACTTTAATTCAATTACTTTGTTAAAAGTTTTAATCCCGAATTATCCGTGAAAAACATTGCCTCGGGCATCGTTTCTATACTTGTAAAAGTGTGATAAAACAATCAGATGACGCATGACCTGCTTACACAACTACCCCAATTAAGTGATTTAATTATCTGAATACCAATGTATGTTGCTGTTCTGTTATATGATTGCCAATCAGGAAAAGTTCTCACGCAATTTTAGAAAATCTGTTTGTTACACCAAAAACCCTTAGGGCTTTTCCAGAATTGTATATCAGAATAGTTCATATATATATATAACAAACACACGTAAAGGGTTGGTGTTTAGTCTTTAGGAAATTTTTGATGGATGGATATCAGAGGAATTCTATCGGTGTAATGTACATAAAACTCCTTGAAAGCGTCGGATGGAAGTACATGTACCAGCGATTTTAGAAGCCATGCCACAAGACATACAACTTTTACCCTTAAAGGCATCTTTTTTATGGAAACATCTCCGCCTCCCCCATGCATTTACCATAGTGAAATAGAATGCGACGTTAAATGACGCAAGAAACTGTCATAGTGACGACATTGCACATTGCCACGAGGTCAAAAATAAATTGTGTCGGAGTAATAGACATAAAGTGTGTGCGCTCGCTACATAAATTAAGGCATGTGTATTTGTAAATATATTTATCTTTGCGGATTATATAAATTATTTTGTTTAATGAATTGTTATAATTGTCTAACATGACAATCTATCGAAATTCATAACTGGAATTAAAATTGGAAAAATACCTGTTAATAATGCATTATTCCTGTAAATAAAAAAAATGCTTGCTGAGGCGTCTATACTCTGTTTCTTGCATAATAGCAGATTATACACCACTGCAGATATAAAAAAAAACACGGACTGGTTCACATTTATTTACTATATACTTTTTCGATACCGTAATATTAACGTTAGTGTAAACCAGTCTGGCAATGTTTGGCCAATCTAATGATTAAGTGACCGTAACATGTTTATCTGATGTAATTGACATGCCTCGTACCATGTGTATTAAATTTCAATGATTGTGTTTTATGTAACATATTAATTTGCTGTCACGCTACAAATCATCAACTATATGGTAGACAATATCTAACATAGGGTGGCTTAGCAATATTTCAGAATGATTTTAATCAATATTTCAGAAAGATTTTGATTAATATTATTTTAATTTATTAAATTAATATATTATCATATAAAACCCGGTGATTTCTTTAAATATCTAGTTCTTATTATTTATTCTACTGCGGTGTTACAGTTGGACAACCAGAGATGATGAGATTGGTGAACATGTCGTGTAAACGTTAAATGGTAAAAGATACAAGGTAAACGATACACACTAAATGATTCAAATGCAAACGCAGGCTAAAATGCGTTCACTATTGTTTTGAACTGCATTTTCGTATTTTCTCTAATGTTTATCATAAAATAATGCAAACCATTAATGAAACTAAAACACATTTCAAACGCAAAACAAACGCTTTTGACACGCAAAACGAACGCAATTGAAATGCATTTTTGGTGTACTTGAACACATTAAGGTCTGTAGCCGTGACAGAGGATCGAACCCATAATGCCACAATATCTGATCTGGTGCTCTTCCACTGGACCATATGCTCCACAATATTAATATAATATACAATCAAACCTGTATGAGCGGTCACTTCTATTAAGTATCTACTTGTCTTAACCCTTTACTCCATAAATATGCGTTTTTCCACACCAATCACAGAAGGCCTTTGAAAACAGTGCAGGAAGTGTTCAGATTGCTCGTTACTTCCTGCACTGTTCTTCACTCTGTCAGTTAATATAAACATAATTCACCCATTGTTGATATGTGGTGAATTAATGCTTTCAATATTAGAGGTTTCCAAAGGCGTTTATATGAAGTAAAGGGTTAAGCAGCCACATTTGTTATTTCCCATGTCTATGCTTTCAGAGCAAAATAATCTGTATTAAATAACTGGTCTAAAAAGGTAATTTTGCTCTTTCCCCAAACTGGCTGCTTTAAAGACAGATTTGACTGTATCATTTTAATATTTTAATACTGACTGTAAGTTCTTAATAATAATCATTGTACATATAGCAGTTTTTTTACAAGTACGATGACCAGTGTAATGATAAAAATTTGCATTCCATACCTCCAGCAGTTTCATCATTGGTACTGGGTTGAAGTAATGGAGGCCACCAAATCTGTCAAGTCTACTGGTGGATACGGCAATTTCCTTGATGGATATGGAGGATGTGTTGCTTGCAAAAATTGTGTGTCTGTAATAGTAAAGTTTTAATAAATTTCATGTATATGGGGGCAATTATCTCTTATTTCCTTAGGTTTTAGCCCTAAAAATGTTTTAATGACAAATGTTAAAGGTACACACTGTAATTTTGATAAATTTTCACTTAAATCTATTCCTGAAAATTAAATATAACCTAGATGAAAATATGAAATTAAATTACCCCAATACGTGTGCAGACCCATTCTTTCTTTTCTGCTTGGCAAGGGGTATAATTCTTGTAAATGGTTGAAGAGCATCATATTTTTGCATATTTGTGTAAATATAAAACAAAAAAAACAATTATGATTATTGGTAAATATTTCATTTTCATCTGTTTTCATTGATATAATAGAGAAAAAATCTAAAAAAATATCAATTTGTATCTTTTATGATTGATTAATTGAATATTTAGCGTCATTTTAATGCTATCGAGGGCTAACAGACAATCAGTTAACCTAACCACTATTTCCTGGATCCTAGAAGGTTAAACAGTACTCGAGCACACCCCATCTCTGCAAGTAACTGATAGCTTTCCCACTTAAATCAGCAGTGAGATATGAATGATAATATATCTTTAAAAGTTTTTACTCATAGTTTCAAGCATGACATCACCAATTTTATAAAATATATTAGTAGTGTCTTAAATATGAAAACATACTGAGGGGCAGCTTTATCCAGGGCAGAAAACAGTTGTTGTTTGACCCCAAGGTTTTCCACTATAGCCTCGATCACCAAGTCAGCATCACCCACTGCTGCAACTGCATCTGTCTCAGTTGACAGTCGACCAGTCACATTGGAGAAAAATGCCTCACCATCCTAAAAGTAAATACATAGGTCTTATAAAATTATATGATATTATTTAATTCATTACACTCCGTAATATATTCTATAACTATAAAATATTAATATATTAAAACATTATCACTTATAGAAAATGTAGGATAAGTTTGCTCTCAGATCAACATGCAACTCAATTATCTTATTTTCTAATTACATTACAGATATGATATGTAGTATCTGATTTGCCTGCCTGCCTGCCTGCCTGCCCTGTCCTGCCCCTGCCTGCCTGCCTGTCTATCCATCTGGCTGTCTTAATAATTATTTCCTAAATGTCCAACAATGATGTAATAGTTAACATAATGACCATAAATACTTCAAAAACCAAAGCAATGTTTATAGCCTCTAATCCAAAGCAATCATTATTCAGATCAGCTGCACACTTGAAATAGGAGATTAGATTATTAAATTTACCAGAAGAAATTCCATAAAAGAGAATAATATAAAAACACTAATGTCAAGATCATCAACAACTTGGTCCCAGAGTATTTGGATATTAATTTTATCCCTACACCAAAATTAATATACATTTTAAAAATCTACACTCACAATCAAATATTTCTTTAAGCAATCAATGTACCAAAACAAAAGTTAGGAACATATCGCAACTCTTATATAGTCTGGATCCAAAATCTGTTTGTTGTTGTATGGTGTTTAGCGTCGCTTTCAACAATTTTTAAGTAATATTGCGACGATGTCTACTTGAGACAGTATTTTAAGCGCTGTCAAACTGGAGTATCATGCCTCCAAAATCTGAAATTTCCTTCCAAACCATGTTAAAAGTTCTTTGTTGGTTCAAGAATTTAAGAGATATTACATGACATTTAAATATAACAGTCCCCTGGCACACCAAAGATAATTGTTCTTGTATTATAAAACATTAAACTTGTAGCCCAACACTTCTTATCTTATAAATCATTGAATGTAATGTTGACTGTATATATATATTCTGTATTGAACTCATCATTTACAAGTGTAAATTGAACATTATAATTTTAATGATACTTTCATGCCTTTCCTTTCAAAGAGATATTAATGATATAATTAAAAAAACAATATTAATTGTTAATTAAAATATGCATAACTAATTGATATTTTAACAAAAATAATTCACTATTAAGTTTATCAATTTCCAAATCATATTGATTTTGTTGAATAATGTTTATGTTGAATAATTTTGTTGTATATATTTTGTAATTACTCAATCTTGTTAACATGTATATAATAGAGGACCACATGGAAGATTGGAGATTGTTCCAACTGTGTTTCCTTTTAAAATTAAAAAATAATCAACATTACAATATTTTTTTACAGATCAAGAATCCAAATCCAAATTTACAGGTAAAAATTTTCAATATTAAGTACCCTACAAAGACTGTCTGCATATCTCTATTGTGGGTGAAACCTGTACCTGTGGTTTGTCGGCAAATTTCTTCTTCACCACTCTCTGTAAACTTTTCTCTATATTTCCAACTGATTTACTGAGAATGTCAGCAGACTGGTCGACCAATACTACTTTATGTCCTGTAGATGCAGCCACCTGGAAATAAACGGGGAAAGACCAATTAGAATATTTTACCATTTTCAATTTTTATTACACATGGAAATTTCTAATTCCATTCTAGTGATCTAACTTTTGATCTTTTTGACTCTGTGGAAGCAGTATCTAAATAAGATCCCATTCCCAAAAAAAAGAGTTAAGCTTTTAAGATACTGTCAACTTTAAAGGTTTTTTTTAGAGTAAAAGCAATTTAAACAAACTGTTAAAACTTCATGTAATATTTTAAATAATTTCAAAACATTTATTTTGTGATGATTACTAATAATCTACAGACTGATTGTGGACAATTTATGTTTCATTTCCACAAACCGCAGGTCAGATTTTAAGGGATCGCAGTTATTTTAAATAATTTTAGTTAGGCATTGTTTGATGTTATGCTCAGCTGCTTATAGACTTAGTTCTTTTTCCAGGTATTTCACCAGTATTTTTTTCAGGATGAGTTACATTTTAGAAACTAAACTTAATATTAATTTGATTTTAAGCATTCAAAAAAAAAAGGAGGATAAGCAAACTTATAATAAATTTTTTAAGCCCTGCTATGAGTTGTCAATATTTGAATATGGTAAGTATGTACACAGGGAGGATGAAGGTAAGTACTGGTGGCAATCAGGGAATGTTTCACAACAGAATGAATTGGAATATGCATGATCCACTTATACGTTTAACATTTTCATGTAAATGGGACTCAAAATGTCAGGAATATTTTAGAAAACTTTATACACAAACTTCAAACACAAAAGATAACTGAGACATGCAGAAAAACTATAAAACTTAGTATAAAAAGGGTGCAATTTGTAACATTCAATACTGTTGCTTTTTTAATGTTCTTTTTTTGTCTTACATAATTCTGTCTTTGAAGTGGTGTACTGTGAAAAAGAGTGATCAAACTACACATTCTTTGACCTCAAAATTGGCATGGAAAAAACATCTTTTCTAAAGAAAATCATCAAGTAATGATTATGGCCAAATTAACACACGTACATATACAAGATTTAGCATCCAAGACGTGCCATTTGTAACACCTTCATGTTTTTAATATGACTGTGTATTATGGAGTATGGATAATCAAATTAATAATTAAATATTATGAGTACTAGTGCCATATGACTGCAGTTTTTAAGCCTGCATTTTAATATCAACACCTTACATTAACCATATTTCAAACAACAAAAATGTTCGGGGGTATTTCATCTCAAATAAAACGTCATTACCTTGATTATAGATTAGACTCCAGACATCAAACAATTTTTCTTAGTTAATTCCTTGAAATAAAAGTATTATAAGTAAACACATTGTCTGAAATGTACGACACTCACTTTTCACACTCACAGTAACATCCCATACTACATCCTATTATTTGCCAATTAAAGAGTGTCTTGTCAATGTTTATGATGTTGTTCAATGATGCGACATAGTAAATACGGCCTGCAAACAACATGCATAAATTAAAAATTTGGCGTAATGTTGGGGAGGGCCAAAATGAATTTTGTTGAGTGGCATTTTTGACGATATGATAAATTAAATTCATGCGGTTAAAATGATATTTCACCTATCTCTCAACCCAGGCAAAGTACCTCAAGACTGGTGGGAGGCCTCAGTAATCCCACTACTCAAGGCATACATGTGATACCTCACCGCGTGAGACAAAACCTCATAACTATTTTACCAATTCATGGTCTTACGAGTCGTGATAAAAATCTTACAGTAAAACCATATTTCAAAAGAAGTAGAGACATTGACCGCTATTTTCCGAGTTTTACAGTAATGTCCGCCTTTTAGCTTGTTTACGCTTATTAGCTGTGCTAATGATTCCAGACCAGTATTGTCTAACAACCTGTTTGAGGAAGAGACAGAAGAATACATCCCCCACTCCCCCACATCCAACAACAGAACTACCAGTTTTGAATAGCGATATTTTTCAATCTTTTGACTGTCAAAATCAATAATCAGTCAAAAGTATCAAACTGAACAAGACAGTCTTTTTAAAACTACTTTTTGTTATGCAGTATTAACAGGTGCACAGACAATCAATTTCCATGATTCAGATTGTCTGAGCAGAGTTTATAGAGGCATGTGTGTAGAAATACACATGTATTTATTGTGTAGTGCCCATCAAAAGTGAATTTTCACACATTGTACTTGCAGACAAGCGTAGAAAAATCGCCTACAGTGCTCCAAGAAAAAAAAATTTGGGACTAGCCCAGGGCAAGTAGGTTGAAAAAATCTACTTGCCCTGGCTGAAAAATAACTTGCCCTGATTAATGGTTCACATGCCCAGATTTTTATTACCAATACACCTTGCGGTATAATATGAAATATGTAAACATAGATTTAAATGTATTAATTTTATGTAGGGTTAGCTCCCCTTTACATTAAGCATGTCTAAATCACAAGTTTTAGAGCTTGAATAAGACCAGAAGTGAGAGAATTTCAGGAGAACTGACTACGTCTCTATCAGTATGCCTGACTTATTATGTTGTATTTAATCTTTGTTCTTTATTGACTATCATTTCTGTTCTGTCGATTTAGTGGCAGTGTGGCAGCAGGAGTATATTTAAAACTTTATTTTAAATATCTTTCTCTTGTTTTCTAATTATTGCTGTCATAACATACAATAATGGCAATGTGAAGCCTACAAAGCTCTTCAATCTATCCAAGAGAACTTGGCAATATGATAAATAAATGCAGTCTATGATAGCCTTCAAATAATCAGAAAGTTCATCTAGTCAACTATATTTCAAATATTAAAAAAACAAACACATAATTCATCTTAATTGTTGTTTTCAATACTATATTTAAATCATGCCAAAGAAAAATTATACGCTGAAACTACACAACTAAAAAGCAATGTTTATTACTATAATACCCCACCCACATTTTTCTTTACCGTAAACTCAATTTAAATATCAACTTTCACGTTTTCACAAAAGAAAATTTATATACATACAGTTCCAATCATTGTAAATCTACAAAATATTTATAAAATTACCAGAACCTAGCGCTGACATTTTACATAACGCGGTCGATCGCAAATTATCTGTAAAAACAAAATCAGATTTTAGAAATCGTTACCATTTTGGCAAAGGGAGGTATTTTATACTCTTCATAATGGAGAATTTGAGAGACACCCGCGAATTACGTCATCGTCTTTTTGTTTTTGTCCTTGCTCGGGTAGATGGTAAGAAACGTGTACCTTGGTCGTAGATATCCGACCAATCGGAGCGGTTATTAAAAATAGATTAATTTATATTCAAAGCTATCCACCAATCACATTAGAGGAATAAAAATAGATAAATGAATATGCATGAGAGATTTTCCAAAGTCGCATTATCGGGCATGTGGTGTGATAATCATCGCGGGGGTCAATTGTTTACACTGATTAGTTACGGTCTATAAACAACAGTTTGACCTGTGTCGTATCGAGTAGAGATATTTGCAGACCTGTGTATTGTGAAAACTAGCTTGTCCGATTTTTAAGACAAGCCCGACGGGCAAGTAACTTTGAAAAATGCACATGCCCGGATCCAGATTTGACAAGCCCCGGGCATCGGGCTATCCTATTCTTGGAGCACTGGCCTATACTAGCGACTTTTGTCTGTGCAGTAAAAGTCAGTGCAGAAATCTGCACCGATGGAAACGAAAGTATGCTAGATAGTGTCAAGCCGTCCACTTCATCAGAGGAGACTACAAGTCACGGGACCCAGGTAGCGTCACACGTATGATGAACGACTTACAATTACCACCCCTCCAAGACCGAAGGAAAGCACAGAGGTTATCCTTTTTTCTATAAGGTGGTCAAGGGGATATAGCAAGCTATGCAATGTCTTGACTATTTAACCCCTGTCCGCGGCAAGCGCCAAATTAAAGCCAGGAAATTCTTAGGCTGCAAATCAGACAATATTGTTGAAAAACATTCTTTAAATAACAGCAAATGCTTTAAATCAGTGCAGTGCAAAAGCATCTCATTCCAGAACTCTTACTTTCCAAAAACTATTATAGACTGGAACCAACTGGAAGATAGTGTTGTGTGCGCAAATACAGTCAACGGCTTTAAATCGGCCGTCTTTCATTGGGACTAACCAGTGTTTCCCAGACCTTCTTTCCGTTGTGCATATGCCGAGAGGCTCTATAACGTACTTATCCAGATCCAGATCCAGAAGCGATTTTTACTCATGTATAACAATCGGAAAAGAAGAGATGTTAGCCGAACCAGTTTGCAGAAAAATCAAAATTTAAACTTCTAGTATATATATTTTTTTGTAAATTTAAGCACCGTCAGAATAATATGCACCACCATGGAAAAAGGCCTTTAGCAGTTTAGGTCACCAATTTTACTATATATTTTTTCTAGTCCAATAAACACAATTGTACCAAATGAGATGTCTTGCCGACCTCTCTTTAGACTCTGTTTAAAGACTCCAATTTGCTCTAGTCTACACAAAGTTATCTACATTTACTTTGCGTCGGCTAGACCAAATTGGCACTAAAATCACCAGATACGAGATAGAGCTGGGCGTTATACATTTTGACCTTTAGACAGTTATCTCAAAATGTTGAGAAAATATTAACCTGAGCAATGCCAGCTCCCATTAGACCTCCGCCAATGATTGTGACATTCTTTACTGCACCCTGTCTTGCTGCAGACGATGAAAAACAACGTGATATGATGCGGAAAGGTTGTGACATGTTTCTGCTTTTGGCGTGACCGCTGACCGAACCGGTGTCTATGTACTTCCAAAACTAAAGAGTATTCGGATATTGCTTGGTACTCTTGCTAAGGCGCTTATTTCACCTTATTTCATAGGGAAATTATGTTGGGCGAAGTACCAGTCTTTGAACACTAAAATATATTAATCGAGTCAATTAAAACTATATTCGATAATTGTGTAATTTTATAAATCAGCTTTATGATATATTGTACTGGGTTACATTTACTTATTTAAACATTTGTGAAACTGCAGGTTCAACGCTTCATAACAAAGTTTTTCATGCTGAATGATATTTTGGAAGATTATTCTAATTTCCGTGAACTTATAGTTTATTATAGGAACAAACGTTTCCATGTTAGCAATGGCTGCGGATGAAAACAAGGGTGACGCTGAAAATGCAATCGAGCCTGTCGGACTTGGCTGTGTTCATGAAGATTTTAAAGAGATTGAAGAAGTTAAAGGGCTAATTAATTGTCTTCCAGATATTTACAACGACCAGATTGCCGTAGAGACGTCATGTGAACGTTTCACTTGTACGCACATAATTCATGTTAAAATTGTCGATGACTAATATTGTTTACACATGTATGTCCGTGCGACATGGGTTTTCAAACACGTTATAAAGCAGGTCAAAGCATCACTCAAACCAGCCGCATATTTAATAATGTTTGGTCAAACCGGCCACACTTTTTATCAGTATTTCAGCTTGATTGGAAATATAGTCCATTTTGAGCTAAATAAAAGTATCCCTTGAATACCTAATACCGCGATATACCTATTACCACGAATGCAGGTTAAAAACAATCTGGGAAGACATGCACAAAGCTCCAACTTCCATTAGCATCTCTTTTTGTTTGCATTTTGTATCGGCAACTGTTTATTACTCAGCACACTTGAGTAACCTTATTACTGTTTATTATTGACGCCATTCTTTCATACATGGTTGAAAGAATTTAGACTCGCAGTATTAGGTATGACCATTTGATATAAACTATTTTAGCTAAATAAAAGTAATTATTACTGAGGACGGTGCTTCAAAAATAAATCAATATATGAAATGGGCCAAAACATTTTTAATTTTAAAAAATTCAATCAAATTATACATTAAAAATGTGATTGATGAACAAGGTGTGATAATATCAAATATACAGCATCGAAAAATAGGAATGACATTTTTTCTCATCCTGTAATATTGCTGTCATGAGTTACTGACTGCTGTGATAAGATACACACAATTTGAATCATTGTTATCACTTACAGTTTCAAGAACACTTCAATCTCTTCTAGATGAAGGACTGGATTCCTCATGGAATGTATTTAGTCCTGTGTGACTGATCAACTTAGGAAGCATCTGTTGTCCTAGCCTTATCAAATAAGGCATGGAAGTACAGCTGTTTATTAATTATTTGCTGTCCGTAACAAAAGGGAGACGCAAAGTAAAATATCTTTAAAAGGCTCCTTAAAGACCTGCATTATGCCATACTACTATTGTTTCAGATGGTTATTCCTTTTTTTTAGCTTATATGATATACAGTCTAACTGGCAAGTTAGTAGATGCCTGACACTGAATAGCAAATTGGTCAACCATGTTCAAAACCCACCCTGGTGTTCTATGTTCTATACTTGCAGCTGGAATTGACTTACTCAAGAACCCCTATGTCTTCTTGGAGTTGCAGCTCCATTTTTAATGAAGTACCCCTAAAAATGAAATTTGCTGTCAATTAGGGCCGAGTATCTACTTTTTCTTTGAAAATTAATATTTTATATATTTGCAGTTATCATAGACGATTATCAAGAACAGCCCCACCTTATTGATCCACATCTGGGTAAGGAAATACGATATGTACCATATTTACAGTGATTTATATACATGCAACTCACAAGTAATGTTTTTTTATATAACTAAATGAAATTTCCTATTTTTGTACAGTTTTCATTCATTGACTCATTAATTCAGTCATATTGACTCTAAATGACAAAATTTAAGCGGGAGTAGTAGAGTAATGGATAGAGTGTTGGCCACTCACTCAAGAGGTTGCAGGCTTGATCCCTAACTTGACCTGATGCCTCACATAAAACAAAGCTCAGTACTGACAAAATTTGACTCAAAGCATCAAATGTGTAGATAAGACACCATATGGATCATAGACACAATCTGCAAGTAAGGGAGCTCTCATACGGACATTATATAGGAAACTGGTTTAATGTTGTTTTATGTATGAAAGCTCATATTGTTATGTACAATTTGTAGTACACATATTCAATATATATTTCAGAAAAACTAATGGATCAGCTGTTGACTATTGGCAGAAATGTTAACTCTCCACCTGTGCTGCAGAATCTAGCCTTCAAATATCTGTATCTCATCACAAAGGTAAATACAGTTAAATTTGTGTAAGCGGTCACCTCTATTAAGCAGTCACTTGTCTTAAGCAACCATATATTCTACTTCCGATTTCTATGCTTTCAAAGTAAATTAACCTTTATTAAGCAACAACCTGTCTTAAAAATGCCACTTTTAACCATTTTCTTGACTGGCTACTTAAGACAGGTTTTACTGTACTCTTTCTTTGAAATACTGTTTTTCATCACATTTCTATCTCATTGTTATTTTCCAGTCAAATACTTCTGTACCATCATTAGTTGAGATTTTTTTTCCTTCATATATCTCTATATCATTAAGCTTAATAATATATATCATCAATTTAGTCACAATGGTAAGACTTATTTAAAGTCATTCTAATACCTCTATCTCACCACTTTGGTAAGTCTTTGTCACTGCAATTATCTACTGATAGATTAAATATAGTATATCTCTGAGCCAAGGTAAGGCTTCTTTCCTTCACACACCTTCATCTCATTCTGAGCCTTTTTACCTTAGGGCTTTTCCAGAATTAAATGTATGGGGGGGTCGGACGGCAGAATAGTTAAAATTTTATGCCTGGTGGGTGTTTTCATAAAAAAAAATGATGCCTTGCGGGGTAAAAGCTTATTAAAATTTTATGCCTTGCCGGTATTTCCGTCTATGAACCGAATTTTTTCTTCAACACCGTTTTTCTATCGAAATTTTATACATTTTCTGCCCAGATATTTCCTCCCGTCGTATACAAAAACATAAAATTGTCCTTCCCCATGTACCGCACCGAGTCAACATCCCGCAGCGTCTAGATTTCGGCGAGCGTCTTATCTTTATCGCAGCAGAAACTGCAGGTCTTTTAAATTTACCTTGATTTGACCTTTAAGTTTGCCACTGACACGCGTGTTGTAACGATTGTAATACACAACCTCCAGACACCATGACCAAGTGAACGTTTTACGCGACTACACAGTTGGACACTCGATACACTGGTGATGTTAATATTAGGAATTGTCTTCAATTAACTTTTTCATCTCAAACTGATTGATCTTTTTTGTTAAGACCGCCATAATATAATTACATCACCCGACAAGAACATATGATTTAATTTGTTTGTTTGAAACAAAGTATAATTATCTACCTTCGGACTTCCCGAAAAGGGACAAGAAACATACTCTTAGTCATGAATAAATTATTAACACGGAAATGTACGAGCTAATCAGGTGGCGGAATACACTCGTAGCAGGCCGTAACCACGTCTACTTTATTAAATTGATGCCGAGATGCCGTGTCACAAAATTATCTCCTCAAGTAAATTTTACGAATTATATTTCAATATTTGACGTATCGGATATGTTTACAAATACTCCAATACGGATATGAATATACAGACGTGTATATTATTAAATTCTGCAAAAACTACGATTCAACTCTACGGCGGCATTGCTATTATTATATGCATATCCGCGCTGTTTGTCAGATAGTGTAAAACAATAATTTATTCGGCACAAAAAGAAACACCAAGAAATGCAGTCTATAATGACAAAAAATCTAAATAAGGACATTGCGTTAGCAGTGAAAATAAAATCCACATTCTCAGATATGTCACCCCACACCCTATACGCCTCATTCTTACCCCAGTGTCTGAAAAAATCCTGGCGAAAAGCAGATATTTCTTAACGGTCGTACAAAAACATAAATTGGACTTTGAAACCGTAAGCGGATTGTTTGCCATCGGGTGTGCGAAATGAGGTCAAATTAGATTAAACCTTTATCGATAGTAGGGAGTTAATAACATGTGTCATAATAATGTTTGTTTCACTGTCAGAGTGACGTCATCGGACATTGGCACAAGGCGTTAATGAAAGGGACAGCGTGTTCATTCTGTGCATAAATTAAGGCATGTGTAGCATAACTCTCTTTACGGATCGTATCAATTTAATAGTAATTCTTTTTTAAGAAATTAGTATACTGAAAATAAACATTTTAGAAGACAACTAGTTACAAACAAACACTAATCTTTAATTATTAATATGTTGTGTTTTTTCTCTCGTTTGTTATCTGTAGTGCCCCTTTATTTAATTCTCGACCTGAGGTAATTTGTGACGTAATCACTTGCATATCGGCATTAGATCAAAAGTGTAACGTCGGCGTACTTCAAAGAAAGTAGGCAACCGTCCAGACTAGTAATTTTGGAAGCGTTACAATAAGAAAACATTAGAAAGGGGATTTTAGCCTCTTTTTTATTTTTATTTTGTGCATGGTGGTATTTTATCTAATTAAAATTTTATGCATGGTGGTATATATCACAATTAAATTTTATGCTCTGTGGGTAAAAAAAATAAGTGCCATCCGACCCCCCCCCCCCCCCATACATTTAATTCTGGAAAAGCCCTTATTAAATAGAGGCCAATGTTCAGCAACTCCCTATTGAAAAAGCATGTGTTTTTTTTTTCAATTTAGGCAAAAACAATTCCCAAACTGAAATTATTTAATTAAAATTTAGAATTTTTCTTAAATAACCCACTAGATATGAATTGTTGCTGTAATATCTCATAATTGATGGTTTGAACATGATGTTATTAATGTTGTATGCTTTATTTCATAGTTTGCTAAAGCCTTAAAAAATTCACAATTTCCACTCGATCACACTGTTTTTTTCCCAATTTCGAAAGTTTGTATCTCTTCCCAATCTCAAGGAAAAAAGCTCTGTCTCATCACTATAGAAAAACTTCTTTTATTCATATATCAGTCTATTTGTCAGTTATTCTATCAGTCAAGCTTTATGTTTATAGTTTATTTTTAAATTAGTTTTATTTGTTCAATTAAATGTAGATTGAAATTTGCAAATACTCTTTGCTTAATCAGTATTAAAAACAGAATTTAACATATTAATGAATATTAAAAAATATGTTTCAGATGCGTGGAGCAAAGGTGGTTGTAAGACTGTTTCCACATGAAGTAGTGGATGTAGAACCAGTCCTGGCATTGCTTACGAAACAGGATCCCAATAATCATGAGGTAAACAGCATAAGCCGATAGTGTTATATGGTGTTGTAGTGTCGCTTTCTTTTTTTTCTTCAAATTTCAGTCATATAAGGACAGTGTCTACTTGAAACAGTATTCTGAGCACTGTAACACCGAAGTACAGTATCATGTCGCAGACACATATTATGATACCCCACCCAGTCACATTATACTGACATCGCGTGGACCAAACCTTAAACTATTCTCTTAATGCTGAGCGCCAAGCGAGGAAACTTCTATTACCATTTTCAAATCTTCGGTATGACCAGGCCAGGGATCAAAACCACAATCTTCTGCATGTGAGCAGGACACTACCACCAGACCACACTGCGGTATGCAGTAGGATTGTAATACTCTCTATGAATTATAACTAAATATTGAAAACATGTGCATTAAGTTATGAATGATACAAGATAAAATGAATTATTTGAAATGAAATGTTTAGTCTGCTTCAACAAACATTATATTGGAGAATGGAGCTATCCAAATGAATCTGAGAAGAACCTCTGATCTTCCACTGTAAATCTTTGTACAAAACTTTGCTGGAATAACAACTTGTAATGAAAGGCAAGTGATCTTGAGACAACAATGGACCACTGACCACATATCAGCCTTTAATTGAAATCATCCTATTCATAATATTAGGTAGCTTGTTTAGACAAAGTTACATTATTTTGTGAACCATTTGTGGATTGGTTGCTTTAAATCAATTAAGTGCTTGCTTTCGATAAGCACAAGCAACCAATCTCAATTTCATCAAGTGTATTTTTGTCAGTTGTAGAGTGTACAAGTGTACATTTTTATGCTACCCGAATGGCGAGCATTACAGATGTGTTTTGTCTATCCGTGCAACATTCCGAATTCTTGTCCGGAACATACTACAAAAGTAGTCGAGGGAATTCAACGACACATGGAACCTTGATAAAGGGTAATGTTATGTGTGGAAGTGTAGGGTGAAAGAACCATAATTCTGTCTAGAGTAATGACAAGAATTATCTCCCCTTTTGTACTTTTTTTTGGTTATTTTTTATTGTCTGGAGAGTATTTTTAAAAATATGGAACGGAATCCAACGTGCCTTGGAATTTTGAAGGATGATTTCACAGTTTTATATTTGTATCACCCTCCAGGCCTGGGAGACTCGCTATATGCTGCTTCTATGGTTATCTATGGCGTGTATGATTCCTTTTGACCTTGTACGACTAGACAGCAATGCCATACAGGAGAGTGGAGATTACAAGAAACCAATCATGGACAGGATACTGGACATTGCTAAGGTAACTTGTAGTTTATAATGATTTGAATTTTTATGATTTTTAAACATATTCTTTTAAGTTCAAGATCTAAACTTTAGACATTAGTGTTACAGGTATTTGGTATTTTGCACAAACAAAAGAATTGTTTTGTTTGCCTCAGTAATTTGTAGAGCATTGTTTAATTAAAGGATCAGTTGTCAATGATGTCTGTCTTAGGATTGTTCCCAAAACTCTGAAGGATCAAGTCGCAAACGATTTATGACTCGGTGACCTTACCACAATACAACACCCAGTACTGATTTATTCTAAAATAGAGTACATTTAGTACAAATGAAACTATAGTATCAAATATTCTGAAATGTATCATGACTAGTCATACTGTAAAATCATTAATTTTCTTGGGGGACTAATTTTCGTTGATTTCCTGGGGGGGGCTTTGACAATTAAATCTCAATGAAATGGTGAAATGATACTTTTAAATCAATTTAGTTCACTGATAAAGTTAAAATATGGTAACTGTATTAATATGCCATCCATTTCATAGAATATACTTGTCAATATAAGAGGTTGTGGGTTTACTCTCGTTTATTTTATTAGATCACCTGAGACATTGTCTCAAAGGACCTTTTACGATTGCCTTTTGACCATCGTCGCGTGTCAGTAAACAATTAACATTTTATTACCTCTTCTCAAAAATCAAAAGCTCAACCGTAATGAATTGTTGTATGCTGCTTTGGTAAATTTTGGTAAATCATAATTGTGAATTGCATGGTCCCTACCCCACTGGGGTCTTAGAGGTGGGGCCAAAACAGTCAAATTAAGGTTAACTTTTAAAATCTTATTCTTACTATAGGAAGCACTGGGAAACAAATGGTGAGCATGATTATGGATGTATATGGGTCCTATATAGAAATTGTGAATTGCATGTCCCTGGATTTCACAGTTTGGCCCTATGGATGGGGCCTAATAAAAATAAGTGTCAGTAAACAATTAACATTTTCGACTGCTTCTCAAAAACCATAAGCTCAGTCATAATGAAATGTTGTATGCAGCTTCGGTACCTATGGATTATTCAAAAATTGTGAATTGCATGGTCCCCCACCCCTATGGGGCTTTGGGAGCGGGCAAAAACAGTCAAATTCAAGGTAAACTTTGACAATCTTCTTTTTACTGTAGGAAGCACTGGGAACAAATGGTGACCTTGATTATGGACATATATGGGTCCTTTTTAAAAGTTGTGAATTGCATGTCCCTTGGTCTCGCAGTTTGGCCCTGGGTGTGGGGGCTAATAAAAATTAGTGCATCTGTAAACAATTCACATTTTCAATTTCTTCTCAAAAAACGTAAGCTCAATTGTAATGAAATGTTATATGCAGCTTTGATACATAAGGGTAAATTAAACCCCACTGGGGCCTTGGGGGACACGGGGCCAAAACAGACAAATTCAAGGTAAACTTTTAAAATCTTCTTACTAGCGAAAGCACTGGGAAACAAATGATGACCATGATTATGGACACATACGGGTATTTTATAAAATTTGTGAATTGCATGTCCCTGGGTCTCACAGTTTGGCCCAGAGGATGAGGCCTAACAAATTAAAGTATACTTTATTCTTATTATTATAGGAAGCACTCAGAAACCTCAGTAGGGCCTACTTTACTAAATATATATAAGAGAAATTGAAAAAAAAAATTATTTCTTATGACTGAAATAGACTTAATTAAATGTTTTTTTTGATAATCAGGTCACCATTAAGGTCCATGGACCTCTTGTTGTTGTTTTTTTGAGTCTGCATTTTGAAGTCTTAAATTCACACTTGCTGGGGATATTTGGATATACATGGGAACTTCAGAAGACATGGAAAAATATGAAATTTCAGTTAAAAGTGTTTGTTAAAAAGTGAACTTGTGCACAGAGGTGAAACTCAGAGTAGATAAATGTTAAATAAATGATGATAAACAGGTAGACATACATGTGTAGTTTATAATGCCGCCACCATTCAAAGAATGGTGTTTGAATGGTGAAGGGGCATTATGTGCTACCCCTGCCATCCATTCATTTGTTTGTCCAAAAATTGGTTTTCAATCAGTGACTTCTGAAGGAGTCTACATGTATGTATTTAATCAATATTTCTTGGGTACCTGAATAATTGTGAAAGCTCAATATTTGTCAACGTTTGTAAAAAATAACAGGAGTAATGGCCCCTTTTTGTCTTAATTTCAGATAAAAAATTGATTTCCAATCAGTAGCGGGGGTATTCGTGTTGACAGATATTTCTAGTTTAACAATGTTTCAAAAGATTACAAGTTACATATGTCATTATTGGTGAAGTAAGACCTCAAAGTGAATCGGTAGTTTTTCTGCAAATTAATGGTATACTTTCTTACAAAGTTTTTCAATGGAGCTGGACTCAAATCATTGATCTCAGCAGTACGACCCAAGTGTTCTTGCAACAGTACCTTAGATCACAGGGTTACTTTGAAGTTTATTTTCTAACTAACAATCTGTTGTTATCCCACCAGCAATATGTGGCCGTGACGGACAAGTCCAGGGATGCAGCAGCGTATTTAATGTCACGCTTTATGACACGTCCTGATGTAAAAAAACTGAAACTCTCAGAGTTCCTAGATTGGTCGCTTAAAAGCATTGAGAAGGTTGATTGTAAGTACTGCATAGAATATTAATCACAAGCTGTAACTGTTTAAAGATTTTGTAATGATTATTGCCTTGTAAACACTGAAGTACCTTTATTATTTTCTAGTCTGGACTTGGTACAAATGTTATCTAATGAGTTCTTGAACTGGACAGTTATGACCCTTGATCTTTACCAAACTTGGTCAGAATGTCCCGTGATCTTTACCAAACTTGGTCAGAATGTCCCTTGATCTTAACCAAACTTGGTCAGATTGTCCCGTGATCTTTACCAAATTTGGTCAGAATGTTCCTTGATCTTTACCAAACTGGTCAGAATGTCTTGTGATCTTTACCAAACTTGGTCAGAATGTTCCTTGATCTTTGCCAAACTTGGTCAGAATGTCCCAAGATCTTTACCAAACTTGGTCAGAATGTCCCTTGATCTTTGCCAAACTTGGTCAGAATGTCCCAAGATCTTTACCAAACTTGGTCAGAATGTCCCTTGATCTTTACCAAACTTGGTTAGTATGTCCCTTGATCTTTACTTAACTTGGTCAGACCAGGTCAGAATGTCTCTTGATCTTTACCAAACTTGGTCAGAGTGTCCCTTGATCTTTACCAAACTTGGTCAGAATGTCCCTTGATCTTTACCAAACTTGGTTAGAATGATTTCAACCATGAAAACTTCAATTTCACAATCACATTTAGTTTTTCATCAGATCCTGATCATCCATGGTCAGACTGTTATTTACCATCAAAGCTTGGACTAGAATGAACAGAATTTTGGTCCTTGGTTGATTGAAAAATACTGAGTACTGGTTGTATCCAAGAAGCAGACCTGTAAGCAGATCAAATAAGATCTGAGCTTTCTTTACAACCAGCTGAAAAATTAAATAAAATTATTAATGACTCTTGAATGATTTAAAAAGATATGTTTTTTATTTGTTAACTCTGTATTGCGTGTAGTCTGTTTTGGGTCTTAATCATACTTGATAAAATGTTTATAGGCATAAAAATTCATGTGTATGCTGTCTCCATATGACCTGATCAGATCAGAAATCACAGTGTTATTGCCCTTGGATGGTTGAAAACACACACACTAACTCCTGCCTTGTTAACATCATAGAACTTTCAATTTCTATCCAAATGTAACCAAACTTAACAAGGATGTTTATAATTATGAATCTCAAACTATTTCTTGATCTAAACAAATTGGCTTATAAAATGCAGTAAAGCAATTCAAGCACTATGGGGGCTCTTACTTTAAAAAAGAAACTCAAGTTCTCTTTTCTATATTAAGTATAAAGATGTAACTGTTGAAAGATAAACTGGTTTCCACTTTTGACTAGATAAAATTTTTACTGTTAACCCATTACTTCATAAAGACGCCTTTGGATGACTCTAATATTGAAAGCATTTATTCACCACATATCAGCAATGGGTGAATTATGTTTATATTAACTGACAGAGTGGAAAACAGTGCAGGAAGTGTTACGAGCAATCTGAACTCTTCCTGCACTGTTTTCAAGGGACTTCTGTGATTGGTGCGGTAAAACACGTATCTATGGAATAAAGGGTGAAAGGGAGTTTATTAAGAAAAAATGCTATAAATGTCTTGGAAAATAAAATTATTTTCAAATTGATAAAAAGCATCTTATAAGCATAAATAGATAAAATCTGAATGGTTTGGTTTATCAAATCCACCAAAACGTGACTTGAAATGAAATCCCAATTCTAAAGATAGACAACACTTGAATACTATATGACAACCTTCATATCGCCATTCAGACTGTTTTTAAGAAGGAGCAAATTTTACAACATGTAAACCTGTATGACAGATCAAATTGAAATCAAAATGACTCATTTAATAGGTCACAAAAATATGATAAAATTTTAAGCGGGTTATCTACAATGTATTATAGTCTATCCTAGGTGCGTACCAATGTAAGAAAACTCCTTTCCAATACATTATTTTGGCAGATGTAATTAGATAGATATCATTTTGGCAATATGGGGTCAATAAGTATAATATGATCATGATATATATTGGAACAATATGTGTTTTCATCCAATATTAACATTTTGAAAAATCCTGATTTCAATTTTGATAAGATAAAAATAGAAATTGTGTCAAGTGTTCTTGTTCACACATTTCATATTTAAGATAAACGCATGTAACTGGTTCCCATTTTATAGTTTGATAAACACATGTGATTATACATAAACTGGTACATAATTTATCTTAACATTTTGAAAAATCCTGATTTCAATTTTAATAAGATATAAATAGAAATTGTGTCAAGTGTTATTGTTCACACGTTTCATATTTAAGATAAACACATGTAACTGGTTCCCATTTTATAGTCTGATAAACACATGTGATTATACGTAAACTGGTACATAATTTATCTTATGCATGAAAATCATTACATACTTTTGTATTGTGTCATTGATATTGTGGTAAAGTGTTGAAATTAGACAAGTTGTCGTCAACATACAATTATTTTTATATGATTCTGATATATATTTTAAAATATTTTCAAAAGGGTATATACAGCCAGTGATATTCCTAAAACAAGAAACAGTGTGTTTTGTTTCAAAAAATTACACATGGATTAACAATTTTTATTTTGATCCTTAGTTTTAGAGTCAGTTTCATATGTATACTCAAATGCAAAAGAAAGTGTGCATGTTTATATTTTTTATTTTCTGAAAATCCAGTCATGGAATACTGTCATGTGTGGTATCAATTTTGAGCTTATTCAATTATCTTTCTGACCAATATGTTTATTATATTGTTTTGAATTTGGATAAAATGTATGCCGTGTCTATGAGGATATGGGCCAAAATAAAAATTACACAAATAGCAAAAGGGATGTTTTCTTGCAATAGAGTCACTGTAATTTGTTGCAAATTTATGTAAATGTTGCATTAATATCTGGTATAACCCTACCACATAACTTGATTATACTGTTATTAAGTTCCAGTAAAACTGCAGTGATTGAGTCACCTTTGCCCAGCATCATTAAGGTGTCAATATGCTGACAATCTGATAGTCGTGGCATATTCCCTGTTATAAATTTTCAAAATCTACAGTGATATTCGCACTATACATGTGTGAAAGAATGTAGAGAAAACAAGTTTGGCCGCTTGTACTTCTGTATACATGTTCCACATGGAAATCCTGCAAAATCACAATTCGGGCTATTACATAATAATTAGCCATAGTTTGAATGATTTTTCATTGTGGCTATAAACCGTAACAAACCGATATTTGTATGTTTCAAATTTGACAACTTTATACTTGATAGAAATAAAATAATCAAATAATAAAAAGTGCACACTTTCTTTTGCATTTGAGTATATAATAGAATGATATATCAACCTCATTTTTATAAAAAATAACAAAATTTCACTTGTGATGTTGGTATCATCTGACAATATTAAACAGCACTAGAACAGCATAACAGTGTCAGGTCTGGAAAATTCCACTTGTCCGTTCGCCATGAAGAGTGAAAATTGGTCAGGACGAGTAAGATTTAAGAAACTGACCTAAATATTTCTTAGATTTTAAGCATTCAATTAAAAATGCTGGAAAGGGAGGACGAGTAGCTTTTATCAGAAATTTCAAGCCCTGAATGTACCTTTTTCCTGATCATTTTCATTTTGAATAAAGAAAAGTACATGTATGGTATTTAACTGAATTAAAAAGACATCTAATTATTTTTATGCCCCCCCCAAATTTTTTGGGTGGCATATAGAAATCTCACCATCTGTCCGTCCGTCCTTCTGTCCGTCCTTCCAGGCACACAAATGGGTAGTTTTAGGGTTAGTAATTTTTATGGACAGTTGAAAAGCAGTTGAAAAATAATTACGTGGCTGTTTCTAGACACTTTAAAACAGCTCTTATGTGGCTGTTTTTCTTTGACTTGGCTAAAATTTTCTAAAATTAAGCCACACAAGTATACGTTTGACACAAAGAAGCCACTTAAATACCCATTCGTGAGAACGTCCGTCCTTCCGTCCGGTATTTCGTTTCCGGCCTGTAACTTTGTCATGCATAGATGGATTTTGTTGATACTTGCAACAAATGATCAACAGAACATGACGACGTGTTGCGAGTAAGACCCACACCTGTACTTCAAAGGTCAAGGTCACAATTTGAGTTTATGTGAGAGTTTGTTTCTGGCCTGTAACTTTGTCATGCATCGATGAATTTTAATGATACTTGCTACAAATGATCAACATAACATCATAACATGTTGGGGGGCATGTGACACTTAACAGTGACATTTCTTGTTATTTTACAAACCAGCATCCTTAATAATATATTCTATATTAGCACAATTGGTTGTGCGTCTAACTATCGATATCAATCCAGGGGTCATTAATTTGAATCCCTGTCCTGGCACAGCCTCCATGATGATTGATATACAACATCGAATCTTTTTTGTCATTTGTCTCTCACTACTGATTCAAGTGGGAAAGTTATCAGTTACTTGTAGAGATTGGTGTGCTCAAGTACTGGTTTCCCTTCAAGGATCCTAGGAAAGAGTGGTTAGTTTAATTGATTGTCTGTTAGCCCTCAATGGCATAAAAATGATGCTAAATATGACAACAAAAAATAAATATTATACCATGATACAGACACCATGATGGCTGGTACAGTGTGTCTAACTGGCGTTCTCACCACCTTGGGACAGATGTTCAAGAATGGCAAGAGGGAAGACCTTCTGCAGTATGGTATGTTGGCACTCAGTTTGATTAACTTTTCTGTAGTTAACTATGTTTTTTCTTCCTTTATGTACAGCAGCGTGGTCTAGTGGTAGAGCATCCACCTCGCATGCAAAGATCGTTGGTTTGATCCCAGGCCGGGTCATTCCTAAAACTTGACAAATGGTGCTAGAAGCTTCCTTGCTATGTGCTGGGCATTTAGAGGATAGTTCTAGGTCTGGTCAGCCTGGTGTCAGTATAATGTGACTGGATGGGGTATCAAACTATGTGTCATCGGCATGATACTCCAGTGTGACAGCGTTTGGAATATTGTCTCAAGTAGAAACCGTCGCCATATGACTAAAAAATTGTTGAAAGCAATGCTTAACACCATGCATCAACATCAGTCTTCCTTTATTTTCTAATAATCTTGAATGGATATTTATACCCACGACAAACGAAGTTTTGAGGGGGTATATTGGAGTCACCCTGAGGTCGGTCTGTCGGTCGTCTGTCCGTTGCAATTTTCCTTGTCCGGAGCATCACTTGAAAAGTACCAAATGGAATTTCATCAAACGTCATACAATGGTAGAATATAATGAGAGGAAGTGCAGTGTACAAGAAACATAACTCTATTCTTGCTAATTACAGAGTTATTGCCCTTTGATATTTTTTCTTGTCAGGAGCATAACTTGAAAAGTACCGTATGGAATTTCATCAAGCTTCATACAATGGTAGAATATAATGAGAGGAAGTGCAGTGTACAGGAAACATAACTCTATTCTTGCTAATTACAGAGTTATTGCCCTTTGATATATTTCCCTTTGATATTTTTTCTTGTCCGGAGCATAACTTGAAAAGTACCAAATGGAATTTCATCAAGCTTCATACAATGGTAGAATATAATGAGAGGAAGTGCAGTGTACAGGAAACATAACTCTATTCTTGTTAATAACAGAGTTATTGCCCTTTGATATATTTCCCTTGTCCGGAGCATTACTTTTAAAGTACTGGATGGAATTTCATCAAACTTCATACAATGGTAGAATATAATGAGAGGAAGTGCAGTGTACAAGAAACATAACTCTATTCTTGCTAATTACAGAGTTATTGCTCTTTGATATATTTCCCTTGTCTGGAGCATTACTTTTAAAGTACGGGATGGAATTTCATCAAACTTCATACAATGGTAGAATATAATTAGAGGAAGTGCAGTGTACAAGAAACATAACTCTATTCTTGCTAATTACAGAGTTATTGCCCTTTGATATTTTTTCTTGTCCGGAGCATAACTTGAAAAGTACCTGATGGAATTTCATCAAGCTTCATACAATGGTAGAATATAATGAGAGGAAGTGCAGTGTACAAGAAACATAACTCTATTCTTGCTAATTTCAGAGTTATTGCCCTTTGATATATTTCCCTTGTCCGGAGCATTTCTTTTAAAGTACTGGATGGAATTTCATCAAACTTCATACAATGGTAGAATATAATGACAGGAAGTGCAGTGTACAGGAAACATAACTCTATTCTTGCTAATTACAGTTATTGACCTTTGATATATTTCCCTTGTCTGGAGCATTACTTTTAAAGTACTGGATGGAATTTCATCAAACTTCATACAATGGTAGAATATAATGAGAGGAAGTGCAGTGTACATGAAACATAACTCTATTCTTGCTAATTACAGAGTTATTGCCCTTTGATATATTTCCCTTGTCTGGTGCAGTACTTTTAAAGTACTTTTAAAGCCATCAGTGATAACAGTTTAATAAAGTTCATGAAAGAACCAAGTTGATGAATACATGGAGTTCCAGCAAAGCAGGTTCGATATTGTATTCCTAGTGCTCTTGTTTGTTTCTTATCCATAAAATTGTTGTCCCTCAACATAACTCGAAAAAGTATAACATTTATTGATTGCCATGAAAGCTTGTACACTGCACAATAATTAAAAAGACCATTTTTAATTTTAACAAAACAATAAAAAAAATTAACAATACAAAAATCTCAATCCATAACATTCTCTTTTATTAAGAATTTTTTTTGTCTGGAGCATAACTTTAAAGCTATTGGATATAATTTAATAAAACTTCATACAATGGTTAACCATTTTCTGTCATGGCGGCGTTCGGGGGTATTCATCACCTTCAGTGATAAGTCTAGTTATTGGAGGCCTCATTCTGAGGGAGGTTTGCATGGATTTGAATTGTTGATTAACATAGATCTTGCACTGGCAATGACTCCCTGCACACACGACCGACTGTGTAAAATCCCCTCTGAGGGAATGCATACTTTCAGAGTACTTTGCCTGAATAAGAGATCATTGGATTGTGTTTGAAAATCCCGGAATGTTACCCCACTGGGAATCAAACCTGGGACCTCTGGTTCTTTGAGCAAGCATGCTAATCACTAGACCACCACAACTAGTTACATAATCCCATAGTATTTGTTATATGTTGAAGATGTATCCAATTATGCAGCTTAAATCACTCTTGATGGTGAAGATGAGGCATAATTATTGAGGCAAACTAGAGAATCAAGGGAAACATTTATGAATCCATCTTGTGATCACTGTAACCTTCTACTCACAACACTGAGACAGACATTTTTGTTGGTGAGGTGCTCCAGACTATGTACATGTTCATTAAGTTGTTTTATGTCAGCAGTAACTATTATTTTGACTCTGACAACTAATATCTTTTACCAAAGAAAGACATCTATACTTAACACCTTAGAAATACATGTATTGGTATTTATCTAATCTTGATAAGACATAAATGATAAACCATAACAAAATTTCTGTCTTTGTTTTTCAATTTTATTCCAGCAATTTCCTCACATTTAAAGACAAATAAAACAAATGAATTTCTTCTTTGTATTCCCTAGCTCCTACGGTGCTTCAGAAGGTGCAGTCCCTAGATCTGTCTGACAGTAATAATACGATATTGAGGAAATATGGGGTCAAGGTCATACAGAGGCTTGGTCTTACGTTCCTCAAACAAAGAGTTGCTAAATGGAGGTAGGTGTCTCATACATGTAGTTCCATTTAATGACCCAACTTTTGTGCTAGGTCAGCATATAATTTTGTTTTTAATCATGTACTGGTACATTATGTTTATAATTTTTTTCCATACATGTACAGCTTTGCAATGTGACCTTTAACATGTTTCTGCTCAGGAACGTTATTTGGAAATTTTCAACAAAACTCACCACACATAGTGGTCTGTGTAAAGGAAAAAAAATAAGAGACTTTCTTTACAAATGTATACTCAGTTTTTGTAGTGTCGATTAACAAACAATACATGTTGCTGAGGACTATTTGCAAGTTTACAGACTGGGAAGTGAGACCTGGAATGGTATATGATCCAAATCAATATCCATATATCTTTCAAGGTCTGACTACCAACTTATATTTGTACTGAAACCCCATGTTTCATTTGTTATATAATGCCAGATATATTCAAACACAATATGAAAATAACAAATTGGTCATTTCATTAAGGGCATAACACATCATTTGAATGTGCTCTTACATTGAAATACATTTTGTATAATGGACTGTATGACGTCATCTCCAGTTTATTATTGAACCTGACATGGTCAGTACACTTAACCAATTTAGAAACGCAAAGGTTGTACAATATTAATTTTAACACAATTCAAATTAATTCAAATTTCATATACAACAATAGCAATATAAAATGCATAATCTATCCAAATTTTATTGATATATCGTAATAATTGGGTACATAACAACATCCTCAATACCATTGATGCTTTATGTCAAATTGACAAATCAATACAATATGTATGATGCCCCACTCAAAATACAGACTTATATATATTATTTAAAATGAGATCATCTGATACTGTAACATTATTAATATTCATGCTGGAATAATTTTTGTTGATTTCGTGAGGGGCCTCGACATTGAAATCAAATCCCCAACGGCCATGGGCAAAATTGTGTTTCATCTGTACTGCATAGAATTGTCCTGTTTCTGAAACGTAGACCTACCTTTCTCAGCTAGATCTAAATGTTATCCGATAGTTTCTATTTAGTGTGCGTATTTTCCTGTTAGATTTATTGGAAGTTAAATTTAAATTTCAAATCTTTAATTTAGTGGACTGATTAAGTTAAAATAAGGTAAATGTATTCCATTCATTTCATTATATAAAATATGCTTGTTAATAACAGAGGTCATGTGTTAACTCTCGTGTATTTCATTGAAAGCACTGAAAATAGACCGTTTCCTAAAAGAATATGTTAATTACAATAGTAGATGACACGTTTTATACAAGCCTGACATATTTTTCTAGTATTCTTTCAAGTAGCTGCTATATTTATATTTGTTTTTATTTCTTTTTGCCGACAAAGAATAAATATTTCTAACGAGTGAATTTGTATTGGTAATGCCCAATTTACACGTTCAGCTTGTGACACATCCTCTCCAATTGTTGTTTTCGTAACAGTTTGATCAAAACTCTTTCCCAACATTTCCCAACATCTCTCCCGACTATTACACCATGTTACAAAGGGTATTTATTGCCACGTGTGTTGGTACAGGCAGTGTCTTAATACTGGTAATTAAAAGTTTAAATCGTGTTGTGTAATAGAAATACTCAAATTCAAAGATCATACTTAAAATTTTTGGTCTAAAATTCATTTCAACGAATTAAAAACCCATTAATTGTCAATGAGCCAAAAACAATGAAAATTAATGATTTCACAGTATGTGACTTAAATAGTATAGAAAGTAGAGTGATGACCATTAATTATGAATAGTGAATACATGTGACTTGCTGTTATAGGTGGCTGTTACATTGTTTATATGAACTTATAAAGATTAATTGAAAATATTTAATTCTACAACATGGCAGGTACCAGCGAGGCAGTAGGTCACTGGCAGACAATTTGACATTAAGTAAAGAGGCCATTCAGCAGCAGGGTGGCACAGTTACATCCACTGATGATGACGAAGATGATGAATATGATATACCTGAAGAAATAGAAGAGGTCATAGGTCAGTACTGTTATGTGTATCATTATTTTTAAGCTCACCTGACCCAAAGGCTGTTCTAATCACTATTCGTCTGTCACCCCCCTGTACATATTAGCGCTACTGTAATAGGTTATTTGTCTGTACAAATTGCCATTATGGAGTTAGGACTGTATTACAATACTAGTTTCTGTACAGTGTACCATTCTGGGGTTAATTTCTTTTTATGTCCCCCCAAAAATTTTGAGGTGGCATATTGTTACCGCAGTGTCCATCCGTCTGTACGGCTTCTGTCCTTCCATCCAATATTTTACGCCCAGCCTGTAACTTTGTCATGCATAGGTGGATTTTATAAATACTTGCTATAAATGGTCAACATAACTTGACAACGTTTCTTGCATAACACCCTCTCTCACTTCAAAGGTCACAGTCACACTTTAACTGTGTCACGTATGGATCAATTTCATAAACACTTCATCACTATGACATGACAACGAAGCGTGACACTCGTACCTTAAAAGTCAAGATCACACTTTGAATTGGTTTGATAACACTTGGAGTCTGTGTAAGATTTCATGTCAGGTCTGTAACTTTGTCACACATGGAACACTTGGCTCAATTGATCAACATGACATGATAAAATGTCACGTGTAATACCCGCAACCTTTCCTCAAAGGTCAAGGTCACACTTTCAATTGGTTGATATTTGTGTCTGGTCTGTAACTTTGTCTTATATGGAGGAATTTAAGTTGGCTCATTTGATCAAGATGACATGAGGATGTGTCACACTTAAGTCCAAGACCCGTACCTCTATGGTCAAGGTCACACTTTGAGTTTGTTTGACAACACTTTCAGTCTGTTTGTGATTTCAATCCCTGTCTGTAACTTTGTTATACATGGATGGATTTCAAATACTTGGTTCAATTTATCAACATGACATGATGATGTGTCGCATGTAAGACCCAGATTCTTACCTCAAAGGTCAAGGTCACACTTTCTGCTTGTTTGATATTTCATGTCTGGTTTGTAACTTACATGGAGGGATTTTAAAATATATTCACACAAGTGATCAACATGTCATGATGATGTGTAACCTACATTTATGTGTAGAAATACCCAGACCTTTACATCAGATGTCAAGGTTAAGGTCACACAAAGGTCAAGGTCATACTTTAATGTAAAAGAACCAATTAAATTGCCTGTCTAGTCTGAAACGTTAGTCCATTACTATTGATATTTATGGATACATTTAAATCCTTACTTATTAAAGAATATATTGTTATTTTCCAGACCAAATGGTGATCACGTGACACTAACCGGTGACATTCCTTGATTTTTGTACTTATATCAATTTTTTACACATATACTTTTTTATCAATTATTATAACATTTTTAGTGCCACGGTGGTTAGATTTCCAGGTTTGGGACAAAAGGGTTTAATTAATTTTGTTTCTTTTTATGAAAAAAGAAAAAAGATTTGTTTTAGAGTTTTAAACTTAACCCTGTAATGTACCTCTCATAAATACATCATCTGTCCATCCCTCAACAATTTCTTTAAACTTCTCTGAAACTGCCTGATAGATTTCACCAAATTTGGTCTGAAACATTCTTAGATGAAGCTTGTTAAAGTCATATATCTGGTTTTCATGATATTTAATGATTTTTAATCTATCTAACATTTCATGTTCAACCACAGTAGTGGTCTTGGGGTAGAGCGCCATCTCACATGCAGAAGGTCATGGATCCCAAGTCCAGTCATATCAAAGCATTAAAAAATGGTTCGAGAAGCTTCCTCACTGGAAACTCAGCATTTTTAGCTCAACTATTCGAAGAATAAAGAGAGCTGTTCTACTCACCCATGCGTCGGTGTCACACCTTGGTTAAAGTTTTGCATGCAAGTCCCTATCTTTCTCAATAACCATTGCATGTTTTGCTTTGAAACTTTACACAAGCCTTCCTAGTCATCAACCCTACTACAATAAATAAGTTAGATAACTATTGCATGAATATAATACAAATTATTGCCCTTGTTTGACTTAGAAATTCTGGTTAAAGTTTTGTGTGAAAGTACCGCCATGTCATGATACTGTAGTGAGACAGCACTCAGAATACTGTCTCACTATCACTATTTAACCGGTAATTATTTGAAAGCGACCCTAAAGACCATACAACAACATTTTATATGTTAGAAAGTGATGTCTAACCAATGTAACATTCATATTTATAATAGTGCTGTCAAAACTACATGTGAAATTAAAATAAATAGTAAACAACGTTTTCTTTTAATAAACAGAACAGTTACTGACGTCCCTGAAGGACAAGGACACCATTGTGAGATGGTCTGCTGCTAAAGGGTAGGAATTTGTACTATTGTTGTAATTGTTCTGTGTTTTTTTCTGTAACACATGATGTATTGTGCTTAATCATATCATTTGTTTGTAACATATACACTTAAGTTAAACAAAATATACCAGGATTTTTCTAATTTTTAAAATGGCTAAATACATGTTTTTCCAATAAATCAAGCCTACATGTATAATATACTCACTACCCCCACATTGCCATCAATAAATAAAATACTGAAAAGGAATTTTCTAACTTAGGCTATGCGCTTAGGTTAGAATAAAATAGATTTCCTGCTTAAAATTGCAACGTCTTTTATGACGTATCAAATAAGTCACATGATTTCATTTTGATTTCAAATTGATCCGCCATACTGGTTTGCATAATGTCAAATTTGTTTTATCTGAGAACGAGGCAGAATGTGGATATGAAGGTGTGTCTTTTTATAGAATGGGGATTACGTTTCAAGATTACCACTCTGATTAAACTATAGAATTTGTCACATTTTGGTGGATATGATATACCAAACCATTCGGATTTTATTTGTTTATGATAATGAATTGCTTTTTATCTATTTAAAGATAATTTTATTTTTCAAAACATTTATAGAGATTTTTTCTGCTATACTCCCTTTAATGTTAAAAACATTGCATATAGAAAAAAAACTTTTATTACAATTGTTATCCATAATCAGAAATTTATTACAAACTGTATTGCAGTGTATATTGTCTCAAACCATATTACAATATGTATTTTCACAAACTGTTTTGCAACCATAATGGTTTGCGCATGTCATTCATTCAGAGAACCTGTACATGTAAATAATGTAATACGTATCAGCATGCAACTCAGTTTGAAACCCCTCTGCTTCTGAATTGAATATTTTATTTATATTTGGAAAGATAGTCATTATAATAATATTAATTTTATACTCCATCCCCCACCCCCACACACCAATTTTTTTGGAGGGGAGTGGCATATAGTAATCGCAGCGTCCGTCCTTCCATCCGGTTTTTCATGTCCAGCCTGTAACATTGTCATGCATAGATGGATTTTGTAAATACTTGCTCCAAATGATCAGCATAACATGACGACATGTCGCCAGTAAGACCCACACCCGTACCTCAAAGGTCAAGATCACACTTTGAGCTTGTTTGACAACCCATTGAGTTTGTGTGAGATTTCATGTCTGGCCTGTAACTTTGTCATGCAAAATGGATTTTTTAAATACTTGCTACAAATGATCAACATAACATGATGACTTGTCGCGAATAAGACCAACACACGTACCTCAAAGGTCAAGCTCACACTTTGAGTTTGTTTTACAACACTTTGAGTCTGTGTGCGATTTTGTGTCCGGCCTGTAATTTTTTCATACATAAATGGATTTTGTTAATACTTGTTACAAATGATCAACATAACATGACAACATGTTGGGCATTACACTCAGACTCCCTCTTCAAAGGTCAAGGTCACAATTTAACTTTGTTTGATGACACTTCTGTCGGATTGACATTTCGGGTCCAGTCAGTAACTTTGTCACCTGTGGATCAATTTCAAAAACACTTTAGTCAATTCATCATCATGACATGACGACATGTCACGCATAAAAACACACTTCATACTTCAAAGGTCAAGGTCACACTTGGACTTCGTTTGACAACACTTTGAATCTGTGTGATATTTCTTGTCTGGCCTGTAACTTTGTCATGCATAGATGGATTTTATAAATACTTGCTTCAAACTATCATTATAACATAACACCCAGACTCCCACTTCAAAGGTCAAGGTCACAGTTTAACTTTCAGTCTCTCTGAGATTTCGTGTCAGGTCTGTAACTTTGTCACCTTTGATAAAATTTTAAGAACATTACATAATTAAATGTCACATGTTAGACCAAGAACCTTTCCTCAAAGGTCAAGGTCACACTACTTATTTGTTTGAAATTGCGTGTTTGGTCTGTAACTTTGTCTTTAACCAAGATAACATGTCGACATGTCACACATAAGACCTAGACCCGTACATCAAAGGTCAAGGTCAAAATTTGAGTTTGTATGACAACATTTGAGTCTATTTGAAATTTCAAGTCCGTCCTGTATCTTTTATAATACATGGATTTCAAAAATACTTGGCTCAATTTATCAATTGATCAACATGACATGATGACATGTCACATTAAGACCAAGAACCTTACCTCAAGGTCAAACTTTCAGTTTGTTTGATAATTCATATCTGGTCTGTAACTTTGTCTTACATGGAGGGATTTTATAATAGCTTTACACAAGTGATCAGCATGTCATGATGATGTGTCACCTGCATTTACCTGTAGAAATACCCAGACCGTTACATCAGATGTCAAGGTCAGGGTTACACAAAGGTCAAGGTCATGCTTAAATGTAAAAAAACATGAAATTGCATGTCTAGTCTGAAACGTCAGTCCATTATTCTTGATATTTGTGGATATTTGGGGGGCATGCAACACTTACCAATGACATCTTAAACTTTAATTTAATGTTATTAAAGAAGTGATTTCATATTGGCTAAGTTATTGGTCCAAGGATTGTCATATTGGCCCAATGAAATCACTTAATTAATGACAAATTTATTGATTACTACTTTATATACCCATGTCAGTTTTCAATTATTTAATTATGTATTAATGAATTAAAGTAAGCTAAAAGAAATTTTGTATTTTTAGTTTAGATTATATGAGATACATAGATTAGAGTTTTTACATGTAAGGCTGCATACTATGTAATAGTTCTGTGCACTTCTGTATTTAGAATGTGTATCGATACTGATATTGATTGATGATACCATCAATTGTGAATACCTCAACATAAAATACCTTCTTTTTTTTTTGTTACAAGATCTTAATATTCATACAACAGGAAATTGTCATATTGGCCCAGTTTCGGTTCATATTGACCTTATTTTTTTTTTCACATTAGCTTAGATTTGTTTGTTTTGATTCACTTCATATGATGGCATACTTTTCCCTTGATACCAAAGTCAATACAATAAAGTTAATTAACAATATATTTTCATGAGAATCATGTAATCATTTTAGAGTTGGTCGTATAACAGGAAGACTTCCGAAGGAGTTGGCCGATGAAGTAGTGGAATCCCTGTTGAGTTTATTCAGTCTTCAGGAGACTGACGGCTCCTGGCATGGGGGTAAGTCACTCACAATATTACATGGTTTGTTGACACATTAAAATGTATGAAACCATATTAAGTCTTCCGTTTGTTCATAAAAAAAAAAGTTGTTTTTTATATATGTAAAGTTGTAGAAATTAGTTCAAAGGATATGTTAGCCTTAACTCACACACAGGAATAGAAAGTAGTCCCAATGATATGTTAGCCTTCATTCACACACTGGAATAGAAAGTAGTCCCAATGATATGTTAGCCTTTATTCACACACATGAATAGAAAGTAGTCTCAACGATATGTTAGCCTTAAATCACACACAGGAATAGAAAGTAGTCACAATGATCTATAAGCCTATATTCACACGTAGGAATAGAAAGTAGTGCCAACGGTATGTTAGCCTTTATTCACACACAGGAATAGAAAGTAGTCCCAATTATCGTCTGTTATCCCTTGATGGATTAAAAATGATGTTAGATATTCAAATAATCAATCTATCAATACTTCTTGATTTTTTTGCTAGGGAGTATGATATCCAATGTGCGTATTGTCAATGCTTTCCTGTCCATCAACTTTTGGCTAAATTTATCTATATTTAATGGTAAACATGTCACACTTTTTTGCGAGGTCTACCTCTAAACTTATGAGTTGATTTCAGCCAAACTTTGTTTGATGTTTATTCATGTTTGACTGTTGTATATTTGTGTAGGATGTTTATTCATGTTTGACTGTTGTATATTTGTGTATTTGTGTAGGATGTTTATTCATGTTGTCTGTTGTATATTGGTGTAGGATGTTTATTCATGTTTGACTGCTGTATTTGTGTAGGATGTTTATTCATGTTTGACTGTTGTATATTTGTGTAGGATGTTTATTCATGTTAACTGTTGTATATTTGTGTAGGATGTTTATTCATGTTTGACTGCTGTATATTTGTGTATTTGTGTAGGATGTTTATTCATGCTGACTGTTATATATTTGTGTAGGATGTTTATTCATGTTGACTGTTGTATATTTTTGTAGGATGTTTATGCATGCTGACTGTTATATATTTGTGTAGGATGTTTATTCATGTTGACTGTTGTATATTTTTGTAAGATGTTTATTCATGTTGACTGTTGTATATTTGTGTAGGATGTTTATTCATGTTTGACTGTTGTATATTTATGTAGGATGTTTATTCATGTGTAGGATGTTTATTCATGTTTGACTGCTGTATATTTGTGTAGGATGTTTATTTATGTGTAGGATGTTTATTCATATTTGACTGTTGTATATTTGTGTAGGATGTTTATTCATGTGTAGGATGTTTATTCATGTTTGACTGCTGTATATTTGTGTAGGATGTTTATTCATGTGTAGGATGTTTATTCATATGTGACTGCTGTATATTTGTGTAGGATGTTTATTCATGTGTAGGATGTTTATTCATGTTTGACTGTTGTATATTTGTGTAGGATGTTAATTCATGTTTGACTGCTGTATATTTGTGTAGGATGTTAATTCATGTTTGACTGTTGTATATTTGTGTAGGATGTGTATTCATGTTTGACTGCTGTATATTTGTGTAGGATGTTTATTCACGCTGGCTGTTATATATTTTTGTAAGATGTTTATTCATGTTGACTGTTGTATATTTTTGTAAGATGTTTATTCATGTTGACTGTTGTATATTTGTGTAGGATGTTTATTCATGTTTGACTGCTGTATATTTGTATATTTGTGTAGGATGTTTATTCATGTGTAGGATGTTTATTCATGTTTGACTGTTGTATATTTGTGTAGGATGTTTATTCATGTTTGACTGCTGTATATTTGTGTAGGATGTTAATTCATGTTTGACTGCTGTATATTTGTGTAGGATGTTTAGCACTGGCAGAACTTGGAAGAAGGGGCTTACTGTTACCACAGCGTCTACCTGATGGTGAGTATTGTATCATTTGTAAACTCAAATATCTTAGTTTTCCTACTTGTGTTGTATGACAATCATTAAAAAAAATCTTATTTAATGTTTGCCATTATTTACTTAAAACAAAAAGTTATATTGTTTAATCTTGAAGTTAACAGGTTGTGTAAGATATAAATCATGTATACATACACATGTAGCTAATATATATACAGCATGTGGACGATCCACCACATGGTATTTTGTTTGCTTTTAAAAATATAATATTTGTTAAAATCTATGTCACTTGGCGCTTATTTTGTGAAATGTTGGATACATGACTTATATTCTTCTCTACTGTTTACTAGTTTAATTTTATTATTTTCACATAGTTTTAATTACTATGTATTAAAGGAAACTGAAAATGCAGTAAAATTCATTGTTATTTGTATATATTGATACAAGAGTTAAAAACGAGATTAAGTACCTACATTATGGCAGTATGTATCAGCTTTTATTCAAAATTTTAGAATTAGCAAAAAGCATAATTTCCCAATATGTGTTGTATCATGTTTAAATATACTTTTAGAGCCATTATTACCATAAGGATATACTTATATATTAAAACATACAAAAATGATATATTGAAAAGGAGTTTCCTAACTTGATCCTTATGCCCAAGTCAGACAAATTCAATCTATTGCTTAAATTTGTAGTACATTTTATGACATCACAAATGAGCTGTGTGACTTTAATTTGATTTCTCTTAAGAAAATCTTTGAGTAACGAGGTGGAAGTCATCGAACAATGACGCTTCATGATTGTTTTAAACTTACCGGTATTTTATGTTCTAAACATTTCCCGATATAGGACCTTTTACAGGTTCATGATAAGATCAGCGGATGCCTTTCTAATGCAAGACATTTGCATATTTAATTTTTGTTTCATTTTAAACTGACTTGAAAATGTGTTTTTTTACATATAGAAAGTGATATTTTTCTTTTTTTTCCTTTTAAATGCCAGGCGTCTGTTTTTCCAAATACAGATTGTTTCACAAAAATCTCCTGAGAAATTTCTCAGCTCAAATCTGAGTATCTTCCTCAAATGTTCGATGCCTCTCCCTACCTATCTCAAATTTTCAAATAAGGCTTTGGCTCGTAGATATTAACGACATGTACGCAGGTGCATCTAAATAATCTTAAATTGTATCATTAAATATTAAATTAGGCACTGTAAGATTACTGTAGATTCTGGTAAATAAGCATATGCGCTTTTATTAATTTTACTGACACTTTCATGCACTCATTATTGGTAAGCACTTGTACCTATTTTTGACACTTTGATCAATGCTTACCTAAGTCAAGAAAACGAAAGTAAAATACTTGTACTACTACATGTACCATTGGTCCAAATGTGTCGTGAGCAGCTATCTCCTGTCATTTTATAACTGATTTTATAAATATGAAATTGATCAAACGTAAACAATATAAACATGAATAAGTTTAATAAGTTCAATAACAGCCCAACATACATGTATAATGTGTGTGGCACAATTTTGGTTAATATACACTATGGCTATTTGACATTGTCTCTTTATTGCTCTTTTTTTTATCACGAGTAAGATTTCCTTCTTAAAGGAGTTTTATCCATGTTTGATGCACACAAAAAGATCAAAAGCAAAACTATTAGGTATAAAAACTCGAGCAATATACTAGCATCTAGTTTGTGTTTACAGTTGCTTAAAACTATTCAAACAACATGATTATCGCATTGAAAATGATTACACTTCAATAGATGAGAAATACTAGTATAATGATATATATATTTGACAATGACAGGTTGTTCAACTTGTCACCTTTATAAACAATACTAGTAACCAATTATCACGGTATTGATAAAGACCATAAGCAAGTTTAGCCACTAATTTGTTTGGATATGCGCCTATTTTTAACATAAAATTACAGTAAGATTTTAACATGCGCTTATTATCACATACAGAATGATGGTAAGGTCATGTGCTCTTAATTTTGGTATATGCTTATATTCAAGATTGCGTTTATTTACTAGATTCTACAGAAGCTTAGAAGTTCAACAAGATATTTACTGTTCAATGGGTACGACTCTCCATGCTCCCTGCACATGGGAGCAGGAGCTTTACATCCCCTTTGAACAATGACATATTTTTACTTCACCTTGCCTGATTTTATGTACAGTGGAAAGGCATTTGGGAAAAACTGCCACATGTGACCTGACCGAAAATCAGATCAGATGTTTCTTGATCTTGGAGCAAGTATGCTAACCAATAGACCATTGTACTTTTGAATTGCATTTTTGATGAAAATATTGTATTATAATTATTTATATAACATTGTCATCTGTAATATATTTTCAGTTGTACCAATAGTGTTGAAAGCCCTGGCTTATGATGAGAGGCGGGGCAATTTTTCTGTGGGCGCCCATGTCAGAGATGCTGCTTGCTATGTGTGCTGGGCGTTTGCCAGGGCTTATGAACCAGTTGAAATTAAACCTTATGTCAATAAAATTGCCAGGTAATTTCTTCAAATCTGATGTCTTGCACAATTATTATACAGATATTGTTTCTATATGTTGTTGCATTCATTTGAAAACATCAGAGAAAGGAAAAGGAAATTTGATAAAAAAAGATTATAACTGTGTCACTCATGCCAAACTTAATTACACATTTACCACTAATTGCAGTTGACACGATTGATTAAGAATACAAATGTTATAGTGGTAGCTTTTACACAACCTTAGATTATGTCAGGTGTTTAGCATCCAAATGAAAAAAATACATTTCAACTTTTGTTTGCCTACATCAAGTGATTTGTTTAGTAGAATATGTAGCATACAATGTACACTTTATCTCATTGAATGTTAACGGACAATCAGTTAACATATCTGCTCTCTCTTGAGATCCTGGAAGGTTGACTAGTACTCGCACACCAATCTCCGCAAGTAACTGATAACTTCCCCACTTATCAGCGGTAAGAGATGATTGACAATGATATCTGTTATCTTGGAGACTGTCGCTAAGTGGGGATTCAACAATCTCTGGATTGATAGGCAGCCGTTCTACTGACAGAGCTACCTGGTCCTGACTTCATCAAATGAAAAGAAAAAAACAAATGTTTCTAATCTACATCAGAAGGTCCACCCTTGCTGAAAGGATAAGCTACCTGTCACTTATGTAGGTACAGGTTCAAGCCCAGCTGGATCCAAATATTGTAAATAAAAGATTTGCCAGGTACTTACTGAAAATTTGTTGTTTTGCTCACATACATTTAAAAATGTTTGAGGTCACCAACCACCATGAAAACTGGATGCTATAATTATACACGTATAAATTAAAAAAAATAATATCATTGATATTGCAAATGTGTCTTTCGCAGATCAAAATAAAGCACTTTATTAATTATTGAATATCTTTATTATAGTGCCCTGGTCATTGCTTCCATATTTGACAGAGAAGTCAATGTAAGACGGGCAGCAGCAGCAGCATTTCAGGAGAATGTTGGCAGACAGGTAACAATGGTGACAGATGTAGCGCATTTCCAGATATTGATGTTGTTACAGAGACACTTTCACCCATATTCTAAGTGCTATCATACTGGAGTATCATGGCATGATACCCCACCCAGTCACATTATACTGACACTGGCCAACTAGACCTAGAATTATCTTCTTGAGCACTAAACGAGGAAGCTTCTTGCCCGATTAGCTCAGTCAGTAATGCATCTGACTATCAATTCAGGGGTCATGAGTTTGAATCTCCGCCCAGACTATCACTATGGTTTCGAGATAGTGATACACAAATAGTTATCTTCACATGGTTATACAGTTGTCAGCGTAAAAATTGATATAATGTATGAATGCAAGTAAAATTTAATTTCAACATACTATCATACATCTTAATATGATTTACAAATCTATTTGTATTACATTGATTAAGATACAAGTTCATACAACATATAATGTATAAGTCACTCCCTTGAGTAGGTGTTCTTGATCTAGTAGGAAAATAAAGAAGCTGGGGGAATATCCACTTGTCTTGGTACAGTGATAGAAGTGGGTTGTATCTGTAGTCATGGTACAGTGATAGAAGTGGATTGTGTCTGTAGTTGTGGTACAGTGATAGAAGTGGGTTATATCTGTAGTCTTGGAACAGTAGTAGAAGTGGGTTATATCTGTAGTCGTGGTACAGTGATAAAAGTGGGTTATATCTGTAGTCATGGTACAGTGATAGAAGTGGGTTATATCTGTAGTCTTGGAACAGTGATATAAGTGGGTTATATCTGTAGTCATGGTACAGTGATAAAGTGGGTTATATTCTGTAGTCATGGTATAGTGAAAGAAGTAGGTTATATCTGTAGTCATGGTACAGTGATAGAAGTGGGTTATATCTGTAGTCTTGGTACAGTGATAGAAGTGGGTTATATCTGTAGTCTTGGTACAGTGATAGAAGTGGGTTATATCTGTAGTCTTGGTACAGTGATAGAAGTGGGTTATACCTGTAGTCTTGGTACAGTGATAGAAGTGGGTTATATCTGTAGTCTTGGTACAGTGATAGAAGTGGGTTATATCTGTAGTCTTGGTACAGTGATAGAAGTGGGTTATACCTGTAGTCTTGGTACAGTGATAGAAGTGGGTTATATCTGTAGTCATGGTACAGTGATATAAGTGGGTTATATCTGTAGTCTTGGTACAGTGATATAAGTGGGTTATATCTGTAGTCTTGGTACAGTGATATAAGTGGGTTATATCTGTAGTCATGGTACAGTGATAAAGTGGGTTATATTATGTAGTCATGGTACAGTGATAGAAGTGGGTTATATTCTGTAGTCATGGTACAGTGATAGAAGTGGGTTATATCTGTAGTCATGGTACAGTAATAAAAGTGGGTTATATCTGTAGTCATGGTACAGTGATAGAAGTGGGTTATATCTGTAGTCTTGGTACAGTGATATAAGTGGGTTATATCTGTAGTCATGGTACAGTGATAAAGTGGGTTATATCTGTAGTCATGGTACAGTGATAAAGTGGGTTATATTCTGTAGTAATGGTATAGTGATAGAAGTTGGTTGTATCTGTAGTTGTGGTATAGTGATAGAAGTGTGTTATATCTGTAGCCGGGTTACAGTGTTAAGAAGAGAGTTTGTCCAAGGAGCATGGCTCTCAACATCCTACATGCATATAAATGCATGTTTGTTAAAATAAACATTCTTTATATTTCTTCATAATTGGCTTAATTAGCAATGTGATGAAGGATTTTTAGGTTATATTGAAGCATTTATTCACATTTCAATGCTTTTATGATTGGCTCATATTATCGGTCAATATTTCGTTTACCTGCATTGATGAATTTATTGTTGACCATCATCAGCATATTTTTTATTTATTACAGGGAACATTTCCACATGGCATCGATATACTGACAGCAGCAGACTACTTTGCTGTAGGCAACAGGATACATTGTTATCTGGAACTTAGGTAAATACATTATAAAGATTGGTCTATATACAAGTATAGAACCTGATATATCCCATATCTGGTCTATTACATTAATCCCCAATGACAAAAGCAGGGAATTCTTCGCATCACACAATTCATAGCAATTGAATGTGGACGTAACTATGGCGTCATTCAAACTTTCCCAAAGACTCACTCTATCCTTTAACCCTATCTATAGGCATCATAGGCTTCCAAAGTATAACCAATTAATGTGCTGATATGTGTTGCTATTTAACGGATACAATCAGGAGAGCTGGGTCCATTCTACAGACTTTTAAAAAGATGGTATGATTTTCTAGAAGCACATGCATGTATGTCATATTCATAATATGTATGGTTTGAATACCTTAGATATTAATTACACATATCTTTTTCATGTTGTGTTTCCATGTAATTGTGATATACATTGTATTTATATTGCTGTAAGGCATAGTACCACCATTGGAAAAAGGAAGTGCTTCCATGGGGTAGTCGCATAATGGGGGTTATAAATAATCCTTGTTTCTCCTTCTTTAAAAATGCATTTCCTTATTTTAATGCTCATTTTTTTATTTGAATGGCATTATTGAGTTATTTTGAACATTTTGAAAGCATTGTCATGTTTGAATTGTGAATTTAGAAAAAAAAAATGATGCTTGGAAATTTGGGTATGAATACATGATTTCGTAAGTTTACTTTCACTTTGTCAACAATGTACAAACTGAGCAGTAAAAAATATTTTATATGACTCATGACCCCTACTTTTCTCCTCATATTTTGTTAGTGCAGAGGTTGACATGTAAGTTTCACTTCTTTCTTTGGGTCTCACCATGAATGACAAGCATTCAAATTTTTACTATTTACTACAGAATAAAAAACAAGAATCAATGGTGGGGTTATACCTGTAAGACTGCTTTAGGATATATACAGCAATGAATGGAGAAATGAATCTTGGAGTGATGTCCTACTTTGTGATTAATTACACATCTACAGTTTTTAACATAGAGTGCACAGTGGTAGAACATTGGACCCAGGATTGAAGGGTTGTGGGTTTGAATCTCCACAACAGCTATATGTGGTGTCCTTGAGCAAGACACTTTATCAATGTATGCTTAGTACTGGTTCTACCAAGGAAGACTTCAAGGGTGAATTGTCTAAGTTGTTTCACAACCAAAGTAAAGTTTAAATAAGCATAGAGAATGGTAACCAAATCAACATCAGATAGTACTGTGCAGGAAATTTTTGTCTGTAGAAGGTTGTGCCACAGACAGGTCATGCTTAAGAAAGTTCATTTCCCAGGAAGGTCATATCTAAGGAAGGTCATTTCTGATGAAGGTCATATTTAAGGAAGGTTCTGTCTAAAGAAGGTCATATTTGAGGAAGTGTATATCTAAGAAAGGTCATGTCTCGGAAAGGTCTTCTCATAGAAAGGTACCTTAGGTTGGTTTTGTCATAGGAATGTCATTTCTTAGAAGTTTTCTCTCTGGATGGTTATATCTAAGAAAGGTTATGTCGCAGGTAGGTCATGTCTAAGGAAGGTCATGTCTAAGGAAGGTACCTTAAGGTGGTTTTGACATAAAGGAAAGTAATTTCTAAGAAGTGTTCTCTCTGGATGGTTATCTAAGGAAAGTCATGTTGCAGGTAGTTTGTATCTTTAAATGATGTCTTAAGATGATTGTGTCTCAGATCATTTCTAAAAAGTATTCTCTGTAGATGGTCATATCTGATGAAGGTCATGTCGCAGGTAGGTCATATCTTAGAAATGTGTTCTATGATGGTTGGGTCTCAAAAAAGTCACTTCTAAGAAAAGTGTCCTCTGAGGACAGTCATATCTGAGAATGGTAATGTTTTAGACAGATCTTGTCATTGTATGGAAAGCTGTGTCTAATGGTTTATCTAAAGAAGAGTTGGGTTAGGCAATTTTGATGTGGATAGTTTTAAAGTCAATTCTAGGGAAAATTTAATTTAATAACATGTTAAAATTCTACTTTGTCTTGTTCACATTCTATCAATAAATCTTAACTAATATATTTCCAATCTATATATTTCAGTGTGTTTATAGCCCAGTTTCCTCAGTATACTGACGCAATGATAGATCATCTGGCTGAGGTGAAGATAAACCACTGGGATAGGTAATAATTGTAGAAAATTTTTTTTTATTTTTTTTCAATTTTGTTTTGTATAAAAAATAAATACACTGTCCCACACATTCCTCTCACTCGAATCCCAATCCCTTCTTGTTTTTACTTTTTGTTAAATTTTTCTTTGTATTAAAATAATTACTCTGCCCTTTTTCAACTTAACTATCTGAGACATAGTTTCTATGGGGTTTTGTGACTGGTTTCAACAGTATTTCAGTTCTATAAAGGCAGTCAGTGCATCTTGCCATCTTTCCAGGTATCTGCTAGGCAGTTAAACAGTTGTATACATACTTTATCTCTGGAAGTGACTGACTTCTTCCTCACATATTCAGAGGTTAGAGACTCGTGCCTGTTGAACAAAGTTCAAGACATATACAAAGTGTATATTCTGCCCTACATGTACATGCATCTACTATATTATTGATAAGACCACCGCGTGGTCTAGTGGTAGAGCATCCGCCTCACATGCAGAATGTTGTGGGTTCAATCCCCAGCCGGGTCATCCCAAAAACTTCAAAAATGGTACTAGAAGCTTCCTTGCTTGACACTCAGCATTTAGAGGAGAGTTCTAGGTCTGGTCAGCCCGGTATCCATATAATGTGACTGGGTTGGTATCATACTATGTGTCTGTGGCATGATACTCCAGTATGACAGGGCTTAGAATACTGTCTCAAGTAGACACCGTCGCGATATGACTGAAAAATTGTTGAAAGTGACACTATACATCATACAACAACAACAACAACAACATATTATTGATATTAAAGATGCTTTGATTAATAGAGAAATGCCTGTTTTTCTGGTGGTACATGTATTATTGATATTAAATACTGGTCTATGACAAGGTTAGAATAGTCAATAAACATTGTTTGCTGACATTTTTCGCTACATATTTACTAAATTATTGTACAAATTTATACAACAATATGCTTTCAACATTCTTTTTATTTTCAGTGCTGTGAGAGAACTGACAGCTAAGGCTCTGCATAATCTGACAGAAACATCTCCTGAACACATGGCAAAGACAGGTATGTACATGTAATTCTACGATTATAATCCACACTCAAGTACATAATCCGCAGGGTAATTTTATTGTCTCTAACACACTTTGTATCACATCAAAACATTTTACATATGTTTTAACAAAAATATGCAGTACACCAGTCTAGCTTTTGTTACTCCATAATTAGCCAATCATAATTCATCTTTTACTTTCGTCCAGATTTAAAAATGGCGGATGTAGAAAACAACTGATTCATGCCTGTGGATGATAGATGGATACCAGTTTTGGCTTCAAAACCTTGCGGGTTATACTCGAGTGGAGATTATAATCGTAGAATTATGATACAGCTCTTATCTACTGCTCTAGACAGATACAGATATATCCCCAAATTTCACTCTCATATAGTGTTTTCTGTCTCATACTATGAAATTGTAGAACATATTCCCCCGTATATGATGAGACTTTATAGGCAGAGTGGAAAATTGACAGTGGACAAAAACTTAAATTTTGAGGGACATGGAAAACTCTGTCTGATATCTGATAAATAATCAAATAAAATGATATAAAACAACAAATAATGATGTACCTTGCTTTGACTCTCAGGACCGGGCCCGATTATCTCAGTCGGTAATGCATTTGACTATCAATCCAGGAGTAGTGAGTTCTTATCCCCGCCCTGCAACAGTTTCCGTGATGATTGATTTCATCATTCGTCTCTTACCTCTGATTTAAGTGGGAAAGTTATCAGTTACTTGTGGAGATGGGGTGTGCTCAAGTACTGGTTAACCTTTCAGGATCCCAGGAAACAGTGGTTAGGTTAGCTGATTGTCTGTTAGCCCTCGATGGCATAAACGTGAAGCTAAATATTCAATCAATTGATTCTCAGGTACCAGAATCTGTATACTAGTATATCATCTGTAAGCTTGCAATGAAATCTCATAGAGGAAGAAACATTCATAATTATGAAGCTACATGTATTTGCAAATACACCAATGAAAAATCCTTATAATGTTAGACAAACAACATAAGCTAGAAATGTCAATGTCATTCCTTATAACAGTATTTTTACAGCCATATGAAACATAGATACATGTTCTTCTATATGGGGTCATTAAAGAAATGCATGCTCTTTATATTCAGTATTACCAAGTCTCCTGCCTAAGACAACAGGACTTGATCTACATTTAAGACATGGGGCCATCCTTTCTGCTGCAGAAATTACATATGCTCTAAGCAAATTTGCACTGAAGCAGGGCAGGTAAGAATCTGTAATTAGCTGTATAAATACTTAAAGTTTGTTGGCTTGTTGTTTTCTGTCAATATGTGCATGTATGTACATGTTATGTCCCTAACAATACAAATATATTTGTCTTATTATTAGGAACTTGAATAGATATATAAGTAACTCAATAATGCCATTTACTCCCAGGTTTCCTTGTGTTACACCTTTTATTTGCAGGGTTTCTTTTTATTTTACCCCCAGATACAAAGTATATAGGAGTCCCACTCGTCCGTCCATTGGTCTGTTCGTCCATCTGTGGACAATTTTAATGTTTGCTATTTCTCAACAACCATTGGCCAGAATTCAATGGAACTTCACGAGGGTGACTAGTACCAAGCCTAGTTGTGGATATTGTCAGCATGTTGCTCAAGAATAATCTTTAAATGAGTTATGGCCCTTTGAATTTTTCATACATATTTTTTATTGGTCGCAATTTCTTGACAACCGCTGGCTGGAATTTAATGAAACTTCATGAGAGTGATTGGTACCAAGTCTCGTTGGGTGTATCGGCAGCATGTTGTGTGCAAATAATTTTTCAATGAGTTATGGCCCTTTGAATTTTTCATACATATTTTTTATTGGTCGCTATTTCTTGGCAATCATTGGTTGGAATTTTATGAAACTTCACGAGAGTGATTGGTACCAAGTCTAGTTGGGTGTATCGGCAGCATGTTGTGTGTGAATAATTTTTCAATGAGTTATGGCCCTTTGAATTTTTCATACATATTTTTTATTGATCGCTATTTCTTGGCAAACCTTGGCTGGAATTTAATGAAACTTCACAAAAGTGATTGGTACCAAGTCTAGTTGGGTGTATCGTCAGCATGTTGTGTGCGAATAATTTTTCAATGAGTTATGGCCTTTTGAATTTTTCAGACAATTTTTTTGCGGCCACTAAATCTCGGCAACCATTGGCTGGAATCCAATGACACTTCACAAAAACCATTGGTACCAAGCTTAGTTGTACAAATTGTCGGCATGTTGCGCTCGAATATTTTTTTAATGAGTTATGGTCCTTTGAATTTTTCAGACTTTTTTTTTGTGGTCCCTGTTTCTCGGCAATCATTCGCTGAAATTCAATGACACTTCACAAAAGTGATTGATACCAATCCTAGTTGTGCATTTCATCAGCATGTTCTGCTCAGTTAATTTTTTTAATGAGTTATAGCCCTTTGTGTGCTCAATTTCTCAGCAGACAATATTCCTTAGCCGTAATAAAATTCAAAATTATAATAGTGTCTTTCATGTGTTAAATCTTCAGCTTGCTTGTGACTACACAATTGAGTGTCAAACACCAACATCTGTTACTCTTCACTCTTATTTTCCGAGTTTTTTTGTATTACACCGCATTTTGTCTGAGGGTTCCTTGTGTTTTACTCGAGTTTATCCCATGGTGCTACTTGGATTTTTCCCATTAATTCTTGTATAAGACCCCATTTTCTCCCAGGGTTTTTTCTGGAACACTGAGAGAGATTGCCATATGTCTGATTCATTGTTTTATAGAAGACTTATTTTATAGGTCAATGTTATTAGTTTTATGTTGTGTTGTATTCTTAGATAAATTTCATATCTTGGCTATTGACCTTTCACAAAACACCCTATACTGTCATGTTGTTTAATTATCTTACCTTAATAATGTTAGTACTGCCGGGCCCAGGGGTCATGTTTTCGAATGCCTGCCCAGCTACAGTCTCCATGATGATTGATATACGACATAGTGTCTTATTATCATTTGTATCTCAACACTGATTCAAGTGGGAAAGTTATCATTTACTTGTGGAGATGGGTGTGCTCAAGAACTGATTAATCTTTCAGGATCCCAGGAAACAGTGGTTAGGTTAACTGGTCGTCTGTTAGCCCTTGATGGCATAAAAATGACACTAAATATTCAATCAATCAATCATTAATAATGTGATGTGTCATGAATATGGCAGGGGGGTAGTGTAATGAGTGGAGTGTTGGCCGCTAACACCAGAGGACACGGGTTCGATGGCCTCTTAGAAATAACAGTTGGCACTGGTTCTACCAAGGAAACAGATCGAGAGCAGTCCATATAAGCTCTGAGCTTACATGTACCTTGCATCAAGCTATGGAATGAGAATAATATGGCTACTTTTTTATTTCTTTATAAATTTCATATCTCATTTTATTTCACTCATTAAGCTGATTTCTAAAACTTCAGGTGCATTATTGATGTTCTTGGTAAAGATGTTATAGCTGGTCTCAAAGACATTGCAGTGAAGGTAAGGAGTAATAAATAGAGCTGCGAGATAAAACCGCTATGCCACGTTTTTTAGTTACCGTGTAATAGTTGGTGTTCATTAAGGAAAAATTTTACAAACCCAAAGGGAGCGATTTTTTTACTAATGAACACTAACTGGCTAATCTGACTGACTCTGAGCGGAGCTACGATGAAATCTGAGATGATTGACTTTGAAAGATGCTGTTTTCTAAGTCCATTTCTAAGCATAGCTCGTGCGGATTTGTAGTTTGTACATGACTTATTCAGAATTGAATCAAGGGCGGAGTCTGTGCAATGTCATTAAGTAAAAATTTAACAATTAAGAAACCCAAAGGGAGTGATTTTTTTACTGATGAACACTAAATGGCTTAATGTTAAACATCATTTGACTGAAAGTTTGACGTCATAAGACTTTGAAAGATGCTGTTTTCTAAGGCCATTTCTAAGCAAAGCTTGTGTGGCTTTGTAGTTTGTACATGACTCGTTCATTTGAATCGAGGCTGTTTCAACAAATAAGAGTGACACAATTTTAAAAATTGAAGCGATTCCATTGGTTTTCAAATGAGGTTAAACTTTAAGGTACTGTTATGAAGTACCGTATTTTCTGCAATTTCAGTGACTGAATATTTACAGAAATTTCGATGGTGAAAAGGGGTCATATTTTTGTGTATGTTTACTTAAGGAATAATGTTTCAGCTTTTTACAATTTTTAGTTTTCTTAATTGTAAAAGTGACACATTATCAAAATTTTCCTTCCTGTTAGTGTTTTATAATGTTTTTGTTTTGTGCTGGTACACCGTTAAATGCCCAATTCATTCATTCTTCAGTTTTATCCTCCATCAAAACCACAAAAATGCCTACATCATTGTCTTTCGAATATGATTTACATGATTCAATGTCAAACTAAATGCTGTATCTATTTTAGTTACATGGAGCCAAGTTGTTCAGGGGTATGGGAGGAGAGCTGATGAGGAAAGCTGGTATATATATATTCTTCATCAGTTGTAATCCCGTCCTAATGATGTCATTTTACATTTTATTATTCTTTTTACCATGATGTTTAACTATTTAGACCACTGATGATGATGATGATGATGCTTGTGACATATACCCTATTACAGAGGACACTTATGACACATTTGATAATAATTTAGCAGTTGAATGGACTTTATATAATATAAGAGTATCTCAGCCTTTGCTGATTTTATAAACACCACAGCATGGTCTAGTGGTAGAGTGTCCACTGTGGTTGTGGGTTCAATCTGCAGCCGGGTCATACCAAATACCTGAACAGTGATACTAGAATCTTCCTTGCTTGGCACTCAGCGTTTAAAGGAAAGTTCTAGTTCTGGTTGACCCGGTGTTAGTATAATGTGACTGGGTGGGGTATCATACCATGTGTCTGTGGAATGATATTCCATTGTGGCAGCACTGAGAATACTTCTCAAGTAGACACCATCACAATATGACTGAAAAATTGTTGAAACCGATGCTAAACACCATATAACAACAACTGATTTTCTAACTTATTGCACTTATCCAGAATAATTTTTAATTACTTGAATTAATTAAGGGGTGATTAACAAATATATTGAATGAAGCAGTTTTTATGTTATTGGGTTATTTCCCTTGTCTCAAATACAAAAATAACACTTATATTTGTTTACAATTCAGTGAGTTGCCTGGTAGAGAGAGTGTCGTTGTCCAAGCTGCCCTACCATTCAGATTCTATCATTGGTGAGTTTGATGTTTGATATTTAATCACAAAACTTAATAAAATGTTATTATACATTTTTCAGGTTTCAAGTTTTTTTTCAGCAACTAGGCACATAAGGACATCAGCCATGTACAGTAACATACCTATAAACTTGATTGATTGAATGATTGATTGATTGATTGATTGATTGATTGATTGATTGATGTTAAGCGTCATATTATGCCATTGGAGGCTGACAGATGATCAGTTAACCTAACTACTGTTTTCTGGGATCCTGGAAGGTTAACCAATACTCGAGCACACCCCGTCTCTGCAAGTAACTGATAACTTTCCCACTTGAATCAGTGGTGAGAGACGAATGGTAATGAGATGCAATGTCATGTATTCTATGTATATAGATATAAACAGTAACAGAAGCATATTGACTAGATATAAGAATAGGAACTGACTTATATGTATTGACTAGATATCAAACACTATACATTTGAAGTTACATGTCACTTAATCTTATGTCAGTATTATAACTTAGTAACTCAAGACATATATAGTATGATATAATGTGATGTAGGTTATATTATTACATGTACCACCTAAGAACTAACATTTTTTCATTACAAAAAAATGCAATCTTTATGAGAAAGTCTAAATCACTACTTTGAAATATTATGTGAAAGTTTGTATAATGTTTGGTATACACAAAGCCTAAACAATATATTATTTTTGATTTGAATTAAATTGCAATAATTCAAAATGTAATGAAATCCATCACCTTTGCATTAGTATTACATAAATGACAGAGTCTTCTATTTCTTGCAATACCATCAATACCATATTCAATACCCTTTTCAATAGGTAATTTATTATTACAACATCTAAAATAACCAAATGTTGAGACTAAATTAGCTGGCAGAAATTTAAAATGTTGATTGAAAAGTTTGTAGTGTATGCACTTTCATGATTTGTATTTGCCTGTACCATAACTGTACAAATTGGTCTTTAACTCTAAGTTTTCACTACATTGTATTAAAAAGTTGGAGATGGTATACATTGATTTTACCAATATTCTGTAAATCTTAACTGATTTAATAAAGATTTTACATCAACTATCCATGGATATTTTTTGTCATGTTCAAACACTAATTTATACAGTAATTTTCTCATTCTGCCTTGCTTGCTACACTAGTTTAAGATTCTAAACTTAATAATATTATATGAAAGTTAATGCATCAAGTTCACAACAAACCATTTTGGTGGCTGCAGACTTTTTAACATTTAATTATATTCTCATATACTAGTATTTCACTTGAAATTGAGTGCAAGAGCAGAACAGTACTGATTAGAAACGCAAGAACACGTTCAATTTAACAGACTCGCATTATACATCAAATTAAAAATACTACGTCATATGTTTTAATACGTCAGGTCATAAAGTGTTCCAATGTTACAGCAGGGTAGGATGACTGCGTGGAGGGGGTGTAGGATGAAAATTCCGTACCCAGTAAAAATACGCGGAAATCCTTGTCCAGTATGCAAGAATCATCAAGCAGTACAATAGCTATATTTTCACATATGTTGAGTGTTAGGAGATATATATGTAGGGCAGCTAGAAGAAAAGTTGACTGCAGAGTGAAAATAATTTTCATAATTTCATTCAATTTTGGCTTGAGTATTCCTACACTAAGGAGTGTTTTTTTACTTGGCCCAGAGTATTCTATGTCTCACTTCATTTGTATAGAACCTGAGACCTGTGAACCTGTGACGTTACATTATATCAAACATGTTGAATCAAATATTAAAACTTGTGTTAACCATTCCATTTATCATTACACAGCACAATTATATCACAACTCATTCTATTTCTAAGTGTGTATATACTCAAACTCGTTTATAATAGCACATGTTAGGAGTTTTGTACTCTGGCAAAATAATAGAGCTTCACTGTCCTCAGACATATGTGTAGGAGCAGTGGCGGGGGTGGGTGGGCAGGCAGGCCCCCCAAATGTTCAGGTTGGAGGGATCAGCATATACTTTGCCCCCCTACCCCCAATATTTTACTCTCTCATTAGGTTGCCCCCCCCCCCCCCCCCCCCCCCCCCCCAATTGAAATGCTCCTACACCCATGGTTTATTCATGCAAGGTTGTTTTCATGTGTGTATAAATCATGATTGGTTTCAAAAACTGTATATGAAATAGGAACAATTGTAAGACATTTTATAGGATATAAATGTTTCTACTTTGATTCTTTGTTGCTCAGAACAATAAAATGTGTTCATTGTTTTATATGTATAATAGTTACTGACTAGTGAAAACCACATGAAACTAGTGGAACATCAACACGTTATAGCCATTATCACCTATCATCAGCATTTTTATGCCCCCCAAAAATATTTTGGGTGGCATATAGTAATCGCAGGGTCCGTCTGTCCGTCCGTCCTTCCATCCTTCCATCCAGTATTTCGTTTCCAGCCTGTAACTTTGTCATGCATAGATGGATTTTGTTGATACTTGCAACAAATGATCAACAGAACATGACGACGTGTCACGAGTAAGACCCACACCCGTACCTCAAAGGTCAAGGTCACAATTTGAGTTTGTTTGACAACACTTTCAGTTTATGTAAGATTTCGTTTCTGGCCTGTAACTTTGTCATGCATAGATGAATTTTAATGATACTTGCTACAAATGATCAACATAACATCATGACATGTTGGGGGGGGGGGGGGGGGGGGGGGGCCATGTGGCACTTAACAGTGACATTTCTTATTTCTTTGATGCTTTATATTTGCAGATTTGTGGCAGGAAATATTGGATGATTGCTTGAACCACACAGAGCCTGAAATTCAAGTAAGTAAACTATATTTATATATATATATATATTATATAGTGCATACATGTGTGTTTGCTCATCTCTACTTTATAATACAAGACAAAGTATCAGCTACATACATGTATTATAGCATGGAACAAGGGTCAATATCAGTCCAGGTTCTTCTATGGGAAGGTGGTGGGCGGTAATCTTAGAGATCAACAGTCAAAGTCCACAATGACCTATAATGTGTTAAAGAAAGCTTTTTTCATCATAAAGTTATTATTTCTTCCACCAGATGGCAGCAGTTACAGCTATCCCAGCATTCTTCACAGAATATTACATGGAATCTACAGGAATGGCTAAACACGATAGACAAGGTATGTGTATTTCAGCATAACAAATTAAATTATGCAGGTGGTAGGTACACTGTCAAGTTTGTCTCCCAGTATAGCATTTATTTAGTTTGTAGTTACTTACACATGTATCTGTTTTCTTCCTATACCAATTAAACTTGCTTACATCTAACATTTGAAATTTGTTAAAATTATTGTTGCCTTTATTTATTGATAAAGTCATTTATTTGATCATTCAATGATTCTTCCATTTATTCAAAGAATCGTTAATTTTATTCATTTATTTATCTTTCATTTATCAACTAGTTCTTTCATTCATTTTTTTATTCATTTGTCTATTCATTTGACCATTTATTCTGCTCTATTTCCAGAAATGGTAATAGAAAGATACTTGCGACATTTGCAGAGTTCAGTAGAAATTTCCAGGTAAACTATTTTATGTTGGCATTTTGTGCGTATAATAGTTGTGTATGTTAGCATATTTAATAATATGCGTATAAACTATTGATAATTATTGATTTTAAAATAGAAAATTAAATAAACATCTATAAAAATTGACCATAAACTACAAGTATTTGCCTATAAAAATAGCCATAGATATATTTGCCTATGAAAAATAACCATAAACTTAGGTACATTTATTTGTCAATAAAAAAACACCATAAACTACATGCATTTTCCTAATATAAAAAAGAGGTTTTGCATTGATCTACAAAAAAAAACATACATGAGCTTCATCTGTTTCCCTATAAAAAAATAACCATAAACTACATCTAGTGACGTATAAAAAAACTTAAAAACTACAAGTGTTGGCATATGAAAAATAAGGATGAATTTATAACCTTGACTTTAACCATTTATAGCAAAATCTGGTTTATGTTTACTTGGATGTTTAGTTCAAAACAGTAAACCATCTCTTTATTTATTTACAGAAAGGGTCATTCCCAAGCCATCGGCGCACTGCCCAAGTTCATGTTACAGGGAAAACTGCGATCAGTTTTGGGAGGATTGGTACTGGCTACAAAAATCACTGAGAAGGAACTGAAGTGGGCAGAGTCACGGAGTGATGCAGTCAAAGCTATAATGAGGTTATTATATGTCAGAGTAAGATTGCTGCAGTTGATAAAGATTCAATGTATAAACAATGCAGCATTTATTATGGTAATTATAGTAAGTTTGCGACCATGGCAACTGGCAGGTAAGACTTGGAGACTCGTGATGCACTACAACATATAGAGTGGTTTGGTGGATATTGATTCATTGATGACAGGCGTGCTGATTCAAGCAATCACTTGCACCCCAGACAGTCGTACAAGTACTCATCTATCCGAGAACCATACATATTTGGAACAAGTTTCGGAACTGACAACAAATCATTGAAGTTGTCCTGCTAACAGCCCCACCAACATTATTCATTGGGCCATAGATGCTGGTCACCATATACATAGTTTTAACTGCAATATACAAGACATTTTTATTATAATTAGGCTAAGAGCAGGTGGCTGTTTCACCCCTTTATTAGGTGAACTTTACAGTCTAAGAAGACTCCTGACTTCACACCAGAAAACGAAGACGAACTTGATATTATATTAGGTCATCTGAAACTTTGTCTCAAGAGACCTTTTGCGATCGCCTTTTGTCCTGCGGCAATCAACTTCTTAAAAACCGTAAGCTCAATCATGATGAAATGTTGATTGCAACTTTGGTACCTACAGATGAATCAAAATTGTGAATTGCATGGTCCCCACCCCCCTGGGGCCTTGGGGGCAGGGCCAAAACAGTCAAAATCAAGGGAAACTTTGAAAATCTTCTTCTTACAATAGGAAGTACTGGGAAACGAATGGTGAGCATGATTATGCACATATATGGGTCATTTATAAAAAATGTGAATTTCATGCCCCTGGTTCTCATGGTTTGGCCCGGGATAAATCTATATAAGAGAAAATGATGTGATTTGTTGATGCAGATGTGACATTCAAAATCCATGTTTGAAAAAAGTTGAAAAATAGATTCATATAGCTTTATGTCATTGAGAATAATCAGGTGACCGTTAAGGCCCATGAGCTTCAACTTTCTTGAATTGTCTTCCATTTTTTTTTAAAAATCAGAACAGGGTACGCTGACGATGTATGTAATTTGTTCATTAGTACACCATGATATTGATTCAGAGGTCTGAAAAGTTGTTTTAAACTTATTTGTTTTACATCGGTAGTATCAATACAAAGTGTTGTTTTTTCAAAAGGCCAACAGGTGGAGCTGGGGATCGAACCTCTAGTGTGAGTGCTCAACGCTCTGTTCACTGCATTATTATGTACTAAGTAAAGTTTCTTACCGAAAGATCATGACAAAAGATTCCCATGAAGAATGAAACCTAAGACCTACAGATGTTTTATATGTACTATATGTCCTTCATCTCGATTTACTCAAAGAACAAATACAAGTGTTTAGTTTATACTTATTTATTTTGGCTCGATTGCGAAGAAAGTTCAGAGTTTATATGAAATGCTGTTCAATCCACTTCCTCAGTAAAACCAATACTTTTTGATAGGCATCAGGTCAAGCTAGGGATCGAACCCATAACCTCTGTCATTAGCTGCCAACACTGCACTGCCGCTGTTAATGTATGAATAGTTTAAGCCATTTCAACTGATACATTACAGCTTACATATATATGTACATATATATAATGTACACTGATACAATACAGCTTACATACATGTATATATGTACATATATATAATGTACATTGATACATTACAGCTTACATATATATGTACATATATATAATGTACACTGATACATTACAGTGTGTGTTCCACAGTTGGTATACAGACTGATGGTGACCCAACCCAGGTGCTGTGTTCTGCAAATATAGGAGAGGTGTATGAAGCATTTCTTTGTGCCATGAATGATTATACCCTGGACAGTAGAGGAGATGTCGGTGCTTGGTAGGTGTATGATTTTGTCAGATGTTCAAAAATCACAGTTACAATACTTCTCAATACAATGTATAAGCTTCTGGACAGTAGAGGAGATGTTGGTGCTTGGTAGATGTATGATTTTGTCAAATGTCCAAAAATCACAGATACAGTACTTTTCAATACATTCAAGGATTTGTATTGAAGGATAGGAAACTTGTATCTCCTGGCTAAATGTTGATAAAACAGCACACTTAGGATTCATTATTTGTCAAATTAATCATTCATAACTCACAGGCAACTGATTTCTTAACATATAAGCTGTAAGTTGTATGTAATCTTAGATGTTTAAACATGTTTCAATCATACAAAATGATCTTGAATGAAAGATATTGAGGTTTGAAGGAAAATTTCTCGTAATTTGTTATTTTAGCTGCAGTATACAAATTTTGTAATCAGATTCACTTCAACAATTTCAAACACAAATTGTTGGGAATGGTATTGTTTTGAGAACAATTTCATTCTGCAATGTAAAAATTTTGATTTGTGTTCAAGATAATTGAAAACGAGATATTGCGAGATTCTGTGTGAATACGAGAGCATTCACAAACTGTCAATAAGTTGCATTTCCTTCTCTGTATAATTCCTTAATACATTGTATAATGCTTCTTAGTAAATCTGATTTAGGTTGATTTGAGAAGTATAACTAGCAATAGGTTCACTATATTCATATTTTCATGTATTTGTATAGGCTATATATATTAACTTGTTATATGTTTAATTGCTGATTAAAGATATTTATGCTATAAACTTCTTGAAACAAAAAAATTAATGTAAGGCTATTATAAATTAATTGCTAGATTATCATCCAAATTTTCTTAAAAACGGGGAGAGCAGGAGGATTTTTATTTTTCATTTTTCATTTTTTTTTCCGTTATTTTAAAAAAAAGAATTTTTTTGAAAATAAAAAGGATCAGGCAGCATAATAATTTGAGGGTGGGGGGATAATCTAGCAATTAATTTATTATGGCCTAATGCATACGTCAAGTTTTTATTTATAATGTTTTACTCTATTTATGTACTATAACCATCTGATTGTCTGACATTGTTAACAGAATTGGTGAATTGCTCTTTTTTATATATAATATATACAATAAATGTGAAGTTCTCCTAAAATCTTTTTCACAAAAGCCAAAAAACCTATGGGTGAAACAAAGTGCCCTTAATTATTAATCCCAGAAACTTGATAATTAAAATGCAACTGACACTTACTGTACAACAATGTGTATATCTCCTGAAATAGTGATTGGATTTTTAAGCCAGACTTTGTATATGTATAAAGGCTTTATGCAATCAACAAAACTTTTAACAAAATGCGTTACCAAACATATAAACCTAAATTGTCTGATGAAAAAACTTATTAAATCATGGTCTTGAGGATAACTCTTTCACGAATGTAATGCAAAATTATTACCCTTGTCTGAATGAGAAATTCTAGTAAATTTATAGATAATAAATATGTTGAAAAATTAGCTGACATATCCTGGCATGTTATAACAATTATCTGCAGGGTTAGAGAGGCAAGTATGACCGGTCTCAAGGAAGTGACATCATTAGTAATTGGTACCCAGCCAGATCTGTTACAACCACCTGTGTAAGTACTTGACTATATGTACATGTACTTATCAAATACTTAACTATTGACGTTGTCATACCTGTGTTTTTACAAAAAAATTGTTTAATTTATTTTAGTTATATTCCAAATTCAAATAATTACACCTCAAACTTACAAAGGTGAAATTTTTGTCCCAAATAATCAAGCATGGATACACAATAAATTATTTTAGCATTTTTTATACCCCGTTCATTTTAAGAATGAGAGTGGGATCATAGTGTATTACCCCTGATTTCCATTTGATAAATCAAGTTTCTTTTAAATTATTTTGATGAAATTTTGTTTATAGGCTCCTTACAGAAAAAGTTTAGGATTGGTTTTGAGTTCAATTGAGTTCAAGGCCATTGTTTCTAAACATAGAAAAAAGGGATTTTGCTCAATTTAATTTTCTTTGGGATATTTTGCAGATAGGTTACTGTCAGACATGAATTAGTGTTAAAGTAAATCTTATCAAGGTCATTTTTATTAAAATTATAAAAATGGTTTCAACTCAACACTTTTAGTTCTCTTTATATTCCATTTACAATATTAATAATATTTCTGGCTTGTAACAGGCATATACTGAGTGCTTTGCACACCTTTATGGATAATAAAATGTCAAATGACTCAAAACTGACTTCTTTTTCCAAAATCTAAGCAAAACTGCGTGGAGCACATGTCTCATGATCACATTTCTGTTTTCTATTTAAATTATAAATTTTCTATAAGTTTACATACTGGTTGGTTCTTAATTATAAAAACTTATTTCAGCATCAATGTAAAAATGATATGCGGTTATTTTCAATGTTTTGTACAATATGGGAATATATTGTACGAGTATGTATCGTGGTGAAAACTATATTGGACAAGATATTCTATTATTCTATACCTCAATCTGAATTAATTTATCAGAGTAAAAAAAAATCAAGATCCTTTTAAATAAATAAACCATGAGTTCAGAGCCCTCAGAGTGGCAGACGACAGAAGTATTCAGATTTCTCAATATCTTGATTGTCATGTGGAACATTTTGTCGGTTGTTTGTTTTTATTGTTGAAATTTTTACTTAATTTAATTCCTTTTTTATGCTCCCCCAAAGGGGGAAGCATATAGTCACCACTTTGTCCGTGCGTCCCTAAGTTCTTGTTCGGGCTATTTCTCTGGTTAGAATTTATGAAACTGGCTAGGATGCATCATTACCAAGTGCAGATGCGCATATTGTCTTTGTGTTCCGATTCGTTGATTTTTCATGGAGTTATGGCCCTTTGATTCTGTCTCTGACCAAATTCGTGTCTGCACTATTTCTCTACAACCCCATGTTGGAATTTTTTGAAACTTGCTAGGATGCATCACTACCAAGTGGAGATGCGCATATTTTCTTTGTGTTCCGGTTCGGTGATTTTTAGCTCTACTGGCTAAAGGCCAGAAGTGCTTATGCGATGGTGCGTTGTCTGTCATCCGTCGTCTGTCGTCTGTTAGCAGCACTTTCTCTGAAACCACTAGGCCAATTTAACTGAAACTTCACATGGGTGTTTCTATTGAATAGGAGACTATACAGAAGATTTTTTTGTTTTTCGATCTGAAATTCAAGATGGCCGTCATTACTAAAAATAGTCCAAAACTTAAAAAATCTTCTTCTCATGAATGGTCCAACAGATTTTCAAAATGTTTATGTAGTAATGATGACCAACTATAGTTTTGTTAGATTTGTTCAAATGGTGTCCGTAGAGTTAAAAATGACCCCGCCCCGATGTTTCTATTGCATAGTAGAATTTCAAAAAGTGCTATGGCCACTATGAGTCAGTAGAGCATCCTCAGGCCCTCTTGGGCCTCTTGTTTATGGAGTTATGGCCCTTTCATTGAGTCTGTGACCAAATTATTGTCCGCGCTATTTCTATACAACCTCAGGTTGGCATTTTATGAAACTTGTTTTACATGCTTGTCATACATAGCCGCGTCCGTCCCCAAATTCTTGTCTAGGCTATTTTTTCTAGAACCATTGACTGGAATTTTATGAAAGTAGCTATGATGTATCATTACCAAGTGGAGATATGCATCATTTCTTAGTGTTTACGTTTGATGATTTTTTAAAGAGATGTGGCCCTTAGATTGCATCCATTACCAAATCCTTGTCCTCTCCATTTCTCATTCTAGTAGCTGGAATTTTATGAAACTTGCCAGGAAGCATCACTACCAAGTGGTGAATGTGTGTATTGTCTTGTTTTATTTCTAGGATTTTTCACAGAGTTATGGCCCTTTGATTCTGTCCATTACCACACATCATTGTTTTGATCTTCAAGAACATGGCAGTACAATTAGACTTGAATCATGAATAATGCAGTAGAGGTCAATGTGTGGCGGTGCAGAGTGAAGAACCAAACATCTCTTCCAAACATTATCTTCCCTTTACACCCCCTTTCCCTTATAAACAATGCAGCTACTACTCAATCAAGCACTTGTTCAGGGAGCATCCATCGGTTCCATCGATATCTTGTTTTATTCAATTGCCATCTTGAAATTTAAACCGTACAAAACAAAATTTATTGGATCCAATAAACTACTACATATTGTACAGTCACATGGTAACATCTGGAGTAGGTGATTGGCTATGCACTTAAAGGTATAGAATAAATAGGTTTATCCCTAGAATGAGGTCACATTATTTGTTACTTGCTCCATATATATGCATATTCATTCCAGATGTGAACATATATTCAAGTGTTTGATTCAGCAGTCATGCGAAAAGATCGACAGGACAAGAGCACATGCAGGGAATGTGTTTGCAAAACTGCTTTATCATAAGTGAGTGTAACTGTCTGGTATATTGAGTGAGCAATTCTCATATATGCATTATTTAGATGCACTTACTTTGGTGTCCAGATAGGGTGTACACTTTCATAACTTCATCTTCATTATATAAACTACAAGGGGATTTTGACATGCATTTTGACAGATAAAAAAGAGACTAGTTGTTTTTATTCTGGTGGTGATGTCATCACCGCAATGTTAAGTATTTACATTTAGTTCTGTTTCTTAGAAACTGTTCGGCGTGAAGTCACTATAGTCAATATTTGTTAAGTAAGTAGTAAGTAATACTCAAAACCCTGCTGCCCTTTTCTGGTTACCTCAGCCAGGACCTCTATGGATATCTGACATGGCCTGTAAAATTGTAAAATGTTAAGTTTTGGCACTAAGCTCAAATTCTTAGAAAATGGCTTTGAGTTACAAAATTTGGTCGATAGTTGTGTAACTGTGATCTCAACTTCTAATGATAATTAACTTAATCCATTAAAGGTTGATATTCTGCATAAGCTCCTTTTTTTAAAAAAAATCATTTGACCCAGAGTCACTCAACTTGGTACAAAGTTATTAAATGGGTAATATACATCTTTAGGGCCTTGCTCTGTACATTTGTATATTCAAAGTATTATATGTAACATTTTAATTCATATATTGTGCAGCAATTGTTTACTGTTTACTTCAGTCCTGCAGTGCCTCATGTGCCAAACAGACCAGAGTTAGAGAAAGTATTTCCAGAGTAAGTTAGTTTGTTTTGTAAAATTTTATTACATTTCTATTTCAAGCAAGTATACATGTATGTTTATCCGTGGTTTTGTGAGTGTGTTTCAAAACCAAAGAAAACAGGTGTTCGGTTCCCAAACTTTAATGGTACCAAAGCTATAATTTACAAAAATCAGAAATCATGAAGTCGATTAATTTCTTGTATACACATGTCTATGTACTGGAAATAAGATGTGTAGCACATCAAAAAGATGTCATGTATTTTACTAAATTTTTTATCAGTTGCAGAAGTTCCTATGGTCTAATATTCAAAGTGGGGCGGTAGTCTAGTGAATAGAGTGTTGGCCGCTCACGCCAGAGGTTGTGGGTTCGACCCCCAGCTCGACCGGATGCCTCTCATAAAACAACACTTAGTACTAGTTCTACCCAGGAAGCAGACATGAGAGCGATTCATATAAGCTCCGAGCTTTCATCGCATTCAAGCTAAAATAATAAGTTCAAACTAATGTTCAAATATTGAGACCCAGAGAAGGAATGGGTTGTGGGTTTATTCTCTGCCAGCTTATGTTAGATATAGCTGTGGGATCCAGAAAAGATAGGTCGGGATTTTAATTCCCTACCAGCCTTGTGCCCCAGTTCCTTTATAACTGATATTTGGGACTATCACTATAAATAAGATCTAGAAAAATGTTGATATATAAACAATTATTTTTATGATTATATACTTTGTAGGACAGAAATATCACGTATCAACTGGGCTGCCCCAGCGGACACATTTCCAAGGTTTACACAGCTGCTGAGTTGTTCAACATACACATACAGTGTGTTACTTGGTTTAACCGTTAGTGTGGGAGGGTTGACAGAGTCCCTGGTACGTGAACAAATGTTGTTATAAATATGAAATGAGGTAATGCCTAAAAGGGAATTTATCAATTTTAATTCGTAAATGCATGTTTATAATACCTCCTATATTGGTTCCAATAAGATTAAAATTTGTTGAAAAGTTCAAAACAAGCACTGTAAATGCAGGCATCAATGTCTATTGTTTTCTCTTTTGACAGATGACAGGAAGTGGTTATGACATCATGGGTCAAGATAAATGTTATGTGTTCATGATCTGGACTGCATTCAATTTGATAAAATATTTCCCTGGGAACTCTCTCAACCTCAGCTTGGCACACAGTATACGATCATTTTAGAAAACCAGAGAACAAAACATGTTTGCTGTTTAGGTGTAATCCTATCATTGATTTTTGTTCTTTATTCTATAGTAAATAATAAAAGTTTGAAGACTTGTCATTCATAGAGAGACCCAAATGAAATAAGTGAAACTTAAATTTTACTGTTTGTCAACCTCTGCACCTCTGCACCTCTGATTCACCATTTCCTAAACTGGAACTCAAAAAAATAAATAGCTATCACTTGTAATTTAACAGATTCATATATACCATATCAGGGGTTTTATTACTCTCTAAATGCTGCTGGAATAGCCCACCTTCTAAATGATAATGGAATAGCCCAGCCACTAAATGATAATGGAATAGTCAACCCTCTAAATGATAATGAAAAAGTCCAAAAATAAGAATGGAAGAGTGTCTTCTAAAAGTTCAGCATGTTGAGGGTTAATCTAAGCTCAAATTTATTTGTCCTTCACATGGTTTACTATGTCTGTAATGTAATTGTATATTTCAGGTAAAACATTCGAGCACATCCCTGCACACATATTTACGTAACAAAGACCTTTCTGAACTGACCCGACTGACAGGAGTGATAACACAGATATTTAAAGACTATCAAAAAATAGACAGGTAGGTTCATCTTAGTGGAGTAATTTTTTATGTTCCCGCATTTGAACAATGAGTTATGGGAGGCATATACCTGTAGCACGTTGTCCGTTTGTCCATCCATCAATACTTTTTGATCCCTTTAATATATTGAGATGATATTTTGTGGACATATTCCTTGTAATAAACGGAAGTTTGGGATTGCTATTAAGGTAATGGTCAAGGTCACTTACTAAAAATAGAAAGATGATTTCCTCATGATAACTGTTGTTCCCTTTTTATACCTCCGCTATTTGAAGAATGGTGAAGAATTGGCATTACAGGTATTGAAGTGTTACCTCTCCCCTTCATTTGTACGTCCATCCGTCCATCTGAGGTAAAAAATTGGTTTCCAATTATTAACTTATGAAGGGGTTTATATATTTAATTAGTTTTTAGTATGAAATATATAATTATAAAATACAGGTCAAATTTGATATTTGTTGGTTTTCTTATCTAGAGTGGAGGCATTTATGGTGACAGACTCCGAATAATCTGCTGGTTAGTCCAGATATTCATAGATTGAGAAAGGTTTTAGTATTATAAACAGTAAGGTCTTTAGTTAGTCTTGGATAAGTGTCGTGAATGTAAATAAAATGTATCCACCTCTTGATTTTATGTGTAGATTTTTTGTTACAGAGTTTCATTGCCAATGTTGAAGATGCTGGACCAGCTGTTAGCCAAGGGCTGTTTTGATTCTCTCATTGAAGAAGACAGGTAATCTTGTCTTGTGTAAAAACAAACATTCTGATCTCATTTATTTACCAAATTATTCAAACACATGATCTTTCATACATGAGGTTATGGAATTTTCTAAATGACTACATTACATAGTTTAGCAGTGCTCGCGTTAAGCACTATTTGGGGGTTTTTAAGCATTGCAATTTCTAAATAAAGCATTGGCATTTAAATTATGGGGTAAAACAAGCATTGCATATTCTCATTGTCAGTGTTGATTAGTTTTAAATGGCAATTTGATATGATTGTCATTTTTACCCTTAACATTTTTGAAAATAAGCATTGTACACTTATTTAAGGGTTAAAATACCCATTTGAAGAAAGGTTTATCTGGAACACTGGTATAGTATTTGCTGATTCTGTTTACTGCAGAACTTATAAAAATCTAAAAATGTATAATAATTACATCAATATTAGGATCCCCAGTGGCCGATCTGTCTAAGGCGCTGTCTCAAGATTACTAATCTCTCAACGCTAAGGTCGTAGGTTCGAGTCCCGCTCGCTCCAAAAACTTTATGTGACAAAGTTTGCCAGTTACTTGCAGAAGGACGGTGGTTCTATTCAGTCTGTGGTCTGCCTCCACCATTAAAACTGGATATGCCATAAAAAACTTAAAATGTGTTGAAAATGGCGTTAAACCCCAATAAAAAAAACAACAGCATCAATATTACAATACACAAAATCATATTGTTGTATAAGGTGTCACAAAATGTACTGCAATACAATAGCATATGCAATACTTGATTACTGAATGGTTTATTTGTTATAAACAAGACCCAGTAGACACAATATTATTTATACTGAAGATGGTTTTGATTCAAGCAAGGTAAACCCAGACATGCTTCTAATAAATGGTTGTACATTGTGACTGTTTTATATTTGCAATAATATTTGCTGATACGCAATAATTCAGGTGTGTTCCTTCATGTTGGTATTGCTGAACTTTTTGTGGTAATATGTCATATTACTCATTTTCATTTGTTCTATTCCAGCCATACTTTCCCGATGGAAGTGTTAACCTTGGTGAAGAAGGAGATCGCGAAGAGTGGAGATCCACAGAAACTGCTTGCCAGTGCTGATGTGTAAGTAGAGTGGTTACTTCCTTAAGTGTATGTGTGTTTGTTTACCTGCACAATAAGAATGAAGTATTTTTGCTGAGCAGAACAAGATAATTACATTTGACCAACAAGGGCATTGGGTGGCAAACATGAAGTGGCAAATATGAAGTGGCAAACATGAAGTGTGAATATGAAGAGGCAAACATGAAGTGACAAATATGAAGAGTGAACATGAAGTGACAAAAATGAAGTGTTGAACATGAAGTGACAAACATGAAGTGGTGAACATGAAGTTGCAAACATGAGGTGAACATGAAATGACATGTATGAAGTGGCAAATATGAAGTACACATGAAGTGACAAATATGATGTGGTGAACATGAAGTGACAAACATGAAGTGGCAAACATGAATTGGCAAATATGAAGTACACATGAAGTGAAAAACATGAAGTGGTGAACATTAAGTGACAAACATGAAGTGGTGAACATGAAGTGGCAAATATGAAGTGACAAACATGAAGTGACAAACATGAAGTGGTGAACATGAAGTGACAAACATGAAGTGGTGAACATGAAGTGACAAACATGAAGTGGTGAACATGAAGTTGCAAATATGAAATACACATGAAGTGAGTAACATGAAGTGGCAGACATGAAGTGACAAAAGTGAAGATGTGAACATGAAGTGGTGAGCATGAAGTGACAAATATGAAGTGACAGACGTGAAGTGGTGAACATGAAGTGGCAAATATGAAGTACACATGAAGTGAGAAACATGAAGTGGCAATAAGTGGCAAATATGAAGTGACAAACATGAAGTGACAAACATAAAGTGACAAGTGGTGAACATGAAGTGGCAAACATAAAGTGACAAACATGAAGATGCGAACATGAAGTGACCAATATGAAGTGACGTACATAAAGTGGCAAACATGAAGTGACACACATACAGTGGCAAACATGAAGTGAACATGAAGTGACACTCATGAAATGAAAAACATGAAGTAGCAAACATGAAGTGGTGAACATGAAGTGGCAAATATGAAGTACACATGAAATGAAAAACATGAAGTAGCAAACATGAAGTGGCAAATATGATGTGACGAACATAAAGCGGCAAACCTGAAGTGGCAAACAAGAAGTGTAGAACATGAAATGACAAACATGAAGTGGGGAATAAAAGTGACAAACATGAAGTGGCAAACATGAAGTGGTGAATATGAAGTGACAAACATGAAGTGGTGAACATGAAGTGACAACAATGAAGTGGTGAACATGAAGTGGCAAATATGAAGTACACATGAAGTGAAAAACTTGAAGTGTCAAATATGAAGTGGCAAACATGAAGTGATGAACATGAAGTGGTAATGTGGGACAATTTCAGACATCCCACTGGCTTGTTGAGGGAAGTTTTCCCTCTTGATATTGGCGGTTTTTATTACTTACCTGGCTAACTCGTGATATTTGATTTACATAGGAACATATAGGAGACATTTAATTTTATCGTTATAACTGTTTCATTATTAAATTACCAATCTATTACAACGTCTAGTCATTATGTTAACAATATAACCTTTATAATGATAAAATAAAAATAAAAATAAGATTATGTTTTCTTGCTTCCTTTTTTAATTTTATAACAGCATATATACTCCTTATATGTTCTATATAAAAATTACACAAAACATGTTTTCCAGCCACTTTTAATGTCTTATAAATCTTAGTTATGATTTTTTCATATTACAACGTATATGTTTATTACAAATAAAATGCTCTTGACGATGATGTTTAGATATAGAAAATATAATAATTGCATCTTGCTTCCATTTTGATTTGAAAATGAGACAAAATATAATTCTGATTTATTTTCTGTATGTTCAATAGTGCATACTATTGTACCCAATACAGCATATTACCGTACTCAATTAAATACATCATGTATGTCGCTATATCAGCAGGTATAACATTAAATTTTAACCCTGTTGAAAAATGACCCCATGTGTCAACGGATGAGTAATCCATTTTTAATATTGAAATTTGACCCTGACTGTTATTTAATGACCACCCACACGTGAAAAATTGACCCACGTTAAAATCTGATCACCAACAGTTGGAAACTGACCCGAATAGTCGGCTGGACCACATTTCAACATTGAAAACTGCTATTATAAATTTGGATGTTCTCGTGGATGTTGTTCCACTCCTGAATTAAGGCTTGTGTTAGTTCATTGACATTCGACGTCAGAATAGGGCGACGTCTAACATGTTGTCAAAATTATCCCACATGTGTTCAATGGAATTCAGATCTGGGCTTTTGGCGGGCCAATTATCAATAAGTGCAATGTTATTCGTCCTGAGGAAATTCACAGTATCTCTAGCTGTATGTCCTATTGAAACAGAGTGAAATTAGCATAATTTTGAAACAGTGGGATGACGTGCCTCGCAAGAATCTCATTTCGGTAGCGTTGGGCATTCAAATTCCCATCGATCATGATGAGAGATGTGCAGTAACAATGCACATTGCCTGCCCTGACCATGACGGAACCACCATCCTCAAAACGATCTCGTTCAAGTACACAGTAGTCGGCATATCGTTCATTTCTTTTACGGTATACTCAAACTCTGCCATCACTTCAATGAATGAAAAATATCGACTGGTCGGAGAAAAGAACGCAATTCCATTGTTGCGTTACTCAGTGATAGTGTGTATGTGCCCAATTAACATGATTTATGCAGTTACATTGCGTCATAACACAGCCAACATAAGGACGACGTCCACGTAGACCAACCTCGGGCAGACGATTGCGTACAGTTTGGTCAGATATTCGGTTTTTATGTGTACCAGGGGTGTTAGCAGGAGTGGCAGTGGCAGTTTGGAAACCATTGCGTGGGTGGGTGTTCATGAGTTCATGATATAGCGGTCTTGCCCATGCGTCGTGACGCGCGGACGTCCACTACGTGGTAAATCTTCCATACGTCCTGTTGCTTGAAAATGTTGCCTAAGGTTTCGAATAGTATGGCTAGAACCCTAGCAACCTCATTCATTGCAAAACCAGCATTAAGCATGCCAATGGCACGTTCACGTAAATTTGGTGGAATTCTAGGCATATCAAAAAGAAAAAAACTGGATAAATTTCAATTTTTTCCAACATCTTTTTCTTATTGACAACAAAGTCTATAAAATCAGACTGAAAGGTTTGATTTCATAAACACGGATCATGCTGATCTGTGCATGCACGAGGAAATCGACATAAACATTTTCTTCTTTGTGTAATGCATACAATCCAATTACAATTGCTTTTATTTGACACATAATCATTCGCCCGAACATATGTAGATCATTTGACATATTGATTTCTTTTTATAACAGTAAAAAGATATGTATAGAAATCGGAAGTTTCTTTTTTTGTTCAGTATATAAGACCTTGACAAACTGTAGCCAAGGGCATATATAACATGTCACGCCTACTTAATTTTAGTGTCGGAGCGGAACGATACCTGTATGTTTTGTCTCAGTCTAAGTAAAGTAATTAGATTCATCTCCAATATCATCAAACTGAGCAATTACCGGATTACTCTGGGGAAATATCTGAAATAGTCGGTATGTGAACATGAAGTGGCAAACATGAAGTGGTGAAAATGAAGTGACAAACATTAGTGGTTAACATGAAGTGGTGAACATGAAGTGAACAGATGATTATGATACACAGATGATTAAGTGGAAATACTGATTCTCCAAGGTCTTGTGGATGGTGCTGATTCTAGATGATTCTCCTAGGTCTTGTGGATGGTGCTGATTGTAGATGATTCTCCTAGGTCTTGTGGATGGTGCTGATTCTAGATGATTCTCCTAGGTCTTGTGGATGGTGCTGATTGTAGATGATTCTCCAAGGTCTTGTGGATGGTGCTGATTCTAGATGATTCTCCTAGGTCTTGTGGATGGTGCTGATTGAAGATGATTCTCCTAGGTCTTGTGGATGGTGCTGATTCTAGATGATTCTCCAAGGTCTTGTGGATGGTGCTGATTCTAGATGATTCTCCTAGGTCTTGTGGATGGTGTTGATTCTAGATGATTCTCCAAAGTTTTGTGGATGGTGCTGATTCGAGATGATTCTCCTAGGTCTTGTGGATGGTGCTGATTCTAGATGATTCTCCAAGGTCTTGTGGATGGTGCTGATTCTATATGATTCTCCAAGGTCTTGTGGATGGTGTTATGGTGCTGATTCTAGATGATTCTCCTAGGTCTTGTGGATGGTGCTGATTCTAGATGTTTCTCCAAGGTTTTGTGGATGGTGCTGAGTCTAGATGATTCTCCAAGGTCTTGTGGATGGTGCTGATTCTAGATGATTCTCCTAGGTCTTGTGGATGGTGCTGATTCTAGATAATTCCCAAGGTCTTGTGGATGGTACTGATTCTAGATGATTCTTCTAGGTCTTGTGGATGGTGCTGATTCTAGATGATTTTCCAAAATCTTGTGGATGGTGTTGATTCTAGATGATTCTCCTAGGTCTTGTGGATGGTGCTGATTCTAGATGATTCTCCAAGGTGTTGTAGATGGTGTTGATACTAGATGATTTGTCAATATTCTGGGATCTTTTTTAAAAACATGAAACAGATAATTAGCTTAAAGCATCAATGTTTAAAACATCCTCTTAACTACATGTGACCACCATCTCCATGTATAGTGGAGGTGACATGACATGTAGAGTGCATTATCCAGTGCCAGAGCATTGAACTCTGGAGAGAAGGACCGTGAATTCAATCTTCTGCCAAGGATATATGTAGTGTCCTTGAGCAAGACACTTTATCCACTTAGACTTAGTACTGGTTCTACTGAGGAAGATTTCGAGTGTAATTTGTCTAAGGTGACATATGACCCACTTAGAATGCTGTAACTTGCCGAAGAAAGTCTGTCCAACTTGTCAGCTGCTCGAAAAATGTTCAAGGTGATGATACATGTAAATGCATAACTTGTTATTATTAAAGTTGATCTGTATCATTCCATGTAATTGTTTTATCAACTACATGTAAATGTTTGTGACAATACATCTTTAAAAAAAAACAGTTGTGTTCACTAGCGTACATTTGTAACTGTACAGACAATTAAGGATCACTTAATATGACAGAATTAATTTTTTATTCCCAATATTTGATCCGTTTTATATATAAAGTTACACCGTTTTAAAGACCGACAGTGTGTGTAAAGAAACACACAGTATTTGTATTTAAGTTATATTTGGTAATGTCTTGCCAACAGTTATGATTTTATTAGCATTTCTGTTATATCCCAAAAAGATAGCAGAATTAAACATATTTTATTGTCATAGTGTGTACAGTTGGGTTGAGCTACAAGTCCTTAACACTACTAGTTACAGCTATTCCATTAATTTGTTGATACAGAGATAAATAAACCATAAATGATAGATTTTAAAAGTTTCATTGAAATAAGTTAATTTCACGCAAAACACGATAATAACATGCGAATAACAGCTGACTATAAAGAGACAGTCGATGTTAACTTCAGTTGTTTAGAAATGCCTTCTTGATCAAGGATAAATTGATGACATAAAACAACCCATCAACATATGTGTATCTGAAATTGATAAACAGGAATCATAATGTATACAATAGGTCAAAATTTGCTGATAGCATATTAGAATAGGTAAATATGAAGTAGTATTTTAAATACAAACATATTTTTGAAATTCAGAACAAATACTATTGATTTTAGTAATTGTTTTGAAATATGAAAATACTGCTGAGTTAAGTTTAGGTGTTCTTTAAGGATTAAAGAAATACATTTTTGTAAAAAAAACAAACAATATAAGTTCAAAGTACAATGTGAAATTAAGAAATATTTTCTTAAAAAGCAAGTAGACATTCCCCCATCAACCCAACCCCCACCCCACACCACCCCCAAAATATTTTTTAATTGTTGCACACATGTATGATGTGATGTTGAATTATCATATAAGATTTGCATCAACTACTTTAAGTTGAAAAACTTACTGATATTCTATTCTATTAACTTCATAAATTGTATACTGTTATTTCTAATCCATGCATGTTTTGTTTGTTTTTGCACACAGGTTCTGTGGATTGTTACAATTTCCAGGAGAGGTGAGGACAAAATGTTTGACGAGCCTCAGTATTTTCTTATGCCATCGGTATCCCAGGGTAAGATGTTGTTATAAACTTGATCATTAGCTGCAAATTGTACTATAATATCATTCTTCAAGGTTGTGTATTATTGGTTTGTAAATATCTCGTATAAATAGACACGAATAGTTGTCCCCCTCCTTCAAGAAGTAAACTGCCAGGCCCAGTTAGCTCAGTCGGTTACTGACTATCGATCTAGGGGTCGTGAGTGTGAATCCCCACCCGGCAATAGTCTCCTTGATGATTGATATATGACATTTGTCGCATTATCATTTATCTCTTACTGCTGATTCAAGTGGGGAAGTTATCAGTTACTTGCGGAGATCGAGTGTGCTCGAGTACTGGTTAACCGCTCAGGATCCCAGGAAGCAATGGTTAGGTTAACTGATCATCTGTTATCCTGCAATGGTATAAAAATGACACTTAATATTCAATCAATCAATCAAGAAGTAATTAGCAAACATTTTCACTTAAAATCTTTGGACCAAACTTTTATTTGTAATTTCTTTAGGATGTCAGTGACTTTGATCAATAATGATACATGGTGTGGAGGTCCATATGGAAGTTTATGTGCTGGGCAGTCAGACATAGAATGTTTGGTTAATACAACTCTCTAGGTCTGAGTGCCCAGTCCTTAAACTTGAATTTGGACCGAAACATCATGTATTATTTGTTACATTATACTGAATAGATTCACACGCAATATTAAAAAACAAATTCTTCTTTCCATTTGGATAAAACAAGCTATTTGATGTGCTTGCATATTGAAATACTTGCACGTTGGTATATTGCACTGGATGACATCCTTCATGTTTTTATATCGGACCTGGACTGGTTCATTTTATATGATTATGGACTTTTCAGCTTTGCAATATGATGTGCTATGTACCAGAAAAATTAATATTCTGCCAAGGTCAATATTTATGTTTTTCTGGTGCATAGCACATCATATTGCACAGCTGAAAAGTCCATAACTGTTTTATTATATAAAATATAAATAAATGAATTCTGAGCCATTACTAGTCTAGCTTTTTGGTACGGGAAATGACACAAAGTCACCAAATTAGGTTTATACATTTTTTTGTAACAGTGATATTTAAATAAAGAAATTAAATACATTTAACTTAAAAAAAGATATTGAAAATAAACTCCTTGGGTGAGTTTCATACCATGCCGAAAAAATTCAAAATCTTGCATAAACTCAACGTCTTAACACCACTAGCCCACATCTTGATGAATGTTTCTTATCTTTATATTTAAATTTTAGATTAGAAAGACAACTGCCAATAAGTTATATGAAGTTCTGGTTACGTACGATGATATTGCACCAGTTGAAAACCTAGATGATATAATGACAATACTTAGTGAAACTTTATGGTAAGTTAATCCAAATTGTTAGCATTGTTTTGTTGTATCTTTTGTATTTGTATATTGCTTTGACAATGTGTTTGTTTATTGGTCTGAAAATGTGTTTGTATATTACTTTGAAGATGTGTTTGTATATTAGTCTGAAGATGTGTTTGTATATTACTTTGAAGATGTGTTTGTATATTAGTCTGAAGATGTGTTTGTATATTGGTCTGAAGATGTGTTTGCATATCGCTTTGACAATGTGTTTGTATATTGGTCTAAAAATGTGTTTGTATATTGCTTTGAAGAAGTGTTTGTATATTGCTCTAAAGATGTGTTTGTATATTAGTCTGAAGATGTGTTTGTATATTACTTTGAAGATGTGTTTGTATATTAGTCTGAAGATGTGTTGGTATATTGGTCTGAAGATGTGTTTGCATATCGCTTTGACAATGTGTTTGTATATTGGTCTAAAAATGTGTTTGTATATTGCTTTGAAGAAGTGTTTGTATATTGCTCTAAAGATGTATTTGTATATTGCTTTGAAGATGTGTTTGCATATTAATCTAAAGATGTGCTTGTATATTGGTCTGAAGAAGTCTTTGTATATTGGTCTGAAGATGTCTTTGTATATTGCTTTAACAATGTGTCTGTATATTGGTCTGAAGATGTCTTTGTATATTGCTCTAAAGATGTGTTTGTATATCGCTCTAAAGATATGTTTGTATATCGCTTTGAAGATGTGTTTGTATATTGCTTTAAAGATGTGTTTGTTTATTGCTCTGAAGATAATTATGTTTGTATATTGCTCTGGGATGCATTTGTATATTGCTCTGAAGATATAGTGTTTATATTGCTCTAAAGATGTGTTTGTATATTGCTCTGAAGATGTGTTTGTATTTTACTCTGAAGATGTGTTTGTATATTGCTCTGAAAAAGTGTTTGTAAATTGCTCTGAGGATGTGTTTGTATATTGCTCTTAAGATGTGTTTGTTTATTTCTCTGACGATGTTGTGTTTATATTACACTGAAGGTTTGTTTGTATATTGCTCTGAATATGTTGTGTTAATATATTTTGCTCTGAAGATGTGTTTGTATATTGCTCTGTAGATGTGTTTGTATATTGCTCTAAAGATGTGTTTGTATATTGCTCAGAAGATAATTATGTTTGTATATTGCTATGAGATGCATTAGTATATTGCTCTGAAGATGTAGTGTTTATATTGCTCTAAAGTTGTGTTTGTATATTGCTCTAAAGGTGTGTTTGTATATTGCTCTGAAGATGTGTTTGTATTTTACTCTGAAAATGTGTTTGAATGTTGCTCTGAGGATTTCTTTGTAAATTGCTGTTAAGATATGTTTATTTCTCTGAAGATGTTGTGTTTATATTGCTCTGAAGGTGTGTTTGTATATTGCTCTGAATATGTTCTGTTAATATATTTTGCTCTGAAGGTGTGTTTGTATATTGCTCTGTAGATATGTTTGTATATTGCTCTGAAGGTGTGTTTGTATATTGCTCTAAAGATGTGTTTGTATATTGCTCTGAAGATGTGTTTGTATATTGCTCTGAAGGTGTGTTTGTATATTGCCCCGAAGCTGTAATTGTATATTGCTCTGAAGATGTGTTTGTATATTTTTCTGAAGATGTAGTGTTTATATGGCTCTTAAGGTGTTTTTGTATGTTGCTCCAAAGATGTGTTTGTAGATTGCTCTGAAGATGTAGTATTTATATTGTTCAGAAGGTGTGTTTGAATATTGCTTAAAATATGTGTTTGTGTATTGCTCAGACTCTGAAGATGTAGTGTTTATATTTCTATGAAGGTGTGTGTGTATGTTGCTCTGAAGGAGGTGTGTTTGCATAATGCTCTGAAGATGTATTTGTATATTGCTCTGAAGATATGTTTGTAAGATGTGTTTGTATATTGCTCTGAAGATGTGTTTGTATATTGCTCTGAATGTGTAGTGTTTATATTGCCCTGAAGCTGTGTTTGTACATTGCTCCAAAGATGTGTTTGTATATTGCCCTGATAATGTGCTTGTGTATTGGTCTGAAGATGTGTTTGTATATTGCTCTGTAATTTGAGTGTTTATATTGCTCTGAAGATGTGTTTGTATATTGCTCTAAAGATGTGTTTGGTCTGGAGATATGTAGTGTTGTAGATGTGCATTATTTGGGGATATTTAAGCATTGTTTTTCTAAATAAAGGATTAAAATTTAAAGTTACTCTGAAGATATAGTGTGTTTATTGCTCTCAAGTTGTGGTTTTTATATAGTGGTTGGCATATTGTTCTGAAGATGGAGTGTGTATATCGCTTTGAATAGTGGTTTTGTATTTTGTGGTCTGTATTTTGCTTTGAATAATAGTTTATATATTGCTCTAAATAATGGTTTGTATATTACCCTGAAGATGTTGTTTTCATATTGCTTTGAATATATGGTTCTGAAGCCGATATATTAAGGAATTTAAGTGTTATTATATTGTTTGGATTGCAGGGACAATGATGTGGAAGAGGTGCGGCCAATCAGAAATAAAGTATGTGAACTGCTGGATATACCTGCACCTGTCATGATTAAGAAGGTAGGTCACTTAAAAATGGCAAACTATGTGGGATTTGCTGAAAACATACTCCTGTAATGGTACAGTTAATGTGAATAATAGAGGGTTTTGTCTCATTGAGCTGCCACTTTCAAACAACTGGCCTTGTGGATAAGTCGTAGAAAAAAGTATCAAACTAGGGCAGTAGTGCAGTGAATAGAATGCTAACCACTCGTGCTAGAGGTTGCAGGTTCAATACCTAGCTTGACCCATTGGTCTCTCAAAAAACAACACTCAGTACTGGTTCTATCCAGGAAGATAACTTGAGAGCATTTTGTATATAAGCTATGAACTTACTTCGCAATCAAGCTAAAATAAATTGGAATAAACTTAAAGTATCAAATATTTTACATTTGCAATTCAACCTATATAGCATTTTGTGATCATTTTTTTTTTTTAACTTCTGACATAATTTTAGAGAGAATCACTCTTGTCAAGATTTGTGATTGAATATATCAAAATTATACACCTTAATTATAAATGATTTTGACATCATGACCTAAAAAGTAGTGGGTGCAGATGAGTATGATTTTCATGTTTCAATTACCTTCTTTAATAAAACACATTATTTACCCAATTATTTGCGTACGATAAATGAAAAATGGAACATGGGGGTGTTTATTAAGTATATTAATGATATAACTATAAGAAGTGAACTTAAATGTATCAAATAATGTTTTGAGTTCACTGTTTTTTGCGCATGGCTAAGGCCATAATAAATAAATTGCTAGATTATCATCCTCACCCGCCCCCTAATATTTATGCAGCCCCAGTCCTTTTTATTTCCATAAAAAAAACAAAAACAAACAAACAAACATCAATATTTTTAGAAATGAAAATAAAAAATAAAATCTTCCCGCCCTCCCCGTTTTAATAAAATATTTGGATGATAATCTAGCAATTAATATATAATGGCTTAATATAAGATTGTATATCATTAACGCTCAACAAATACAGTTAATTTTTTATATATAACTTAATAGGAAAGTACAATGCGTTATATTAGATGATTTTTATCCAGTGCATACCTCTGGTCAGTTTATATAAATCTTTTATTAAAAAAATCAATATGAGTTTTCCATGTGGAGACATAAAGTTTTGTTATTTTCAATCGACAAGACACTGTCTGTGGCCACTTGTGGGGCTCTTGTTTAAATCTTGTGACAGCTTTTAACAATGTGATGTCAACATTTCTCGTGTTGAATATAAACATAAACACAGAAGTATGTAGTCAGTTACACATTTCTTTAAACTGAGATCAAGCAAGGTTTCTGAGCAAGAAAAATATATTTAAAAACTTAAACCAATTAAAGGAATCAGTTAAACATGTAAAGTTATTTAAACACTTGCACGACATTTAAATATTTCCATGTACTTATGATTTAAATACATGCATGACATGTTAATATTTCGATGTACATTGTATTGTACTTATGATTTAAATATGTGCATGATGGTATTATTTCCATTTACTTATGATTTAAATACATGCATGACATGTAAATATTTCCATGTACTTATGATTTAAATACGTGCTTGACATGTAAATATTGCCATGTACTTATGATTTAAATACATACATGACAGGTAAATATTTCCATGTACATTGTATTGTACTTATGATTTAAATATGTGCATGATGGTATTATTTCCATTTACTTATGATTTAAATACATGCATGACATGTAAATATTTCCATGTACTTATGATTTAAATACATGCATGACATGTTAATATTTCCATGTACATTGTATTGTACTTATGATTTAAATATGTGCATGATGGTATTATTTCCATTTACTTATGATTTAAATACATGCATGACATGTAAATATTTCCATGTACTTATGATTTAAATACATGCTCGACATGTAAATATTGCCATGTACTTATGATTTAAATACATACATGACAGGTAAATATTGCCATTTACTTATGATTTAAATACATGCATGACATGTGAATATTTCCATCTACTTATGATTTAAATACATGCATGACATGTAAATATTTCCATGTACATGCATGACATGTGAATATTTCCATGTACTTATGATTTAAATACATGCATGACATGTAAATATTTCCATGTACTTATGATTTAAATACATACATGACATGTAAATATTTCCATGTTCTTAAGAATCCAGACTTAAGATAAAAATATCTATTTGTAAGTGAATTCATATTGTCCTTTTTATACAGATGGAACCTGTTACCAGTGGCAGCCAATGATAGTGTTGATTAGGTAGTTGACAGTTGTTTGACACAGGTAGATGTATGTATAGTTACAGTACTGTATATCTCTGATCTAAAGATGTACTAGAAATCATTGATAGTTTAGATTTGATGAAAACTGTCTAGATTATACCTTCCTGGTAAAATAAAAAACAGCAGCAATTGTGGTATAAATTATGTAAATCACCTGTACTCGAGTAAAATATTGTGAACTTGAACTTGTTCTTCCAGTTTTATTTGAGTTTGTAATATTATGATTATTGGTAACCAAATAGACCAGGATCTGTCATTATATCTCTCCCAGTCTGAAACAACAGTCATCTTACTATAACAAACCATATGTTCTTGTTGGCTAATTATAATCACCAAGACCTTGTCATTATCAGCATATAAACACCATATGTTAATCATACTATCAATATATTATTCATTCATTTAAAACATTACTGCTCCCTATATTGCATCACTCGAGTAACTACTTCTGAAATCCATAGCAAATAGAGTTGACTGTTGCCAGGTCAACTACCTAATGATTACCATGTGATATTTTTGTTTAAAAATAAACTTTGTAGGGTTAAGTATACTGTAACTTTGAAATTCTTTAAAACAAATTTGTGATTATTAAAAACCTGATATAAATTTGCAAATTTCAAAATTACAGTATTCTTGATACTATTCTGGCACACTTATAAGTTTAATCCTTATAATTCAGTAGCTGAACTTAGTTACTCGAGTAACTAATGTTCAAATTGAATTAACTAATTAGCCGAATGGGGCATATCAGTAATTGATACGCTGTAAAAGTAGCCCCTGTTAAAAATTAAACTAAATCTTCAAACTGTTAAAAATATTTAAAACATCTTTATATGTTTTAACATTTTACAAATAAATAGTAAATATAAATTGACAATCAGATTGTTTATGTATTTAAACTACTGTTTACACTGTTTACCATTGTAAACAAATAATGAAATAATACATAGAATACGAAAATGTGCATTGTTGTAATTTTAACAACGGAATATGCAGCTTTTTATTACCCACAAATCTAAGAGCACCAACCATTGAAATCACAGGAGTTAGAATATATATATACTACATATTGGTGTCAGTATATGGAAACTATTTTCTTTCTTTTTTTCAGGAACAAGCATTTGCGAAGTAAAGCATTGGATCAAGCACACAGAGTGATTGGATACTTGATAATGGATCATTGATCAATAGAAAATAAACATTCTGTTATAATTATGATGTTGTTCTACTGTTTGTAATAATGAATGATGAAAAATAAGATCTGAATAGTTTTCCTTTCACACATAAGGAAATATTAATATGTTTTCAGTTAATTTTAATTTTGAATTCAAACAAGATATGTCAAGTGAGTCAAAGTTTTATTTGCATACATTGTACTGACTGATGGCTACCAGTACATAATTCAAAGTTTGAGAGTGATATACTGCAAGAATTCAATAAATGATACTATAATAATTATCAAATACATGTAGGAATTTATCAGGAGTGTAATAAATGGCCAGTTGATTCAGTCACATTTTAGTAAGCGTTCAATAGCTATGAATTGTGGGATGGGTATGGAATTCCCTGCCTTTTTATTGGGGGTAAATAGACAAGATTCAGGAGATATCAGGGATTGGAATAAACTAGATGATCTCTAAAAATACTCTTTTACTGGTTCGACCCAGGAAACAGGCTCAAGAGCATTTCATATAAGCTGTCAGCTTACTTTGGAATCGAGTAAAATTAAATTATTATAAACTAACAAACTTCACTGATCTTTTCGTGTAGAATAGAAAAATAGTGAAAAATTGGTCATCCTAAATGGACAGATGGGTATTTCGTGTCAGCTCCGCTTTCCTCTCATACCAAAGCAACAACAACATCTCCACACATGCCATCAACAGTGATTTGTGTTGTCTATATTGCTTGGATCATAATCTATGTAAATGAATGAAAAAAGGTGTTTTCCATTAATTTGAATCAGAATGATGTATGGATTAATCAAATTGAATAACATTGTAAATCATGATAAATGTGTTTAAGCAATAATGTAGTTCTGACATTTAAGTTTTGATTATTGTTCAATCTGTTGTTGTTTTTCAAATATATTAAATAATAACTGAATTTAATTTCACGAAATTTGCTTTAAAATATGATTTTTTGCAAGCATTGTCATGAATTGATTGATTGAATATTTGGTGTCAGTTTTATGTCATTAAGAGCTAACAGACGATCAATTAACCTAACCGCTCTTTACTAGAATCCTTAGAAGATAACTAGTACTCAAGCACACCCATCTCCGCAAGTAACTTACAACTTTCCCACTTGAATCAGCGGTGAGAGACAAATGACAATGAGATGCAGTGTTGTCTATCAGTGTTGTCTATCATTCCTCACTGAGACTGTGGCTGGACTGGGATTCGACCTCATGATGCCTGTCTGACATGTTGCAGACAGTAATCACTACACTTACATTAATGACAACACTTTATGCGTTTGTTCACTCATAAAGGGAACTCATCATCTAATTGGAATAACACATATTTTGACTTTAGGCATAATTTGTGGCTCCTTTTATACTTCTGATAAAGTTTTTAGATATGCTTATATCCCAGTAACTCTACCCATATATCAATGAAACCACCTCATGTGTTAGTTCACTACCAAAATAGGGATTTGAGTGGTCAAGTAGGATAACTTTATTTTGATTTAGGCAGACATGGCTTTTGTTATACTTTGAAAATTTTGTTAAAGTGTTGTCATAAGATGCTATCTCAGCAATTACTACCAATTTATCATACGTCTACAAAACTTGCATAAATATGACCACTACTAAAAGACAACTTGAAGGAACAAGTGTGATAACTTTTGCTTAACCCATTACTTCATATAGATGCCTTTGGACACCTCTAATATAGACGTCTTTGGACACCTCTAATAAAGACGCCTTTGGACACCTCTAATAAAGATTCCTTTGGACACCTCTAATATAGAAGTCTTTGGACACCTCTAATATAGACACCTTTGGACACCTAATATAGAAGGCTTTTGAATTATTGGGTCAATTATGTTTATATTAACTGACAGAGTGGAAAACAGTGCAGGAAGTGTTCAGAGCAATCTGAACTCTTCCTGCACTGTTTTCAAAGGCCTTCTGTGATTGGTGCGGGAAAACACGTATCTATGGAGTAAAGGGTTAAGGTAGCAATATAGTACCTTTATTACTTTGCCTGCATCTCAGGAACTTTCATAAACATAAATGAAATTTGACAACTGTCTCCACTACCACTGCCATTTGGAGTGCCAAGTGGGACAACTCTGTTTTAGACAGAATTACTGCTCTTTTTGTACTTGATTATAGTGTTTAAGACAGCTCATATCTCATTCTCAGTCCTACAATAGGGATAAGCTTGAGGAAAGCATTCAAAAGCTCACTGTCTTCAGATATTTCTTGTTTTAAAATAAATTTACAAATTTAGTCAAAAGATCTAAATGTATAAAATTTATAATTAGGGTTAAATACTGTACAATCTGGTAAATAAGCACATAGTTTTACTTGAATATAAGCATATACCAAAATTAAGTACATAAGGTCTTACCTCATTCTGTATGTGATAATAAGCACATGCTAAAATCTTACTGTAATTTTGATTTAGAAATAAGCCGCAAATCCCAATACAGGTATACAGACAAATTAGCAGCTAAACGGTCTTTATAAAGTGATAATTGGTTACTAGTATCGTGTAAAAGGTGACAAGTGTTCTTTTCTTACCTGTTGAGTAGCGTGTCATTGTCGCATATATATCGTAATACAAGTATTTTACATCCATTAAAGTGTAATCGTTTTCCGATAATCATGTTGTTTGAATAGTTTTTAGCAACTGTAAACACAAATTATATAATTTTTAAAGTAATATTTCAATGATTGTTTTTAATTGATGCAATTTTATGAAACTTAATTACGTTAAAAATTTCATATTTGTGAAATTAGTTATAAAATAAATGAAGGTAGCTCACCACACGTTTCGGTACTAGTACTAGTATTTTACTTTTCTTGACCGAGGTAAGCATTGATCAAGGTGTCAGAAATAGGCGCAAAGGGCTTATGTATAAGTGCATATCAAATATAGGTGCATCGTTCAGTGTTTCAGTATATAAAAGAGTCACTAAAATTAGTATAAGGGCATACGCTTATTTACCAGATTTTACAGTATTTTGATAAATTAATTTGAAAGGCAATTTTTCCTCGGTTAGATGACATACTTTTTATTAATTATTATAAAGAATGCATAAGGACTCAAACATTATAAGAGATGACCTATTGCTGAATATTACTCTGCTGAACATATTTTTGTCAAGTAAGACAAGTGTTGTAGTATAATCACGGTGGTGAACCCAAGCAGCACGAAGCTTTGTAGTGGTGTAAAAAATCACAAGTTTTGCATGTCCACTTGATAGCACCTGTTGTTCACCCCTGTACAGATATGGCTTTCATCTTTGTTTCATGTATTTTCATAAAATATTAAGAAAGGTATCTGCAAAAATATTAGCTGAATCGGGCACATTTATTTCGATTTTTTACACCGTTACATAGCATCAGGACACGTGGGTTTACCACCGTGATTAGTGTTTTTAACAGTAGTCTAACTATTCTATCTAGTGATTGTTTCTGTTCTTGAATTGCTGTGTACAAAGTTCACATTTTTAACAGTTGTGTTAAGCGACCACCTTTGAACCTGGTATGGATTCTTAAATATAAGATCAACCATAATTTGCGTTATGCAGATAAATTTACTTTACTGTGATATAATGTATTTAATGACACCATAGATCTTGATTTTTGCTATTTTAGTACTATTCTTTTTATTATATGGAACAAATGAAAATAAAAACATTCAAACAATGTTGGTCTTGTCTTTTAAATAGTGTACCATAAATAAAAAAAGACAATTTAATATATTTATGAGGTTCTTGTCTCTGAGTGTTCCTTTGTTGGTGCTGAATACATATGTGAATTTTTTTTCGCTGTTATGTTTTTTTTTATTATTTTTTCATTATCAATAATAACAATAAAACAGTATCAAAACCTGTTCATCCGTTGCCACGCAAACCAATATTATTGTTTACACAGTTGCAGGTGCGCGCGTCGTCTGGTTCCCTAATAAAACGGATCAAATATGGCGGAGATCACGGTCATGTGATTGAGAACAATAGGTATTTACGAGTTATCGCGAGAAGCACCTGCACCTGCGAGTCGCTGCGTCTATGTCTCTGTATCTAATGAGTGGTTGCATAAATATAGTACCTGATAAAAAACTTTTAACCTGAAAAAAAACGAAGCCATCGCCAGTACAATAGCCCCACTATTCTACGAATAACTGAGCTAAAAATGCATTTCACATATTCCTCAACCATAAAACTGACGGATATATATATACATATATAGTGGTTCGAATACGGCATTATGGTTCCATTTAAACACAATATTGCTTAGTTAACGGAATGCAAATGACAACAAAATACAATGTTTACACTTCGGTGCTCCAAAGTCGCACCATTATGGAAATTCAAAGTCCCTTGACTACAGAGTACATGCAACTGCTGCTTTTATAAATGATGGCAGGCACTATATCCCCAACGTACATTTGAACATTGATTCATTATTATTTTCATTTATTTTATTAAGAAAATTTGTTAATTTTTAAGATATAATCTTTTTCAATTTGTTACACCGGGGCCTGTTGGCTCGGTCGTTAGTTTTTCAATCCAGGGTTTTATGAGTGATTACCTACCCAGGCACAATCTCTATAATGATTTTTGACATTATCAGTCGTTTCTCACCACTGAATCAAGTGGGAAACTTTCTTGAGGAGATGGGTGTGCTTGAGTAGTGGTTAACCTTTCAGGATCCCAGAAAAAGGTGGTTAGGTTAATTGATTGTCTATTTGCCCTCGATTATATTAAATGACACTAAATAATCAATCAAATCAATTGTTACATATTTTATTTGTTTTGGTCTTGTGTCGCTCGATTAACATGGGTTTTTAATTAATGTTCAACTTCACATATTAAGAAGAGCAGTTGTTAAATTGAAAATACAAACATAACTTTGAAATCTAAACACGCAAAAAGGGGAGCTCTCTATTTATTAATTTTAGAGTAATGTCCCTTTTGTTTGATTTTATTACATTCTAAGAGGGTGACACAAGAGCTTCTTATTTTATTTTAAAAAGTTACATATTTACTTTGTTGTTTTCAACAGTTCAATGTTTACATCAGTTCACTGTTTCTTATTATTTCTTGTTCAGAAAAAGTTGCATATTTACTTTGTTGTTTTCAACAGTTCAGTGTTTCTAAAGTTTACGTTTATTTCTTGTACAGTTGTTGTTTCCACTTTGAATGAAGTTTGTTTCCAGATGTGGATATTGGACATGTGTAAGTAACTTTTTTACAAAACGCTACATGACTATTTAATTTTCTTTCTTGTAAAATAAGTATTAAAACACAAATATAAATAGATGTATAATTAAATTTATTATAAAAATAATATAACAATTGTAATATACATGTAGTAAGTACAGCCACAATGATCAACTCTTTGAGTCTGAAGCACATGGTCCAGTGTTAGAGTATCGTTTCTAGGATTAGAGGGTCGTGGGTTTGATCCGCCACAAAGGCTATTCATTGTGTCATTGAGCAAAACACCTTAACCACATTTGCTTAGTACTGGTTCTACCCAAGAAGTCCTTGAGCATAATTGTCTAAGTTGTAAAAACTTGTTTCACAATCAATGTAAAATAGATCAATTCAAAGGAAACTTACTCTTTCGCATCATTTTGAAGTCAAAATAATTATATTGATTTTGTCTGCACAAGTTCACATTTATTACTACAGGCCCATTCCAGTGTTGGTCTCTCCTGGTATTCACACGTTCAAATTCACTGACAACTGTATGAAACTTAGGGCACAACAGCAGGAGAAGTCACAGTTACCATCATCTAAGTGAAGACGTCTTGTCTTGAAACAAGAAAGAGCAATCAACCAGGGAGCACTTGAGGCTTTAGAAGGAGCTACATATCAATCGGGTAGTATAGTGTTTATTGTTAAAACGGTTCTTTTTCTTTTTCAATAGAAATCATAAAAAAACTTGTTAGTGACTGAAGATAGAGGCTTACGTGATATTTCATTGGTATTTTTAGGAAAACAACTTATTTATGTTTTCAAAATTAATATGAAGCATTGTCTGTAATATTTCATTCTGTGTGTGCTAAATGGTTGCAAAGAAACTGTGTTGACTTATAAAAGTTTTCACAAAAGTAAATATGTGTCATATTTGTTAGATTGGCTCTATCTCTGTCGTTAATTTTCAGGAATCGGTCACTTGGATGATGTTGGTGTGGAGAAGCTTCCCGATGCTATACCTCGTCGTAATTTCAAGCCCATCACACTGCAGTCTGGGGAGCCAACCTTTATAACTATTGACTTGGAAACAACTGACCTAAGTAAGTGTTTTATTGCTTTAAATGGAGTTGTTACCTATCTAACTTGTATACTATGAGTTAGTAAGAGAAGATTTAAAGGATAAATTATGTTTTCCCACCATATACTAGTATGCTGCTTTGAATAAAAGTTGGCTCTGTACCAGCACACTTTCTTTTTATATGAATTGACATATCATTCATGGTGTCCATTTATTAGTAACCTCTTGAAAACAATAACATTAGTTTTCTCTTTATTTGTAGTATGTGGTGGACTGATGCCACACATTACACAGAAAGCTGCAATGGAAGTGGAGTCTGCACGAACATTCGAGACTTGCGTCAGACCAGGATTGCCAATAACATCAGAGGCACAGAGGGTGACTGGAATAGTGATGAATAATTCTGGCAGCATGAAAGTTAATTGTCATAGTGTGGAACCAGTCTCTGTTATAAGTGCTATTCAAAAACTTTGCAAATGGCTGGAAAAAATTTCCAATGTCATACTTGTGGTGCACAATGGGAGGTGATTTGACTATCCTGTGCTTATTTCATCACTTATATGTACTAACACTACAGATTCATTTTTTAAGTGTGTGTTAGGATTAATTGATTCGCTGTCGGTGTGTAGGAAACTGTTTCCAAATCGGTCACATTGTGAAATTGCTGCTTGATATCAGCTATAATGCCCATAATGCCATTGCCAATGTGGATTCACTTGGACAACTCATCAAATTTACCAAGTTATCACCAACAGAACTCCTAGTGTACAGTTTCACTCCAAATGCTGTTTATAATAGTTTATTATTTAACAGAGAAAAAGCCCAAAATCTAAATTCTTTGGATTTCTTCATCAGTAGAGGGGTATGCAAAATACCTACAGCAGAAAATACTGCAGGGTCTGGTTTAAGGCATAGCCATCTGAAAACAGTATATCAACGTTGTGGTGAGGATGGGTTGAGAGACATATTTACTGCCAATAATAGTGAGGGTGTACCAAGAGTCGCCAAAGTCAAAAAAATATTAGATGAGGTTATACCAAAGATGGCAGAGTATTTCAAACCATAACTCTTTATCACATAAAATTGTGTGTTTGGGGGGGGGGGGGGGTAGTTTATTTATTCTGTTAAAGGGATATATTGTTAATGTGGAAGTTTAAACAGTATCAATATTTAATAAGTATTTGTTAAATTATGCTTGTTTTGAAATTGACAATTTTTGCAAGATAAATAATTTAAGTGCTCGAGTAATGGGATGAATTTGTAGTGGGGTGGGTGGGGTGTAGAGTTTATGTTCAATGTTTACATAAAAAGTACATATTATTGCCTTTATACTATTTCTGTTATAATATGTGAACACCTTTAATTTACTGATACTTTTCATTATAGGTTTTGTATAAAAATTTAGACAAATTGACATTACTTGTTAGATAAACATACTTTCCTGAAGAAAAGCCAACTGAGAAATTTTTACCTTGTCATACTAAAACAATTATTGAGAAAAATCCGAACGGTAAAACTTCTTAATATTTTTATATTGTATGTGGAATAGTATATATATAAAAGTTATTCATGTAGTACTGATGCCCCAATAATAGAATTGATGCTCTACACTTTTGTTTTAGAACGTCATTTTTTAAATCTGTCAAAAAAATCGATTTCTCCTGTCCGCCATAATACAAATATGTTCATATAAGATTGCTTTTTTCAAATTAATGACGCATGTTTATATTTTTTCTTAAAAAATATGCTCTAAAAATACACTGATATTAAATAAAATAAAATATATTGAACATTTAAGCAACCTATCCACAAATGATTAACAAACTAATATCCCATTTAACTTTACTTAAATGTGCAATATATGTTGATTTTTGTTCAATATAAACCTTTCCGCGGCTTTGGTAAATAAAATATATTGATATTTTGCTGAATTATTGGTACGTGTTTTCAGAATACTGATAACGGGTTTCCCCATCCATCATTTATAAATAAAATATGTAAATTGTCCGTATTACGTAACAGGATATCACATTCGGGCATGCGCAAAAGAATATCAACACTTCCAGAAACTGTAAAGGCCCGTGTAAATATTTTCTTTACGCAATTTATGACTTTTAGATGCACGTAACATTCAAAAATTCAACAAGAGGAAGTTATTAACAAACAACGAAAACTAGCCCCGCAGCTCAAACAGACCAAACAGGATGGTCTCCACGCCTGGATCAGCTACGACACACTGTACATAAACGGAACGGAAAACAAGTGATAACATAGGATGGTACCGAGGGTGAACTCAGTGTTCTTGTTTGGAATATAAACGGTTTAACGGACAGTAAAAAAGAAAGCAGTGATTTTACAGATATTTTATTAAAGCATGACATTATCATTCTGTTAGAATCTTGGACATCCAAAGATAGTGAAATAGATTTACCAGAATATTCATGTAACAACTTTTACAGGAAATTTAGACATAAACGAGCAAAACGAAATAGCGGTGGTCTGGTAATATATATAAAAAAATGTGGTTAAAAACGGCGTTTCTTTTGTCAAAAATCAATTTGATACTATGGTATGGTTTAAACTTGATAAACTGTTTTTTGATAATGATGACGGTATATTTTTATGTGTATATATATATGTGGGGTGAGGACTCGCCTGCTTTTAATAACGTTGATGCAGATATGTTCCAAATATTACAAAATGACTTTAATCATTATGAATCCTTAGGGCGGGTTATTATTGCTGGTGATTGTAATGCGCGAGTTTCCAATAAAAGAGATCACATTCTGTTTGATAGGGCTATTGATAACTCGATTCAAGTAATTACATACCATATACTCCTTTAGAACGCTTCTCACAAGATAGCCACTGTAATGCTCAAGGCATTAAATTACTAGACATTTGTAAATCTACGTCATTACGTATAGCGAATGGTACATTAGGAGCGGATCATGGAGTGGGGGCATATACCTATGTTAACAGAAACGCATCTAGCGTGATAGATTACATCTTATTAAAGGAAAGGGATTTCACTGTTATAAATAATTTTTTAGTAGGTCAGATTACAGAATTTAGCGATCATGCACCTCTTCTTTTTACTATAAAGGAGAAAATGTCCAATATTAATAATTCGATAAATCATGAATCTATTAAATGGAATGACGATTACAGACAGTTGTTTCGTAATAGAATAATTGGCGCTTTACCAAATTTAACAAAATTTTAAACAACATAAATAACCAAGAGTCAAACAATATAAACAAAGCTGTTTCAGATTTTACCTATATTCTTAATGACATAGGAGGCCAATTATTTAAAAAGCAATTAAATATCAAAAATGGATTTGTGTCTACATACTCAGACACTACCAAATGGTTTGATGAAGACTGTCAAATTACTAAGCAACTTTATTAAGATGTGTTATTTAATTTTAATAGAAATAAAACACACGTTAATAGAACAGGACTGTCTGACCATAAATCTAATTATAAATGTCTTGTCAAGAAAAAACGACGTCCATACAAATTTTAACAAATGAAAGATATGGAAAACATGCGCAATTCAAAACCACGCGATTTTTGGAAGTTATTCTCGAAGAACAGAACAAGCAATTCAAATATCGAAATAGACAATTTTCACAATTATTTTCTGAACTTATTTCAAGAAATAAAGACCTCCAAAAGTGATGAAGTAGATTTGTTTAACGAAAATCACAATTTTGATGATAACAATCCTGTTTATGATGAATTAGACAAACCTATAACTATATCGGAGGTGGAGACAGTTATGAGATCCCTAAGCAAAAATAAGGTAACTTCTGGCGATTTTATTTTAAATGAATACTTCTTGTCTACATGGGATATATTAGCGGGCCATATAACCGATGTATTTAATGCAATATTCGACTCGGGCTGTTTCGCTGAGGAATGGACCAAAAGTTATATTGTACCATCATTGAAAAAAGGGGACAGACATGATGTTAATAATTACAGAGGGATAACACTTATCAGCAGCATGGGAAACTTTTTACCTGCATATTAAATAAGCATATTGTATCTTGGTAAGACAGTAATGATATATCTGACGCACAATTCGGGTTTAGAAAAGGAAAATCTACTGTTGATGCGGTGTTTATTTTACAAACATTATAGAAAAAATACTAAACAATAAAAGTCTTCTGTACTGTGCATTCATTGATCTCCACAAGGTGTTCGATTCTATAAATTGGTATATGCTTTGGCTTAAATTACACAAGTTTGGATTAAACGGTAAAATGCTTAAAATCATTCGCGCAATGTATACTATCGTTAAATCGTGCATTAAACATAACGGTACATTTTCTGATCTTTTCGATATATCGGTCGGGTTAAAGCAAGGACAAATAGCCTCCCCTATAATGTTCGCGCTTTTCCTTGAAGACTTGGAAATTTATTTACAAATCAATATTGGAAGTGGTATTTCAATTAAAGACAATTAATTTCAATTATTCGCCGATGACATGGTCCTAGTAGGTACGAGTATAGCAGATCTCCAAAACAGCCTAAATATTTTACACGAATATTGTGAAAAATGGGGATAAGAGGTAAATACAGAGAAAACTAAAATAGTGTATTCCGTAAAAGAGGTAGGGTATAAATGGTCTTATAACGGTAATATTTTGGAAGTCGTTGAAGATTTTAATTACCTAGGTGTTATTTTTAATTATACAGGCTCTTTTGTACTGAATCAGCAAGGTAAAAAAGTATGAGTTGAATCCAAACACATCCATACAATTATTTGACGCTTTTGTAACGTCTATACTTAACTATGCTAGCGAAATATGGCGTTTTACTAAATCAAAAGATATTGAGCGTCTGCACTTAAAATTTTGTAAACAAGTCTTAGGTGTTTAATCTTCAACCAGTAATGCAGGTGTTTATGGGGAGTTAGGACACTATCCATTGTATATAAATAGATATGTCAAAATTATCAAGTATTGAAAACTTATTTTATGTAAAAGAAAATTTGAGTATATTATACAATATCTGATTGATATGAGTATTGAAATGTTGATAGTAAAAGCAAATACATGTGGTGGGGTGTGAGCGTGTGTTTGTGTGTGTGCGTTTGCGAACACGTGCGTGTGTGAAAATGTGTGCATGCTATTTACTCAACTTGTTATGTGTTTAATTAATTGCATGTTATTACAACATTGTAATTTGATGAGAAACTATGTATAGTTTAAATCAATAAAATATTCTTCTTCTTCTTTTTCTTCATAAAAAAGTAATTTCAATTTTGAATAATTTAGATGCATTTTCTTACATGAATCAGGGTTTGTACTTGGAACACACACTCTAGATTTAATATAAAGCAGTGATGTATATAGAAGGATAGGAAACTGGCGTCTTCTGACTAAATGTTGTTAAAATAGCAAGGAGATTATTTGACAAATTAATCATTCAGACTTCATAGGCTACTGCTTTCTTGTACATAAATGGTTGTTTATTTATTGTAGTATATTTATTTTGTAATCAGAAGTACATCACTAATTTTAAACACAAAATGTTGTGAATGGTCTTGTTTTGTTCTGCAACATAAGGCCCTTAATAACTCACAAGATAGATTGTGAATACTCAAGCTTTTACAAAACCCCAATCACTTGCTTTTTCATCTCAGTATAATTCTTTGTTAAGGAATATAAAAAGAAGAAAAAAAGAAATATAGTTATATATAATTATTATTGTGTCTTCATGATTTTGATAAAATGAAAATGATAATTCTTTAAAGATCAAGATGTGTTATTCAAAGCATGGTTAAAGTCTTAGTCTTCTACATTCCGTATATCAAAACTTTCAATGAACCATGTGTAAATAATAATTGTTTTTTTAAAGAGAATTACTTATTCTGCCGAACAGAAACTTCTTAATTATTCCTGAAAGCTATTTGTAAGATTACTACTGGTTACACTTGAACAGTCAAATTTATAATTACTAACTAAGCTCACAGTCTATATAATTGTATGCTTCATTCCTTTAAAGCAGTTCAATCATATCCATACCGTCCCTCTATCTTACACACACAAAAATACCATGTTCCTCAAATGTTAGTTTATGACTCAAGAGACAATGTTATAATGTTTGAATACAACTTTTGGAAGCATGTGATTGTATTTTAGTAATTGTCCACGATACGTCATTGGTTATCAATTGCAATAACTGCAGTAGATTTCAAGTCATTTTCCTTGAGGCCTTTACAATAGGATGTCCTTAGCTTTTTGAATGTAACAGCACTGTTTCCTTTCAAATAACACTGTAACTGGCTAGTAGTCTTGCACCTTGGAATATCACCTATGGTATCTGAAAGTGTAAAGATAAAATGAGTTTTTCAACAAGTAGTCATAGTAATTAAAACATAGAATTGGTAATGGCTATGCACCTTATGTAAGTGTATTGAGGACACATATATTTTTTTGTACTTGACAAGATATTGAGTAAAATCGAGTTCTTCAATTATTATCTCAAGCGCTCAACTTGTTATGTCCAGCCCTCACCTTATTTTATCTCAATATTGACTTATATCAAGTTATTTATTATGTTGAGTCCTTGACGTATTGTCTCCACTTGATATCAAAATATTTTGAATTATCTCCATATCTCAACTTATTATCTCTAAACCTGGACTTATTGTCTTGCGCTCTCAGCTTATAATTTATTATTTCAAGCTCTCAACTTATTATCTTGAGCCTTAGACTTGTAATGTCAAATTCTTTACTTATTATCTCAAGATTGTACTTATTTCAATATCTCACACTGTTACTACGTGATACGGACTAATTTTGATGAGCTCCTGACTTATTATTTCAAACTCCTCACTTTATACGTCGAGGGCTCAACATATTATATCTTGCCATCACAACATATGTCTATTAATTATGTACAATACGACATAATAATTATTATATACATATTATGTTGAGCACTTGAGATAATTAATTTAGATAAGTTGAGCTTTCAACAGGAAGAAGTGTATAATTATTCTTAACATACCATGGTACCTCACCATCAGTTTGTTTTAAATTATCTTTTATAGAACAAATCATGACCTGTTCTCTTTATATATTTAGATTGTGCTTCATGACTTATAATATACTGCAATAGCGGACTAGTTAAAATCTGTCTCGCATGCAAAATGTCATGGGTTCAAACCCAGGCCGAATTATAGCAAAGACTAAAATAAGAGCTGATGGGGTATCATGTTGTATGTCTGCATCATGATACTATAGTGTGGCAACGCTAACAAGCAGACCTTTGTGATATCACTGATACAATACAATTCTATGGCTTAGGTATGGGAAAACCAAATATTCTTCATGTCCATATCCACGACAAAACAATGATTGGGTGTTGTTTTGACGCTATCAGGTTGAGCCTCGGATCAAACCTGTTGACAATCTATTAAATGCATTACTGGCTGCCCGAAGAAATTATTGACCGAGAAGCGAACAGCATAGAGTGTTAACATATTGCAACAGTATTTTTATGTGTCCAAACACAAAAGTATCCCAATATCTATATATATATAACAAGATATGGTAGCAAGGTTTAATTCAGTCTGATGATAACTTTTACAGTGTGTATGCATGCAGTTATCAGTTGGTCTTCATGTAAGATATTATTATGAATGAACCAAATTGGATACATGTTACAGAGTTATGACCCTTGAATTGTCAAAACTCTAACATTTATCCATGTATATGGGAGTTTGCTCAATACAACAATGAACTCAATTATCTCTTTCCATTATGTGATGATGGTCATAATGTATTTGGTTCTTATATACATAGAGTCTAATATTAAAAAAATCCTAAAACATTAACAATAAAAATAACTTCATTTTCATCATACAACAATGACCATGTCTGGTCAGCTCAGACGGTAGCCGGCCTGACTATCAATCCAGGGGTCATGAGTTTGAATCCCCATGTGATGATTAATATACATTGCAACTAATTGTCATTCATCGCTCACTTGCAGAGAAGGTTGTGCCCGAGTACTGATAAACCAGCCGGGTCCGATTAGCTCAGTTGATAACGCGTCTGACTATCAATTCAGGGGTCGTTAGTTCTAATTCCAGCCCGGCAACAGTCTCCATGATGATTGATATACGACATTGTGTCTAATTATTATTCATATCTCACCGCTGATTCCAGTGGGAAAAAGTTATCAGGTACTTGCAGAAATGGGGTGTATTCAAGTACTGGTTAACCTTTCAGGATTCCAGGAAACAGTGGTTAGGTTAATTGATTGTCGGTTAGCCCTCGATAGCATAAAAATGACACTAAATATTCAATCAATCAAAACTGATTAACCTTTCAGGATAACAGGAATTAAGAAATAGTGATATGGTAAACTGATCATCTGTGTTAGCTGTTCATGGCATAGAATGATGCTAAGTGTACAACATACCATTCATAATTCACGGTCACACATCTCAGCTGAACCACAATATATGCTTCAGTCGTACCTTTAAATGATCATTTCCTCTACCTGATAGGGAAAAAAAGTGAAAATTAAAACTAAACGGTCGCATCAGCTGTAAACCACTAATGTGTGACACATATTTAATAAAACAAGTCCCCAAGAGTGTTTATTGTAAAATTTCACCCAAAAAACTATAGCCACTTCTAGCCAGTAAAGCATTTCAGGTCCTTGTGGGCATCTTTTATTTTTTCGCCTTCTTTGTCTTAAATTTTTTGTTTTTTTTATTTTAAAAAATTCTGTCTTTTTTTTTCAACTTTAATGTCCGAGCTCTGTGACAAATTGATAAAAGTGTTTATGAAAAATTCATATTTCAGAAAATACGATTGAGATTTAATTAAGAATGAATTGGTGTGTTCAGTATTAGAGTAATAACTCCCATGTAAAAATGCCATAACCTTTACTTGTTTACTGTTAGAATTAGGATCATATATATTTATTGATACAAACAAAAATTGCTAACATGAATTGAAAATATTTTTGTCATTTGATTTCGCATTACCTTCCTTGACAAGAGAACTCAAGTAATATTAACAGATTGAAGAGTAAAATTAAAGTCAATTTATTTTGTCTTATGATGAATACAAAGCACAAACGTAAGTGTTTCTTGTTCAAACAATCAGACAGTAGATGGATAATATTACCAATCTAAAATTACAGATTATCAGTATCGCACCACTAGAGACGATGTGTATTGGCAAAATGTATTGACTAAGTCGGAATTCCAGCTTGACTGCCCCAGTTACTTGGGAGTTGTTTCCTTGGATTGTATTGTTTTATATTTGCCAAAATTAACGAGTAGTCGCTTTTTTGTAACGAAAAACAATTTCAGTGTGAAATACCTATACGTAATTACCATTGGTTAATTTTATGCTTGCATAGGTCAAGTTGTTATATAGACAGTGTTCTCCACAGGAAGGAATGCAAGCGCTGGGGCAAGAGCACATAAACACCTTCAACACAATTTCAAGCGCTGTGTAAGGCACTCATTGTAATAATTTCAATAGTTAAACTTGTACTTATCAGTTAAAGTCATCATATTGAATACGTTTCAATTAAGTTATTAAAATGAGAAAAGTTATACAAAGAAAAATAATGATTTACAGGTTAATAAGCAATTGCAAAATTTTGTTAAAGAATCCAAGCGTTAGGGGAATACCATTTCTGATAGTAAAGCACTGGGGTGCCCCTGTGCTTAAATGGCCTGTGGAGAAGCCTGTATAGAACCTAACTTAAAATCATTTACAAAGAAAAATAACACATCTACCATGCATACAGTTCACCAGTTTTATACTGATAGTCCCCCACCTCCCCTAAAAAATGAGGTAAAGATACGATTAGATAAATGATTTACAAAACAACCAGTTACTGCCGTTATATTCAAGTTTCCCCTTGCATGCATTGTTAAGGTGAACTAGTAATTTTGAATCTATTTTAGTTGAAGTAATAATAGTACTTAGAAATTCTTGCAGGGTAATTATGGTCATGTACCTATCATTGCAGAAAATATGTCCATTTCTTTCTAAAGCTGGGGCCAGTTAGCTCAGTCAGTATCGCGCCTAGCTATCAATCCAGGGGTTGTAAGTTTGAAACTCTGTCTGGCTACAATCCCCATGATGATTAATATAAAGAATTGTGTCTCATTTTCATTCATCTCCTACTACTGATTCAAGTTGGAAAGTTATCATTTACTTATAGAGAAACTTTCCAGGATCCCAGAAAAGAGTGGTTAGGTAAACTGATCGTCTGTTAGCCCTTGATGGCGTGATATTCAAGCAAACTGATTGTTATACATGTGTCTGAATAAAGCAGGTCGATTTTTGCTGTGTTAATTTGTATTATTGACTTTTGCTTTATTGCAAGTGTGACAGATGTTGCGGGTAATATATGTCAGCTTTATTGCTAATGACATTGTAACACCTGTCTGTATTTTTTGTGTGTGTAATTACATGTATGAAGGCAGGGAATAATATGTGAAATATTCTTGTTTTCATCCTCCATGTCCTCCACTGGCAGCAGAATGTTGAGGTGATTTCATATTCATTCACGGCTTCCCCAGAAACAAAGTTAGTCGTAAGGGCCCTTTCACATGATAGATTTTGATTTTTTTTAATTCCAACCAATTTGCCTACCCTTCTTCTTCAATTACTGCACAAAGTCCCACTCTGGGGCATCATCGCCCAACCCCAACTTACATGCATTTTATATACACACCACCAACAATAATTGTATAAGTGTTCTCCAGAACATACCTGGAAAAAGAAGAGAAGAAAAAAAGCATTTAATTTTTATCAAATAAATTTTAATTTAATTTATTTAAAAAAATACTTAAGGATTTCAAACTTGTTAAACACTGCCTTTAGACTACAATGTATCACCTTTAGACACAGAACTAAACTTAGAAATGCTAGAAATTAAAGATAATTGACAATTCAGGTTTTGCCAGGGAAACATCTTAAGGATGTACTAGTAAAACATCCTTCAAACACTACAATGGACTGTGCATAATGAATTCTGGAAATATTGCAGACAGTTTTTGTTCAAAATTGTATTTATTTTTTACAGTTGTAAATGGTATTCACTTTTTACAGCAATATCAAAGTTTTATTTGCAATACTCCTTTACTAATTATTCTAACCGCAGCGGTGGTTTAGGGGTAGAGCGTCCACTTTGCATACAGAATGTCGTGTGTTTGATCCCCGGCCGAGTCGTAATTTAAGACTTGAAAAATTGTACTAGAAGCTTTCTCGTTTGGTGCTCAGCATTTAGTGGATAGTTTAGAGGTTTGGTCGGCCCGGTGTCGGTATAATGTGACACTTTCGTAATATAGCTGATAAATTGTTGAAAGGGATGCTAAACACCATACAAACAAACAAAACTTATTATTTTATTGACTACATGAATGCTGTTACAGTTCTAGATAACCCCAGTTGCGAGTAAAAAGAGTGAAAACAAACAGCAAAACCAGGGTTCCTCCCAGAGTCATATTACATGTCCCATGCAGCACAGCATGCTTCCAAAAGGTTTGGTTTATTTATGACATTCCATAATTTCTGCAACATGCCTTACTGACCAGAGCTGCTGTTCAATAATCCCAAATATGACTTGTATTCCTTAAAAAAATGTTTCAAAAGTAAAAAAAAACAAAAAACACTACCACACTCAGCCAGGGCTGTACAAATATTTTGAGTCACTTGTCACTTTTCTTTTAAAAAGTCACCTGTCTCACAATTCACAATTCTGAATCCATGCAATAAACCGCAACTGCACAGAGTAGTAGAGTGTTGCTTCTCTGTGAATAATGAAAAAATATAAATATATATAACACATTTTTCTTTAAAATAATTACATTGAATTTCATATTTACCATATTGGTAAAATGCCATATATGATGTACTTTTTACCCCAAAAAAAATGCTGAACATATCACATAGTTGCAGGTCTAATTTTTTTCATTTTCCGCATTGCATGTGAAAGTAAAATTTAATCAGTTAGCAAGATTGTGCTTTTACTAAATTAATACATATATTATGCATCTGAGATATTCAAGTACCAATCATACCAGATGCAATGCATCAACTGAAATGTGTCTGGTTAGGTTATTAGTCTGGGGATCGTGAGTTTGAATAGTCTCTGCGATAATTGATAAACAACACTTCATTTCATTGTTATCAGTCTCTAACCATTGATTCAAGTGGAAAAGTTATCAGTTACTTGCAGAGATGAATATTTTCGAGTAGTTGTTGTTCCGGAATCCCTGGAAAGAGTAGTTAGGTTAACTGATCGTCTCTTAGCCCTCGTAGAATAAAATGACACTATTCAAACAAACAAAAAAAATAAATTCAAATGTATTAAAAAATTGCATTAAAGAACTGCAATATTTTTAATTTGAAATTATAGAACAATTTTTTTGTTAAGGGTATAAATAAAAGCTATACCCCACCCAGTCACATTATACCAACACCGGGCTGACCAGACCTAGAACTCTCCTCTAAATGCTGAGCGTCAAGAGAGGAAGCTTCTAGTACCGTTTTTAAAGTCTTTAGTATGATCCGGCCAGGGATTGAACCCATGACCTTCTGCGTGCGAGACGGACACTACCATATAACAACTACAACATCAATTTGGTAACTGCTCTCTTTCTAAGTTGATATTGAAATGTTTACGAATAAGATAATAAAAAGGTGAGTTGTAACTTGTATGGTGCAGTAACCTGTTTTCGATCACTACAATCAATCACGTCTGCATTAAACTGCTCCAAGTACAAAAAAGTTTCGAAACATGATGACTGCTCATGTCAGAAATAAAAGAGGGTACGGAAGAGTTCCCCTCATATTGAAATTTGTTAAAAAATGAGTTTAAAATCATCACAGGACCACATGTTAAATGTAGAGTGGAAACAAGTTAATAGTTGAAAAGGTTTGTTATGTGAGGAAATGCATGTAAAGATGCACTAATAAAGTTTACATCAATTAAAACAAAAATTCTTTAACATCAGTGTTTAATTTCATGTATAAGAATTTCTGTGTTTGTTAAGATATATACAAAAATACAATAAATAAAATGTAGAGTACATATTCGGGTTGAACTCAAACACTTTCATTTTTGTGACACGAACATTGTGTGGATTCTGTTCATAATTTTATCAAAGACACAAATAGATATTGTTATGATTATAAAAAACAAATGAAAGAAAAAACACAAAACAAAGAGTCGTTGAGGCCCAAGTGCTCCCGGTCATCGCACAACTGTCATTGAGTCCCCAGTGCTCCCGGTCATCGTTCAACTGTCATTGAGACCCCAGTGCTCCTGGTCATCGCACAACTGCCATTGAGTCCCCAGTGCTCCTGATCATTGCACAACTGCCATTGAGTCCCCAATGCTCCTGGTCATCGCACAACTGTCATTGAGTCCCCAGTGCTCACGGTCATCGTACAACTGTCATTGAGTCCCCAGTGCTCCTGATCATTGCACAACTGCCATTGAGTCCCCAGTGCTCCTGACCATCGCACAATTGTCATTGAGTCCCCAGTGCTCCTGATCAGCGCACAACTGCCATTAAATCTCCAGTGCCCCCGGTCATCGCACAACTGTTATTGTGTCCCCAGTGCTACCGGTCATCGAACAACTGTCATTGAGTGTCCAGTGCTACCGGTCATCTCACAACTGCCATTAAGTCCCCTGTGCTCCCGGTCATCGCACAACTGTCATTGAGTCCCCAGTGCTCCTGATCATCGCACAACTGCCATCAATTCCCCAGTGCTCCCGGTCATCGCACAACTGTCATTGAGTCTCCAGTGCTCCCGGTCATCGTACAACTGTCATTGAGTTTCCAGTGCTCCCAGTCATCGCACAAATGCCATTAAGTCCCCAGTGCTCCCGGTCATCGTACAACTGTTATTGTGTCCCCAGTGCTCCCGGTCATCGCATAACTGCCATTGACTCCCAGTGCTCCCAGTCATTGCACAACTGTCATTGAGTCCCCAGTGCTCCTGATCATCGCACAACTGCCATTAGGTCCCCAGTGCTCTCGGTCATCGCACAACTGTCATTGAGACCCCAGTGCTCCTGGTCATCGCACAACTTTCATTGAGTCCCCAGTGCTCCAGGTCATCGCACAACTGTCATTGAGTCCCAGTGCTCCCGGTCATCGCAAAATTGCCAATGAATCACCAGTGCTCCCGGTCACAATTAAAAAGGAAAGTTTTATGCAATTGATAGATATCAGTTTTCAGAATGGTCTGTTTTCCCGTTCCGTACTTATGTATTATTATTATTATTGGGCTTGTTGTTGTTGTTGCTGTTAGGAAGCAAATGATAACTGAAATTTATATCCCACGAATGTGTATATTCTAAACTATATATATGTACATCAACATACAGAAATCAAATACATATAAAATGAAATATCATATTATACATATATGTTGTTTAACAGAAATCAAATATATTTTGTAAACAGAAATCAAATATCAATAAACATTACTACATGATATTTATAAGATGTGGAATTACTTGCTTATGTGAGAGATGGCGAAAGGTATGAAGTATAGTGACTTAAATTAGTTATAGTCTAGTTATTTAAAGTAATTTTTAATTGATCATTAACATAATTCTCATAATGTTTCGAAGAAAAATATGTTTTTAAACATAATTTCTTAAGTTAAAATCATTAAATCGAGACAAGTTTTAACTTAACATTTTAACAAGAAGTTGGACTCATAATTATTTAATTGAAACACAATCTTTTGAAATAAAACATTTCGCTTACCTGAAATTTATATCCCAAGACTGTGTATATTATTGACTGTTGAATCTTTGCGTTCAATCCTTAATATTCACAGTCGATCAGACACAATACAGGAAAACGTTTATATAAGCTGTCATTTCAATTTTTGATCTTGGTTCGGTTTTTAAGGCAAAAATAAACTGATAAACATTTCATGTACTTCCGTGTAATAAAAATTATCTTGTGCAATGCTTCCATCTTATGATATATTAAATAGAAAATAAATATTATATCTCCACGAATATGAATAACATGTCATATAATATTTCAATTATAATTATTGAAATAATATCATAAAACATAAAAAAATAAAATATGTACAATTTCACAAAATAAAATCTTTGTGAAGCAGTCTTGAGGTTTATAAGAATTGGAGAAGAAAACAGTTTTATATTACAGTTTCGGATAACAATGTATTTGAAAATATGAGTTTTCGAAATACTTTTTGTTTTTCCCGGGTTTCAAAGACAAATGGAAAGAAGGGAAATAAACTATTACATGGCAAAGATCGCATTGAACGTCGTTTCTTATATTTATGCGAATATCCCAACGAGGCGCACACTTCTACATTGTACATTTCATTTAAAACATTCCTTACTTGGTTTGGTACCGGAAGTATGAATTCTTCAAATGGACACAGCTGAAGCGGGAAAACGTCAGCTTTTCTAAAATAATAGTTAAATCCACGTTCCAGTATATGTGTTCCATTTTCATCGAATAAGAATATATCTATAAATGGCCATTTATTTGTTAGGCATTCATGTTTATATATGCTGTCTTTATATTTACTGCAATTTCTCGAATCAGGTGATGCAAAAAATTTCCATACTTTGCCATGCGATATAAAGGAAAACCCAGAAATGTTCCTAAACGTTTTTTTCATAATGTCCAAGTCCTTTATATTCATTAATACGTCGACATCGTCATCCTATGGTATCATGCCAAAGTGTCTATAGGCACCGAGTAAGGATCCACCGTATAAAATATAGGTCAAGTTATTTTCCGTGCACACTCTTTAGAACACCCCAAACACTAGCATCATATCTTTGAATTCCTCTTGAGTCATGACTTGATCAAAAATAAAATAACTTTTGTTTGATGACATCTTGATTAGGCTCCGTTCATTCCATGTTGGCAAGGTTTTAAATGTGTAGATTTCAATGGAATGTTTTGTGTTGACGGCACTGACACGGGTCGATAACGACAGATTTGATCTAGTTGAGCTACCGAAATTATACTTTGTTGTAATTAACAACAATGTGTATGTCATTGTACATATTACAATTGCAAAAAAAACTAATTTTAATTTTGTAAATAAATGCATTATTTTTGGTAACATTTGATGGCACCAATAAATATATCCGGTGTCTATCACTTCCAAACAAAACGTTATCTAAAATGTAATTAAAGCGTAACCATGACTATTTAACTTTTATACAACGTTAAAGTGTAAGTACATGTACGTATATGCGATTGTCCCGCGAGAGAAAACCCACGTCCTCTCTCGTACACAATATATAGATAATGACTTGAAATATTCGATGCTATGTGTAGACGACACGTCTCTAGTTGGTTTCATTATCATTCGTCTCTCTACCCTGACTCAAGTTAGAATGTTATCAGTTACTTGCAGAGTGTAGTTAACCTTTCAGGATCCCTGGAAAGAGTGGTTAGGTGAACTGTTCTTGTGTTAGCCCTCGATGGCATAAAAATGATGCTAACTATTCAATGAATCATATGATAGTAAGAATCAATTACTACTGAATGGATTGAATTGATAATATAAACTTGCAAAACACCTGTCCTCTGTATAGGAATGAACCGATAAAAGAAGATAAAATCACTTCAATCAGGCCAATAACTGTCGTCTCTCATCCCATCGTGTAAGTCCGTAAGACGGGCACCACCTATGGTTTGATTACCCGCGGATTGGAATTGACACGTATCAATCAAATAGCTTGATAGTTGATATAATGTTGTAAATAAAGAATAAGAATTTCTGTGTTTGTTAAGATATGTGTGCATTTTATTATGATATTTTATATATAAAAATACACTAAATAAAATGTAGAGTACATATTCGGGTTGAACTCAAACACTTCCATTTTTGTGACACGTACATTGTGTAGATTATGTTCATAATTTTATCAAAGACACAAATAGATATTGTTATAATTATGAAAAACAAATGAAAGAAAAAAAACACAAAACAAAGAGTCGTTGAGTCCCAAGTACCCCCGGTCATCGCACAACTGCCATTGAGTCCCCAGTGCTCCCGGTCATTGTACAACTGTCATTGAGTCCCCAGTGCTCCTGATCATTGCGCAACTGCCATTGAGTCCCCAGTGCTCCCGGTCATCGCACAACTGCCATTGAGTCCCCCGTGCTCCCGGTCATTGTACAACTGTCATTGAGTCCCCAGTGCTCCTGATCATTGCACAACTGCCATTGAGTCCCCAATGCTCCTGATCATCGCACAACTGTCATTAAGTCCCCGGTGCTCCTGATCAGCGCACAACTGCCATTAAGTCCCCAGTGCCCCCGGTCATCGCACAACTGTTATTGTGTCCCCAGTGCTCCCGGTCATCGTACAACTGTCATTGAGTGCCCAGTGCTACCGGTCATCGCACAACTGCCATTGAGTCCCCAGTGTTCCCGGTCATCGCACAACTGTCATGGAGTCTCCAGTGCTCCCGGTCATCGCACAAATGCCATTAAGTCCCCAGTGCTCCTGGTCATCACACAATTGTTATTGTGTCCCCAGTGCTCCCGGTCATCGTACAACTGTCAATGAGTCCCCAGTGCTCCCGATCATCGCACAACTGTCATTGAGTCCCCAGTGCTCCTGGTCATCACACAATTGTTATTGGGTCCCCAGTGCTCGCGGTCATCGCACAACTGCCATTGAGTTCCCAGTGCTCCCAATCATTGCACAACTGTCATTGAGTCCCCAGTGTTTCCGATCATCACACAACTGCCATTGAGTCCCCAGTGCTCCTGGTCATCATACAATTGTTATTGTGTCCCCAGTGCTCCCGATCATCGCACAACTGCAATCAAGTCCCCTGTGCTCCCGGTCATCGCACAACTGTTATTGTGTCCCCAGTGTTCCCGGTCATGTACAACTGTCATTGAGTCCCCAGTGCTCCCGGTTATTGCACAACTGCCATTAAGTCCCCAGTGCTCCTGATCACCGCACAACTGCCATTTAGTCCCAAGTGCTCGCGGTCATCGCACAACTGTTACTGTGTCCCCAGTGCTCCCGGTCATCGTACAACTGTCATTGAGTCTTCAGTGCCCCAGGTCATCGCACAACTTTCATTGAGTCCCCGGTGCTTCCGATCATCGCACAACTGTCATTGAGTCCTCAGTGCTCTAGGTCATAGCACAACTGTCATTGAGCCCCCGATGCTGCCGATCACCGCACAACTGCCATTTAGTCCCCAGTGCTCCCGGTCATCGCATAATTGTTATTGTGTCCCCAGTGCTCCCGGTCATTGTACAACTGTCATTGAGACCAAGTGCTCTCGGTCATCGCACAACTGTCATTGAGTCCCCGGTGCTCCCGGTCATTGCACAAATGTCATTGAGTCCCTGATGCTCCCGGTCATCGCACAACTGCCATTGAGATCCAGTGCTCCCGGTCATCGTACAACTGTCATCGCACAACTGCCATTGAGACCCAAGGGCCCTTGGTCAACGTACAACTGTCATTAAGTCCCTAGTGCTCCCGGTCATCGCAAAACTGTCATTGAGTCCCCGGTGCTCCCGGTCATCGTACATCTGTCATTGATACCCAAGGGCCCTTGCTCTCCGTACAACTGTCATTGAGTCCCATGTGCTCCCGGTCACAGCACAACTGTCATTGAGCCCCCGGTGCTCCTGGTCTTTGGACAATTGTCATTGAGTCCCCAGGGATCCCGGTCATCGCACAACTGTCATTGAGACCCCAGTGTCCCGGGTCATCGCACAACTGTCATTGAGTCCCCAGTGCTCCAGGTCATCGCACAACTGTCATTGAGCCCCAGTGCTCCTGGTCATCGCAAAATTGCCAATGAATCACCAGTGCTCCCGGTCACAATTGAAAAGGAACGTTTTATGCAATTGATAGATATCAGTTTTCAGAATGGTCTGTTTTCCCGTTCCGTACTTATGTATTATTATTATTATTATTATCGGGCTTGTTGTTGTTGTTGTTGCTGTTAGGATGCAAATGATAACTGAAATTTATATCCCACGAATGTGTATATTCTAAACTATTTCTATGTACATCAACATACAGAAATCAAATACATATAAAATGAAACATCATATTGTACATATATGTTGTTTAACAGAACTCAAATATATGTTGTAAACAGAAATCAAATATCAATAAACATTACTACATGATATTTACAAGATGTGGAACTACTTGCTTATGTGAGAGATGGCGAAAGGTATGAAGTATAGCGACTTAAATTAATTATAGTCTAGTTATTTAAAGTAATTTTTAATTGATCATTTACATAATTCTCATAATGTTTCGAAGAACAATATATCTTTAAACATAATTTCTTAAGTTAAAATCATTAAATCGAGACAAGTTTTAACTTAACATTTTAACAAGAAGTTGGACTCATAATTATTTAATTTAAACAAAATAGTTGAAATAATTCTTTTCTCTTTCCCACGACTGTGTATATTATTGACTGTTGAATCTTTGCGTTCAATCCTTAATATTCACAGTCGCTCAGGACACAATGCAGGAAAACGTTTATATAAGCTGTCATTTCAATTTTTGATCTTGGTTTGGTTTTGCTTAAGGCACAATTAAACTTATAAACATTTCATGTACTTCCGTGTAATAAAAATTATCTTGTGTAATGCTTCCATCTGATGATATATATATATATATATATATATATATATAATCTTTATTTCCTCCATATATGTAGTGATAAAACATATTATGCAAACATTATACATATAATGGCAATTATTTGAAAAGATTTATAAATACATGTAGTTACAATATCAATATTGTCTAACAATCAGTATTTACATTTCAACATGTTGATTTTTGATATATAGAACTAGTTAAGGACCATATGAAAAAATGAAGCAGGTAAGTAATGATTGTACGATAGCTATTTACATTAATGACAACAACACAAACATATTTGACTTACATATATGATAAGGATAATAGTCATAGTTATATATTGTTAGAGAAAAATATTTACATGTCTTATTGTTTATTAAAATTTACATTGATTATACATACTGAGCACATCATATTAAACAGCCTTAATCGAATTATAATTATTGAAATAATATCATAAAACATAAAAAAATAAAGTATGTACAATTTCACAAAATAAAATCTTTGTGAAACAGTCTTGAGATTTAACAAGAAATGTCACTGTTAAGTGTCACATGCCCCCCAAATGGTCTGTGAAAATAAAAATATATGATATGTTATGTTGATCATTTGTAGCAAGTATCAACAAAATCCATCAATGCATGACAAAGTTACAGGCCGGAAACGAAATCTCACACAAATCAAAGTGTTGTCAAACAAACTCAAATTGTGACGTTGACCTTTGAGGTATGGGTGTGGGTCTTACTCGCGACACGCCGTCATGTTATGTTGATCATTTGTAGCAAGTATCAACAAAATCCATCTATGCATGAGAAAGTTACAGGCCGGAAACGAAATCTCACACAAACTCAAAGTGTTGTCAAACAAACTCAAATTGTGACTTTGACCTTTGAGGTACGGGTGTGGGTCTTAATCGCGACACGTCGTTATACTATGTTGATCATTTGTAGCAAGTATCAACAAAACCCATCTATGCATGACAAAGTTACAGGCCGGAAACGAAATACCGAACGGACGTTCTGGTGGAAGTGATGTTGTAGGGTGCGGTTTTCATATGTTATAAAACATCTTTTTTTTCATAAAACAAAACAAAACCTATTTTCTTTCTAACCCTAATGTTACAAACCTTGAGATCCAACCTTAATGACACTAAAAAAGGATGAAAAAAGGTGAAAAAAAGTAAAAGAAAAAAGGGTGAAAAAATGGAATTAACCTCACAAGTACCAAAAATCCCCACAATGCCGTTCTGTACTGGCAACGCAACCCACAACTGCCGCTCCAGACGTACGGACGGACGGACGCTGCGATTACTATATGCCACCCCAAAAAAAATTTTGGAGGCATAAAAAGAATTGGAGAAGAAAACAGTTTTATGTTACAGTTTCGGATAACAATGTATTTGAAAATATGAGTTTTCGAAATACTTTTTGATTTTCCCGGGTTTCAAAGACAAATGGAAAGAAGGGAAATAAGCTATTACATGGCAAAGATCGCATTGAACGTCGTTTCTCATATTTATGCGAATATCCCAACGAGGCGCACACTTCTACATTGTACATTTCATTTAAAACATGCTTTACTTGGTTTGGTACCGGAAGTATGAATTCTTCAAATGGACACAGCTGAGGCGGGAAAACGTCAGCTTTTCTAAAATAATACTTAAATCCACGTTCCAGTATATGTGTTCCATTTTCATCGAATAAGAATATATCTATAAATGGCCATTTATTTGTTAGGCATTCATGTTTATATATGCTGTCTTTATATTTACTGCAATTTCTCGAATCAGGTGATGCAAAAAATTTCCATACTTTGCCATGCGATATAAAGGAAAACCCAGAAATGTTCCTAAACGTTTTTTATCATAATGTCCAAGTCCTTTATATTCATTAATACGTCGACATCGTCATCCCATGGTATCATGCCAGAGTGTCTATAGGCACCGAGTAAGGATCCACCGTTTAAAATATAGGTCAAGTTATTTTCCGTGCACATTCTTTGGAACACCCCAAACACTAGCATCATATCTTTGAATTCCTCTCGAGTCATGACTTGATCAAAAATAAAATAACTTTTGTTTGATGACATCTTGATTAGGCTCCGTTCATTCCATATTGGCAAGGTTTTAAATGTGTACATTTCAATGGAATGTTTTGTGTTGACGGCACTGACACGGGTCGATAACGACAGATTTGATCTAGTTGAGCTACCGAAATTATACTTTGTTGTAATTAACAACAATGTGTATGTCATTGTACATATTACAATTGCAAAAAAAACTAATTTTAACTTTGTAAATAAATGCATTATTTTGGTAACATTTGATGGCACCAATAAATATATCCGGTGTCTATCACTTCCAAACAAAACGTTATCTAAAATGTAATTAGAGCATTACCATGACTATTTAACTCTAATACAACAACGTAAAAGTCTAAGTACATGTACGTATATGCGTTTGTCCCGCGAGAGAAAACCCACGTCCTCTCTCGTACATAATACTGTGAAATCATTAATTTTCGTGGGGTACTAATTTTCGTGGATTTCGTGGGAAGCCTAGACAACGAATCAAATACCCACGAACTTAGTTTACGCAATAATGTAATGCTGTCAATATACATTACCTCTCTTTTCATATGCCTACGTGCATCGCATTGTTGTAAATACTCCATCCTTTATTTATATATTTTATTTCGTCATATTGCATCAACATTTACTTGATGATTTTGTAAATAGTGCAATATTTTTTTATTACACATATCGTCTTTAATTCATAGACGTGTGTGTTGTAGCGAGATGTGTTATAATCAAATGTCAGAGCTGCTAAAAATAGACCGTCACCTTGTAGCAAAATGCTATCGAGTTGAAACAATGTGACGTATAGGCCTACGGTAAACATTGTAAAAAAGTGTAAAACATTGTAAAAGGACAGTATGCGTGCGTACAAAGAAAACTAAAACACAAGATTCAAGTAAAGTAATATCTTCTAAACTTGTTTCCTTTAATGATTAAATGTATGGTGTTACATTTTTAATGAAATAAACAAACTAATCTTTTAAAATACGCAGCACATAAGTTTACTGTCCATTTTCACAGTCACGTGACGTGGCACTATTGTTATTTACACCGGGCCTGCGTTCTCTAACCCTAACCCTTTCTGGATTAGATGTCTTCTTCTCCTTTCCTCACCTGGATTTGGATTCCTGAAAATTTTCTGAAAAACATCTATTACAGGGCTTATTTGAATTTTTGTCAACTTGGTCAACTTGATTTGTTGTATAAATGTGTATTTGTGTATTTCCAACATAAAAATCCATTTTTCCATCGTGGAATCCTAGTAAAACGGATCTTCTTTGGAAACCTAATTGTTTAAGGGGATGGCCGTAACTAATGTGGCGAGCACTTGTAGCCAGACCATTTTGCCTAATTATTTCAATGTTTTTTTGTATGCTTGTTATTATGTCCTAAAGTTTAATCATATAGCTGTAATTGCTGGATAATTATTGAATAAACAAAGACATGTGCTTTTACTATTCTATTTTAGGCACGGACTAAATTATACATGAAAACATAGTACGAATACAGAAGTACATCAAAATCAGCATCGTCAATACATAACACTTGTAACATGTATATTTATTAAATATATTGGCAATACAATATGTTTAAACTAAACCTTAATGTTCAATACTTTCTTTCCGCCATATGACGTCATATCCGCTATTTTTTTTTTAACAAAGTGAACTCCCAACTTTATGTTTGTTGCGGTTTGTTCCAGCATTACCAAAATCACTAAGTGGTACAGATACCCGAAAGACAGGCCAACAAACATGAATTGCGCCTACCTGAGTTTGTTGATGGTCACCCTATCTCATGATATTGAAATATACCCTAGGCCAAGACCCCCTAAGTGTTCATGTGGACACTGTGGGAGAGCAGTAAAATGGAATGTTGGGGGAGGCATTCAGTGCGACGAATGAGACACATGGTACCACAGGGTGTGTTAAGGTATGCCCAAAAATGCATACAATATACATACCCAACATGTCAGCTATTCATGGCCGTGCTTGGAATGTGGCATACAAAACTTTAGTTCTAGTTCTTTTTAACTCGTTTTCATCCTCTTCCAAATGTAGCAATAGATTTAAAAGCGTGCTGGATAACGCTGAACCAGTTCTTACATCAACCCCAATCAAATCGTGCAACCGAAACCAAAAACAAAATAAAAATTAAAGTCCTAAATGTAAGATCTGTTGTTAATAAAATAGGTGAATTTAAGACCTTAGTGGACGCAGAAAAAAAATCTGACATACTCATAGGTACTGATCGAGACCTGGCTGGCCCCATCAATCCAAAGTAGTGAATTTATACCAGACGGTTACACTAGCAACAGGGAGGACAGGTCCCATACATGGAAAAGAAGTGGTGGTGTTTTTATCCATGTAAGTAACAAACTCATCCGTTCTCACCAACCACAATTCACAACCAACTGTGAAATTATATGGGTAAAACTGGAGATAGTGCGTCCAAGCTTACTATAGACCCCATGAACACATTGAAAGTAGTTTGGAGGAGCTGAGGAATTCACAAGAACTGGTAAGGAAGAAAAAAAGTGAAATATGACTAATTGGAGACACGAATTTCACCAAATTATTATGGAAAAATTGTCAAATTGTCAACATCACCAGGTATATGAACTTTTTTTTATCCATTATAGATGATTTCAACCTCTTTCAAATGGTAAACAAACCCACAAGGTTGAATAATATCCTTGACCTTTTTCTTACCACAAATGATACACGTATAGATGATGTTTCTGCAATACCTGGTGTAAGTGACCATACAGTTGTCTGCGTTAATGCCAAATTAAGGCCCAAATTACTTAAGACTAAGCCCCGCAATATATATATAAAGAAATGCTAATTGGGAGCTATTCAAAAGTAAAATGGAATGCTTCAAAGAATATTTTCTCAAACATTAGAAAGGCAAATCAGTCCAAGATCTATGGGATGAATTTACCTCAAATCTAGAGAAGCACACGGCAGAGTATGTCCCATCCAAAACCATAAAATGTAGGTAACCACTCCCTTGGATATCACAGAATATCAGACGCTCTATAAGAAACAGAAACAAACTCTACTGCTGCCAAAATAAAACAGGACTACATTGTGAAAGACAAAAATACACCAAGGTAAGGCACATAGTACGCCAATAAATAAAAAAAACCACATGATGCCTACCTTGAAGACATTATTGGGATAGATGGTGATCATAAGGATGGAAAGGTAAATACAAAAAAATGTTCTCATAACTAAAACACTCGAGACAAAATAACCAATGCACCTCCCGCCGCCGCCCCCCCCCCCCCCCCCCCCCCCCTACCCTACAGTCAAATCGTAAGTTGGTAACAGAAACAACAGAAAAGGTAAATGTACTAAACAACCAGTTCCACTCTGTTTACACCCCTAAATCCCTTCTAAACCTTAAACAGCTTGTCAGCCAGATAAGTATCCCTGATCACGTCCCTTTATTCCCCACTTGAGGTGAGACCAACAGCCTTTTAAACTGTTAAAGGACCTGAACCCAAACAAAGCTGCTGGACCTGACAAGATAAAACCACTTGTTCTACAAGAACTACGAGAACAGATAGCACCAGTCTTACAGGAAATTTTCACACAATCTTTTAAGGCATAGTGCCACCATTGCAAAAAGGAAGTGCTTCCATGGGGTAGTCGCATAATGGCGGTTATAAATAATCCTCAATTCTTCTTCTTTAAAAATGCATTTTCCTTATTTTAATGCTCATTTTTTAATTTGAATGACATTATTGATGTATTTTGAACATTTTGATAGCATTGTCATGTTTGAATTGTGAATTTAGAAAAAAACATGATGCTTGGAAATTGGGGTATGAATTCATGATTTCGGAAGTCTACTTTCACTTTGTCACCAGTGTACACACTGAGCAGAAAACAAATCTCTTATATGACACATGACCCCTACTTTTCTCATCATATTTTGATAGTGCAGAGGTTGACAAACAGTAAAATGTAGGTTTCACTTCTTTCATTTGGGACCCTCTATGAATGACAAGCCTTCAAACTTTTATTATTTACTATAGAATAAAGAACAAAAATCAATGGTGGGGTTACGCCTTAAGACTGGACAAGTACCTAAGGACTGGACTTCTGCCAATGTGGCACCATTATACAAGAAAGGTGATAAGTCCATTGCGGCAAATTACCACCCAATATCCTTGACTTGTATAGTGTTTAAGGTAATGGAACAAGTTATAGCATCCAACCTGGTGATGCATATCGACACCAACGACTTGATGTACAACCTCCAACATGGCTTTAGAGAACAAATGTCATGTGAGACGAGCTTGTCATGTTGGTGGGAGATCTCACAAAGAAAATTCAGAAAATGTCAGTAAACAGATCTAGTTCTTCTGGACTTCAGTAAGGCTTTTGACATGGTAAACCATGAGAAGTTGCTCCTGAAATTACACAAGAGGTCACACCTTGTCTTGGTAACGAGCATTTCTTAATGGCAGGACACAGACAGTGTATTAAAGTCTGGTGGAGCGTATAATCAAGTAGGCCTTAAGTAAAAGGGAAGGTATAACACAACACGTGTATATGCTACAAGATCTAAGTTTATTCTGGGAGGAACCTTAACATAAGGCGGGGATTCCTGGAGCATGCGCATATGGTAAGTAGATTGGCACCTGGGTATTACTACATCTCCTTTCTTTTGTAATAAAATAAGAAAGTGTATGTGTAATACAAATAAGAAAATGTATGTTTAACAAAAATAGCCTGAATATGTAACTAAGATAAAATACAACATTCAATAAACAACTTAAGAAATATATTCGATTTCACATTTAAGTTCAAAACCTTTTAGAGAGATGTGCTGTTACAAATGTGTTTATGTTGTCTATACACATGACACTATAAACGCCTTCGTTAACGTTTATTTGACCCATTGATCATTATTAAAAAACTGGTTTGATTTTACTTCTTGACCACTGCGCGTTCAGTAGGGTGTTTCATAACATTCTGGGTCTTGACCTTCGTGTGTTGCATAACAGTCAGTTGTAGGTGAACTTTTTGAGTGTTTGGTGCTTTGGGGTTCAATACGGGGTGAGTGGATAGGATTAACAGGAGTTGGGGGAATTGACTTTTCATGACCATGGCTTTGTTTCTGCAAGGTTGTAGGCAACCAATCGTCAGTATACATGCTTGGACAGATTTCCCGCGTTTTATGCAGGAAACGTCTATTTCGCCTTAGAATTGCGCCCTCTTCAGTCTTGATCAGAAACGATCTTTCTCCACGCTGTTCTTAAACAATGGCCTGTTTCCATACTTTACCCAATTTGCACTCTGCAAGAATCACCAACATTGAGGATAGGGAGCGGTTTTGAGCCCTTATCATAATGTTGTTTTTGGGTATTTTTGCAGTATTGCATGTTGTTTATAACAGATTGGTGATTAATTGACTGGGGTCTACCCATCAGTAATTTGGCTGGTGAATATCCGCAATCAAGCGGTGTATTGTGATATTCTAAAATAGGCAAGTAAGGATCAGTTTTGCTTGCCTTGCTTTTTTTTAGGATGCCTTTTCCTACAGAGACCATTTTCTCAATGAACCCGTTTGACTGACTATGGCCTGGTGAAGATGTCACGTGCTCGAAATTCCATTCTGTAGCAAATTTGGCGAATTCGTCTGAGCTAAACTGAGGTCCGTTGTCGCTTTTTAATGTATCTACCTGGCCTAACCTAGAAAAGTGTACTTTTAATTTACGTATCACCGTTATACTTTTTGTGTCCGGTAGCCAGTCTATTTTAAAGTGCTTACTGTAATAGTCGGCAGTAATTAAATAATCTTTACCGTCTAGGGCAAAGAGGTCACAGGCAATATGCTGCCAAGGTCTATGGGGCACGTCATGGGGTTTAAGTGGCTGTTTGGGGTTTGTATGTCTGTGTGTTAAGCATAAATGGCATGCTAACACGTGGTCAGTTATGTTTTTTGTCATTAAAGGCCAAAACATTATATCCCGTGCCCGGCTTACCGTCTTATTGACACCCATATGGCCGATATGAACTGCGTTTATCATTTCTTGACGCAATGGTTTGGGGATAACTAATTTTTGACCTTGAAATATTATGTCATCGCCCACTGACATTTCGTCCCGGTGATTCCAGAACTCTAGCACAGATGATGGACAATCAATTCTCGCATCCGGCCAACCGTCGAGTATAGTCTGTTTCAGTATTTGAAACTGGTTGTCATTTTGTATAGCTAGTCGAACTTGTTGCAATTTATTGTCACTTACAGGCAGACTTTTGAGTACCGTATGTATATGTACGTCCAGTCCTTCTGTCAGATCGGAGTACGTATTCTTGACAAAGTTACGTGATAACGTATCGGCAACTGGTATGTTTTTGCCGCTTACATGTATGACTTCTATGTCAAAGTTTTGCACTGTAGCAACACTCTTTGTAGTCTAGGAGGTGCACTGCTTAGAGGTTTTTTCATTATTGGTACAATTGGTTTGTGGTCAGATTCGACAACTCTATGTCGAGCATAACAGAACTGTCTGAAACGTGTCAGTCCAAATAAAATGACTAACATTTCCTTCTCGATTTGAGCATAGCCAATTTCTGTCTGTGTCAGTGTCTTTGACGCAAAAGCGATTGGTTTTCTGTCTTGAAGGCATGTGACTCCAATGCCCCTAGAGCTCGCGTCGACTTGCAGCCTGACTGGTTTCCTGGCATTAAAGTACGCTAGCACTGGGGCTTGTGTGATAGCTATTTTGACCTTGTCATAGGCCTCGTTTTGTGCGCAGTCCCAAATGAATTCTACGTCTTTTTTCAGTAGGTCTCTCATCGGACTCACTATCTGTGATAGGTTGGAGTTAAATTTGCTCAGATAGGTAACCATTCCTAACAGGGTTTCTAATTCAACTCTATTTTGAGGTGCTTTCATGGCCAATATTGCTGAAACTTTTTCGGGGTCGGGCTTTAAACCCTCCGAACTTAATATATGACCAAAGTACTTAACTTCAGTTGACCCAATTACACATTTGTCGGGGTTAAATCTTATTCCCTTTTCTCTAGCGCGCAAAAGGACATTTTTAAGATTGCTGTCGTGTTCTTGCTGAGTGTTTCCATCAATCAACAAGTCGTCAATTATCGATGTGACACCGGGTAAGTCCTCGAAGAACTCGTCTATTTTCCTTGAGAAAATGTCTTGAGAGCTGCGAATTCCCATAGGTAAACGCAGATAACGGTAGCGACCAAAAGGGCTGTTAAATGTGGTCAGATATGATGATTCGTCGTTCAGTTTGATTGACCAGTATCCTTTAGTGGCTTCCAAAACACTAAAGTACTTAGCGCCATTTAGGCGTGCTGCTACGTCTTCTATCGTTCGCATTGGGTAATGAGGTCTTAGTATGTTGTCATTGAGCGCCTTAGGATCCAGACACACTCGTAGATTTCCAGTTGTCGGTTTTTCGACGCATACTAGAGCGTTTACCCATTCAGTCGGTTCAGTCACTTTCTGAATAATTTGTTTGTCATCCATTGATTAAAGTTCTGTTTTAAGTCTGTCCTGTAAAGCTACAGGTACCCGTCGCGGGGGACATACGACAGGTACAGCGTCTGGTTTAAGATGCAAAGAACACGTTCCTGGGAATAAACCAATTCCTTTGAAAATATCACCGTATTCCGTCAGTACAGTCTGTTTGTCTATACGCTGATGTTTATCAATAGCGTAGGTCAGTCGTATCAGGCCAAGGTCAATAGATGTCTGAAGGCTCAACAATGCGGGAGCTTTACTATCTACAACATAAAAACAAGCCAAAGGGCTTTGCATTTCATTTTTTTGAATTGAGAAAATGGCAAAATATCTACCTGAGAACCTGTATCTATTTTGAAAGTAATTGGGAATGAGAATTTGCCTACGGAAAGTGAAAGGGATGCACAGTCGGGTCGAGAATCAAAATCGTGTACCGTATATACATAAAAATCCGAATCGTAATCACTCGAATAATTTTGTCACGTTTGACTTCGTGTACTTCGTTCCCGCTGGATCGACACACCGTTTGAAAATGGTTCAGTTTATTACATCCATGGCATCGTTTCCCTTTTGCCGGACACTCGCTTTTGAAATGGTGTGGTGTCCCACAGTTTCTACACTTCTGTTGTGTGTTGTCCTGTTCCCATTTCGTCTTTGGCCTTGGTCGTCGGTCCCTCGTGTTGTGCCGTTGGTACCGCTTAACGTTGTGTACGTCGTGTCCTTCCGAACTGCTGCTTATAGTCATTGACGAAAGTTGCTGCTTCGAATACTCGAAATTTTGCGCGATTTGTACTGCCTTGTCCATTATTAAAGCTGCACCTGCGTTGATGAGCTTTTCTCTGACTTTCATTGAGTTAGTGCCGAACACTATTCGATCCCTGATCATTTCGTCTTGGTTGTCGAAACTGCACTCCTTTGCACATAGTCTCAGTCTGGTTAAAAAAGAGTCAATGGTATCATCGCCCTGTGTCTGATTGTAGAACTTATATCTCGCGAAAATTGGGTTCAGTTTTGGCTGTACAAACGCTCGGTATTTGTCATAGTATGTCTGGATTTTCTTTTCGTCTTCTTCGGAAATGTTTGTCCATGTAGAGTGAATGTCTCTGCCCTTGTCGCCAATCCATAGTAAGAGGTACGCGATTTGCTCCTCCTCTGATTTCCCTTTCAGAGGACCAGTGATCATTAACTTAACGTGTCTCTCAAATTTATCCCATGCGTCCGGTAAATTTGTGGAGTCCCAATCCATTCTTGGAGGTAAGATACCGTTAAGTTCCATATCTATTTTATACACAATGGCACTTTCACGTGAGTTCCTTTATCAACCAACACTTCTGTCACCATGTATTAAAGTCTGGTAGAGCGTATAATCAAGTAGGCCTTAAGTAAAAGGGAAGGTATAACACAACACGTGTATATGCTACAAGATCTAAGTTTATTCTGGGAGGAACCTTAACATAAGGCGGGGATTCCTGGAGCATGCGCATATGGTAAGTAGACTGGCACCTGGGTATTACTACAGACAGTAGCACCGGATGTTGAGAGCTCTGATACAATACCAGTTACATCAGTTGTACCACAAGAGTCTGTCCTTGGTCCAATCCTGTTCCTGGTATACATTAACGACCTTCCCGAAAGCATTACCTCGCAAGTAAGGTTGTTTGCTGACGATACAGCAGTGTATCTAAACAATAAACGACACACAAACAGACAATAATACACTCTAGACAGATCTCAATAAACTTCAAGACTGGTCACTCAAATTGGGCATGAGCTTCATTCCTTCCAAGTGCCAAGTAATACAAGCCACAAAGGAAACAAAATTCCAACTACTTACACGCTACATGTGTACTAGAGACAGTAAGCAGTGTTCGATATGTAGTTGTGGATCTGACAGTCATCTTGTCATGGAATACTCGTGTCAACAGAGTAGCACGAATGCGGGTCGAACATTGGCTTCCTGAAAAGGAACACCAGGACCAAAACACCTAAGATAAGAGCATACGCTTACAAAACGCGTGTACGCCCTCAGCTGGAGTATACTAGCGCTGTATGGGACCCACACACCAAAACATGTAGACAAATTGGAAATGATCCAACGTCGTGCGGCCCGATGGTCTTTAAATGGTTACTCTAGATACCCCAGTGTGACTGAAATGGCCACTAAGCTAGGTTGGAGGTCCATTGAACAACGTCGTTCAGATGCACGGTTGCGTCTGTTTTACAAAATAATACACAACCTAGTAGCCATTCCAATGCCAGACTACACAAACAAATATAATCTCAAAATACTGTAATTCAATAAACCTATAAACAAATGCATACTGGAACTGACTGCTACAAATATTCCTTTTTTCCCTGGGCCATTGTTCAGTGGAATGCTCTACCAAAAGATGTTGCATTGATGTGAGACTTCGCTAAGTAACTCGCAGTTGGCACCATCCCCCACAACAAACCATAAGCCTTGAAATGTTGTTTTAACCTGATTTTACCTACTTCACTCTCAATTTTAATATTCCTCACCTATTCTTTACAACTTTTCATACTATCTTTAACTTTTTCTACTAACATACACAGGCGCGCAACTGCTAAAAATTACCGGAGAGGGTGTGCAGCAGAATTGACAGATAAAGATAAATGGGACAAATTACAACTGATTTAAGGACAGCATCATTGCTGATTGTAGATTTGAAGTGTCAAGTAAGTACGTTTCCTCTTTAACACAACAACTTTCTTTATACTCTTATTCCTTCTTTACTCTCTACATAAACAAACTTATTTTTATGTTACACATACAGACATCAATATTACACATTGTGACAACAGCCCAGACGTTTGATAAAGGACGATAACCAATGTGCACCACAACGCTAAAAAAATGTAACGTCCCTTTGTTTATTAAAATCGAGCTCTTCAGTGACAGCGGTAAGAAACGTCTCACACCACGTCATTTTGACAAAGTGAATTTTGCATTATCTGTCAAAAATTATAACTGTAAGATAACACAACTTTACTGGCAAACACGATTTCAAACAGTGCCGCTAGAGTGATAATGTCACTATAATAACGTATTTTATTGTGCTCATAAGTAACACGGCGCCACAATCGATAGAATAACGATGTTTTGACCCAACCAGTCCACGCAATATGTATTGACAGAAAAAAATGGTTAGCATATTATACAACACAAAAGCCAAGGGCTGTTCGGGTAAGATTATTTTTGTTATTAGTTTATTGTTATAAAAGTATTTGAATTATATAGTGATATTGCTAAATATGTCTTGAATACAAGTAAATTGTTGCAACACCCCACCCACTTCATACCTTCCATTATCAATTTATTACTAGAGTGTGAGAAGTTCAGAGACTGTGTGTATCAAATTTGTTTAATGTAGGAATACATGTATTTAATAAGCAGTTGTGGTGGTATGGTGATAAGCATTTTTGCTCCAAGACCCAGATGTCCCAAGTTCGGTTCCTGGTGGGGAATCATCCTGGGTTTCCAATTGCACTCTCACAGTGCCTTAGTCGGGCAAGGTTATATGAAAGAAGTGACATATCTATAGAGACTTGCAGGAGCAGGTGCTCGATATTACATAAACACCTATTGTTCTCAATTATGTGACCATGATCACATGATTGATATTGCGCCCACCTGCAACGGTATAAGCAATAATTGGCTATCTTCTACTTTTAATTATATTGTCATGGCAGAATGTATTGATGAGAAGACTTTAATATTGTATTCTATAATTACTGGTCTACACTTGCTTTATGTTATTTATGTTTTTATTCACATTAGTTTGCAACCATGCAGAATAATGGACAGGGAAAGTGTTTATTTTAACATTTGTGAATATTCTTGAGAATCAGCATTCAAAAACTCCTGAAATCTATTTGGTGTACTAAAAGACAGCAAAAATAAAACAATTATATGTGAGATATGCCCTCAACGACTTTTCAGAATTTTTTCAAATTTTCAAAATGGTCGATGATGATGCCTTAATTTGATCATGTGATTCTCGGAGAACGTTTCTGCATTTTATAAAAAGCTTATATAGCAGAAGAAGGACTACCTGTCTCTGTTTTTAAGTCACTGGTGAAAGCATGCAAATCCTTCGAAGGTGATTTAAAGCTGTCGGTCCTGTGTACAGGGAAAGTCATACCTGGTGAATGTAAAAGATCTCTCTTAACTTCTGTGTTAATCAGTGATTCACCTGCCCGTAAACTCTGCACTTTTTGCCTGCACATATAAATCTCAATAAGAGGGAGTTGCAGTATCAGTAGATAGTACATGTATTTGTAGTCATGGCTGTTGATAATGGGAATGTTGATGAACAACTAAGTTGGGGCCTGCTCTGGCTAGCCAGATAGAAACAACAATTTAGTGAATTTTTTATATCCCCCAATCAAAAGGACCATGGACTGAGCAAAATAGACATGTTTTTAAGTCTTTTTTGGGTAGGGACATGTGTGGGTTGAAATATAATCAAGCTGACGGTTAAACAATAAGTGTAGAAACAGATGAGCAGGATGGAAATTTGGCAGGGCTGTGGGGGAGTTAGGAATGGTATGATGGAACATAAGAAATGCAATACCAAAATAATTGATAGAAACCAAAACAAATTAAAAGTACTTTTTTGAGGGGGTGGGGGTGAGGTACTTTTTTGAGTGGGTGGGGGTGAGGTGAAATGACATTGACCTTTGAGATAAGTCACCCTTAGCAAACGAAGGTCATCACTTTCGGAAGGCCTGTCCTCATAAGAAAATTCAAGATGGCAGGCATTGTTACTCAGTAGTTCTAGGGCTGAAATGCAAGTTGCAGAGAATGTAATAAATTTCATTAGAAAGAACCATTATCATTAAATCGAAATGCCAAGACCATAGGCTAATGTTCAGACTTTGTTGTTGGTGTGATGTACAAAATTTAGTTTATAGGAAATACATTTTCATCATCTATTTTAAGTATGATTTCAAATATTTTGATGTCTTGGGCATTGTTTAATCATTACAGTTGAGACTGGTCCTTTAAAGGGGATTTAAGACACATGATGAACAGCTGAGGGGCCTAAAAAGGCATACAATTGTGAATTTTTAAAATCTTCTTTTCAAGAACAAAATCTTCTTATAGCCCTCAATGGCATAAAAATGATGCTAAATATTCAATCAATCAATCAAGAACAAAAGCATGGGCTGTAGTGTAATGGAAAGTGTTTGCCACTCATGCCAGAGGTAGTAGGTTCGATCCCCAGCTCGATCCAATGCATCTCATAAAAAAACCCACTCAGTACTGGTTCTACCCAGGAAGCAGACTCGAGGGAGGCTCATATAAGCTTTGAGCTTTCAAGCTTAAATGAAATAAATTGGTATAAACTAAGAACAAATCAGCTAATTTATTCATATTTGGTATAACTGGATCCTATGAGTAGGGGTTTTAGAGTTTGTTAAAATAAAGGAACTAGTCATGTCAGATGAGTGAACCTTTTGGTTAGGATATATTTATAAGATTTAAGATACTAACTTCTGACTAAGCATTCAATAAAAAAATGTTGGACATTGAGGATGTCACAAGAGATTTTTAGCCGTTCTGTCATATTCGATGCCTTGATGAACAGCATTGATTCCTCCTTCACATTCCTTTTATATAAGGAGAATACTTAATGAATGTTAATCTCTACCTAATTCAGAAATAACTTCACCCAGTAATGGCATCTACATCATCCAGGGTGAAATATCCCTGGTTGTTACTGCAATGCGAAGGTCGTCAAGGTGGACCTCCCATGGACAGCATGATGATGAAGGAGACCCACTGCTTAGTAGCTTCTCCCAATTAAAAGATGTTCTCAACAACATATCAGGTAATTTAGTTACTATGCCTTGTACAACAAGTTAGGGAACAATGACGTATGTTTGATCAAATTAATTGTTATTGCAAGGAAATGGTATATATGATGCATGTCACTAACAACAGTAGAGCTGTTTGCTTTTGCCTTTTCTCACATATGATTGGCCAATTCAGATTAACTGAAATAATTGAATGTGCATGTGTTATATGTATATAATATGCCTGGTTCATTGAAGCCAGGTCCGGTTATCTCAATCGGTAGCATGTCTGGCTATCAATCCCAGGGTTGTGAGTTTGAATTTCTGTCCAGCCACATTCTCCGTGATGATTGATATACAACATAGCATCTCATCATTTATATCTCTCTGCTTATTCAAGTGGGAGAGTTATCAGTTACAATCATAGATGGGTGTGCTTGAGCAATGGTTAACCTTTTAAGGATAAAAAAAGAGCTATTAGGTTAACTAGTTGTTTGTTAGCTTATGATGGCATAATAATAATGCTTAATATTCAATCAATCCATCAATCTGGTTCATTGAAAACTGACTGTTTGACACCTAGAATTAACATTGGCTAGCCGTTAACAATCATGACATCAGGTGGGGTTGGGGTTGGCATTTAGGAATGCTGTTTTTCTTTGATATCAATTATTTAAGAACCTCCAATTTGACTTGCAAGGAGTAATACTGTTTTGTTTTTTTACACATATAATTATAATATTGCAATTCAGAGAATAATAAATATATTACTATGTTAGTTGTGTATATACACAATATTCTACTGGATATATTGTACACACTTATTGTACCCCAAACAGCTAAAAGCTATCATTTTGTATGTCATTTCCCTTCATTTTAGTATTTGTTCAATATTTATGTAGTTTATACTGTTCAATTGATGTTATTTTAAACAACTTAGCTGTTATATATCTAACCTTTGAATTTTTCAGAATCCTTGCAATGATTAGATTGTGTTCAACATTTGTAACTGCATTAACTCACTAAGTCTTGGTCAGTTTGTTTATGCCTTGCTATTGAACAGTACATCCCCTTTGTCTGCTAAGATTAGCTACACAATACACATCTATTGAGATCAAAATGTAAATATTTTACATTATGGAAATTTTAACATTAATGAACTTGGTAATTGTTTTAAATAACTGAATATTGTTCTATCTGCCTTTCAGAGTTAAATGATGTAGAACCAAATGCATTTTTAAGTCCATTCCTGGAGGTGATACGATCGGAGGACACAACTGGCCCCATAACTGGACTTGCTCTGACATCCATTAACAAATTCCTCTCGTATGGACTTGTAGGTAAATGAACAAATTTCTAGTTATACTGTCAATCTGTCTTAAGGAGCCAGTCAAGGGAAGGAGCAAAAGTGGCCTTTTAAGCCAGGTTAATTTGCTCTGAAAGCATTGAAATGGAAAATAGTAAATGTGGCTGCTAAAGACAAGTGGCTGCTCAATAGAGGTGACCACTTACTCAGGTTTGACTGTATACTGTAATTTAAAAACCACATTTGGTGTTAGATGCCTATGCAAAACTATCATCTAATTCTTAATATTAAAGGCTAATGCTATAGATCTCTCTACACAGTTGAATTTTGTTCTTTGTTCTATATAAAATAAGGTCTAGGATCCATGGTAAAAATAGAATTCCATAAAGAATTTTTTTGTAATTTTTTTTTTCATAGCAGGAATGTCAACCCAATGCTCATAAATACATGCATATGTTTGAATCCTATAAGAGTCACTTTTATAACACCAGTGATGTCTTATTGCAGTATATGCTACATGTATACCATTTGCTCTACTCATCTGCAACAGGAGATTACAACTACTATGAACGATTTTGAAAACATTTCAAAACCAAATTACATAGGCCTTAATTTTAAGCGTAAGAATCATGTTACCTTGGGGAAAAAGGGGCGTAACTGTGTAGTGAGACATATCCAGTGAACAAATGCGTACACATATATAATATGGACGACCTGTTGGCACGAAGAAGTCGTAATACTAACTTGGTACATTACAGATCCAAAGTGTGAAGCAGCTCCCCCTGCCATAGAGAACATAGCTGATGCTGTCACTCACGCCCGGTTTGTGGGCACAGACCCAGGCTCTGATGAGGTTGTCCTCATGAAAATTTTACATGTATGTATATTTATATAACATTAAACAGACTAAGATATCAATGGCATTTATAGATGTCAACAGATTTTATTTAACTGATTTAACTGATTTTATGTTTAAATTAAGGAATGGATGTTATTTGTTGAAAGTTCATGAGATATGAACTTAGGGTACAGGCAGATCGCGGTGTTCCTATCAGATTTGTTTTCATCTGGCGTAAATTATCAAAAATCTTAACACTTTTACTATGAAGTTTCAGCTTTCGTTTTAGCTTGCTAGCCTGCTAGCGAATATATTTTTTCGGAGAGTCTTTGCCGTTTTACCCTAATAAAATCGTTAATATTAGTTGAAAATTATTTTTAATAACATTATTGAATTATTTATTTTACTTCCTGTGATAAGAATATAACTTTTATACAGATAATCGCAAATTGTGTTACCTTTACATCTAATCATTATGACGGTGTTGATATAAACATGGGTTTAAAAACAATATATTTTGAACATTCACGTCTGATTGCACACAAAAGCTAAGGTATTTTAAGTTTTTCAATTTCACACACATATGTAAAACTTTATAAAATTTATTGTAATATTTTACGAATAAAAAGAGGTGTTCACATTAGTTTTTTCATAAAGTCAAATTAAATTAAAATGAAACACTTAAAAACACAAGACATTTGCTTCATATGATATGACATCATATGACATTATATGATACTTGAAGCATAAAATACAGTCTCGTTTGAAATCTCGTGCAAAAGTCATGACAGTTTTTGTTTAATTTTTAATTTAAAGGAATACATCAGAATAAGCCGGTATTCAAAATTTTAAAATTGGCTAAAACATTTTTTGTCATTATATCATGCCTACATCTGCTGTATGTATTCACTGACCCTGTATTGCCAAAAGGATATCTATTTATACATGTTATATTTATACATGGGATTCCTTATACATACATATCATTAATGCACTTATTCAACATCACAATGTCCTGTTTCCCATTTATCTAGCACAGATATACATGTAAAATGCCCAAAACTAAAAATGAAGCGTAATTTAACGTGTTGTGTCATAAATATAAATGTAAGCTATTATAAAAAAATTTTCTGCTTATTTAGGTTCTGCGAACACTGCTGTTAGCACCTGCTGGTATCCTTCTCACTAATGAGTCAGTTTGTGAGATCATGCAATCCTGCTTCAGAATATGTTTTGAAATGAGATTAAGTGGTAAGTTTTCCAGCACATTAAAAAAACTGCAAGATGCATCATAGCAGTATATAGGAATGAACCTAGTATTTCCCTTGTATCTCAACAATAAGGGGATCAGTCTGGTGCCTATCAGGATTATATGATGTTTATGTGTTAATGCTGTGTGCCTGAGAGTTTCTGTATCAGTCTGGTGCCTGTCAAGGTTATATGATGTTTATGTGTTAATGTTGTGTGCTTATGAGTTTCAGGACCAGTCTGATTCCTGTCACGATTATATGATGTAAATGTTGTGAGCCTGAGAGTTTCTGGACAAGTCTGGTGCCTGCCAGGATTATATGATGTACATGTATATGTGTTAATGCTGTGTGTCTGAGAGTTTCTGGACCAGTCTGGTGCCTGTCAGGATTATATGATGTTTATGTGGTAATGTTGTGTGCTTGAGAGTTTCAGGACCAGTCTGATTCCTGTCACGTTAATATGATGTTAATGTGTTAATGTTGTGTGCCTGAGAGTTTCTGGACAAGTCTGGTGCCTGTCAGGATTATATGATGTTTATGTGTTAATGCTGTGTGCCTGAGAGTTTCAGGACCAGTCTGATGCCTGTCAGGATTATATGATGTTTATGTGTGACATGTAATGCTGTGTGCCTGAGAGTTTCAGGACCAGTCTGATGCCTGTCAGGATAATATGATATTACCGTGTTAATGCTGTGTGCCTGAGAGTTTTTGGACCAGTCTGGTGCCTGTCAGGATTATATTATGTTTATGTGTTAATACTGTGTGCCTGAGAGTTTCTGGACCAATCTGGTGCCTGCCAGGGTTATATGATGTTTATGTGTTAATGCTGCGTGCCTGAGAGTTTCTGAACCAGTCTGGTGCCTGTCAGGATTATATGATGTTTATGTGTTAATGATGTTTGCCCGAGTGTTTCTGGACCAGTCTGATGCCTGTCAGGATTATATGATGTTAATGTGTTAATGCTGTGTGCCTGAGCGTTTCTGGACCAGTCTGATGCCTATCGGCATTATATGATGTGTATGTGTTAATGCTGTGTGCCAGAGAGTTTCTTGACCAGTCTGGTGCTTGTCATGATTATATGGTGTTTATGTGTTAATGATGTTTGCATGAGAGTTTCTTGACCAGTCTGGTGCTTGTCTTGATTATATGATGTTTATTTGTTAATGATGTTTGCCTGAGAGTTTCTCGACCAGTCTGATGCCTGTCAGGATTATATGATGTTTATGTGTTAATGATGTTTGCCTGAGAGTTTCTCGACAAGTCTGATGCCTGTCAGGATTATATGATGTTTATGTGTTGATGATGTTTGCCTGATAGTTTCTGGACCAGTCTGATGCCTGTCAGGCTTATATGATGTTTATGTGTTAATGATGTTTGCCTGAGCGTTTCTGGACCAGTCTGATGCCTGTCAGGATTATATGATGTTTATGTGTTAATGCTGTGTGCCTGAGAGTTTCTGGACCAGTCTGGTGCCTGTCAGGATTATATTATGTTTATGTGTTAATGATGTTTGCCCGAGAGTTTCTGGACCAGTCTGGTGCCTGTCAGGATTATATAATGTTTATGTGTTACTGCTGTGTGCCTGAGAGTTTCTGGACCAGTCTAGTGCCTGTCAGGATTATTTGACGTTTATGTGTTAATGCTGTGTGCCTGAGACATTTAGAAACAAGCTGGTGTCTGTTACGATTATTGGATGTTGATGTGTTTATTCTGACAGGGTCTTAGACCACTCAGCCATGTTGTACCCTGAAGTAATAAACACAGTTCTGTTAATTTTCACAATTTAGTCACACCTTTTATTATATGACTGCTTTAGATGCATTGAAAGTGATGCTAGACATGGTACAAAACTGAATCAATTCCATTTCTCAAAAAGTATTTTCCAAGTGGATGTATTTGGGAATCAACAATTAAAACCTATTTAATACTTTTAATAATAGATTCATACTTGCATATGCTAAAAAAAATTAATCTAATAATAATTGTTTGATTTGTATTGTAATTTACTACATATATCATTTAAAAAGGCAATGTTATTAAACATTCAGCTCTAAAAAAAATCCAAATTTAAATAAAATGTTACTGTGTCATCAGTGTTGCTACTTTATAGAATTGCTGCGTAAATCTGCTGAGCATACCCTGATGGACATGGTACAGTTGTTGTTTTCCAGACTACCTCAGTTTAAGGAAGATCCAAAGTGGAGTGCCAACATGAAAAAGGTAAAAAAATAGCCTTATATATTTTTACTTTAGACAAGTCATCTCTTACTTTTACTGTATAGCACTTGATATGCTATTGATGGAAATTAAATTTGGCCCTGTTGAAGGGTTGAGGTCTCCAAGTCCAAAATAAAATACTATGTATTAAGATTGTAGATGTTCACCTTCATTCTATCAAGAAAGCAACAATTTTGAAAAAAAGGACATTTGCTAACACATGTGTTATTAAATAAGAGAAGCAACATTGCTGCTGAAAAAAAACTATAAAACAATGACTTATATACAGCTGATGAATAAATGATGTGACAGGCCTGGCTAGCTGAGGCTGTATCATGTCCAATGGGTGTGAGATTAAAACACCATCTGTCCACAATCTGTTTGATGATTGGCCATTAACTTTGTATTAGGGCCATGCATCTTCAAACTCTGACTATATGTGAAAGTAGTTGGAGATGAGGTATGTTCAATACTGGCAACTTCCTTGTAAACGATGATTAAGTGAGCTGACCGCCATTATATCAATGGAATACTATTGACCAAAGATGAAAAACCTCATAGGAGCAAACAAAATAAATGATGCTCTGTATATATACTGCTGGTATATATTGATTTGATAACTATTTGATAAGTCCAGCTTGAGAAAAGGCTTTTACTATTATATCCTCCTGGTTTGAGAGTTTGCTAATGACTGTCACTACCCACTGATTGTGTAATGGTTTACTATTATATCCTTCTGGTTTGAGAGTTTGCTAATGACTGTCACTACCCACTGATTGTGTAATGGTTTACTATTATATCCTTCTGGTTTGCAAGTTTGTTTATGACTGTCACTACCCTCTGATTGTGTAATAGTTTTACTATTATATCATTCTGGTTTGAAAGTTTGCTAATGACTTTCACTATCCACTGATTGTGTATTGGTTTTACTATTATATCCTTCTGGTTTGAGAGTTTGCTTATGACTGTCACTACCCACTGATTGTGTAAAGGTTTTACTACTATATCATCCTGGTTTGAGAGTTTGCTAATGACTTTCACTATCCACTGATTGTGTATTGGTTTTACTATTATATCCTTCTGGTTTGAGAGTTTGCTAATGACTGTCACTACCCACTGATTGTGTAATGGTTTACTATTATATCCTTCTGGTTTGCGAGTTTGCTTATGACTGTCATTACTCACTGATTGTGTAATGGTTTTACTATTATATCATTCTGGTTTGAGACTTTGCTAATGACTTTCACTATCCACTGATTGTGTATTGGTTTTACTATTATATCATCCTGGTTTGAGAGTTTGCTTATGACTCACTATCCACTGATTGTGTAATGGTTTTACTACTGTATCATTCTGGTTTGAGAGTTTGCTAATGACTTTCACTATCCACTGATTGTGTATTGGTTTTACTTTTATATCCTCCTGGTTTGAGAGTTTGCTTAAGACTGTCACTACCCACTGATTGTGTAATGGTTTTACTATTATATCATTCTGGTTTGAGAGTTTGCTAATGACTTTCACTATCCACTAATTGTGTATTGGTTTTACTATTATATCCTTCTGGTTTGAGAGTTTGCTTATGACTGTCACTATCCGCTGATTGTGTAATGGTTTTACTACTATATCATTCTGGTTTGAGAGTTTGCTAATGACTTTCACTATCCACTGATTTTGTATTGGTTTTACTATTATATCCTTCTGGTTTGAGAGTTTGCTTATGACTGTCACCATCCACTGATTGTGTTATGGTTTGACTATTATATCCTTCTGGTCTGAGAGATTGCTTATGACTGTCACTACCCACTGATTGTGTAATGGTTTTACTATTATATCCTTCTGGTCTGAGAGTTTGCTAATGACTTTCACTATCCACTGATTGTGTGTTGGTTTTACTATTATATCCTTCTGGTTTGAGAGTTTGCTTATGACTGTCACTACCCACTGATTGTGTAATGGTTTTACTATTATCTCCTTCTAGTTTGAGAGTTTGTTAATGACTGTCACTACCCACTAATTGTGTAATGGTTTTACTATTATATCCGTCTGGTTTGAGAGTTTGCTAATGACTGTCACTACCCACCGTTTGTGTAATGGTTTGACTATTATATCCTTCTGGTCTGAGAGATTGCTTATGACTTTCACTATCCACTGATAGTGTATTGGTTTTACTTTTATATCCTCCTGGTTTGAGAGTTTGCTTAAGACTGTCACTACCCACTGATTGTGTAATGGTTTTACTATTATATCATTCTGGTCTAAGAGTTTGCTAATGACTTTCACTATCCACTGATTGTGTGTTGGTTTTACTATTATATCCTTCTGGTTTGAGAGTTTGCTTATGACTGTCACTACCCACTGATTGTGTAATGTTTTTACTATTATCTCCTTCTAGTTTGAGAGTTTGTTAATGACTGTCACTACCCACTAATTGTGTAATGGTTTTACTATTATATCCGTCTGGTTTGAGAGTTTGCTAATGACTGTCACTACCCACCGTTTGTGTAATGGTTTTACTATTATATCATTCTGGTTTGAGAGATTGCTAATAACTGTCACTTCCCACTGATAGTGTAATGGATTAACTATTATATCCTTTTGGTTTGAGAGTTGCTAATGACTGTCACTTCCCACTGTTTGTGTAATGGTTTTACTATTATATCCTTCTAGTTTGAGAGTTTGCTTATGACTGTCACTTCCCACTGATTGTGTAATGGTTTTACTATTATATTCTTCTGGTTTGAGAGATTGCTTATGACTGTCGCTTCCCACTGATTGTGTAATGGTTTTACTATTATATCTTTCTGGTTTGAGAGTTTGCTTATGACTGTCACCATCTACTGATTGTGTAATGGTTTTACTATTATATCCTTCTGGTCTGAGAGAATGCTTATGACTATCACTACCCACTAATTGTGTAATGGTTTTACTATTATATCCTTCTGGTTTGAGAGTTTGCTGATGACTGTCACTTCCCACTGATTGTGTAATGGTTTGACTATTATATCATCCTGGTCTGAGAGATTGCTTATGACTGTCACTACCCACTGATTGTGTTATGGTTTTACTATTATATCATTCTGGTCTGAGAGTTTGCTAATGACTTTCACTATCCACTGATTGTGTGTTGGTTTTACTATTATATCCTTCTGGTTTGAGAGTTTGCTTATGACTGTCACTACCCACTGATTGTGTAATGGTTTTACTATTATCTCCTTCTAGTTTGAGAGTTTGTTAATGACTGTCACTACCCACTAATTGTGTAATGGTTTTACTATTATATCCGTCTGGTTTGAGAGTTTGCTAATGACTGTCACTACCCACCGTTTGTGTAATGGTTTTACTATTATATCGTTCTGGTTTGAGAGATTGCTAATAACTGTCACTTCCCACTGATAGTGTAATGGATTTACTATTATATCCTTTTGGTTTGAGAGTTGCTAATGACTGTCACTTCCCACTGTTTGTGTAATGGTTTTACTATTATATCCTTCTAGTTTGAGAGTTTGCTTATGACTGTCACTTCCCACTGATTGTGTAATGGTTTTACTATTATATTCTTCTGGTTTGAGAGATTGCTTATGACTGTCGCTTCCCACTGATTGTGTAATGGTTTTACTATTATATCTTTCTGGTTTGAGAGTTTGCTTATGACTGTCACCATCTACTGATTGTGTAATGGTTTTACTATTATATCCTTCTGGTCTGAGAGAATGCTTATGACTATCACTACCCACTAATTGTGTAATGGTTTTACTATTATATCCTTCTGGTTTGAGAGTTTGCTGATGACTGTCACTTCCCACTGATTGTGTAATGGTTTTACTATTATATCCTTCTGGTTTGAGAGTTTGCTGATGACTGTCACTTCCCACTGATTGTGTAATAGTTTTATGGCTGATAGTTTTGTTCTATGTAAATTGTCATTCTGTTAATTTTCATACCTGTAGCTAATTATTTCTTGCATACCAGACAAGGATTTCCGCATATTTGTACCAGGTACGGAATTTTCATCATACAACCCCTCCACGCGGTCATCCTAACCTGCTGTGTTATTGGAACAATTAATGACATGATGTTTCAAAACATGATGTAATATATCTTATTTGATGAATTATAAAGCCATCATGGTGAAAATAAACATATAAACATCAATTAAAAATATTTTTGTACAATATGTTTGGTATGCAAGAAAAATAATCTTACAAGGCTTTTTGGGTTCTGATAACTGTTTTCGTGGGAACTCGGCAGAGCTTCATTCATTCCAAAATCAGTTATCCCTCGGGAGGGAATTTTCTATCTGAACCTTCAACCGATGTAAGATTCTTATATTCTCTATATGGCTTGAAATATACAACTGCAACTCTGTTCAACATATTGTTTGGGATCAAAACTAATAGTTGTTATTGCTTTGTGCAGTATACCAGTACAAACACAATGCGTAAATATTAAGTGTTCCATGTTGTATCCAACTTCGCATGTTAAGTTTTAACATGACTATGTTCAATGCAGTTTGAAATTGAAATTTACCAGTGAATAATGATCTAATTACCATTACTAACACATGTAGCACACACACACACATACACACACACACACACACACACACACACACATTAAATGAGACTTTTTTAATATTTATACCTTATTGTTGCAGTTAAAGATGCGAACAGGCGGTGTAGATCAGGCACGTATGGGGCGCAGGAAAAAGTCTCCTAAGCCAAAACCAAAGAAAATGAAACAACCGCCATCATCTCAATCATCAAGAAGTTCAACTCCATCAGTACAGTCAACAGAACTTACCTCTCGAACAGACTCCGATATACAGACGGATGGAGAGGGAAGGGTACAGAGAGAAGGGGAGCAGATATCTGCAGATGAACTGGACAGAATACCTGAAATAGATAACAAGGTTAATAAAAGTCACACATTTCAGAGCTGTGCCTGGTGAGCTTAGTCAGTAGAGTGTCTTTCTGTCAATCCTAAGAATCATGAGTTTGAATCCCGGCTACTGTTTCCATGATAATTGATATAATGATGTTAAATGTTCAAACGAATGTCATTCCTCAGATGGTTATCTGTGCCATATTTCTTATATTTGGCAGGATACAAATGCCCCAATATTTGGATATCATTAATGTTAATAAACTAATGTACATAAATATATATTCTGCAAGGTGAACTTTTATATTTGTGGGGAATGGGATGAACATAGCCTTGCTGTAACCTCTGGTATCGGGGTTGCACCTTTCAACACCTTGTAGATGTAGATGGAGTACTTTACCAGACTTTCCTAGTTTCATGAGTTTTTCATATATGAAAAGATTTATATATATTTTGTTAATTATATCCAGGATGAGGAAGTGACTATGAGGGATAGTACTGCAGGTACAGCAGGGGATAGTGTAACAGATGCTGGTGTTGCATATGTGCAGGCTTCTAGGGAAAGTATTGCAACAACTCCAGTAGAAGGTTCCACTATCATTGATATTGTTCAAGGATTCAGGGTTTGTGTTTCTGTTTTGTCTAGCATGTCAGAGTGTTTTATGATAGGTTGTTTCAAGTTTCTCTATCTAATAGACAAGAGCCAGGCCCGATGAGCTCAGTCAGTAGCACATATGACTGTCATTTCAGTGGTTGCGAGTTCCAATCCATGCTGGTAACAGTCTCCGTGATGATTGATATACAACATTGTGTCTCATTATCATTCATCTCTCACCTCTGATTCAAGTGAGAAAGTTATCATTACTTGCGAAGATGGGTGTACTCGAGTACTGGTTAAACATTGAGGATCACAGGAAATAATTGTTAGGTTAACTGATTGTCTGTTAGCCATTGATGGCATAAAATTGACGCTAAACATTCAATCAGTCAATCAATCAACGTGATAGGTAAAAGATATGTTTCTTTCAAACTGGTGATAATAACAATGATGTTGTAAGCATTTCCTATTACTTGAGATGAAATTTGTGATCACTTACTCTTGAGCTGCAGCAGAATTATATCAAATACATGTGTTCCTGTAGTATGTTGTTGTTTTAGAGTATTCTGCATAGTGAATAGTGAAATGTATAGATTGTGTATAAAGATTATTTTTTCTGATAATACCTTAAGAAAAGTAAATATTTTAATAAAAGGTTCAACTGAAACTTTTCATCACACCATTGACATTTCTGCACGATATTTTAGTCATGTGAAAGAAAAAGTATGCTTTTATAATATGTAATTTTGAGAATTCGACACTTATTAATTTGCAAATCCCTTGATTCACATCAGTTGTAATTTTCCTATAGGATGCCAGTCAACCTGAATATGAAGAGGTGTTACCAGAACCAGTCCAGTCTGGCCAACATTTACAGTCCCAAGTTGAAGAACTTGATGAAGGGGGTCAGCTTAGTAGAAATGAATCTAATACAGATCTGAAGGTATCCATAAATATCAATGTTTTTTTGTATGTACGAGGGGTTATCCAGATATAACTGGACTGCCCCTGTATCTTTTAAATTTTATGGATTTCTTATATAAAAATTTGAGCAAGTACACCACTATTCAAGCCAAATCTATAACTTAAGCGATTATCATTTCAGACAAAATAATTGTCATATTATTTGTTACTATAGAAACCCATTAATGTTTAAGTTGGGCTCGTGTCTTTTTATGCTTTAAAGTGTTAAATTTAAGTTAAATTGGTCAACTTTTAAATGTGATATTTTGGCACTGAAAGCATTATGATTATTCGACATCTTTGACATCATATAACAAAGTCTCAATGTCATTCCTGTTTCTGTTAGTAAACAACAAGCCATTAAGGAATACTACATGTTGTTTTATGGCATCATTTAAGTCACAAGAAAGGGGCGCAATTATCAGATTTTGGTGTTAGCTTGGACATTGGCCAATTAAACCATATGAGATGATACAGCAGGCATCTATGGGAAAAAAACTGTCACAGATGCAGGTTTTTGAATGGCATCAGAGGTTCTGAGACGGAAGAGTGTCACTAGAAACTAGGAAGGGGCAGGGCTGTAGTGACTACACTAAAGGACGTCGTATACAGCGACAGGCAGGTCAGGGTATGCGTTGTTTGTGGTCTAACAAGCTACAGCTATGGTACTGTCAAGCAGGTTCTTACAGAACAAATAAACATGAAAAAGGTCAGCGCAAGATGGGTCCCTCACATTACACTCATAGGAGATTACATAGATAAATGACAGATATACATTTTGTGACTAAGTAACATTACATCACCCGACATTGCTTTGTGTTTGATGATGTACCCCGCATGTCTTTTACAAGCAGTGTATTTATGTATGTAGCTTCCTTGTTTCATGGGCAAATGTCTTAAAATTTTTAGGTTTCGTGTATTAAAGATTGGACATCATGCGGAATGTTTTTCATTAATGTGACACATAACATACAGAAGTAATAGACTCGGTCGGGTTATTTCTGGATCACCCCTCCTATATGATCGGGAGAATCATACATTTAACAAACAGAACACCTTTCAGGATAAACAGATAAATAACTTTGAAAAGAGAATTACATTTTTACATTGCTAAAACATAGAAAAAGTATGTCCTGTGCTAGCTTTCGGCTTTACGCCTTAATCAGAGGAAAGCGAACAAAACAGTTCTTAATCTATTGAAAACAATATAGATAAAAAAATATATCACTAACAAACTGAATGACTGACAAAGTATATTGTCAACAGACTAAAAAAACTTATATATAATATGTAATATATAATATTGTATTATGAAACCCTGCAGTCTGTATTGTGAGTAGCTGACTCTTTTTCACTGCACTACTGCCCAGCTGAAATGATACGGTGTAATAAGTGTTTTGTTGATGCTTGTTTTATTAAAATTTGAATATTTTTTTATAAATGAGGCCATTTTAGTTAGTACTTGTTTGTTTTAGCTTGATTGCGAAGAAAGCTCTTCAGAATAAAACCAGAACGAGCAGTGGATATAGAAATGGGCTGCACCCGTGCATCCGCCTGTGCGTCCCCTGTTACCTCCTTCAGTAGTGATTGGAATTTTAAATAACTTGGCACAAATGTCATTAGGACAAGACGATGTGTCATGCGAATGACTTGGGTTTGTTCATCAAAGGTCAAGGTCATAGCTCAAAGTCAAGTGTTTGAAAATTCAATGTATACACTGTGTTTTATCCTGTCCGGACCGTATCTTCTTTAGTTATGATTGCATTTTTAAATAACTAGGCACAATTGTTCAATAGGACAAGACGATGTGCCATGCGACTGATTTGGGTCTGTTAGTCAAGGTCAAGGTCACAGCTCCATCCGTTCATCCACTGCTGTCTGGACCATATCTTCTTTAGTTGTTATTGGAATTTTAAATAACTTGGAACAAACGTTCACTAGGACAAGAAGATGTGTCATGCGAATGACTTGGGTCTATTCTTCAAAGGTCAAGGTCACAGCTCCATCTGTCCACTGCTGTCCAGACTGTATCTCCTTTAGTTGTGATTGGATTGGCACAAATGCTAACCAGCCCAAGACAATGTGTCATGCGAATGAGATGGGTCTGTTCGTCAAAAATATATTTTTTGTGGGGGGGGGGGGTTAAAACTTATATATTTATGGTTGGATTTAGAACATCACACCAGTGCTCACTGGGACAAAACAATGTGTCATATTACAGTCAGCTATGTATTTCAGTTTGTGGCATTTTAAATGTGATTTCTGTGCTTTGCGACTTTTTCATTTTGCATAATTTAAGTCCACTTCTCTGAAAATGCCTCTAAGGGTTAACGAGGTGGTGGGGGATATGACCACGTTAGTGGCAACCTCTTATTGTAGAGGAATAGGGTCAAGCTCGGGATCAAGCTCCCAACTTCTGGAGTGAGCAGCCAATACTTTATCCACTACACTATCGCGCTGCTATAAATCTTAATTACCTTGCTTAAACTGTATTGTTACATGAAAAACAAAACTGTACTTACTTACTCATATTTCAGGATCACATATCCCTGACCATTCCCAGTGATGAAAGCTTGGTTAGATCTGCGAGTGAATTAAGTCTGCCTCAGTCAGAGACTTGGGATGATGAGTCGTTACAGTCCTTACCCTCCGTCACAGATACCACGGACAGCTGTGCCAAAGATGATTATATAAACCCGCGCGGAGTGAGGTTTATACCGCATCAGCATGGTCACCATGGTTTGTTTTATTCATTGTTTGAGATTCTATCTTAGAGCTCTATTCTAAATAGACATGTACTGAAAGACCATACTTCTGTTTTAAAGTAAATTCCAAAATTTCTCACTTTGAACTCGGGGAGGTAAATGAACTTGAGATGTTTGCTAGACCCCTCAGCCTTATGGCATTATCATAATGTGTTTAACAGAATGTTTCATGTTTGGAATGAATTAATATGGATTCTTTCAAATGAACCAGATGGGAAGGTGTGAAAGCATTGTTGAGTATAAACATACTTACATGTATACTTCCCGATGTTGTTATTATCTGTTTATGCAGGTATTAGCTATTTTAAACCATACATAATCTTCAATATTATTTTATACTAAAACTATTAAAATAGTTATATCAATTGTTGTGCCATTTTACATAAATTGCAGTACAAGCTTCATAGCTTATACATGTACAAGTATATGGTTTGTTGTGGGGAAACATGAAACCACTGGTGTGATGTGACAAACACATTCTCTCATTTACAATGGTATAATGATAAAAACTTCTGTACCAGGCTGCATAGGTGGAAAGCTGTCAAGCTACTGACAGTTTTAACCATGCAGCCATTTTATAGATCGCGAGTATATACACTACCTTTATTGCTAATACATATTATTATATATAGTTGCATGAGCGTGTACATGACTGGGAGTATATGTGAAATTTATATTTTTCCAAAATCTGGACCCCTGATTTCATATATATTCTGTTATGTGTGATATTTGTATTTCCCCAGGTACTAGACCCCTGATTACATATATATTCTGTTATGTGTGATATTTGTATTTCCCCAGGTACTGGACCCCTGATTCTATATGTTTCATTGTGTGTTGAAATTTTTATTTTACCAGGTTCAAGATGCCTGATTCCATAAATTCCGTTATGTGTGATATTTGTATATTCCAAGATACTGGAACCCTGATTCCATATATTTCATTATAAATGTGTGATATTTGTACATGTATTTCCTGAGATACAGGAACCCTGATTCCATATATTTCATTATAAATGTGTGATATTTGTACATGTATTTCCCGAGATACTGGAACCCTTATTCCATAAATTTCATTATAAATGTGTGATATTTGTCCATGTATTTCCCGAGATACTGGAACCCTAATTCCATATATTTCACTATAAATGTGTGATATTTGTACATGTATTTCCCGAGATACTGGACCCCTGATTCCATAAATTCTGTAACATGTATGTGTGAAATTTTTATTTCCCAAGATACTGGATCCCTGATTCCATATATATTTCATTATGTGTGATATTAATATTTCACCAGGTACTGGACCCCTGATTCCATATGGTCTGCCTTGTGTGAGGGAGCTGTTCAGATTCCTCATATCATTGACCAACCCACTAGACCGCCACAACACAGATGTGATGATACACATGGGTTTGAGTCTTGCGACTGTGGCACTGGAGTCTGGAGCAGACTACATCGGACAATTCTCATCTCTCGTTTTCCTTGTGAAAGATGATATGTGTAGATTCTTGTTTATGGTATGTTAGTTTATACTTATTTATTTCAGCTCAATTGCGAAGTAAGTTCAGGGCTTACATTTATTACAGTGGAAACTCGTTATCTCAATATTGGAGGGACTGCCTAAAACATTGAGATATCCAAATATCAACATAGTTTTAGTCTTATTTTAGATCATATTTATTTTCATTACCTGATAATTGATGTCTGTGGTATGTCGATTGTACTATCATTTTCAAATTACAGTCAGTGCAGTAGTATTACATTGTCGTGATCAAAGCTAACATCCTGGTCCTTCTTTGAATTTCTCTGCAGGGTGAGATATAAGTTGAGGCTGATTGATTGAATCAAATGATATTTATACAATTTACATGCAGTCATCCAATTCAATGTCACAATGTTTGCAACATTCTGCCTGTCATTAAAACAACATAGCAAAAAATATCAACACTATCGGAATATTGACTTGTGTGATCGAGATAACGAGTTTCTACTGTATATGAATCTTTCAAGTCTTGTTTCCTGCGTAGAACCAGTACTGAGTGTTGTGTTTGAAAGATCATTGAGTGGATTCGGGTATCAAACTTGTAAACATTGTTGTGAGTTGTGAACCGTATCCATTTCACTACTGCCCTGTTAAGTGGTATGTTGTCTTTGATAGCTTTCATCAGTTGTCTTGTGAATAGAACCCACTGCAGTGGGCTTATGTAGAAAGCATCTGCTTCATTTGTTTCCATCTTGGGTTGATTTGCATAAAAAACCTGACAAAAGTGTTTGAAACATCCCTGTTTTAAGACTGGTCAGCCCATTGTCAGTTAATTTATTGGAAGGAGTATCATATGTCTGCAGCATGTCACCTGAGTAAATAAGTTATCATAATACTTTCTATAGCAGACAGTTGTATGATTGACAGATTCAGTCAAATTTTGAAGGAGGTATTAAAGTTCATTTTTAGCTCGTTGAGACAAAGCCCAAGGAGAGCTATTGCCATGACCCCGGCATCGTCGTCTTCATCGTCTGTAGACACCCAGGTTAAACTTTTGTGTTAAAATTTAAGATATCTATGCAACCAAGTGTGTTCACCATCATCATTGGAACACACACAGACAAGAACCATAAGTCTGGATTGCATTTTTGCACAGTTATGGCCCTTTTTGGACTTATACACCCAGGGGCGAGCTTTGTTGTCTTCTGACAACTCTTGTTTACTTAATTTTGGTAAACATACTGCAGGTGGATCCATGTCCTTTGGATTCATTTCTAGTTTGCCAACATTAAAAGTTTACTGATCTTATGGTTCCTTTTTTACCAATTTTTTTTTTGGAGAAAGAATAAGATTTGTGAGAAAAAATTCTCATAGGCCTACCGTATTTACCCTATGTATTGGGACACCCTATGTTTTGGGACACCCTTGTTTTTCAGGAAAATAATTATTTTTTTGATAATAAGAATTGGGACACATTAGAATTTTTTAAAAAATCTGATAATTTTTCGTCCCTAAGTTTTGGGACACCTATATATTTTTTTTTTTTTTGACATTGTTATCTCCGAAAAATGCGAAGTTTTATAAATTTTAATCCCAAAATATCCATGAAAAACATTGCCTGTACATCGTAATTTTCTATTTCTGATAATATTTAAAGATTAGGTAAAATAGTTATTGCTCTCTTTATTATTTAAAGTCTATAATTTGCCATACCTGTAACTAAATAATTCCTTTGTTATAAGTTTTAATCCCGAATTATACATGAAAAAAAAACATTGCCTCGGGCATCGTTCCTTTGCTTGTAAACGTGTGATTAAACAATCAGGTGGTACATAGCCTGCTTACACAATTCCCCAATTAACTGACCTATTTATATCTAAACACCGATTATATGACGCTGTTTTGTTGTATGATTGACAACTGTTTACACGACACCACAACAAACTGATATTAATTTATCTTTAAACACATGTTCGTTTCGTCGAAGTGAAATAACACGCGACGTTAAAGTGATGCAAGAAACTGTCAGAGTTGACGTCATCGCATATTGGCAAAAGGTCAAAATTAAATTGTGTCGGTGGAAAAAGAAATAGACATAAGCGTGTAATGTACATACAATTCTTTAAATTTAATGGGTATAGAGACTGTAAGCAATGTATTGATGTTTTATGCATAATAAAATATATTACACGAAAATTTATCGGCATTATTTTTTTTTACCAAATATAACTTGATATAGAATTGTATAAATGCCGGTAGAGAATGCATCACTCGTGTCCATAAGATTAGTACTTATTACCAATTGTAAACCAATCGAGATTGAAAATTTAGACTGGCTCACATTTATTTATTATACTTTACCGATACCGTAAGGGTAATTTTTGTGGAATCAGTCTGACTTTGTTCTATTGTGTTTCCGTGACATGTTCGTATGGTGAAATTGACATGATGCCGTGTGTATTTTATTTATGACTGGGGTATATGTAGTTCCAGTATACATTATAGATAATTTATTGACCCTCTGGCGTGTATTATGTTTGCGGTAAAATGTAGCGAAGTGAATGCATAACTCAAACTTGTAGTCAAAGCATATTGTTACAAATGAATAGCGAGGGATTTTCCAAAATACTTTGTTTTATTTTAAATGATTAATTGGGTCATTTTTGTGCCGATAAAAATTATGAAAATAAGTTGGTTCTTTTTTTTTTGGGGGGGGGGGGGGGGGGGGGGGGGGGGGAAATCGCTCACTTGTCAATGGTTAAAATATGTGTTGGGGTGCATTTATGCGCGAGTCATCAAAAGAAGCGCGTGTAAGTTCGGGACGTATAAAGGCAACACGATTTCACCCAATTATATCGTCAAAAAGACAACTGTTCTCTGATTGGAAAATGTTATTTTTTAACCACACCCAGTTTCAAACAAACAATTACCTTTAATTATTTTCTATTTCAATATAAAAAATCTTTGTTATAATCTTAACTATAGTGCCCCTTTATTTAATTCTCAAACTGTGTCAAACTGACGCACATGTATCGGCCTACATCAAAAGAGTTTTGGTCGGCGTACTTCAAAGCACGTGGACTGAAGTTTTGCAAAGTATAAAAGGAAATTACAATACAATTTACGGATAAGGGTGTTTTGTATTTATACAAATTGAAAACAAACGATTATGGTTTGTGTCAATTGGATTAAAAAACAATGGATTAAAGAACAACAAATGAAAACACGAACGTAGGTTTGGTAATTGAATTATTTATTTATGTAATTAGTGTACATACCTAATTGCTATGTAACTGTTTGTAGTTATATCAGTGATATTTTATTGAATGCTACATTAAAAGTACGCTTACCGCTATCTATACGGAACATAGAAATACCAAAATTACCGTATTCACCCTATGTATTGGGACAGTAAAAAAAATAATTATTTTTTAAATAATAAGTATTGGGACAGCAAAAAAATTAATTATTTGTTGCTGTCCCAATACATAGGGTAAATACGGTATGTACTTTTATTTTATTACTTGTTGTTTAGATGTATCATAAAATACAGATCAAGTTTGATCTTTGTCAAAGTCAGTCAAATTTTATAGGATTATAGACCCTTTGTTTTTTACTTTATTTTGGGTAAAATTTACTATTAGCATATAGGGACATCCATATCTTATGTACGCATTTCTAGTTTGAATGAAAATATTGTTGTATTATTTTTAATGTGAATAACAAGTATTCAATTTTATACTAAAAGTTTGGATGAATATAGGAAAAACTGATGTGCACATACATGTATATATATACTGTTATATTTTTTTTGAGTTGTGGCCATTTTGGTACTCCAAATTAAACTGTTATAAATTAGAAGCATTCATTTGCCATTTAGTGTTAAGAATAAATGTTGACAATATTTTTTAACCACTTTTGATGAGATTGGTACATGTAAATGCCACAGGTTTAATTGGTACAACGATAAAGTCTGGCCTCATCCTACTGCAATGTAATGGAAGATTAGCTCATTTTTACAAAAAAAATACAGGGAAAAAGTCTTACCAATATTTCAGTTGATCCAGTCGGAGAGATTGTCTCTCTCTGCAGCAGCATTGCGAGTGTGTTTTCTTCTATTTGAATCTATGAGAATGCATCTGAAATTACAGCTTGAGGTAAGTAATTTATGCATGTTTGATATATTATCAGTCAACAACTTGCATATTAAATACCAACCTGGACTGTTATTAGGTTACAGCACCTATTTTACCGGTATGTCAAATGTTAGTTCTGGGCTATATGCATGTAATTTTAGATTATTCGTTATTGAATCAAGTGTTAAGTAGGTGGTTTATCATTTATTATAGGTTTGAAACACAAACTAATCCATTTACCGTATTTCACTGAAACGCCAGTCAATTAATTTTGATATTCATGTATACATTTAAAACACTAATTATTATGAGATATATCGTTATTTTCACAGACCATAGGGGAGCATGTGACACTTGCCAGCCTGAGTGACATTTCTTGTTCTTTATGTATTGGCTTAAATTTTGAAAGTTGTTTCCATAAATGTTCTACCTTTTCAGATGTTTTTGACAAAACTGAGTGAGATTATAACATCTGACCATCCACGTATAACTTACGAAGTGCGGGAGTTAGCCCTGGAGTCAATTGTACAGCTGTGGAGGATTCCTGGATTAGTGACTGAGCTCTATCTCAATTATGACTGTGACCTCTACTGTACAAACCTGTTTGAGGACCTCACAAAGTTATTATCAAAGGTAATACAAGATGTTTTGTTTGAATACTTAGCGTCATTTTTATGCCATCGAGGACTAACAGGTGATCAGTTAACCTCACCACTTTTTTAGCTCACCTGAGCCAAAGGCTAACAGGTGAGCTTTTGTGATCGCCTGGTGTCTGTCGTTAACTTTTAGCTTCTAACAAATTATCCTCTGAAACCACTGGGCTAATTTTTATACAGCTTCACAGAAATGTTCCTTGGGAGACCCTATACCAAGTTTGTTCAAGCCATCTTGATTCGTCAAAAAAACATGGCCACCAGGGGGCGGGGCAAGTTTAATTAGTAAAAACTTAAAAATTCTTCTTGTCAGAAACCACTGGCTCGATTTTACAATAATTTAACAGAAATGTTCCTTAGAAGACCCTTCACCAAGTTTTTTCAAACCAAAGTGATTCATCGAAAAACATGGCGGCCATGGGGTGGGGTTAGTTTACTATATAAGCTATAGTAAAAATTTAAAAAATCTTCGTCAGGAACCACTTGGCCAATTTTGATATAACTTCACAGAAATGTTCCTTGGGTGACCCTCTACCAAGTGTGTTCAAGCCATCTTGTTTCGTAAAAAAACATTGCCGCTAGGGGGCGGGGCAAGTTTAATTAGTGAAAACTTAAAAAATCTTCTTGTCAGAAACCACTGGCTCAATTTTAAAATAATTTCACAGAAATGTTCCTTGGAGGACCCTTCACCAAGTTTGTTCAAACCGTAGTAATTTGTCAAAAAAACATGGCGGCCAGGGGGTGGGGTTAATTTACTATATAAGCTATTGTAAAAATTTATAAAATCTTCTTGTCAGAATTCACTGGGCCAATTTTTATATAACTTAGCAGAAATGTTCCTTGGGTGACCCTCTACCAAGTTTCTTCAGGCCATCTTGATTCGTCAAAAAACATGGCCGCCAGGGGGCAGGGCAAGTTTAATTAGTAAAAACTTAAAAAATCTTCTTGTCAGAAACTACTGGCTCGATTTTAAAATAATTTCACAGAAATGTTCCTTGGAGCACCCTTCACCAAGTTTATTCAAACCGTAGTGATTCGTCAAAAAACATGGCGGCCAGGGAGTGGGGTTAGTTTACTATATGAGCTATTGTAAAAACTTAAAAATCTTCTTGTCAGAAACCACTGGATTGATTTTAAAACAATTTCACAGAAATGTTCCTTGGGTGACCCTTTACCAAGTTTGTTCAAGCTCTTGTGATTTGTTAAAATACATGACCGCCACAGTGAGGTGCTAGTTTTACTATATAGGCAGCTATAGTAAAAACTTCAGAAGCTTTCTTGTCAAAACCTACTGACCTGATTTCTATGTAATTGCACTGACATTTACCATGGGTTAACATCTACCAAGTTTGTTCCAGCCATTGCAATTCGTCAAAAATCATATTCGCCAGGAGGGGAGGCTGGTTTTCTTTATATGGATATATAGTAAAAAACTTTCTTTCGAAATCCAAATATCCGCACAAGGATATTATTGTTATCGCACAACTCTTCTACGCATCTGTTACATCTTCAAAACAAATAAAAATTCTAACAACTTGCCCATCTGGGTTTTCTGGAATTTTGAGTGTACATGTATTATATAATCTACTTAATTTGGGTGAGCGATATAGGGCTATCTTGGTCCTCTTGTTCTGGGATCCCGGAAGGTTAACCAGTACTCGAGCACACTCATATCCTCAAGTAACTTATAACTTTTCCACTCAAATCAGCAGTGAGAGATGAATGATAATGAGTGACAATGTCACATTTCAATTGTCAAAGATACTTCGGCTAGGCAAGAATTCAAACTCATGAGCCCTGGATCAATAGTCAGATGCGCTACTGAATGAGGTAATCGGACTAGATTAAATAGTAATACAGGATGAGATACAAATATTTGTCTAACATATTACATGGTGAATTTTTACTCCAACTTATTTGAAATGTGAATATATGAATTCAATGATGTTTTAATAACTGTTTTATGTACAGGCCCTTAACTTGTAAGGAAAGGTTCCTGTTCCTAGGGAAGTCAAGTTAATTTAAGGATAGAGTGTTCTTATGCCAGATGTTGGGGGTTCGATCCCAAAATTGATCTGATTCCTCTAAAAAATAACAGTCATAACTGATTTTACCCAGGAAGCTAACTCAAGAATGGTTCATATAAGCCCTGGGCTTTTTATGCAATCAAGCTAAAATAAACTGGTATAAACTATGACGGAAATTAGATCAGAAAATAAAAACATGCATGTCGCAGTAGAAGACATTAGAGAATAACTTCCCACATGCTGGTCTAGTTTCTGCTTTTTTGTATGCAAAAGACAATCCAACTCATTTATTACAATGACAAAATCTACCAACTTCGTCTTACAGAATGCATTTCCAGTTGCTGGTCTATTCTCAACCCATCTGCTGTCACTGGATGCCCTCCTTACTGTTGTTGATACAATAGAACAACATTGTCACAGTCGTATACTCAAATCTACCAGTAAGCCTTCTGGAGAGGGTGGTAAGGAGGAGGTGTCAGATCAGGGTACTACTGAAGGACAAACCCAGGCAGTAGAGGGCGAGCGAGAGGAGAAGATAATGGGACCTCCAACAACAGGCTATGGTATGGCTCAGAAAATGTTACAAGGAAAAGATGATGTCTCGGGTATGTACCCATCTGAATATAAATGTGTTAGTCAACGCAATAATTGAAACCAGTGTTGATTATGTGGTTATATTGTCTTTCTAGGTTGGTGGTAACTTTTTGATTCTCAAATGTTAAAATCAAGGTCACTGTTACTGAAACTTCAGATTTTAGATAGAAAAAATCCATGTGTCTCTGTTATTAGGCTTTGGTCGATGTTACTTTCAGTATGAGCAGTGGAACTTGTTTTTTTTTCAGTAAAGATTAGTTAAACAACTAATGGTTTGGGTCCTCCATGGCTGAGGGGTTTAATGTTGTAGCTCAAGATCACTTATTCTCACCACTGATTAGTTCAGTTGTTAGGGTGTCTGACTTTCAGTTCGGGGTTCGTGAGTTTGAATCCCCGCCCAACCACAATCTCCGTGATGGTTGATATGACATTGCGTCTCATTATCATTTGTCTTTCACTGCTGATTCAAGTGGGAAAGTTATCAGTTACTTGTGGATATGGGGTGTGCTTGAGTACTGGTTAACCTTCCAGGATCCCAGGAAACGGTGGTTAGGTTAACGAATCGTCTGTTAGCCCTAAATGGCATAAAAATGGTGCTAAATATCCTATCAATCAATCAATCAATCAATCAATCAATCAATAAATCTCAACACTAAGGTTCCACAAAAAAATAGATGCCAGAATCTGTAATGTGTTAAAAATGGCTTTGAACTATATATAACAAAAAAAAAGTAAATTAATTAATGTTTATCGAGGAATTTGCTTTATGAAAAATGATTAAATTTTGTTTTAGGACAAACTGTTTGTTAGGTTTTTTGTTTGTTTTTCTTTCTGCTATCTGTTGATGATATTGCAATATCAAGCCTTATACAAACATATTAATATATTGAGATTACATCCTATTTAGGTAGACGGGGGAGTTTTCTTAACAAAGTATTTATGCTATTTTAGATGTTAACAAGGTGGTGAAAGTACGAGAGGCCAGAAAGGGACCTTATATTAAACCTAACAGAATGAAGGTGACAGCTGAGCTTCCAACGCCAGAAGAACTGATGGGAGTCAAACAGAGGAAAAGGGTAATTAATTAAATTATTGAGCTGTCAATCAAACATATTCCAGTATGTCATTTAACTAATCAGATTCTTGTATTGAAGTTCACACATGAATTGGCCAATAAATAAATAAGCAAAACAAAGTACCTTGTGGGGAATATCTGTGGCTAATATGAACTAATGTGGTAGAGTGATTTGTTCAAATGAGACTGAACGCACAAAATGACCTACATGTATTTATGTGTCGACTTGCCATAAAACACCATTCATTCATTCATTCATTCATTCATTCAAATGAGATTTTTCATTAAATGAAGTCTTTATTATTATAAATGGTATCATTGATAGATGTTACATACATGTATATGTGTGACAGCTTTAGTATTGGTGTATTTCATATTCAACCTCTTAAATAAGGTGTTAATACACAGTTATGTGAGAAAACGTCAAACATTAATGCCTGAACCAGACTTCTATAAACTAAAGGTATTATGGCATAGTGCCACCATTGGAAACAGGAAATGCTTCCATGGGGTAGGAATAATCCTTGTTTTTTCTTTAAAACTGCATTTTCCTTATTTTAATGCTCTTTTTTTTATTTTAATGGCATTATTGATGTATTTTGAACATTTGGAAGCATTGTCATGTTTGATTCTGAATTTAGAAATAAAAATTGATACTTGGAAATTGGGGTATGAATACATGATTTCAAAAGTCTTCTTTCACTTTGTCAACAGTGCGCACACTGAACAGAAAAAAATCTCTCTTATAACACAAGACCCCAGTTTTTCTCATCATATTTTGGTAGTGTAGAGGTTGACAAGCAATAAAATGTAAGTTTCACTTCTTTCATTTGGGTCTCTCTATGAATGACAAGCCTTCAAATGTTAATTATTTGCTATGGAATAAGAACAAAAATCATTGGTGGGTTTACACATTATAACCATAAACACGGCTGACAAGGAGTGGCAATGATGGCTATGACATGTTTAGTTTTGACATAATTCATGTAGTTTTACACTTGCATGTAGTCGCGAATTGGATTTTCGACTTTTTATTGATATCCTTGTGATTCGGTTTGAGTGCTTCTTTATGGAATAAAAAACTGCATTTGTTTGTAAATATCTTTCACAAACAAAGCCACTGTATCCACCTTGTTTTCTTCATTAATAAAGGTATTTTAGTTATTTCTGTATCCAGGAACAATAAATTCTTGAAATTCGGAAAGTTGGATCTAAATTTTTTTTAAATTTCCCCATCATTCAAATTATGCTGAAGTGACATTAAGTGTTACTCCTGTCTGCCCGTTCATGCATGTGTCTGTTCATCAAATTGGTTTGGATGAATAGCTTGTGAAAGAGTCTATGTTTTTAATAAATTTTTGGTATTTTGCTGTATATATTTAGCTCGCCGGGACAAAGTCCAAGGAGAGCTATTGCCATGGTCCTGGTGTCATTGGCGTCGTCTGTAGACACCCAGGTTAAACTTTTGCTTTTAAGTTTCAGATATCTATGCAACCACTCTTTGGATGTGAATGAAACTTAGCATGTGTGTTCACCATCATCAGTGGAACACACAGAGACAAGAACCATAACACTGCATTTTAGCACAGTTATGGTCCTTTTTGGATTTAAACACCCAGGGGCGAGCTTTGTTGTCTCTTGTTTAAGAGATATATCAGTTCTATACAAATGTTAGTTATTGTTTCTAACTTAGTATTTGATATCTGTTGTTACAGGTTTATCACACTGGAACAGAATATTTCAACAATAAACCCACAAAGGGTGTGGCTTACCTGCAGGAGCAAGGCATGCTATCTGAACCCCTGGAACCAGTAGAGGTTGTTAATTTCATCAAAGAGAACCCCAAAATTGATAAAAAGATGGTGGGAGAATACATCACTAAGCGAGCTAACATCAAACTTTTGGAAGCCTTTGTCAAGTAAGTTGGCCTGTGCTTTACACAGATTGAAAGTTAACATAAAATTAGGATCCTCTGTGGCCGATTGGTCTAAGGCACCATCTCAAGATCACTTACCTCTCAGTGCTTAGGTCGTAGGTTCGAGTCCTGCTTGCTCCAAAAGTTTTATGTGAGTAAGTTTGCCTTTTTGCGGTAGGACGGTGGTTCTACTCAGTCCGACTCATTCTGAGGCTTTAAACCTCATTCAAAAAAATGAAAAGATAATATAAAGTTATTTAACTCAAAACCAAAGTCGTTCTGAATGTGATGTTCAGTTCCTGCATTAAATGATTTTTTTTATTTTATGCTTTTTGATGAATTATAGATATTTCTCGGTGGATTATTTATGGTATTCCACTGTTTCAAACAGTGAAATTATGGGAAATATTTTTACATATTAATTTAAAAATATATATATTTAAACAGAAAAGAGTACTTTATTTTTTTTATTAATCCAATAATATCTTATGGTGAACTGAGGTCAAAATAAACAAAAATTTATGTAAATGCATAAAATAAAAAGAAAATTTGTTTGTTTTGGTGTAAGATCAAATGTATTTCATCTCGTGATCACCAAAAATGATATTCTCTCTCGTTACAAGCCACTCGTGAGCAAATGACTTTTGGTGATCACTTAATGAAATATAATCTGATCTAACACCCAAGCAAACAGATATCCTCTATATAATGAAAATAACAATGAGTGTGGTAAGTTACAAAAATATTACAGGGGTAAAAATCACTACCAGGAAAAATAGCATCTTAAAATGACAGCTTTTCCTGTGGGCAGTAAAACATTTAATATTTTCTATTGAAGCACAAGGTTCAGGAATCCCCCAAAATGACCCTGCAAAATTCAATAATAATTAAACCCTAATGTTATTTTCATAGTTTATTCTGTTAAAAAATGTTAATTTTCTTTTTTAATTTTACGTTTTCCACTTAATAGGATATCATCAAAGTGTACATGCAAAAATATGCAATTTCCCTACATTTTAACGTCTCACACCACTATTACATTTCCCATAGGGCTCCATTGTAACATTTATGTCCAAACCATAGTGAAAAATCAAATTCTGCAGCATGTGTCTGGTCTCAAATTCTTCACTGGTTCAAAATATGCAATTATAAAGGAAAAAAAGCATACCTTGATGTGAAAATTATCAATTATCAGAGTAATAATATGTCAGCTATTTGCCCAAGATGCGGTTCGAACCAACAATTTTGAAATGACACAGAATTGTCCAGAAAGCTGGTACTGGCATCAAATTTTCAGTGATGGTTTCTTAAACACTGACCATTTAACCTTTTACTCCATAGATACACGTTTTCCCGCACCAATCACAGAAGGCCATTGAAAACAGTGCAGGAAGAGTTCAGATTGCTCATAACGAGCAATCTGAACACTTCCTGCACTGTTTTCAACTCTGTCAGTTAATATAAACATAATTCACCCATTGCTGGTATATCGTGAATTAATGATTTCAATATTAGAGGTGTCCAAAGGCGTCTATATGAAGTAAAGGGTTAAATCATGCTAGCAAAAAAAAAACATTGCAGTACAAAGCCCTGAAAAAAAAGAAGAAAAAGAGAACTTAAGTTTTATTTCTACCTCCTTCATCTGTAGGTCCAGAGTACTCAAGGGAGATAATAGTGGTGTGAGTCCTTTAAGTCAATATACCATGCTTTTTAACAGTGAAGGCACTATTGCTACCCGACACTATTTACACATTCCTCTGAGTGTACCAAACTAAGATAAGAACCAGTATCTTTTTGTAGCAAGAATGCCTTCATAATAAAAGAAAAAAATTAAAATGCCATAAAATATAACAAAAATTGGTGGTGGGGGTGTGAAAATGAGCATTCAGCTTTTATCCTTTTGGAGTCATTCTATGAATGCAAAAACATAAAATGAAAAGCAGAATAAACACATTTTAAAAGAATAAATTATTTAAGTTACAAACACATCAAGCTTTTGCTGAAAAATAAGTATTAAAAAGAAATGCATTTACAGGGCTGATATATTTGTGAACATGGTCCTTTAAACATCTACCCTTTAATAAATGATACAATAATAAATAAAAAAAGACGAATTGATGTTTTTAAAGCTGACCAAATTCAAATTTTAACCTGTAATGTTGTTAGTAACAGTATCATATTTATAATGCGTGTTGTTGGTAATATTGTAGGGACCGATGTGTCGTATACAGTCAAATACACGAAGACAAGACAGAATTGACCTTTGATTTATATATGAACATCTGTTAATTTACAGGTCTTTCCATTTTGAGGACATGCGTGTAGATGAGGCATTACGTCAGTACCTTGAAGCATTCCGACTCCCCGGGGAGGCTCCCGTCATTTCCCTTGTCATGGAACACTTTGCAGACCATTGGCATGTATGTATCATTCTTCACTCAGTAATGCGACTAAACAAAGCATAATTTTGTATATTCTTGTACAATTTATAGCTGTGAACATCAGATAGAGATTTACAACTATTGTGTATCCAATGCAATTTTTAATTTCTTTAAGAATCGTAGTTGTTTCTGTAAGATGTCAATCCCTAGATAACAATATTTGTAAAACATAATTGAGATTTGTAGTTGCATCAACATACATATACTTGTGTAGCATCTGAAATTTCACTACATTACGATATTATTATGGAATTTTATTTGTTCGGTGTTCTTGAGATATAACTTATTTGTACCATGTGCAAAGTGGAGCCTAGTTAACTCAGTCACTAACTTAAAGGTATCTGATTATCAATGCAGGGGTCGTGAGTTCAAATCTCAGCTAGGCTAAAGTCTCGGTGATAAATTATATATGACATTATGTCTCATTGTCATTCGTCTCTCACCTCTGATTTAACTCCTAAAGCTATCAGTTACTTGCGGAGTTGGGTGTGTTCAAGTACTTGTTAAATTTCCTGGATCCCTGGAATGAGTGATTAGGTTAACTGGTCGTCTGTTAGCCGTCCATGGCATAAAAATTAAACTAAATATTCAAACATACAAACAATTGTTGATCATTTCTAAACAATGGTATAACCGTGCTTTATTTCAGAAATCCAATGGTGAACCTTTCTTCAATGCTGATGCAGCATTTACTCTTTCGTATGCCATCATCATGCTAAACGTTGATCAACATAATCATAATGTGAAGAAACAGAATATTCCCATGACATTGGAGGTATGTACACTATTTGTGATCAATAGTAACTTCAGTGTCTGCAGTCAGTGATTGCAATCCTGGTGTTATTTTAACCCTTTACTTCATATAGACGCCTTTGGACACCTCTAATATTGAAAGCATTAATTCACCACGTATCAGCAATGGGTGAATTATGTTTATATTAACTGACAGAGTGGAAAACAGTGCAGGAAGTGTTCAGATTGCTCGTTACAAGCAATCTTCTTTCTGCACTGTTTTCAAAGGCCTTCTGTGATTAGTGCAGGAAAACGCGTATCTATGGAGTAACGGGTTAACAGAGTTGAGAATCCATATCAGGTATTTTCAAAAGAGTTAAAAATCATCCATTTCACATGTTTTAAAAAAAGATAGAATCAATAAAAGAGCTAAAAATCTTTATCAGATGTTTTTAAAAGATTTTATTAATCTTAATTTGATGTTTAGAATCTGTATCATATGATAGGTTACATATGACATCCTGTTTAGTTGTTAGAGGAAGACTCTGAAAGAATCTGTGTAGAAGTAGTAACTGGCAAACTTTCTCGCATAAAGTTTTTGGACAGAACTGGGCACAGCACCCACAACCTCAGCGGTGAGAAGTAAGTGGTCATAAGACAGCATCTTTGACCACTCGGCTAGGGAAGACCCCTTAAAAGATTTAAGAATTTATACCATAGATCAGAATGTATACTGAGCAAAAAAAGAAACGTCCTTCCCTATTTGAGTAGCATTTTCCAGAAAGCCAAAAAGGTTATGGTAATAAATCATAATCAAATATAAAGTTCATTCAATTGTGGATTGATATCATTTCGCTTAATCTGGCTAGCTAGAGCATTTTCATAGTGATACCATGGGAAGTCGGTGGGAGTCAAAATAAAAAATCACAAAATGACAGTCACTCATAACGTAACGTTTAGGTCATCAAGTTTGAGTCAGAATTTGTCACTTGCATCAATTTTCATTAAAAGTGAGTGTGACCACCAATTGCAGGTATATATTCAATAATTTAACAGCACCTTGACGTAACATAATGCAAAACCAATGCATTTGGCAAATTCCTCGATTCCCCCTGCAACGCTGGAGTCAAATCACAAAGATTTTCATTTTGGTGGTTTGCTCTCGCTTTATGACCCAGATATTCTCTGTTTCGGTAAGGATAAGGGAAAACTACCGGCAATGTTAAAACATTGAACTGTGTCAAGTATTGCCTGGTGAACCTGGACTGCCATTCAGCTCCTGTTCAGATGACGTCGTTATAAAAGCGTGGTAGTGCGGTTACATCAGGTCATTGTGGGAGCTGCCATCTGATTAGTTAGGAGTTACGACACAAACAATAACAAAAAATCTATGCTGAGACACTGTGCCGCCCAGCAGCGAAGATTGTCGGCAACCAACTCTGACATAAGTACATCAACGTGATGTAATGTTGGTTCTGATCTTATTCTCTTGGGAGTACATCAACGTGATGTAATGTTGGTTCTGATCTTATTCTCTCGGGGTTTACCAGGTCACCGGAGACTGTAAACAGTTCAGGTATATCGGAAATGTGCCTGAAATCGCTCAATCTTTTTGTGACAGTGGCCGTTACCCCACCCATTATCATTTTATTGTGTCCGTTTTCAGAAATCCATAGCATGTTGAAAACTGAAAAATTAAAAAAACAAAAACATTTACAATTAGCTTCCATTGCATGAATTGTATGACATGGACTGAAAAACCTGTCAGCCACATGCATAGCGTGCACATGGAAAAAGTAGAAATGTATATTCTGGGCACTAAGCGCTATGTACATTGTGTACATGAGGTTAACTCCACATGATCTTATTCTCAACATTGCCAGGGAAAAAAATACATGTACATTTGACATGTAACACCATCACAGACAGAGATACATTTTGTTATAAAAGAGGGACGTTTCATTTTGTTATAAAAGAGGGATGTTTCATTTTTTACTTAGTATTTATCAAATTTTATTTTATTTTATTTAACTTGTAATAGTATTTTATTATTTTTGTCTTATTTTTTTGGAGAAGTATTATATTGAATAAATTACATCTGACATTGTATTTATAGCAATTTAAGAAGAATCTTATGAAGATAAATGGTGGAGAAGATTTTGAAAGTGAAATGTTGGAAGAAATCTACAATGCCATAAAGTAAGAAGTTCTTATTTTACATTAAAACATTTTTATTTTGAAATGTGAAAGTGAAATTACTATACCTCCTGACATGATAATACATGTATGGCTTCCAAAAATCTATTTCTGCAGCTTATACAGAAACATTTCATCTTCTTTAATGATGGCCAAGTTTTTTGTTATTTGTTTGTGAGGTTTAATGTAATATGAACACATTATATATGGCATCAAATTTGATTGGTTGTCAACAGTGGAAGATCCAAGATGTTTGTATATTCCTTGTACAAAAATCTGAGTGGAACTGTCCTTCTTCTGAATGTTACTGGCGTGTTTTTTCCCTCAAATCTTTACCCCTAGTAGGGTTTATTGCCCAGTCTTGAGCAATTTAGGGCCAAACTGGCCCTCTTGTCTTATTTCAGCTCTTTTATTTTTCTATTTTAAACTACATGTATTTCTCATATGACATAGACACATTTAATATGAAGATGCTTTGAAATGTGAATTGATGTCATCCAAAATAAAAAAAAAACGAATCAAAAAAATAACCCACGGTTGATCCATTTCAATTTTGAAGATATGTACATAAAATGCCTACAACAGAAGATATGAAAAAATATATATTAACTTATATTCCTGTGGTATTTAAACATGAACTTATGACATTAATTGCATTATTAATAAAGTTGTTAACACAAGGGTAATATGGAAATGTACATATTTCAGCATTACCTGTATTTAGTTTATACTTATTTACTTAAAGCTTAGAGCTTACATGTATATTAACCACTCTGGAATCCATGTCCTGTGTAGAACCATCTGCTTGAGTGAAGGATCAAACCAGCCACCGCTGGCATGAATGCCCAACACTATCCACTACACCACCGTCCCGCTTTATTTACTTATATTTCATATCATTTTGAATTTATTGCATATTTCTTGCATTTACCTGTTTTAATGTGAAACTCTTTTACTAAAAAATTCTGTCTGTTTCTTACTTTTGCATTTTTTGTTTGCTAGGACTGATGAAATTGTGATGCCATCAGAACACACGGGTATAGTGAAGGACAACTACCTCTGGAAGGTGAGTGATTTTCTCATTGTTACCGTTTATTGTGTAACGTGTTTTCTAAGTGGTAAAGTTTCAGATCCAGGATCAAAGGTCTTGGGCTGTATCCTCATCAGGTCATAGAGTATGGCACTTTAATCGTTTGTATTTTAAAATACTTATTCTACACAGGACATGCCATTGGTGTTCACCATAAGATTTGTTTTGTTACACAATTGTTATAGAATAAATAATCATTATTTCCAACAGTCAAGTCTCGTACTTCTTGTAAAATGACTATTTTTGCAGTGGGGTCATTCTTAGGCACCTCTTATATGTATATTGATAAGAATTATGAATAATTGCCAGTAAGCAAACAATGAATGATCAAATAAAGACTTAAGTTTGTTACATATACATTTACAGTAGAACTTCAATGGCTCGAACCCAACCGGACTGGACAGACTAGTTCGAGTTAAGGGTCTTTCGAGCCAAGTATTGTTCAACATCATGAACAGTACATGTACATGTATATTCGTCGAAATAGGAATTTGATCGGGACCAAATAAGTGGTTCGAGCTATATATGGTGTTTGAGCCATCCGTGTTTGAGCAAACAAAGTTCTACTGTACATATACATGTATGTAGTGTCATGTACATAATTACAGAGTGCATGATTGTAAGTTACATTCAGGTTCACTTAATTTCAACTTGAAACCACCAACTTAAATCTGCAAAATGTAGAAAAAAAAAAAATTGACACTGTGATCCACCAATGACTTGCAGCTAGTTTAGGATGTACTCTACTATACAATGGCAAGAATTTAATTACTGTAAAGTAGATGTTGTGCTTATTAATACTCCGAGATACAAGTTGTATTAAAATATATCTGGTAAAATATATGTGGACATTTAATTTGCCCATGAATAAAAGCCATATTACCATAAAAAGTAAAATTTTAAATGTCGTGCAAAGATTTTACATCTTTGACATCATTGGAGTGCTTCAGGTAGCCATTACATGTATATTTTCTAACACTGTTCAAGTCTGTTGCTACATGTATCTAACAGTATTAGATATTTTCAATACAAAATTTGATGATTGCAAAGAGGAAATATTACTTTTTATGGCAATATAATTTTTATTCATGTGCTGTAATAAATTACTTAATACATATAAGTCCACATATTAAATGACTATGTTTAAAATAAAACCCATATATAGACATACTGCAGAGTGGTAAGGCTTCATGTTTATTATTCAGGTGTTGCTGAAAAGGGGTAATTTGAAAGAGGGATTATTTAACCATGCCCCCACGGGTGCATTTGACCATGAACTCTTCACCTTGATATGGGGACCGACGGTTGCAGCATTGTCTTTTGTGTTTGATAAATCTACGGATGAAGGTATCATCTCTAAGGCCATATCTGGATTCAGGTTAGTGTGCCAAATACATGTTTGTGAAATATCAATAAAGCTATATCTAAACTGAAATAGACAAATTTCTTAGCCCGGTTAGCTTCATTTGTAGTGCATCTGTTTATCAATTCAGAGGTCGTGAGTTCAAATCCTTGCTTGGCCACAGTCTCCGTGGTGACTGATATATGATGATATTACGTCTCATTGTCATTTGTCTCTTACCACTAATTGAATTGGGAAAGTTATCCGTTACTTGCAAAAATGGGTGTGTAATGATGCTAAATATTTAAACAAGAATAGAGAAATCAGTTCTGTTCTATAATTATTAAATGCATAGTTTCATTTCATATATAAAGGAACCAGAGGTAATAATAATTAGTTTGTATCTATCTGATTACTTGAACTGAGCCATCTGTCGTTATTAATATTTTGTCATAGTTGTCGTCATTTTGTCATAGTTGTTGTCATTTTGTAATAAAGTTATATTTAAAGTCATATTAAAATTTGTGTAAACGTTCTTGTGTTTGTTTGTTTGAATATTTAGTGTCATTCTTTTGCTATTGAGGGCTAACAGACATTAACCTAACCTCTGCCTTGGGGTTCTGAAAGGTTAATGAGTACTCAATCACACAATCTCTGCAAGTCACTGAAAACTTTCCCACTTGAATCAGCAGTGAGAGACGAATGACAATCAGTTGCAATGTTAAATATCTATCATTATGGTAACTGTGACCAGGCGGGGATTCAAACTCGAGACCCCTGGATTGATATTCAGACGCTACATTCTTTTACATACTTACTGATGTACACAACAATGAGTTTAACAGATGTCAACTATTACTTACTATGTGATATACAGGTTACACAGATGGAAGATAATCAGGAGTTACAGACAATATTTTAACATGTACTTGAATCTGTTAACTGGTTACCAACATCTATAATTGACACAAACTTTGCTATATTACAGGAAATGTGCAATGATATCTGCCCACTATGGCATGAGTGATGTGTTTGATAATCTAGTCATTTCTCTCTGCAAGTTTACAACACTTCTTAGTTCTGTTGAGGTCAGTATGCTTCCTTTAATCTTTTACCATGATAACTATTTAGCTAAGCGGAGCGCGTGGTCCAGTGGTAGAGCATGGAACCCATGATCGCTGGGTCAAGACACTTTTTCCGCATATGCTTAGTACTAGTTCTACACATGAAGATTTCGAGTGTATTTTGTATAAGTTGTAATAACTTGTATCACAATCAAAGTAAAATAGATAAGTAACTAACTATTGAGCTCAACTGAGCACAAATGTGGAGTGAGTAGTGTAGTCCATCGGATTCAAGATCGCTTGGTTGTGGGTTTGATCTCTGCGACAGCTATGTGTGGTGTACTTTAACAAAACACTTAATTATCCACCTACATGTATGCTTAGTACTGGTTCTACCCAGGATGATTTCGAGCATGATTATTCTAAGTTGTAAGAACTTGTTTTACAATCAATGTAAAATAGATAAGTTTTAAAACAAAAAAAAAGCACAAGGTGAGCTATTCTGATCATTATGTCTTTCGTCTGTCTGTAAACATTTTTTGTTGTGTGCGCTATAGCACTCGCATTTTATGTTAAATCTTCACCAAACTTATAGTATAGTTATAAACACAATATCTCAGACATGTTCGTAAACAGACCAAATCGGGTAATAAATGTAGGAGTGCTGCCCCTTAATCTTAAAAAATAGAAATCCGGGGCCAGTTTCAATAACCTCCAATTCTAAGTTTTTCGTATGTACAAAAGTTCTTACGAGGATGTTAACAGAAATTAAATGAATTTCCCTGACTGTTTTTTCGTAACTTGAAATTTTACACTGAGAAGTTTGTAAACTTACAAATGTTAGCGAAATGGGCCTCTGGATTAGTGGGTTGTCAGTTCAGTTGACCACTAGCAGAATGTGTTTTGTTAAGTGGTACAGCATAGAAGTCAGGATCAATGGGTTGCAGGTTTGATCCCCACTAGCAGCATGTGTTGTATCTTGAGCAATGAACTTTCTCCACATTTGTTTAACACTGGTTCTGCCATGAGATATTGAACATGATTTATATAATATTATATAGTAAGAATTTGTTTCCTGTGTATGGTAGAAAAATTGAAACAACGAATAGACTTTTATGTGTTCAGTACTTTTCAATAAATAAATTTTTGTGTCTGTTTTACAGGCTCCTGAGACGATCCCTGTGACCTTTGGTATGAACATGAAGGCCCAGCTAGCAGCCCTGCACTGTGTTTAACCTAGCTCATAGACATGGTGATATTCTGAGGGAAGGCTGGAAGAATATATTGGACTGTATGCTACAGCTATATAGAGCTAAACTTTTGTCCAAAAGTATGATTGAGGTGAGCTATAAACTGCTGTACAAAATTATGTCAAACCTGTGTTAGTGGTCACCTGTATTAAACAACCATTTGTCTTGAACAGCCACATTTTCTATTTACCATTTTTATAGGTTAGTTTTAATTAACCTTTTTTAAGCAGCCACCTGCATTAAGGGGTCAGTTTTTATAGATCTTTCACTTGAGTGGCTGCTTAAAACAGGTTTAAGCAGGGTGGTTGTGTAACAAAACAACACTCTACTTTAAAAACTTTCAACAATTTTTCAGTCATATCGCGACGGTGTCTACTTGAGACAGTATTCTAAGCACTGTCACACTGGAGTATCATGCCGCAGACACATGGTATAATACCCCACCCAGTCACATTATACTGACACTGGGCCGACCAGACCTAGAACTTTCCTCTAAATGCTGAGCGTCAAGCGAGGAAGCTTCTAGTACCATTTTTAAAGTCTTTGGTATGACCCGGCCGGGGATTGAACACACAACCTTCCGCATGCGAGGCGGACGCTCTACCACTAGACCACGCCGCGGTCTGAATCTAAAACTAAATACATGAAAAATTATCTTTATTTTTTTTCCACTGTAATTGCAATGTGCCCACTATTACTCTTAATGTACAAATTTAGCAAAATTTATTTATAATTATAACAAGAACTTGTAGAGAAGGATAGGAAACTACATCTCTCAGCTAAATGTTTATAAAATAGCATGTGAAGAATTAATAATTTGGCAAATTAGTCATTCAAATTTCCCAGGCAACTGGTATCTTTTACATAAAATGTAAGGTGCATGTTACCTTAGATGTTTTATAAAGTTTTAAACATGTTGAATGATCTCTTCAATTTAAAATATTGTAGTTTGAAGTAAAATGTCAAACATTTTTCTTGTTTTTATAGTTGCAGTATACAAATTTTGTTATCATAAGTACTTCAACAATTTGATGGAAGTGGTCTCCTTTTGTAGAGAATTCCATTATGCAGTGAGGAACTTTAATTGTATTTTGAGATGAATGGAAGTAAGGATATTTGAACACCAATTTTCACAAGATATTGCATGAATACCCGAGTGTTCATAACATCTAAATCAGTTGCTTTTCCTTCATTATATAAGTACCATTTCTTGCGATGTTTCTACAAGTTACTTTTATGCTTCAAGGTGGAAGATTTTGTGAGCCCATCTGGTAAAATATGTTTAATAAAAGAGGAGAGCCAGTCCGCCCAGCGATCAGAGACAGGTGTGCTTAGTAACATATACTCCTACTTCACTATGTCCGAGCCCGCCAGCAATAAAGGCCCCAGCCCCGAGGAGGAGGAGGCCACCAAACATGCCACTAAATGTATAAGAGAATGTCAGCTGGAACAGCTCATAGTTGAAAGTAAATTCTTACGGGAGGAGTCGCTGCATGAGCTGATCAAGGTTAGTGTTGTAACTCTGGCTGTGCTCGGCTACCAGACAGGTATACCCTGTTCATGTGGTGTGTGTGTGTGTGATAATCTCATCTACCATTTCTGATTATTGATCCAGGTTTTCCCCCTGGAGGAAAATTTATCTTCCATGACACATGTCAGACAACTTTCTCACATAACCTGACGAGAATCTGGAACTAAATGTAGATCTACTTGTGTAATATATTTCCTTATCAATGACTTGCAATCCAATGTTTTTATTTTCATGCCTACGAAACATTTTGAAACTTGATTTTGTTGTAGGAAACTGTAGAAAGAATTAGACATTACGTCAAAAATAATTTTATGTAGTCTTGCTTACCTTTGTGAACAGCGCTAGGCTAAACGTTATATTTTGAATTGTTTTTTGTAAACAGCGTGCATAAAGTTTAATTATCTCATTTTTAACCCTTTGACCCAGAAGTGAAATGATGAACCTCACTTAATATCACAATTAACCCCATTTTCCATGAGCGGATTTTGGAAGATCAAATTCCAAAATAAAGTTACACATTTAGTCATAGTGTATCTATTTGAAGTTTTTATAAAAATAGCACACAATCGTAAATAGGGCCAAACATAATCATTGAGGTCAGGCAAATCGTGCATCTGAATCTGGTTTTCTCCAATTTTGACATTTTCTGAAAATCAAACCTTTCTATTTTTGGAAATATACATACATGTACTGTGTGACATAGGAATAATACATGTAGTTGATGTAAATGAAGAAGTCTTTCGATCACAATTTATTTGTGAATAATTGAAATTAAATAAGTAGAAAGAATTAATTAAAAATTCAAATACACACTTATTACTCCATAATTGTTTGATCAGTCACAGTTAATTAGCCTACATGTGCGTGTACAATAACTGCCATTGCTATTATCACACCTAATTGTGTCCACGACACTTGGCAATCTGAGACCAGGTGTGAAAACACCTTTTCCATATTACCGAGTCACAAAACTGTGAAAATTTCCATTTCGGGACCAAATAATCATTTTTGTTTAATTGAATTTTTCGACTTGTTGAATTTCGTACTAGCAAATCGAAAATGCTTTGAGCGTATAGCGAGTAATTTCAGGACTGACCTGGTATTTCTTCCACTGCAAATTTTGTACCACCGCATTTCGTACTAACCCAAAATCACTGTAGCTCACTTCACTCTTATTGAACTATATGTACATGTTCTTGGTTAATGCGGACAGCATTTGATTGTCAGCTGTGACCAAACATCCATTTGTTATGTATATTCTACTTACAGGCTCTTATATTTGCGTCTCAAGGCCCTGAAGCCCATGAGTCAATGGGAACTATATACGATGAAGATGCTGCCGTGTTCTTCTTTGAACAATTCATAACATGTATACTACAAAACAGGTAAGATTTTCTTCTATTTACATGTGGTTTATACTTATAGTAGCACAACTGGGAAGAAAGATCCAAGCTTGTATAAACTGCTCTTGAGTCCACTTCCTTGGTAGAACCAGTACTGAGTGTTATTTTTTTAAAGATTTCGGGTGAGCGAGTGGCCAACACTATACACTACAAAACTGGCCCCACTTTCAGCTGCAGTATAACTGAATGATTTTTTTTTTTAACGGTGTACATATCAACACAACTGTCATATGAAACCAACAATTTATTCCTTTTTACTCGATATTGTTTGTATCCATATTTCAGATATCTTGATCCCAGTTTTAGTTCCAGATTGATCATTTCATACCTTTAATTGAATGTTCATCTCGATATGATTATTGTTGATATAACATTGTGTGTTTTTTCACGTCGTATCAGAATCTATGCATGTCATTTTTCAGTTCGTTTAAAACACCACACTGATTACTGGGCAACAACAAAGGTGTCAGTTTTAATGACTGGCAGAATGTGGCAAACATTGTGTTATCAAATTGGGTGATTGCATGTAAATTGTTTAAGTATCATTTGATTTAATCAAATTAGCCTCAGCTTTTATCTCACACTGCCGAGAAATTCAAGGAAGGACCCGGATATCAGCATTTATTACAACAGTGTAATTCTACTTCATGGAGCGCAATATGAAAGCGAAGGTACAATTGACGACTCTTATCATGAAAATAAATACTGCTCTTGAGACAAAATCTATGTCGATATTTGGATATCTCGAGGTTTTTTTTGGCAGTCCCTCATGTATCAAGATAACGAGATTCAGCTGTAAATGAATATGTAGGATGAACCTTGATATCGTAAACATGTATACCAACTTTATTTCTATTCAATTTCTTATCTATTCAAATTACTTTCGATATTTATGGATGTACACACATCTGTATGCATGTTTATATTGGTACATTTAAGGGATCGGATATCACCCATATGGCAGTCTGTTCGGGAGCACATATGCAGTCTTGTAGTAAACAACTCCAATCAAACATTCATGGTAGAGCGGGCAATTGTTGGACTCATTCGCATATCTATCCGACTCCTGAGAAGAGAGGAGATAGCTCCACAAGTGTTAAAATCATTACAAATATTACTGATGATGAAACCCAAGGTCATCCACAGTATATCTCAGCAGATATCGTGTGGCCTACATGACTTGTTGCGCACAAATGCAGCTAATATACATTCTAGTGATGACTGGTACACACTTTTTATGCTGTTGGAGGTTGTTGGAGCAGGGGTCAGTCCCCCACCTCTAATGCAAGTAAATTCTGGAGTTGATGTTACTGAAGGACTTAGTGAAGCTGGTGAGTATTATTGTGTGTTGTAGCATTTTCATCATCATGGTAGGATCATCAATGGCCTCTCTTTGCTATATCATGACATCTGTATATCTATTTTTAGTTTAAACTTATTTAATTTACTTTGATTATGAAACAAGTCCTTACAACTTAGACAAATTACGCTCAGAGTCTTCCTGGGTAGAACTGGTACTAAGCAAAAAGTGTCTTGCTCAAGGACACCACACATATACAACCCTCCTATCATGGGTTCAGTACTCTACCACTGGACCATGCGCTCTATATGTATTTCTCAGGGCTCTTGCTTGAACTTTTGGGAATGGGGCCGGGACCCCTGACTTTGGGAAAATTAGTGTTATTTTTAAAGAAATTGGGAAAATTACATAGCACAGATTCCTTCCATAAACATAACAATATAGTGTGTAATGCATATTAAATGTATAAAAAATGTGATGTTCTTGTTGAAGACTACATTAAAATCATAATATTAAAAAATCTCCAAATTTTCCCCTCAAGTACTTTTTTTGGTTTCTTTGCATTTTGAAATTGGGAAGTTTGTTACTTTGCATTGGAAAAAAAAAAGAAACCATTTGCCTTTGGGAATGGGGCAGAAAAATGGCCCAAAAATGGGCAAACAAGAACCCTTTTTCTCATCATGAAGATGTGAAGTCTCTCTTTCTTAATATATCTTGTGTATTGTCATACATGTATATACAACATTTAAGTCATTTGTGACCATTTTTGTCTTTCTTAATTAATGAAGGACCATCCATGGCTTCAGGTAATATATCAGGATTGCTCACCTGTATTTCTCATCACAAAGGTCTGAAGTCTTGCTTCTGTAATAGAACGTGTTCCCATATATATAACACATGTATTTCATTTGTGACCATCCATCCTTCCCTTATAAAAGAATCATCTTTTGGGGCTTGGTGTTGGTTAAAATGGACATTAACAACAAAAATTAATCTCACTTGTGTTTTGTCATAGTCTTCTTGGTCAGAAATGTTCTGGTAAAACAGTTACTGGTAATCAAATTATTTTTATTGTAATTTTCATGTTGAAGCTTCATTAATTATCACTGGTGTCTTATCAGGTGTGTTGTCAGGTGTTTTGTGAGGTGTGTTGTAAAGTGTGTTGTCAGGTATGTTGTTGGGTGTGTTGTAAAGTTTGTTGTCAGGTGTGTTGTAAAGTGTGTTGTCAGGTGTGCTGTCAGGTGTGTTGTAAAGTGTGTTATCAGATGTATTGCCAGATATGTTGTCGGTATATTGTCAGGTTTGTTGTCAGGTGTGTACATGTATATATAGAATTCTTTTTGCAAGCAAGTTAAGACTAGAAAGCTGATACAATGTTTATAATAAATATATAAGATGTGGTGTCTTGTATATTAATTTTGTATATTATATGTTTGTGTCAACGTGTGCAGGTGCTCAGAGTGACAGTGAGTTGCCCAGCAGTAGTAGTGTGGTGACAAATGGCAGCGACCGCGGCTACACGTCTGACAGTGAGCTGGAGACGCAGTCTCGTGGCAATCACAGGAGTACCTCTGGCGAGTTCGAAGTGAGGGCTGTACCAGATAATGGAAGTTGGATGCTGGTAAGTGATAAAGGATAGTAACATATATCAAAAAACAGTAAATCAATAGAGATGACAACAGATGCATTTAGTGTTGAAGGATAGTAACATATGTCAAAAAACAGTACATTAAAAGAAGTGACAACATGTGCAGCTAGTGTTAAAGGATAGTAATAACAATTAGCATTTGAAATAAATTGATTTGTGCTAAATTTTATTGATTAGGAAGTAAGCTCAATACTTTAGTTATCCCTGTCAGGTTCATATTCTGGGTAAAACAAATACTTTTTGTTGTGTATAAAAGACTGGTGAATCAGTCCTGGGTTTCTGACACGAATGATAGCCTTCATACAGTGTTTTCTTAAAAAAATTTGAGTGACTTTTTTAAAACCTGTAACAACGTAACAGTTTACTTATTATATTTATACCAGGTTAATAAGGATGAGCCCTTCAAGAGACACATCCCCGTGAACCAGTTCAGTATTGAGTTGAATGAAGATGTGCATTTCTGTGATAGTAAATCCCTGCTGAAATCCTCTGAGACATTATCTTTCCTAGTGCGGGACGCAGCCCATGTCACACCGCTTAATTTTGAAAGTTGTGTTCATGCCATACGAGCATTCGCTGAGGCATCGTTAAATGGAGGTAAGAATTTTGGTATCTCCTCGCTGTCATCTTGTAAGCTGATGTTGTAATAGTTTGAGTTTCAAGTCCTAAACACGACTTGAAGTTTGAAAGCTACATTATTGACAATGACAAGAAAGTTACGTTACATTATTTTCTTGTTTAAATTATTTTAATACATATTAGTTTGAACATATTTCATTTTTAATCTTTACAGTATAACAACATGTTTGTGAAACAATAAGATAAGAATCAGAAAGAAATGTAAATTACAACTGTTGAGTCTGAATTTTAACCTAAAAATATGATGAATATTTTGACGCCTTACCAGTATATTATGCTTTGCTTAACAACATTTTGTAATTTCTCCGATTTCCAACCCCAACCCAGTTAATAAATTTTTTTAGAGAAAAACTGATATTAACCTCAAGAATCAAATCATCAATTTGTATTTTATATATCAAGCCAGTTATACACATAATGATTTTGTTGATTCTGACAGTGTAGTGAAAAATAGAACTGCAACCTTTAGATGACTGCTTATTATAGGGTCATTGTTTGACAGTATAGAAATATCATGTTCAATATTTTTGTAATCATTTCTTGTCATGTTGGATTTCAAAACGATGCTGACCATTTGGTTTAGTGACATAAACATTTGTGTGCTGATAGCCTATGTTGTGCAGATAAAAAATCCTATGACAAAGCAGGGTATTAGAATCTTTCAAAACTTTTTTCACTGATGCCAGAAAAGTTAACAAGCCATTCCTATGTTCACTTTCTGTAGGTCATAAACGAACGTCCACGCCACCTCGCCACTTAAAAGACCGGAAGGGGAAGCACAAACAAACAAAGAAACAGAATGCAGCTCGTATGAAAAAGTCGAACTCATCCCCAGGTCATCTGCACCAAGGTATGACCAGTTCTGACGATGAAGGCGAGGGAGACGGAGTAGAAGCAGAGTTACATTCCTTGTCTATACAGGTAAAAATGATGGAGCTCTTTGTCTATGTTATGGTTATAATGTTAACTGGTTAGACTTCCAGGAGAGTAACATTCCTTGTCTATACAGGTAACAATGTTGGAGCTCTCTGTCTATGTTATGGTTATAATGTTAACTGGTTAGACTTCCAGGAGAGTAACATTCCTTGTCTATAAAGGTAATGATGTTGGAGCTCTCTGTCTATGTTATGGTTATAATGTTAACTGGTTAGACTTCCAGGTGAGTTACATTCCTTGTCTATACAGGTAAAAGTGACAGAGCTCTCTGTCTATGTTATGGTTATAATGTTAACTGGTTAGACTTCCAGGAGAGTAACATTCCTTGTCTATACAGGTAACAATGTTGGAGCCCTCTGTCTATGTTATGGTTATAATGTTAACTGGTTAGACTTCCAGGAGAGTAACATTCCTTGTCTATACAGGTTACAATGTTGGAGCTCTCTGTCTGTGTTATGGTTATAATGTTAACTGGTTAGACTTCCAGGAAAGTTACATTCCTTGTGTATACAGGTAAAAATGACAGAGCTCTCTGTCTATGTTATGGTTATAATGTTAACTGGTTAGACTTCCAGGAGAGTAACATTCCTTGTCTATACAGGTAACAATGTTGGAGCTCTCTGTCTGTGTTGTGATTATAATGTTAACTGGTTAGACTTCCAGGAGAGTTACATTCCTTGTCTATACAGGTAACAATGTTGGAGTTCTCTGTCTATGTTATGGTTATAATGTTTACTGGTTAGACTTCCAGGAGAGTTACATTCCTTGTCTATACAGGTAACACTATTGGAGCTCTCTGTTTATGTTGTGGTTATAATGTTATCTGGTTAGACTTCCAGGTTCCCAGGAAAGAGTGGTTAGGTTAACTGATTGTCTGTTAGCCTTCGATGACATAAAATGAGGCTAAATATTTAAACAAACAAGGCCACTCACATGTTAGCCATATAGCAATTTGATCAGTATCATGTCATGTACATGTGGGTTGTCTTTACATTTCAGTTACTAGATCTGATGCACACATTGCATACCCGTGCCAATGGTATATATACATCATGGGCAGAGGAGGGTAAAGAGATATCAGATGGTGAGGGGGTAGATGCTGGAACTGAGTCTCTGTGGGTCAGATGCTGGTGTCCGTTATTACAAGGTACATGATATAATTATAGCTTAGTCGTTCTCATTTTAATGTATGAAGTAAATGTGTTGTGAAGCTTGTTGATAGACTTATGACATTGATTAAATGTGACCATTTACTATTTCTGTATTGATATTTCATTTTAACTGTTGTCTTTTTGAGAGAAACAAAGAAGAGCTATTATCATGACACTGGAGTTGACATTCACATTGTTTTCGTCACTAACATCATACACTTAAGGTTTAGTTCAGCATTTTCTCTGTTTCTCACTAAAGTACTTGTGTTATAGTGACTTCATAAACTCATTAATATTACGTTATACAAACTATGTATTTAGCTAAGTAACATACCTTTCGGTAGTTTAGTCTCTAAAACCTTAGATTAATGTTTTTTGTTTAGCTCTGGTTTGAATTTTTGGAGAATTTTCATTTATGTTTTCTATCTATATTTTTTTCCAGTAATAGTATTGCATGTTGGATTCAGAATTAAAATTGAACATGATCTTTGTGGGATGTTATTAAGTGTGAATGTATCGGCATTTTCTTTTGCTTGTAGGTATAGCAAGACTTTGTTGTGATGCTCGACGCCAGGTACGAGGCCAGGCATTGACTTACCTACAGAGGGCATTACTTGTTCATGACCTCCAAACTCTGTCTGCTGTGGAGTGGGAGGCTTGCTTTAATAAAGTAAGTCAATACTGCTTAAATCAATACTGCCTCAGTCAATACTGCTTAAATCAATACTGCTTAAGTCAATATAGTTTAAATCAATACTGCCTGAATCAAAACTGCTTAAATCAATATTGCTTAATCAATACTGCTTAAATCAATACTGCTTAAATCAATACTGCCTTAGTCAATACTGCTTAAATCAATACTGCTTAAATCAATACTGCTTAAATCAATACTGCCGAAGTAAAAACTGCTTAAATCAATACTGCTCAATCAATACTGCTTAAATTAATACTGCTTAAATCAATACTGCTTAAACCAATACTGCCTAAGTCAATACTGCTTAAATCAATACTGATTAAATCAATACTGCCAAAGTCAAAACTGCTTCAATCAATACTGCTTAAGTCAATACTGCTTAAATCAATACTGCCTAAGTAAAAACTGCTTAAATCAATACTGCTCAATCAATACTGCTTAAATTAATACTGCTTAAATCAATACTGCTTAAATCAATACTGCCTAAGTCAATACTGCTTAAATCAATACTGCTTTAGTCAATACTGCTTAAATCAATACTGCCTACATGTAAGTCAAAACTGCTTAAATCAATACTGCCTAAATCAATACTGCTTAAATTAATACTGCTTAAGTCAATACTGCTTAAATCAATACTGCCTAAGTAAAAACTGCTTAAATCAATACTGCTCAATCAATACTGCTTAAATCAATACTGCTTAAGTCAATACTGTTTAAATCAATACTGCCTAAGTCAAAACTGCTTAAATCAATACTGCTCAATCAATACTGCTTAAATTAATACTGCTTAAATCAATACTGCCTAAGTCAATACTGCTTAAATCAATACTGCTTAAATCAATACTGCTTATGTCAATACTGCTTAAATCAATACTGCCTAAGTCAAAACTGCTTAAATCAATACTGCTCAATCAATACTGCTTAAATTAATACTGTTTAAGTCAATACTGCTTAAATCAATACTGCCCAAGTCTAAACTGCTTTATAATCAATACTGCTCAGATCAATACTGCTTAAGTCAATTCTGCTAAAATCAATACTGCTTAAATCAATACTGCTTAAGTCAATACTGTTTTATTAATAAGTCGTAATACAAGATGTGTTATTTTATATTGAGATATTATGAACCTGTCCTGTAATTGTTATTACCTCAAACATGAAATTGATCAATTGTAAACAATGTAACATGAATAGGTTCATTAGGTTCAACGTATAATGTGTATGACACAGTTTTAGCTAATGTACAAATCAAATTGTTTATATGTTCTTATCCTGGTTACCACAGTTTTTATGTTCTATACTGGTAACCACAGTTTTTAGCTCTACTGGCCAAGGCCAGAAAGGCTTTTGCGATGACGGGCATCTGTCATCCGTCTATGTTATTTATGCTAAATTGAAACATAATGATTTTTTAATAAATTATCTATTTATATGTTCTTCTATACAGTTCATATGTGTTTTACTCATACACCCCTTTACAAAATTCCAAACAACTTACAGGCATGGTACAATATGAACCATGCATGTGTGATCACTTTTTGTCTGTCACAATAACATCATGACTTCAAAAATATGGACCATCTATTAAGCAGCCACCTGAGTTAAGCAGCCAGTTTGGCAATTTCCCTTGGGTGGCTGTTTAATACAAGTATGACGATGACAGGCTACTCAACAGGTAAGAACCCATGTAACCTTGATACAACACTAGTAGCGAATTATACAGTACTAGTGACCAGTTATCACACTATTGATAAAGATCGTTAGCAAGTTTTTAGTTGCTAAATTGTTTACCTGTAATATGATATGCGTCTATTTTTAACACAAAATTATGGTAAGCATGCGCCTATTATCACAAACAGAATAATGGTAATTTTGGTGTATACTTATATTCAAGTATGTTCTTATTTACCAGTCTACCGTATGTATTAATTGTATTACCTAAAACAAAAAAGTGTATTTTATATAACGGTGTTCTATGACCTGCATGCACAATGCAATATAAATTAAGAAGAGTGTACTTGTTGCATATATTATCAACTATAGTCAGGCGTGGTGGGGAATCTCTATTCATGTCTTCGTCGAGTTGCAGCTGTTGTGCTAAGACTGTGTTGTTGTACTTGACAGATATTGTTTCCACTGCTGACAAAGCTGCTGGAAAATATCAACACGGGCGACCCATCTGGAATGGAGGAGACCAGGATGAGGGCATCCACGCTCTTGTGTAAAGTGAGTGAAATATTTACATTATAATTACAATAAAGTGTCCGCCACAGGGAAGTAAGTGTAAATGTTAATATGATCACTCTAGTTTTTAATGGAGGAAAAAGGATGTGCTCATATTAATATCAATATTATAGTACAGGGGCGGATTGAGATTTTCAGTTCAGAGGTGGGGTGCATACTTAGGGGGCGCAATGCAAAATCTGAATGGACCCATGATGTGCAGTAGGATTATAGTGCATTTTAATAAAATGTGATTGGAAAGGAGGTTGCACCATTTTTTTAAAGCATACATGTAGATCTGCCATTGCAGTATATTAAATATCTGTGTTCCATTTGTTTAAAATTTATGGATTTCTAGTAGGATATCATACTGTGAAATCATTTATTTTCTAGGGTATTAAATTTTGTGGTTTCCACTTCAAAGACATTTTCATGGGGACTTAAATTCGTTGAAAATCAATTTAAAAAAAAATTAATTTGACACTTTCCACATCCAGCTAAATCAACATCACATATGGCGTTCCCAGCTGTGCCAATTAAGAGTTGACACATACCAATTAGTACATGTACCTTAATTTGCCAGTACAAGATTGAAATAATTATACAAATAAGAGGAGAGGAAAGGAGAAGCAGAGGTTGGGCGGGAGGTGTGAGGGTGAGGGAAGATATTTACTCTGCCCTATATCACCATATATATGATCATAAAAAGAAACAATAAAAAAAAAATGAAATAAAAAAGATCACTAAGTAAAAGATATTACTTCACTAGAAATTTGTGTTTTACTTTTCTTTGTATGTGCGCATACTGTCCTTACATATGTTTTACACTTTTTTTTTACAATGTTTACCGTAGGCCTATTTTTAGCATAAAAAAACATCAGTTTCAAACTGTTTAAACTGGATAAAATTTTGCAACAAGGTAATGGTCTAACAGCTGTTTGATTGAAATACACGCAGAGGGTAAATTATAACACATCTTGCTACACACATACTTGGCTTTGAGTGGCTGGACGTAGATTTAAAGCTGATATGAGTATTCAAAAAAATCTTGCACTATTTTTAAAATCATCAACTTAAATATTGACGCAATATGTTGAAAGAAAGTATATAAAGAAAGGATGGATTATTTATCATAATGTGATGCATGCACACATACATGTATGAATACAGAGGTAATTTATATTGACAGCATTACATAGTGTAAACTAAGATTGTGGGTATTTGATTTCGTTGTCTTAGGCTCTCCACGAAATCAACGAAAATTAGTACCCCTCAAAAATTAATGATTTCACAGTATGTATCGGTTAGGAACAATTTTATTTTCCTTATTTTAGTGCAATGTCAACAATAAACAAACACATTTTTTGAACAGGAGAAATTGACATTAGAATAATTAAATTCTGCTTCTTTTCAATCAATCTTTAGCAGCGCTGCAATATTGAATGATGTCTTAGTGTGTATCATGGAATAGCCAAAAAGTTCTATTGAATGGTACATTTATTTTTTACTTTTAAGACCAATGTGTAGTATTTTATTTGGTCAGAACTTCACAATATGGTCCAGTTTTCTGTTGTAGTATTCCTAAATTAAAAATTCAAATAAATATTTACCCCCAACATTATACATACATGGAGCATTATACATTTCAGGTATTTCTACAACATCTGAGTCCCTTGTTGTCTTTGACAACCTTCACAGCTCTATGGTTGACGATACTGGAATTCATGGACAAATACATGCATGTAGACAGGAGCGATCTTCTGGTGAGGACATTGCACTTTCTACTCCAAAGCTAAACTCTTCTTCAGGCTTGTAAAAAATATGAGAATATAAGTGGATATATTTATTTATTTAGTCAATAGGTAAAATAAAAATCCATGGCTGTGGTGTAAGTTGCTGTCTCAAGATCACTGACCTCTCTTCACTGACCTCTTTTCATTGAACTCTCATTATTGACCTCTTATTACTGACCCCTTGTCACTGACCTCTTATCACTGACCTCTTTTCATTGAACTCTCATTATTGATCTCTCAGCACAGAGTTTGTTGGTCTTAAGACAGATGGTCCAAAATATTCACATGAGATGATTTGTCAATTTCTTTCAGAAGGATGGAAGTTTTATTCAGATTCTTGTATTTACATCTTGGGGTCTTAAAGACCCGATCTTCATCTATTAGTAAAATTGGATACCATCCAAGTATAACTTTTAATTAGTTAAACTGGCATCAAACCCCATTAAAATAAAAAAAAAAATGTTTAAACATCATACATATGAATAATATTAATAGTTCTTTCAATTCGGGTTCTCCGTGGCCGAGTGGTCTAAGGCGTCGTCTCAAGATCACTTACCTCTGACCGCTAAGGTCGTAGGTTCGAGTCCCGCTCACTCCAAAAACTTTATGTGAGAAAGTTTCCAGTAACTTGCGGAAGTATGGTGGTTCTACTCAGTCTGACTGAGTCTGTGGTCTTCCTCAACCAGTAAAACTGGATATGCCATATACAACCTGAAATGTGTTGGAAAATGGTGTTAAATCCCATTAAAAAAAAAAAAAATAAAAAATCTTTCTATTCATTTAAATAATGCTCAATGCAAGCTTGGAAGAATTGTCTGCTTTATGTGTATGATGATAAAGGTTCAAGGACATAACCTTTGGTCAAGATGTGGATCAAACTGATGATTCTGTCATATGGTCTACAGTTAGACCACATGGTCCCTTAAAAATAAAAGTGAAGTATTCAGAGTATATACTAATTAATTTTAGCTTGATTTCCAAGTAAACTTTGAGCTTATATGAATCACTGTTAAGGCCACTTTATGGGTAGAACCAGTACTGGGTGTTGGTCTTAAAGAGGCCCCATAAAGGTCAGCTGAGAATTGAATTTGCAACCTGGAACGAGAACGAGGGGCCAATACTGTCCACAACTCTGCCACTGTTCTTAAATAAAATATTTGCCAGGGTTACATTTACTTCTGTTAAACAGCAATTAGTTGTCATGAGTGCCTGCTAATTTGATGTTGAGCCAATGTTCAGGAAAATAAGTTTAAATGATAATGATAGCAAATGTTCACTGTCACTGAATGCAGCCCATGTTCAATCTTTTTGTGTATGTTTATTAATTTTCAGACTGAGGCTATCCCAGAATCTTTAAAGAACATGTTGTTGGTGATGGACACCGCTGGCATTTTCCAGACTGGTGACGATGGCACAAACTCGCAGCTGTGGAGATTGACGTGGGACAGAATTGGCACATTCCTTCCTCATCTGAAGGAGGAACTGTTCAAGACTCACGATCATGGTAGTAGAGACATCCATACAGATATAATAATAGATAATTTAACAGTTTCATTTCTAAATATTAGATTTATAATGCACTGTGTGGCCTTTGTAGTATTTCAACTTTTTCTTGTTCATTAAACTGTTGGTACTTTAAAGGGAGAATATCAGGAAAAACGTTTTAAATATCTTAAAAAATAAAATTATTTTTAAACTGGGTAAACAGCATCTTATTATCATTAATAAATGAAATCAGAATGGTTTGGTATATCAAATCCGCCAAAAATGTGACAAAATCTGTATTTAAATTAGAGTGGTTTACTTAAAAATGAAATCCCCATTCTTAAAATAGACAGCTCTTAAAAACTTCTTAACAACCTTCAGATTATCTTCGGGCTCTTTCCAATGCTTAAACCTGTATTACAGAGCAAATTGAAATAAATTGAAATTAAGACGTCACAAAATATGTTTTTAGTGGGAAATCTATTTTAGTTTAACCTAGGTGCATAGCTCAAGTTAGGAAATACCTTTACTGAGGTGCCAGACTTTCAAAACGAAACAGTGCAATCGTAAAGATAAGATAAAATCACCACTTGAAATGGTTTATTTTGTAAATAAATTGAAGAATTTGTTTGAATCAAAAATACGAAAATATCCGCAAGTCCCTCACCAGATGTTGAGAAACTTCGTCTAAAAGTCAGTGTCTTCAAAATGCACCATTAATGCATCATCCTATACCTGCAGGTGTCAATTTTATACATCATGATGGATGGAGAGTTTCGCATTGATACCCGGGCTTTTCCAACGAGACATTTATGAACACAAAACTAAAACATTTTTCAAAACAGGATAGGATACCCATCTTGTACCCAACCCATATCATTTCTTGTTACATGTATCTGAGAGAAACACTGAAATGTGTCCATGTTTTTTATTTGAATATTTATGATTTCCTGACAAGAATTGCTTCATAAAAGGTCAATATCAGTTTTTCCCCTTGTGGTAAGCGTATTACTATCAATCCTCGGTTCGTGAGTTTGAATCCCCATCCGGCCACAGTCTTCGTTGATTGATACAGGACATTATGTCTCATTGTCACTTCTCTCGCCGCTGATTCAAGTGGGAAAGTTATCTTTTACTTGCTGAGATGGGTGTACTCGAGTACTGGTTAACCTTCCAGGATCCCAGGAAAAAGAAGTTAGATTAACTGATCATCTTTTAGCCCTAGATGGTATAGCGATGACTCTAAATATTCAATTAAACAAACAAATGGTGCCTCTCAGGACCTTGAGTCCTTTGATTAATATATTATTTTGGAATGTTTAAATATATATTCTTTGGGCAAAACAGGGTCAGTGAGTTTATGTAGGCATTATTTATAGAAAAAAATGTTTATAGACAATTTTAAAATTTGGAAAATCCTGATAAAAATTATATTCCTATTAATACCGTTTACAGCGTTTAGTATTGTCATTTTTTTTTAAATTTGTTTCTGTCCTTTAATCTGACACTTTTAAAAAACAAAACAACAAAAAACTAAGTGACATACAAATGTGTGGGAACAAAACTGTTGAACAGTAATTGTTGAAACAGATTAAAGTTACCTGGCTGTTGTTTCAGTAACATATTTAAATGTACATGTAGGTATAAAATTTAAATTAAAGTAAATCATTCAGGTGGTCATAACTTTAGACTGGTTCCAGTACTACTGCACATAGTTTGATGATGGCAATTTAACAATGAATAAATAACCAGTCAAAATTGGTCAAAATTCTGTTTATTTTTTAAGTAAAACTTAAGGAAGTGTTGGTTAAACAGCCACCTGGTGATGAGTAATTAAAATATTATATCTCGATATTTAGAGCCAGTAAAACTTGCGATGGACAGAGAAGCTGAGTCTTCCACAGTTGATTCAGAGTCAGTTCCCTTGTTACATGGGGCGCCGACCCACTCGCAGTCTCCCAAGGCAACTGGTGAAAGTACAGTTAAGGACAATACAGCTCCCCAAGCTTACAGTGCAACAGGTACATGTACTGTGTGATATATAACTGAGTTTTATATTTGTTACTTACAGGGTTTAGAGGCTTTATTTTGGGTGCGTATTTGCAACAAAGCTGAAGTATCTATCATGTAGCCATGGACTTGTATCTAATAATGGTGGTGGAATAATTTGTATGTGTCAAGGAATTATAAACAGAAGGAAAGGCAACTTCCATTCACCTCAGGAACACAAATCAAAATTCTTACATTGCAGAATGAAATTCTCGTTAAAACAATACCATTCTCCGAAATTTGTGTTTAAAATTGTTTAAGTACTTTTGATTACAAAATTTACATACTGCAGCTGAAATAATAACAAATTACAAGAAATTTTCCTTCAAACCTCAATATGTTTAATTCAAGATCAGTTTGCGTGATTGAAACATGTTAAAACATTTAATATTACATATAACTTCAATTTTATGTACAAGAAAAAAGGTGAATTATGAATGATTAATTTGCCAAATAATGTCAAAATCCTTCGTGCACTGTTTTATCAAATTAAGTCTGGAGGTGCAAGTTTTCTATCCTTTTATACAAGTCCTTGTATGTGTTTATAACTAAACAAATCATGAAAAGTATTTCTCATAAAAGTGTATTTTTTATGCCCCCACCATTCGAAAAATAGTGAATGGACATTCAGTGTTGTCCCTGTCCATCAATGTATCTATCAGTCAAATTTTGTTTCTGATGAATAACTCCTGAAAGGGTCTACATATTTAATTAGTATTTGGGGGTTAGCCGTGCATTTATAAAATACGGGTCAGCTTCGATATCTCACCACATATGTTAAATTTTACAGGAGTCGTAACCACTCTTTTGACTCAATTTTGAAAGAGTCTATGTATTTTAGTTAATATTTGTGGTTCAGGCCATTATAAATTATTTGCTAGATTATCATTCAATTTTTCTTAAAAACTGGGAGGGCTGGAGTATTTTTTTATTTTTTTTTCAATTTTAGCTCGCTGGGACGAAGTCCAAGGAGAGCTATTGTCATGACCCAGGCATCGGCGTCATCTGTAGACACCCAGGTTAAACTTTTGCGTTAGTTTAAGATATCTATGCAACCACTCATTGGATGTGAATGAAACTGCATGTGTGTTCACCATCGTCAATGGAACACACACAGACAAGAACCATAACTCTGGATTGCATTTTGGCACAGTTATGGCCCTTTTTGGACTTAAACACCCAGAGGCAAACTCTTATTAATATTTCTGATGTTTTTTTAATTAAATTTTTTTTTTAATTTCATTTTTTTTTTATTTTTTATTTTTTTATGAAAATAAAAAAGGTCAGGGCGGCATGAAAATCAGGGGGCGGGTGGGGATGATAATCTAGCAATTAATTTATTATGGCCTTAACTGTAAAATGATGAAATACAGGTCAAGTTCAATAATTGACAATGTCAGTCAAATTTTACTGGAGTTATTGCCCCTTTTAAAACTTAAAATTTGGTAAAATTAGAATTAAACATTATGAGAGGAAGTGTCCCTGTCTTATGGACATCTTTTAGTTTTCCAAATCATTTGCCTTCACAACTAGCTTTAAACTAATATTATTGTATAAAAATGTAACATATATGAAATATAACTTAAATTAAAATACTACTTGCATGCATCAAACATTAACAAATTCCATGTAGAGTTATCGTAAATGCTAAAATATTTTACATTGCCTACCATACACAATAGACTCAGGAGCTGAACTGAACATGACGGCCAATAGTTGTTCCCCATCAACAGTTGTCCCTGACAACAGCGGCTTAGCATCGGACACTGAGTTGCCATCAGCTGCATCATACTTTCTGCACACACCGTTGCCCAGTGTGCCCGTGTCTAGTACCAGCTCACCGAACACACAAACTTCAAGCGGAGCGTCCTTGATGCCCCAGACTTGTCCAGTGAGAGGCCCAGATAGTGGGGTGGTTAGCCCGGCAGTACCGATATTGCTGGATCCAGAGTTAATGAAAGGTACAGGCATACATATAGTGACTCCACAGGTTCATGTAAGTACACATAGATAACATTGCTGCCTGGTTCGGAACCTCCACCTGCATGATACCTGTGGTGCATCTTGGGTAAAAGGTCTCAAATGAAATCTTGCACTTATTCATAAATAATATACATGGGCAATGAAACAGATCCGTCTTCACCTGATTATTTCTAGAACCAATTACATTTAGTTTTGTTTAAAATAGTTTTTATCATGTTTAACAAAAATTCCAATGTTTTGAAAAATGAAATATAAAGATATACATGTATATTGAGGATGGACAATGCAAGATCTTGTTAAAGGGAATATTTCATTGGCTTCTGTGTCTTAAATCACATATTGTTAGTGAATGTTTGCAGAACAAGGAACTCCTTAATGACCATTGTTCAAATAGAATTCACCTGGTGATATTGAATATACACTTTCTTCAAAGGATACACTTTTTCAGAATAAAAGTGATCATATATAGTACAGCATGTCTTCAGATTCTCATTTTTTGTTTCATTTTTTTACTCTAAATTTAATTTCAGTCACACACTTGTCACAATCTCAAAGTATTTTATTTGATTCGTGTCCATCAGAACCCAAGCTCTAACCCTGATAATGAATGTTAGCTTCATAAACTTGTATTTGGCACTCACCACTTAACCCTTTACCACGTAGATACGCATTTTTCCGCACCAATCACAGATGGCCTTTGAAAACAGTGCTGGAAGTGTTCAGATTGCTCGTAACGAGCAGTCTGAACACTTCCTGCACTGTTTTCCACTCTGTCAGTTAATATAAACATAATTCACCCAATAATTCAAAAGCGTTCTATATTAGAGGTGTCCTAAGGCGTCTATAATAGAGGTGTCCAAAGGCGTCTATATGAAGTAAAGGGTTAAAGATTCACCATACTTGTTGCTATGTACAAGGAAGATGGAAAGTAAAATAAAATGATTATGTCCATGATGGTGTTGATGTGTGTGCCACGTTTAAGACTTTTAGTGTAGTTTCGGTTTACAGTGAAGGTGTTTAAATGCCTGAGCATACATGTAATGGGGAAGATTAGTGAGTGTCCGGTAAAAACTTATATTCAAGGGAGATAATTCTGAATCCCCCAAAACACATTCAAAATCTAAACAAAATGCTATACAGTATACTGGTGTGTGTAATTGAGCCGCAGATAATTCCCATGTACCATACGTTAATTACATTTAAGAATCATATGAATCAACCTCTCATATCATTTTAATATGAGATTAAATTGTAGAGATTCACTTATGAGGACATTGTATATTAATCACAATCTGTATATGTTTGTATTAAAATATTGGTTCCCCAATGTCATGTTGTCTCCCAAGACTATTTACTGCTCATTACTGAGCTGATGGGTTTGAACTGCACTTGAATATATTATTAATTGGGAGATCTTCCTCCGCCCATAAAACTTGCCATATACAAGTTTAAACAACCCAAATAAAAAGAGTAAAAATGTGAAGTTCGTTAATATACCAATATAAAGCTTGAATTATTACTAACACATTTACAGCATCATGCGTCCATAAGTTTACATTAAATGGTACAAGAAAGTCAACGGTGAGATAACATCCAACATGCTTAACTCACAAATACTTTATATATTCATAACAAACAAAAAAAACAATGAATTATCATAACATGCTTTCATCATTAAATTAATTTAAAATTAACACATTAACCCTTTACTTCATATAGACACCTTTGGACACCTCTAATATTGACGCCTTTGGACACCTCTAACATAGAAGGCTTTTGAATTATTGGGCGAATTATGTTTATATTAACTGACAGAGTGGAAAACAGTGCAGGAAGTGTTCAGATTGCTCGTTACGAGCAATCTGAACTCTTCCTGCACTGTTTTCAAATGCCTTCTGTGATTGGTATCTATGAAGTAAAGGGTTAACATATAACATTGTTCTTGTAAATTTAACAGTAAAGTTTATTTTTATTATGAACTACCATAAAACTGTCTTCAAAAGTATTACCTCCCTTGTCAGTCAAATAGTGAAATGTCTCTAGGAACTGTCATATATTATGATAATCATTAACAGTATAACTGATGAGAATGTTTTGTAAAACAAGTAAAGTTATGTCGGCGTCGGCGTCTGCAGACACCCAGGTTAAACTTCTGCGTTTAAGTTTAAGATATCTATGCAACCACTCATTGGATGTGAATGAAACTTCGCATGTGTGTTCACCATCATCAATGGAACACACACAGACAAGAACCATAACTCTGGATTGCATTTTGGCACAGTTATGATCCTTTTTAGACTTAGACACCCAGGGGCGAGCTTTGTTGTTTTTTGACAACTCTTGTATTGAATAAAAAGATCAATGGTTTTAATTTATTCTATGAATACTACTTGGTAGTCCACTGCTCGTTTCGTTTTCAGGGGACTATAGGTTTGCTTGATTCCTTCAGCATAATTGTTCGTCTAGTCGTTCAGTCCATCCACACTTTCTTGCCTTTACTTCCATATACAACATTTTTAACATAACTAATCAGTTAATGGACAGAGTTCATATATTGCCATGTTGAAAATGACATTGTTTTATACCCTTGCCATCCGAAGAATTGTGCAGGGGCATTTAGTGTTATACTTACCTGTCCTTTTGTGTCGCCGTCCATGTGTCTATCCTTCAAATTGGTTCTGATTAAGAACTTCTTGAAGAGTTTATATATTAAATAAATAGAGGATCTTACATGAGTGCCTATGTCTTTTTGAATTTATCAAACAAGTTGAAAAAAAAAAAATATTATATGAGGCTCTGCCGGGTGTTATATTATTTTTACCAATGAGTTCAATAAATTCAATAATAAATGAGCATGAATGTAAGATTTGTTTTATCACATACATGTAACTCAGGAAAATTTTATGTTTACAATTTATTTTTAACAAATCACCTCTGTAAGGAATGAGAATAAAAATCAAACATATTAGCTTTTATGAGTCATCATATGACATAACGTCTCAAAATAACTTCATTCAACCATGACAAGTCGATGTCATTAATATATTTGGGCATGTCGGAAAGTACTTCGGCAATTTATGTATGAGTGCCAAGATGTACTGAAAACACCGAGTAATGAATCGGAAGTGATATTACACTAGGTTAAAATAAAAAATTATGTCCTGGGTTTATTACACTCTTGCACGGTAAATCATGTGATAAATATTTGATGTATAACTGTTTATTAATTAATATATACAGATCAAGTTTGATATTTGTCAATATTGGTCAAATTTTACAGAAAGAATGGCTTTTTATACCCCCGACAAACGAAGTTTGAGGGGGTATATTGGAGTCACCCTGTGGTCGGTCTGTCGGTCGGTCTGTCCGTTGCAATTTTCCTTGTCCGGAGCATCACTTGAAAAGTACTGGATGGAATTTCATCAAACGTCATACAGTGGTAGAATATTATGAGAGGAAGTGCAGTGTACAAGAAACATAACTCTATTCTTGCTAATTACAGAGTTATTGCCCTTTGATATTTTTTCTTGTCCGGAGCATTACTTGAAAAGTACTGGATGGAATTTCATCAAGCTCCATACAATGGTAGAATATAATGAGAGGAAGTGCAGTGTACAAGAAACATAACTCTATTCTTGCTAATTACAGAGTTATTGCCCTTTGATATATTTCCCTTGTCCGGAGCATTACTTTTAAAGTACTGGATGGAATTTCATCAAACTTCATACAATGGTAGAATATAATGACAGGAAGTGCAGTGTACAGGAAACATAACTCTATTCTTGCTAATTACAGAGTTATTGCCCTTTGATATATTTCCCTTGTCCGGAGCATTACTTTTAAAGTACTGGATGGAATTTCATCAAACTTCATACAATGGTAGAATATAATGAGAGGTAAGTGCAGTGTACAAGAAACATAACTCTATTCTTGCTAATTACAGAGTTATTGCCCTTTGATATATTTCCCTTGTCTGGAGCATTACTTTAAAGTACTGGATGGAATTTCATCAAACTTCATACAATGGTAGAATATAATGAATATAATGAGAGGAAGTGCAGTGTACAAGAAACATAACTCTATTCTTGCTAATTACAGAGTTATTGCCCTTTGATATTTTTTCTTGTCCGGAGCATAACTTGAAAAGTACCGGATGGAATTTCATCAAGCTTCATACAATGGTAGAATATAATGAGAGGAAGTGCAGTGTACAAGAAACATAACTCTATTCTTGCTAATTACAGAGTTATTGCCCTTTGATATATTTCCCTTGTCTGGTGCATTACTTTTAAAGTACTGGATGGAATTTCATCAAACTTCATACAATGGTAGAATATAATGACAGGAAGTGCAGTGTACAGAAAACATAACTCTATTCTTGCTAATTACAGAGTTATTGCCCTTTGATATATTTCCCTTGTCCGGAGCATTACTTTTAAAGTACTGGATGGAATTTCATCAAACTTCATACAATGGTAGAATATAATGAGAGGAAGTGCAGTGTACAAGAAACATAACTCTATTCTTGCTAATTACAGAGTTATTACCCTTTGATATATTTCCCTTGTCTGGAGCATTACTTTTAAAGTACTTTTAAAGCCATCAGTGATAACAGTTTAATAAAGTTCATGAAAGAACCAAGTTGATGAATACATGGAGTTCAAGCTAAGCAGGTTTGATATTGTATTCCTAGTGCTCTTGTTTGTTTCTTATCCATAAAATTGTTGTCCCTCAACATAACTCGAAAAAGTATAACATTTATTGATTGCCATGAAAGACCGTTTTTAATTTTAACAAAACCATAAAAAAATTAACAATACAAAAACCTCAATCCATAACATTCTCTTTTATTAAGTTTTTTTTTGTCTGGAGCATAACATTAAAACTATTGGATATAATTTAATAAAACTTCATACAATGGTAAACCATTTCCTGTCATGGCGGCGTTCGGGGGTATTCATCACCTTCAGTGATAGCTCGAGTTTTTTTAAAATTTAATAACATATAATAGGGGAATCCATTCTTATGAACATGTTTTTAGTTTTTTCTTTTACATTTACATGGTCTACGAATTTGAACATTATTGAGTCCAAGTTCTAATTGTCGACTCATAGTGTTTTAACAAATTTACATGTAAATCATGGTTTTATTGAAATAGGGACAGAGGATGTGATGTTATTTACTCAATATTAACAATCATACTAACTTATTTATTATCATAACTATTTTGTTATGTAGTTAATTTTAATCTGGGTTATTCAGTTCTACAATCAATGGAAATACATACATTTGTTCCAAGTAAGAGATATTTTAAAATTGTAAATGTAAATTTTACAGGAGGAAAAACCCTTTTTTGACTTAATTTTTGGTAACATTTACTAACACATTGCTGGGACATCCGTGTCTTATGGACACATTTCAAGTTTTGTTTGCTTTTTTTCAATAAATACAAAAAGGTTTTTGTCAAGCTGATTTGGGTATAATACTGGTTGTATTTCAAGGCTAATCAAAGCATGTGCATTAATTAATGTATAATGGAAACATGTATGTTACACAAAGGATAATTGAAACATGTACATTAGTAAGTGGTATTCGATACTTGTGCATTAATTAAAGGATAATGGCAGCATATACATTATTAAAGGATAATCAAAATTTGTGCATTAATTAAAGGATAATTAGAACATGTACATTAATTAAAGGATATCTGAAACAAGTACATTAATTAAGGGATAATTAGAACATGTACATTAATTAAAGCTTTATTATTGTAAAAAGAAAATTTATTGTATTATTGGAGCTATTGTGGCTTCCATGTCTTTAGATTCTTGCTTTATTCCTTTATAATATTCTTGTTGTATTTGCAGATGGCAGCCAGATCGTGCGAGGTCAACCAGTCCAGTATGGCGACAGAAACCCAGTCTTATTGACAGGGACAGCAGCAGGCCGGACATCGCCACCCCTTGTCAACTATCCAATGAACCGTGTACATGATATTTAAAAGTAAAAACTTATTTAGTTAGTAAAAATTTAACACTGTGTCTGTGTCAAAGATACAAGACAGAACATTAGACCTCAAGTTAAAGATTGTTGGGCAATATCATCAAATGTATATAATGGATTGATGGATTATCTGAATGTTAGGAAGAGATAAACACTGGTTAGGTAAGGCCCAAGTCTGGCAAGTCATGGTCAGTGAATTTTGTTATGGATTAAGTGGGCTGTCAATCGAACAAGTCTAATTTAATCAGTGATATTGTTTCCGTGGCCGCCATTTTTCGTAGAAAAGTAAACATTACATTGTATTTACTTGGACAAACAATGTCACATGTACATCATCCGATATTTTGGATTAAGGCCGAAATGATTCAATATTAATTTTATTCTTGACATACCATTACTAGTAATTAGATCAAAGCAATTAATTTTTTTCTTCATTGTCTCAAAACTATCGCACAACAGCTTCTGTGATGTATGATGCAGTATGAAGTCCAATATAAAGTGTACAAACATGAATAACCAACCTTTTTGATTTTTCTTCGCTAAAGAGTGTTAGGAATTCTTTGAATTATTTTTTTATCTTTATTACTTGAACTGTAAACCATATCTTGCTTTCGTTCACTTTCACTAAAATTGTAAAATTCAATGTTACATTATATTACAGATAAATATTTTAGTTAAATATATTACATATATTATTTCAAAGATAAAGACCTATTTTAGGAGAATGTTATTGAGCACCAATCACAATTTCTGCGTTTTTAAGTGCATAGGAAAAATACTTGTGTAAAGTTTTATAATTATAATTATGACGTTTACAAAGTCTTCAAACTTTGGAAAGGCAAACTTGTAGTGGTTTGGTCCTCAATTTGTGATTTTTTTTTTTTCACACATTTGTACATGTAATAATAGCCTCATATTCTAAAATGAATTCAGACTAATACTATTCATATGATCATAACTGAAGTTATGGGTTGTAGGATTATTTGTATTATTGTACTGTATCTCAACTAGAAATCTGGGTGTCCGTCAACCTGATTGGTTAGGTCAAATATACAGAAGTTAAATTCCATAGTCAACTTTGCTGTTCAGGCGTTGAGTAAACAGTGTAATTGTAACTGTTGTCTTGAAGCGTGTGACTGATGATAAACTCTCAATTCTCAATCGTCGATGTTTCGAAATAAATCTGTAAATTTACAATCCTGGAGAAAACTATAATTTTCAAGTTTGATAATTTTATTTAACTTGATGTACTGAAGCTGTTGTTCTGTGCATTCTCCTAGGTATAACTGATCTAGGAATTGGTGATGAGAATACATTTAATATTCTGACATCTTTTCAATAAAGCATTGAATGAAACCTTGAAATCCTGATATGGTTCATTATTGTTTTTGTCCAAAACATGTTTGTACAGAAGTTTTATCACGTAATAATTGACCAGTGACAATAACTAATTACAGCTACTAGTTCACCAGGCTCTGATAGCTCAGTAGCATGTCTGACTAATCAATTCAGGGGTCGTGAGTTCGAATCTCTGCCTGGTAACAGTCTCTGTGGTGATTGATATACAACATTGGATCTCATTGTCATTTGTTGCTCACTGCTGATTCAAGTTATCAGTTACTTGCAGAGATGGGTGTGCTCAAGTGCTGGTTAACCTTTCAGGATTCCAGAAAAGAGTGGTTACTGTTAGGCTTTTGATGGCATTAAAATGACGTTTGGTGTTCAAACAGCTGCTAGTCCCTTTCTATTGCATGCAATAATAGCTGGTATTGTATTCAATATTAAATGTCATGTCTGCATGGGTGATAGGGGCCAATCTATTTTACATAGACAGGAATGTAATTTAGAATGCAGGTAAAATTTGTTTCTTGACTGTTGTCTACCGTTTAAGTTTTTTCTGTTAGTTTTTAACCCTTTTCTCCATAGATATCTGTTTTCACACACCAATCACAGAAGGCCTTTGAAAACAATGCAGGAAAAGTTCAGATTGCTTGTAACAAGCAATCTGAACACTTCCTGCACTGTTTTCCACTCTGTCAGTTAATATAAACATAATTCACCCATTGCTGATACATGGTGAATTTATGCTTTCAGTTTGGAAGAGTTCAAGAAAATGCTTAAGGGTTAACAGGAAGTTTGGTTGATTGATTAATTAATTGAATATTTAGCCTCATTTTTGTGCCATTGAGGGCTAATAGACAATCAGTTAACCACTGTTTCCTGGGATTCTGAAAGCTTAACCAATACTCGAGCACATCCCATCTCCGCAAGTAATTGATAACTTTCCCACTTGAATCAGTGGTTGTCCATCGTCTGTCATCTGTCATTTGTTAGCAGCACTTTCTCTGAAACTACTAGGACAATTAAACTAACTTCACTTGGATGTTTTTATTGCATAGGAGACTCAACAGATGATTTTTTTTTTCAATTTGAAATTCAATGTGGCCTCCATTACTAAAGATAAGAGACGACTGATAATGAGACACAATGTCATATATCAATCATCACGGAGACTGTTGCCAGCCGGGGATTCAAACTCAAAATCCCTGAATTGATATTCAGACACATTACTGACTGAGCTAATCCGGCTCTGCAGGAAGTTTGAAATCAAGATGACTCATTATTTATTTAGTGGTGTTGAAAGTTGTTTCTAAAAGAAAATTTCACAAACAATTCATTGACCAGGGTAATACCGGCAAAATATGGTAACAGTTGTGTCGTATTTAATTCGAAAGTTGTATGATGTGTTATGTCTATACTCTATAATTATGGTTTATTTGCACAAATGTATTTTATTCTCCTTTTGAAACCTTGATGTAATACTATAAGGTAATGTGATATTATTGTGATTTTTTTTGGTTACTATATGAATTTTGTGCAATAATGTGCCCAATATTATAGAAGGAAAAAACCCATAGAAACATTTTGTACATATGCATGTTATTACATACATTTATATTCTTTATATAGCACATTTATGATTGGCTTAGCAGTGATTTGACTTTGTTATCGACCTTGCAATTATTGTCAAAATGTTTCAGGACAATTCTGTTGCAGTAAGAAGTCTTGCCCTGATTATGTCACAAAGTTAATAAGTTGACAAAATTGTAAAAAAAACAACACAGATGAAGTCTATTCTTCTCTAAACAAACATGGCAGTCTTTATTCGAATCAAGTTCAACATTTAACCTTTATCTTTGTTATAATGAGCCAAATTGCGTAAAAAGAAAAATAATATATCAATAGTTATATTTTATTCAACAACAGAGTTTAAAATAAAGGTCAATAACTTTAGTACCTGACTTCTGTTTGACCAACATTTTCTTAAATACTTAAAAAACATTCTTAAATTAAATTTAGCTGGTTAGTTACTTGTTCTTTAATAAAAAGCAATGAAGCCATATGCAGTTTTATTGGAACCAGTCTCAAATAACGATCACTTGGATATTTTTCTTAGATTTAAGTTATATAGTTACATACTTAGAATATGTTGATCAAACAGAAGTCAGATTGAATTTATTTGAATCTGTTAATATTAGATAAAAAGAAAATTTGAAATAACTGTGTTTGTAGTCCTCTCCTTGTTATCCCGAACCCTATATAAGGGCAAGTTAAGAAATTGACTCTGGGGGCTGCCATATTGAAACGTCACGATCAGGTGCTAAAAATACAGCATTCGCCACATGGAGGTCGCCATTGTTTTTCTAAACAGTGCATCATGGAAATGTACAAACCACTATTGATATTAAAACCTAGTCATGTTCCGCCCACTTTCAGGCTAAAAGGAAAATTCAAATGCGGTGTGTGTAATAATTGATTGTGACGTTTTAATGCACTAATTGAGATCACTATGAATTGTTCTTTGCATATTTAATCAGGAAAAAAATGTTAATGCCTTAAATCAAGGAATTTTCTAAAATTCCTTGCTTAAATGAGGTCTTGAAACTTATCTTTTTGATAATTTATCGCCGTTTCTGACAAATTCCTACCAAGTTAATGTAAATAATTTTCAAATAACGATGTATTTACTCAATTATTATAATATGCTGAACCCATAACAATGTAAATAATAACAAAATTAAACAGCTACAGTTGTTTATTTCATTTGATACAACAGAAATATAAAGAGTTTACTGGTATTTACCGGACATATTTCAGCACGTCGTCAAAATCAGATATATCGCCAAATGCACAAGTTTTGGAAAAATATTAAATTTTAACTGATGTTTTTAAAAAATAACATATCCACAAATTAATTTAAAATATGGATACAAATTATTTTTAAATATATTATTATCACAGTAGTAAATTGTATAGAACATAGCAGTATGTTAGACAATATATAAGGTAAGTTTCTTTTAAATATGCAAATGGCAATACATAATGATTGATATCGGTACATTTAAACATCAACGTTACTATCAGGCACACCTACAGCCGGGAATTCGGTGTGTCAGCCGGAACCTAGTTGGGATTTGGTATCACCTGTGTATTGTACCCTGTACAAGGAACCAAACTTAAACATTCATTCACTGTAATTGCCACATCGTTTATAAAACCTAGCCATTGGATGCTTTTTAAAAGCAGCCAACTTGTTTTGGAAGTAAAACCGATGATGAAGGTATGGGGCACCATGTATATTAAATTATAAATAAGAGAGTATCTATAATTACAATGCGACCTTTAATTTTTATTGTTATTTTATTTGCTTCATTTCATTACATGAAGAACTTGGACTCGGGGAGACATTTTCTTAAGATGGAACTTGATGAAATAAGTGAGATCTCTAGGATTTAATTTCATTATTTGGATTTTGGTATGTTTCAAACATATAACGTCGTCAGTGTTTGTTAAATTAATTAAAGACAAACATGATATTTCAGTAAATATCAAGTTTTAGTAGTGATTAATGTATTGACATGAAAGTTAAAATTTTGTAAACCCTTTTTTAATTTTTTCTTCTCTAATCAGTTGAATTATACATAAACTGTAAAACTATGTTAAATTGAATATTGACAGAAATATTTAAATATAATCTTCACATAGTGTTGTCATTCATTTTGTGATTTATAGATTTTGTTTTTACCTATCATGTTGTTGTTTGTGTATAGTATTTATGATGGCAAATGAAGAATGACATCTTATGTAATAAAGATGAGAAAAAAAATGGTGCTCTTTTCTTTCATATAAAACCCAGTCAAGACGGCCCCTATATTTTATGGCAATATGGTTTTCTTAGAAAATATTGTAACCACATATCTATGGGGACAGATCATACATATAGTGACAAGACGGCCCCTGCTGTTTATGGCAATATTGTTTTCTTAGACGATATTGTAACCTCATATCTATGGGGACAGAACATACATAGTGACAAGATGGCCCCTGCTGTTTATGGCTATATTGTTTTCTTAGACAATATTGTAACCACATATCTATGGAGACAGAACATACGTAGTGACAAGATGGCCCCTGCTGTTTATGGCTATATTGTTTTCTTAGACAATATTGTAACCACATATCTATGGGGACAGAACATACGTAGTGACAAGATGGCCCCTGCTGTTTATGGCTATATTGTTTTCTTAGACAATATTGTAACCTCATATCTATGGGGACAGATCATACATGTAGTGACAAGATGGCCCCTACTGTTTATGGCAATATGGTTTTCTTAGACAATATTATAACCTCATATCTATGGGGACAGATCATACATGTAGTGACAAGATGGCCCCTGTTGTTAATGGCAATATGGTTTTCTTAGACAATGTTGTAATCACATATCTACAGGGACATATAATACATGTAGTTACAAGATGGCCCCTGTTGTTTATGGCAATATGGTTTTCTTGGACAATATTGTAGCCATATATCTATGGAGACAAATCATACATGTAGTGACAAGACTGCCCCTGCTGTTTATGGCAATATGGTTTTCTTAGACAATGTTGTAACCACATATCTATTGGGACAGATCATACATATAATGACAAGATGGCACCTGCTGTTTATGGCAATATCATTTTCTTAGACAATATTGTAGCCACATATCTATGGGGACAGACCATACATGTAGTGACAAGACAATACTGGAAACCACAAATCTATTGCGACAGGCAGTTACCAGGCAATCCCTATTGTTGAATTTGTTCTTTTGTGACAAGTTGTTCAATGGTTTGGTTCTCTTTTATTGTATATTTCTACAGTCAGAACATAAATCTGATACTTCACATAAGAACAGGCCTTGCTTGGAAATATGATTCTCTCGTGCATAATATAGGTGCAAATTATATACATTACAGGGCTATGATTGAAACTGTAATTGACTTGTAAAACCACATCACACAGGTATCTTGCAGAACTACCTTCTGTGCAAGGCTAGATGTGTTGCAATAGAGAATGCAAATGATAGTGTGCATCCCAAAAAGAGGAAATGCTGCAAAGTTTGAACAAATCACAGAAAATTAAGTTTGGTAGCATCAGGGTATTCCTGGGTATTCTTGGAGAAAGAAAGAAAGTAGAAATGTGTCCATAGGACACAATACCCCCACTATACATTATCCAAATTTCCAAAAGGACCTTAACTTGTGTAAAAAACAATTTTGACAAATGACGTGTATCTATGCACCAACTATTCATTAAATACATGGACCCTTTGGGAAGTTATTTATTTGAACAAGAGGCCCGTGGGCCTTAGTGGTCACCTGATTTGTCAATAAAATGAGCATTAACCATCATGTCAGCAACAACAATCGCATCAAAATCCATTCAAATGAGTTTAGTCATTGGAAATGATGTTTTTTGTCATTTTCTTTTATATAGATTTAGTAAAGTAGGACCCATTTACGTCCATAATCATACTCACCATTTGTTTCCCAATGCATCCTATAGGAAGAAGATTTTCAGATTACCTTATATTTTACTTTTTGGCCCCCCTCCCTCAAAGGCCCCAAGGGAGGGGGGGGAGGGGGGGGGGGGGCATGCAATTCACAATTTTGATTCATCATTAAGTACCAAAGCTGCACACAGTATTTCATTATGATTGAGCTTACAGTTTTTGAGAAGTCGAAAAATTTCAATTGATGACGAATGCACAAAAGGCGATCGCAAAAGGTCCCTCGAGACAGTCTCAGGTGACTAAAAATGCACAGACAGACAAAGGTTAAACTTAATTCCTGCTCATTCAACATTCTTTGAATGGCAGGAGCACAAAAATGTTCGAAATTGTAACATGAATATAATTATTATGGTATAAAAACATAACTAAACACATGTATACATATTTTATATTTTATTTTCCCCCATAAATTGCAAATCACAAATTCGCATAAATATTACATGATCGAATGTAAGTTGAATTGTAAAACATTCAAAAAATGCATCTATAAATTTATTAACCTATAAATTTATTGTAAAAATATGAAACACATTTAAATGTTAGAACACAGGTAAATGTTATACACAAAAATTGCTTTTTAATCGTCCAATTAATCTACATGTAATTAAACCCATTTTAGAAGAACAGCCAACATATACACTAATGAACACAAAGGACACTTGGTTAATGTTTACGAGGTAATGGTTAACAGCAACTGAACACAAATTTAATGTAAATCTGACTATATAGGCCCAGTCCCAGAACTTTCCATTCTTGTGTTTAACCACACAGAGGAAAACGATACCTGAAGCTGTTTTCTATGTATCATTCAGGTAAATTTTACTGGGTTATGTTAATGTAAGCAGGACTTTGTTCAGTTCAGGTTAAACGTTTGCTAACATTAGCTAACATATTTTCCTGGACACTGGCTCAATCACATGATGCATGCAGTCACATGATCATTTTAGGGAACCAGGCATTAAACATGTTTGCTGCTCAACGATGCTGAACCCAGCAAGGTACTGAATACAACCTTGTAACAGTTGGAGGCATTTTTCATGATTTTGACATGCACTACACAACTGCTGTGCAGCATTCATGAAATAAAAGTTGCATCAATATGAATTATATAATAAATCATCCCAAGTTGCATATACATGTGTAATGATTAATCATAAGTTGCATATACATGTATAATGATTAACCACAAGTTGCATATACATGTATAATAATTAATCCCAAGTTGCATATACATGTATAATGATTAACCATAAGTTGCATATTCATGTATAATAATTAATCCCAAGTTGCATATACATGTACAATGATTCATCCCAATATTGATGTTGGAATTTGGAAACTTTGTTCAATGGAGATTGACCATTTTGGTAAAAATAAGGCTCTGCCATACTCCAATCAAAGTAATTGATGCCAATTGTCAGTATTGTATGACGATGCTTCCAAAACACCAACCATCAATTTCACAAGGGACAGTATTGTTTACATTGCAGATGCTTCCAAAACACCAACCACTGACATCACAAGGGACAGTATTGTTTACATTGCAGATGCTTCCAAAACACCAACCATCAACATCACAAGGGATTGTATTGTTTACATTGCAGATGCTTCCAAAACACCAACCGCTGACATCACATGGGACAGTATTGTTTACATTGCAGATGCTTCCAAAACACCAACCATCAACATCACAAGGGACAGTATTGTTTACATTGCAGATGCTTCCAAAACACCAACCGCTGACATCACAAGGGACAGTATTGTATACATTGCAGATGCTTCAAACACCAACCATTGACATCACAAGGGACAATATTGTATACATTGCAGATGCTTCCAACACCAATCATTGAAATGACAAGGGACAGTATTGTATACATTGCAGATGCTTCCAAAACACCAACCACTGACATCACAAGGGACAGTATTGTATATATTGCAGATGCTTCCAAAACACCATCCATCAACATCACAAGGGACAGTATTGTATACATTGTAGATACTTCCAACACCAACCATTGACATCACAAGGGACAATATTGTATATATTGCAGATGCTTCCAACACAAACCATTGACATCACAAAGGACAGTATTGTATACATCACAGATGCTTCTAACACCGACCATTGACATCACAATCTCAACATCACAAAGGACAGTATTGATTACATTGCAAATGCTTCCAAAACACCAACCAAGAACACCACGGAAAACTAGTAACTACTATATTACTAGCCCCATGAGCTGTTATACCATAGATGCAGGTGAATATATAAAGAATAAATAAAATAGTCATCAGTGCCTAATCATCTATTGTCCCCAATACCCTGGTATGAAATGGAGATCTACCTATATCTCAATATTTCAGATATCTATCTATATCTCAATATTTCAGATATTTATCTATATTTCAGATATCTATCTATATCTCAATATTTTAGATATCTATCTATATTTCAGATATTTATCTATATCTCAATATTTCAGATATATATCTATATCTTAATATTTCAGATATTTATTTATATTTCAATATTTCATATCTCTATCTACATCTCAATATTTCAGTTATCTACCTATATCTCAATATTTCAGATATCTATATATATCTCAATATTTGATTATTTCAGATATCCATCTATATCTCAATATTTCAGATATCTATACAATTAAAAGAAACTTATCATTCAGACTGAAAATATGCTCCAGAAAATGAACACACATGTTTACACCTTCACACAAACACTCGCTGCACACACAAAAGGAATGATTGTGCCTTATAAATACTGCAAACACATTTTATAAATATGAAAACTACAGTGATAAGTGTGTTAGTGGGAACCATATATAACATCTGTCACTTGTTTTATTGTGTCAGTAGGACTGGTTACTGTGTACCCAATGGTCCGGGAATCAGCAAATATCTCATGGTCATTGCCTCCCTGAGAACAAAAGAAAAGTAAATTGTTCTGAAATGATATTTCGAAACAGATTATAATCATATACATGTAATATTGATTATTTAGATTACCATTTCAACATTTAAGTAAATTAAAATCGGTAAACAAAACTTAAACAAAAAAAATGGAAAAAAAAAAAAATGTTCGCAATCAATAAAGAGTGTTACAAAATTGAAAATTAGCTGATGAAACAATATTTTGTAGTCAAAATATGCTGTTGTGAAATTAAAGTTTGTACAAAAAATTAACTATTTTGAATATTTAAACTTCTATATTTAATCAAATCAGTATATTTCGGCACCATGTTGCAATACAGTACATTCTTACATACACATGGCAACTACAGAAGATTCGAAGTTAGTTGGTTACTTGGCAAGTTCATTATTGCATGGTATAGGTAAAGTGGGTAATTATTGTTTCGAATGCAAACAATTTATAATTGAATAACTTTAATTATACCTTTCTGATATATATTGATCAATAATATGTTTACAACCGTTTTCAAATAATGATTGATTGATTGAATATTTGGCATCATTTTTATGCCATCGAGGGTTAACAGACGATCAGTAAACCTAACCACTGTTTCCTGAAAGATTAACCAGTACTCAAGTACACCCTATCTCCACAAATAACTGATCACTTTCCCATTTGAATCAGCGGTGATAAACGAATGATAATGAGACACAATGTTGTATGTCAATCATCTAAGAGACTTTTGCCAGGCAGGGATTCGAACTCACAACCCCTGTATTGATAGTCAGACATGTAACCGACTGAGCAAATTATTTTCAAATAAACAAAACTGTCAAGATGTGCACTACATATACTTGAGCTTTAAAATTTCTGAATAAAGCATCGAAATTTAAAATAAGTGTTAAAATAAACATCAGATACTGGCAAGTTCAGGTAGCAATTTGATCAAAATGTTCATTTTTACCTTGGATGTTGAAATAAAAAAACGGATACAAAATTAAAGAGGAAAATACTAATTTGATGGAGCACTTGAACTGAAATGACCACTTTGTTTACTTCTTTGCAAGAACTGATGTGTACGCTACAACAGAGAAGGGTAAACAGACAATTTTCTGTATTCTTTACAGGAAAATCTACTTTGGTAAGATACAAAATACATTGACACAAATCTGGTTAAAATTACCTTTGCAGTTTTATCACCAAAGAAGTGTATTTTTTTCAAGCCATCTTTCTCTATAAATTGTAGACAAAACGTCTTGTCCCAGCCTATTGGGAATACATCTATACTGATTTGGCCACCAATAGCAAAATTCAGCCCAGAATCGGAAAACTCCTTCTGGAGGGCGGCCTTGAACTTTTCACGGACATTGTGCTCCTGATTGAAATAGAAAAGAAACCTTTTATATAATTATATACAGGTGTACATGACCAGAATCCTGCAGCACAACACTTTTGAAAAAGTTAAATAGAGTTTTAATATACCTAGAATTATCAACAAATACACATATTCAGGGTTGAAATGACTCTAGATTTGCTGATATAGTGCCACTATCAACAAATACACATATTCAGGGTTTAAATGCATCTAGATTTGCTGATATAATGCCATTATCAACAAATACACATATTCAGGGTCGAAATGACTCTAGATTTGCTGATATAATGCCATTATCAACAAATACACATATTCAGGGTTGAAATGACTCTAGATTTGCTGATATAATGCCATTATCAACAAATACACATATTTAGGGTCGAAATGACTCTAGATTTGCTGATATAATGCCATTATCAACAAATACACATATTTAGGGTGGAAATGACTCTAGATTTGCTGATATAATGCCATTATCAACAAATACACAATTTAGGGTCGAAATGACTCTAGATTTGCTGATATAATGCCATTATCAACAAATACACATATTTAGGGTCGAAATGACTCTAGATTTGCTGATATAATGCCATTATGGGTGAACTGCAAGACTGAAGTGCAATAATTACTGCAAACTGGTTAGAACACTCTCTTGCCTATTTCATTAGATTTTTGTACAGTTTATGCATTTTACGAAACAGACAAACAAGTTCTGATTATCATCGCAGCTTGCTTTTTAAAAAAAAACCCATCAAAGATGATCAAGATTAGCTAGTCTATAATGCAAGACGTGTATATATTAAAACATCTAAATGATAAGGAAGACTGAATACATAGTCACACTACAACATATAAAATGAAGAAATTTGTGCACATTATTGTTGCTAATTATCCATTAATTATGACGATCTGACTTACCACTTGTACATATCATTTTTTTGCTAAAATGTTCGAATCGTTCAAAGTCCATTTCCAACAAATAAAACTTTAGGTTACACAAGGTCTGCGGGCTATTCAAAAGTGACGAGTTACATAAAATACATCTAGATTAATAAGATCAATATGTCTTGATCCTTCAATAAAATAGTATTTTGCCAACACAACATTAGTTACAGAAAAAAAATCTTAAAACTAGGAATTTGTCAATAGGACATAGATGCCCCTTATCTATGTTAACAAATTTTACCAAAAAATAAATAAAAAAGAGCCCAAATTTGACCCCAGGGACCAGACTTCAACAAATATTTTAGGGGACATCAATGCAATGCTACATGTACTATATCTAAGGTCTTGAACTTTCAGAGAAAATGTTTTTTCAAGTTTTGCTTAAAATGTGCTTATAAGCCCTGTGGCAGTGGCTTTTATGGTTGAATCACGCTGGTTCAACAACTCGTCCAAGATTTTATGATTACATTATTGTTGTGCAGTTTGGTTAAGATTCAATGAAAACTGAAAGTACTATTGCGTCTACAAGAAAAAGGTTAACAGACAGACGACAACAGTGGACGGACAATTTACCAGGACATAAGCCCTGATGGCCTTTGGCCAGTAGAGCTAAAAAGGGCCATAACTCCTGTAAAATATAACAGACATTGACAAATATCAAACTTGATCTGTGTTTTATAATCGCTTCTAGTACCTTGTCAAATGCTGCAAACTGTAATCTTTCTTCTTGTGAGCAGCTGCGACCAACAGGACAAATATTTATCATACTGCTACGGAACTCCACAAACGTACCTCTGGAACAAGAAAGGGATGTAGCATAATAAATATAAGATCAGATTCATTCATTCAAGCTAACCGTAACCCTTACATGGGGGCTTGTTTATTATTGAATTTATTAGACGAGTTGGAAAACATGTATTATGCCCGGCTCTGCCGAGCATTATATCATTTTTCCCAATGAGCTTTATAAATTCAATAAAGAACGAGCATGAATGTAAGAATCATTTCATCAAATAACTCGAAAAACTTTACATTTACCATTTATTTTACAGATCTTCTCTATAAAAAACAAGAAAAAATCGGACATATTTAGTTTACACTAATTTATTTTATCTCGATTGCGACAAAAGCTCAGAGCTTATACTACAGTTCAGACTTGCTGCTTAGTCAGAAGTATGAGGTCAGACCTACCTTTTAGCTGGAAGTTCAAGTTCAGACATGTACTTAAGACTAAAGTTGATGACTTTCTGAAGAACTTTCTCTCCCATGCGTTTCAACAGATTCTGGAATACATAAAAATGCAAATAACAGTAACATTTAATAACAAATGTTATGATACTCATACTTTAGCTGTAGCCTACTGGATGTGTATTAATGGAAGTGTATATAAAACAAGTTGACTGCTTTTAAAAAGCGTCCAATGGTTTTGTCTTTTAAAGGCGGTGGCAAGTAGAGTGAATGAAGGTGTAAGTTAGGGTTTGTACAAAATATGCTTGTTTAATGGTGTAAAATGCAATATTTTAGTGAATGTAGGTCAGATAAAAACAAGTTTTTGGATTTTTTTTTTCCCCCAAAATTTTCTTATCAACTTTTTGGAAATTTATCAAATACGTGAAATTAGAAAATAACAGCATATAAATAAGCAGCCATAGTATCCTGAAATCATTTGAACTTCAAAACAATTAAAGTTATCTGTCCTAGTTTATTTGATTTAACATTAATCAATCATACATGTAAAATACTGCATAATTACTACTCACCTGCTGACCAATCTGAGCACCATCTTTGTAGGCAACCAAGCCATTTTCAGCAAATACGTAGTCAAACTTATGTATAACTGAAATAACCAACAAATATGTAGTTAAGTTTATGTAGTATAACTGAAAAGACCACAATTTAAACATAAAAATAAAGATGTTAAAAGCATATATCAGTGTATCACACAAAGTTGCTTGTAAAAATGGACATTTTTAGAGTTAGAGAAAAATAATGACATACATGTACATATAACAAGTTAGAGAAACCCCAATTTATGTTCGATAATAAAAACATCATCAACTGTTCTTATACCCACCATCATCTCCACCCATCTGTTCTGCAATCTTGACCAGATCAGAGCCACCAACCAATGCAACCTTCACCTTGGATTTCAACTTTTGAAGAAACTCTTCCATATCTGACTCTATTCTCTAAGCAAATAGAAATTAAAATTAAATTAATATAGAATACACATATATGTTATTATGTTAGTTCAATTAAGAATATACATAAATGTAACAGTTCAAATAAGAACACACACAAATGTAACAGTTCAAACAAGAACCCACATAAATGTTACAGCTCAATCAAGAATACACATAACTGTAACAGTTCAATCAATAATACACATAAATGTAACAGTTCAATCAAGAATATACATAAATGTAATAATTCAATCAAGAACACACATAAATGTAACAGTACAATCAAGAATATACATAAACGTAACAGTTCAATCAATAATACACATAACTGTAACATTTCAAACAACTATATATCAGTCTAGGCCATGAACTTTCAGAGAAAATGTTTTTTTAAAATTTCGCTTAAAATGTGCTTATAAGCTCTGTGGCAGGGGTATTTGTGGTCGAATAACGCTGGTTCAAGAACTCGTCCGAGATCTTGTGGTTACATAACTGCTGTGCAAGTTTAAGATTCAATGCAAATTGAAGGTGCTATCGTGTCTACAACAATTCCTTATTTAACTCTAAATTTGACCCAAGGGACCCGACTTCAACAAATCTTTTAAGAGACCTCCATGCAATGCTACAAGTAAAATATCTAAGGTCTAGGCCATGAACTTTCAGAGAAAATGTTTTTTTAAAATTTCACTTTAAATGTGCTTATAAGCCCTGTGGCAGGGGCATTTGTGATCGAATGATGCTGGTTCAAGAACTCATCCGAGATCTTATGGTTATATATAACTGCTGTGAAAGTTTGGTAAAGATTCAATGAAAATTGAAAGTACTGTCGTGTCTTCAACATTTCCCCTATACAACTCAATGTAAAACAGTGACCCCTGTGGCGGCTTTAAATCTGACCCCAGGGACCTGAAATTCTGCTTAAAATGTGCTTATAAACCCTGTGGTGGGGGCATTTGTGGTCAAATGACGCTGGTTCAAGAACTCGTCCGAGATCTTATGGCTATATAACTGCTGTGCAAGTTTGGTTAAGATTCAATGAAAAATGAAGATGCAATAGCATCTATAAGAAAAAGGTTAACAGACAGACGACGGACAATTTACTATGACGTAAGTCCTGCTGGCCTTTGGCCAGTAGAACTAAATACATATCTGATATATCAGCTTTCATTTTAGCTTTGTTTTTATCTAGTCCCACAGAACAGCACCTCCTAGTGGTAATTTCACCATTTTTTCACCTTATAAAATTGTCAATTTTAATTGAAAATTGTTTGTAGTAATATTATCAAAATTACATATTTTATTTTCTGTGATAAGATTGTAACTTTAATACAGATAAAACAGGAGCAATTTGTCCAAGCGTGAACATCAACACTGTTAGACCATACCCTGTTGCTGGTCAGCTGTGAACAAAGCCTCGACGGTGCGGGGCTGAGTTAAAAAACAGTATGTATATAAACAATTTGACCTTGAATCCATTTTGTTTTATTATTTAAAAACTCCACAAGGTCATCATTTAATTTTGTTGAAATAAAAAGTGTCTTTTTTTATTAAATTTGCAAATCATTCCCAAGTAAGCCTGTAATTTCCTGTCACTGCCGTCTTCGTCATCGGGCAATAGGACAGAGAAAATGTTAATTTTAATATAGAGCACAATTCTAGACCACAATAATTTTAGTCAATAACGTGTTCCGGATAATGTATATATATTTTCATTTTTTCGCGGTTGAGGCCTGTGCTCATACAGAAAATACATTTAACTATAAACCACACCAAATGGCTGAAAAATAGAAAAAAGGGGTTATAGTGTCTGTCTTGCTTTTCTATTCGTACCCCAAACACAGCTGATTTATAGAAATATACCAGATTTTCAGCTATTAGAGAAATGCTCTGTTGAAAATCGTATATTTTTTTTTGAAAATCTACATATTTGAGAAAAAGCTATATTTTTAGGCCAATATCGTTAGTTTGTGGCTCTACCCCTTTAATTTAAAAGTATATCTCAAGAATTATCAAAATATATCTAATTGCTTTTCTTACATTTCAAAAATTCCTTGCCTTCAGCTATACTTTGTGAAGTTTGATGTGAATGATAGCTACAATTATTACATCTCCAATCATTTATTACACAATCATAACTAGAATACTAATACAGCCAGAGGTCAAATGCTCAGATTTCATTTTTCTATTTTAACTTAGTGATCATAACCATGACATCATAACAAGGCAATCACAGGCATCCTTTTGATATAAGCAATTATACATGTATATAAAACTCTAAAAGATCACTAAAATTATTGAGCAAATATATATTATTTTGTTACCGTACATATCCAAAAGCACAAGTACACATGTTATGTAACAAATGAATCAATCAGAATCTAATCCAAGATTTCCATTCATCATTTACAAAGAATGATGAAGATCAGAATGAATGGTAAAGACACTGGCAATGTCGATTCATACAATTTTATTACAATTTTGGACTGTAAATATGCCGTTTGCTAAACCAGACTGATACTTATATAACTTCTGTTTGTGTAAGTTTGTTCAATATTCAATAAATCACACATAACACAAGCTTTCAAGGGAATATATCAGGGTATTTACAACATTATAAATTCGGCTAAAAACATTTTTTTCCAATATACCAAGCCTATAATATATGTACTCACTGACCTCGTATTGCCAAATATGTAATTAATCATTACAAAATAACATATTGAAAAGGGCCATCTTAACTTGAGCTACGTGCCAAGGTTAGACTTCACAAGATTTCTCGCTTAAAATGGAAACATATTTTGTGACATATTACATGAGTCACGTGATTCCATTATGATTTCACTTTGATCTGTTATAGAAGTTTACACATAGTAAAAATTGCTTCATCTGAGAAAGAGTCAGAATGAAAATGCAAAGGTCGCCAAACAGTATTTAAGTGCTGTGCTGTCAAATTTTGGAATGGGGATTTCGTTTCAAGATTATCACTCCAATTTACATATCAATTTTGTCACGTTTTGGTTAATTTGACATACTGATCTACTCGGTTTATAACTATTAATGATAATAATATTCTTTGGCCAGTTTAAAAACTTGTCTGAGATATTGTAGTTATGTACAACCCCTGTTACATTAATTTACAAAACCAATTTCTTGTATAGCATCTTTGCATTGATGCATGCACTACAGCAACTTCTCATTGAATAGGTAACATTTGAAATCTGGGCTTTTGGCATGTTGTTCCAACCTTGAACAAGCACTTGACGAGGTACTTGAACGGTGATTTCAATGATTGTATTGCCATAGAAACAATATCTGACTATCAAAATACAGATAAAGCAATTCTAAACAAAATTATACAAACAGTAAAAATGTTGCATTTTTATGAATTTAGGTAATGGGGGCTGTATGTTTCAAATCAATAAAAAGAAGTGATATTTACAACAGATTTTGATGAAACTTTCCAGGAAAGATAGAAAGAACTTGCTTTATTGCTGTTTATCTGAGTGTTGGATTTCAACAGTCTTTAGTTTTAATTATATTATGACGGTCTTAACAAAAAAGATCAGTCAGTTTGAGATGACAGTGTTTTTTTTCACCATTTTGGGAAGAAGACCCATACCCTTGGAATTGTGAATTTAAGCTGCATTTTCATTTACATTGGAAAAACTTTTGCATTAAATATATTTGTTAAACTTCATAAAATTGTGTACACCTGCTTCTCTGGCCATTTAATTAATGAATCAATGTCATACTCAATTCAGCATGGGGAAACTTTGTTTATTTTATCAAAGAATTATGGCAAGTTTCAATTAACAATTTTTTTAAGCTTTCAATTGGGAATTTTATACCACTCAATTGGAAAAAAATATACTATTTGCCATTGGGAATATGACCCAAAAACAGCTGTAAAAATGGGGAAAAAAAAAACACTGAATGAAAAAGTTAATTGAAGATAATCCCTTACATAAACAACCACATTGTATCACGTGTCAGTGGCAAACATATACGCACTGACTTAGGAAATCAAACCACTGCGGTACCACGGCACTCGGTTAAAGTGCCTGGGGAAGGGCTTTGATTGGGTTCAATGTTTATGAATAGAATTAACATTAGAGTACTTAGAAATACAGATTGTTTTATGAGCAATTTATCTTATGTTTGATTGTGCAGAGCTTATTCTCTTGACAGGCAGACAGTGCATCGTGGACAAGTAAATATTGATTTATTCGGATTGTTTTGCAGTAACATTTAGCTTTGTTTTCAACGTTATAAAATAAAATACCTAACCTATGAAATGATGCAATATCAATACCTGTGTACAGTATATGGGTGGGGAAATAATGCAACATACCGGTTAAGAGTCCTGACGTTAAATTCGATTATAATAAACATATTTTAGATATTATAAACGTAGAAAAATTAAAAAAGAAGAAAAAGGCAGATACGATACCTGCCGTGGTGCTGTCAGAGTCCCATCAACATCAAAAACACAAATTGTCTGCGTGTCACACTGTCCCGTGGTCGCCATGTTGTTGTTTGTAATGATCCGCGTCACAGAACGCTTGTACAAATACAAACGTATACATTCGGCCAAGTCCGTCATCCTTCGGTATTATCAATCGGAATATCTCTCGGGTATTTCCGCCAAAGTACGAAATTATTTCGTCGCTATTGATCTTCATGCACAGAGGCGTGCGTGCACAAGAAAAAATGGAAAGTTATTGGTGCGGAATAACAATGTCCAAACCCCACAAATTAGTTGGCCTAATGTAACCGGGGGATTTATAGCGCATCGTCTTTTTTGTATATAGCCTATGGTTGAAGAATTATCAATGTCCGGTATATATTTTAATTCTAAATTTTTTTAACACTAGAAATGTAGTTATTTTTAAATAAAAGTATATGTATAAGTTTGTTGTTTTTAAATTTCATATATCATATTTCATTTTTGACTATTTCTTTAGTTGTTCCCCGACAGCGTCACCTACCATTATTAATCAGAAATTGATTGTTGAGAGTAATATGTTGATGTAGATATAATGCCGTTTACTTAGATATATGTGTACATGAATTAATGTTTATTCAAGGAAACATGTAACAGCATACGTACGTGACAATTGAAACCAATTGGGAGCCTTGAAATTCCTGCCCCATTCCAAAACGGCCATTCCAAAATTCACAATTGCAAGGAATTATAGAGAAGGAAAGGCAAATGATTGAGATTTTGTACACGCTCGCGTATTCACGCAAACTCTAGCAATATCTCATTTTCAGTTATCTTAACTTCCATTCATCTAAGGAAAACAAATCAAAATTATTACATTGCAGAATGAATTTCTCATTATAACAATACCATTCACAGCAATTTATGTTTAAAATTGTTGAAGTACATTTAATTACAAAATTTGTATACTGCAGCTAAAATAACGACAAATTATGAGAAAATGTCCTTCAAACCTCAATATCTTTACTTCAATATCATTTTGCGTGGTCGAAACATGTTTAAACCTCTAAAATAAGAAACAACATACAGTTTATATAAGATGAATCAGTTGCCTGTGAAATATGAACCATTACTAGTAATTGCCAAATAATACATCCCTGGTGTGCTATTTTATCAACATTTAGCCAGAAGATGTAAGTTTCCTGTCCTTCTACATTAGTCTTTGACAATAGTAACCATGGAAATATATTTAGCAAATTATATAGCATGGTTACACTAACCGGAGCCGTAGCCTCAACGAGGCAAACGGAAGCACATGCCTCCCGTAAATTATTTGGAAATTCGAATTATTTTTTAATAATTTTTTTTTATAAATGAATCTTGTATAATACGAGGACTGTCCTAGAACTTCGCCGAATTTCTCCCTAGCATGAATATGTATGCGACTTTGGGGCTTAAAAAGTCGCCACTTATCTGATTAAACTATAGGAATTCATATTGTGTAGATGGAGATTGAGAGCCAAACAGTGAAGATGGAGACGGAGAGCCAGACAATGAAGATGTAGACTGAGAGCCAAACAATGTAGATGGAGACTGAGAGCCAGAATTGTAGATGGAGATTGAGAGCCAAACAATGTAGATGTAGACTGAGAGCCACACAGTGTATATGGAAACGGAGAGCCAAACAGTGTAGATGGAGACGGAGAGCCAAACAATATAGGTGTAGATGGAGAGTCGAACAATGTAGATGTAGACTGAGAGCCAAACAATGTAGATGGAGACTGAACGCCAAAAATGTAGATGGAGATTGAGAGCCAAACAATGTAGATGGAGACTGAGAGCCAAACAATGTAGATGGAGAGTGAGAGCCAAACAGTGTAGATGGAGACATAGAGCCAAAAAATGTAGATGAAGAATGAGGGCCAACCTCCGTAGACAGAGATTGAGAGCCAAACAATGTAGATGAAGATTGAGAGCCAAACAATGAAGATGGAGAATGAGAGCCAAACAATGTAAATGGAGAATGAGGGCTAAACTATGTAGATGGAGATTGAGAGCCAATCAGCATTTAGACATACTTCATATTTTCTTGTCTATATAATATCACAGTTTCGCTACTTAAATCTTGCGACATACTAACATATACTTATCTTCGTGACAGACTTTTTTGCGACATTTTCATAATAAGGATATGTCGACATACATAAACACATCCTTGCGAGAAGAAGTATCGTGCTTTGCCGATATATAAAATGTTTCGCGGTATATCTTTTCCTTTCTTATTTATATTATCATAGTATTCGGACATATATTTTGACAACTTTGACACGCGAGCCACATGTATGTACTATCGGGCAGTAAATATTTTGCGATTTAAATATTATATTTTTTTCTCAAATCTAATAGATTTGTTGAAATAATTTGACTTAATTGATATATTAAAATATAAATGAATATAACAGCATTATAATGACAGCCAGTCGGTGCACGGTGACAACCTCACAATGTCCGGTGATAGTACTATAAAGCCTTTATAATTTCATTATAAAGCCTGATGATAGTAGTTCAATGGCCGATTTTAAAAGTTTTGATATGTTCAGTTAAAGCGTTATAATGTTTGGCAAAAGTCTGACAATGCCCGATGATAGCCTTATTATGCCCGGTGATATCCCACATGACCCGATGATGATCTGAAAAGGCCCGATGATAACATCTCAACGCCTGGTTATAGCATCACATAGAACGGTGATAAACTCACAAGACTCACTTATTTCACCACAAAACCCAGTGATAGCAATACAAGACGCGGTGATATCTTCAAAGGGCCCGGTGATAATCTCTCAAGGTCCGGTGATTACATCACAAAGTCCACTGATGTCCTCACAAGGCGTGGTAGCTACACAGGGCCCGTTGATTTCACAACAAACTCAGGTTATAACTGATATCCTTACAAGAACCGGTGATATAATGATACTCTGAAAGGCTCCGTGATAACATCCTAAAGTCCAGTAATTACATGAGAAAGCCCGATGATAGTCTCGCAAGGCCTTGCAATTGCATCACTATACTCGTTGATATCCCCACAAGGCCCATGTAATATCCCCACAAGGCCCGGTAATATCTCCAAAAGGCCCTGCGATAGTCTTAGAAATTATCACAAGGAATTGTGAACATATCACCGAGCAATATCAGGCTATCACCGAGTATTTTAAGATAAGCATCGGGCATAATAATGCTATCACCGTGCATAGTGAAGATATAAATATTCTTTCTTAAGTAATCGCCGGACCTTACGAGACTATCACCGTGCTTTGTGACGATATCACCGAGCTTTGTGATGCTATCAATGTGCTTTTTGAGACTGTCAACGTGTTTGCTAGTTGTGAGGCTATCATCGGGATTTGTGATGCAATCTGCAGGCCTTATGAGTTAAACATCGTGCTTTGCGATTTAAACACCGGGTATTGGGATGTTATAGTAGTGGAAGGCGTCTCTATAGATAGTGAGGACAGCATGTTTTTACTATAAATTCTATGTAATGTGGCTATTTTGGATTTTGGAGGACTGAATTTTCAGTTAATCTTTAAAGAGGTCATTATTTGTGCTTCTTCGACAGGAGATAAAGCTAGAAATAAACAGGCACCCTTTGGTTAGAGTGCTGACTTATATACCCTATTTAGTAATACGAGCGGACATAGGTGGTCAAGTCATGATGACTGAAATAGATTCCTAAGATTACATAGTGCATCATACTACATTAAGTTGGTAAACACCTTGTTTTAGCAGTCTCCGATTCAGTAGATATGTAACGACCCTTTTGGCGGAGCGAGGTAGAATACATTAAAGTAGATATCACGAAGATATTTAGGTAATTGGAATGAAAAATAAAACACCGCATATTTTTTACAAGTCACATTTTATTTCCACTACTTGTTATCTTCCGACCTTGTTACCAACGGACCTTTTCAAACTATCATTGGGTTTATAAGGATATCACCGGGCTTTATGAGGATTTCAACGGGCTTTGTGAGGATATCACCGAATTTTGTGATATTACACATATGGTATAACAACATATATAAACATAAGAAGGTTATCATAACGGTTTGGTATTGTTACAGGCAAATAATTTTGCGTTTGTACATTTAGTCTGGTGCCTAAAAAATGCTATTATCGTAAACTCGTACATGGCTCTATATACTGTATACTGTATATTTTTATGACTAGAATATCTCGCTTTGTCGCGAAGTTTTATGTTAGAAAGCTTGCAAGTTTTTGTGAACAAACATATACTAACACACTTTGTCGACAAATATATGTTGCCTTGTTATATAAGTTGAAGTCGAGATTGACAAGATGTGATTTTGTCTATTTAGTTCAAGTCGTCAAATTATGTAAACAATACGACAAGTTGAGTTCTTTTTTTGACAACATGACGCGTTGTATCTAGACATGTCGCCTTATTACTTGATAACTTGTATATTCTATGTGTACATGTCGACATACCATAACAGGATTTACACTACATGAGCACGCCATCAGAATGTCCCATATACGCTTCCATAGTAATGTTCTGCTTTTGCGATTTATGATATATTATATGATAACATTATGTTGTGCTGTATAAACATTGTGTTAAGTAGTCATATTATGTTGTGCCTTATAAACATTGTGTTAAGTAGTCATATCATTATGTCGTGTTGTAGAAACATTGTGTTAAGTAGTCATATTATGTTGTGCCTTATAAACATTGTGTTAAGTAGTCATATCATTATGTCGGGTTGTAGAAACATTGTGTTAAGAAGTCATATCATTATGTTGGCTTGTAAAAACATGTGTTAAGTAGTCATATCATTATGTCGGGTTGTAGAAACATTGTGTTAGGTAGTCATAGCATTATGTCGGGTTGTAGAAACATTGTGTTAAGTAGTCATATCATTATGTCGTGTTGTAGAAACATTGTGTTAAGTAGTGATATCATTATGTCGGGTTGTACAAACATTGTGTTAAGTAGTCATATCATTATGTTGGCTTGTAGAAACATTGTGTTAAGTAGTCATATCATTATGTCGGGTTGTAGAAACATTGTATTAAGTAGTCATATCATTATGTCGGGTTGAAGAAACATTGTGTTAAGTAGTCATATCATTATGTTTGGTTGTAGAAAAACTGTGTTAAATAGTCATATCATTATGTCGGGTTGTAGAAACACTTTATTAAGTAGTCATATCATTTTGTCGGGTTGTAGAAACATGTGTTAAGTAGTCATATCATTATGTCGGGTTGTAGAAACATGTGTTAAGTAGTCATAGCATTATGTCGGGTTGTAGAAACATTGTGTTAAGTAGTCATATCATTATGTCGGGTTGTAGAAACACTGTTTTAAATAGTCATATCATTATGTCGGGTTGTAGTCATATCATTATGTTGGGTTGTAGAAACATGTGTTGAGTAGTCATAACATTAATAACGGGTTGTAGAAACATGTGTTATGTAGTCATATCATTATGTTGGCTTGTAGAAACATTGTGTTAAATAGTTATATCATTATGTCGGGTTGTAGAAACATGTGTCGAGTAGTCATATCATTATGTCGGGTTGTAGAAACATGTGTTAAGTAGTCATATCATTATGTAGGCTTGTAAAAAACATTGTGTTAAATAGTCATATCATTATGTTGGGTTGTAGAAACATGTGTTAAATAGTCATATCATTATGTTGGGTTGTGGAAACATGTGTTAAGTAGTCATATCATTATGTCGGGTTGTACAAACATTGTGTTAAATAGCCATATCATTATATCGAGTTGTAGAAACATTGTGTTAAGTAGTCATATCATTATGTTGGGTTTTAGAAACATTGTGTTAAGTAGTCATATCATTATGTTTGGTTGTAGAAACATTGTGTTAAGTAGTCATATCATTATGTTTGGTTGTAGAAACATTGTGTTAAGTAGTCATATCATTATGTCGGGTTGCAGAAACATTGAATTTAGTTCTCAAAGCATTGTGTCGGGTTGTATAATCATTATGTTTGGTTGTCATGGCGTTATGTTGGGTTTTGTACGTATTGCGTTTGGTTGTCATAGCATTGTGTTTAGTTGTATACTTATTTTTGGTCTATAATCATTGTTTTGGGTTGTATAATCGTTGTGTTCAGATGTAATAGCATTATATTGGGTCGTCATAACATTGTGTTAGGTTGTTTCATCATTAGGCCTATGTTGGGTTGTGTAATCATTTTGTTGGGTCGTCATGTGTTCGGTTGTCTCATCATTATATTGGGTTGTATAATTATTGTGTTTGGTTGTCATAGCATTATATTAGGTTCCCAAAGCATTGTGCATGGTCGTATATACATTGTGTTAAGTAGTCATAGCATTTTGTTGGGTTGTAGAAGTATTGAATTTTGGTTCCCTAGGCATTGTGTCTGGGTTGTATAATCATTATTTTGGGTTGTCATAGCGTTATGTTGGGTTGTGTCCGTATTGCATTTAGTTGTATACTTATTTTTCTGTGTGTTATCATTGTTTTCAGTTATAACACTATTATGTTTTGTCATCATGACATTGTCTTAAGTTGTCTCGTCATTATGTTGGATTGAGCAATCATTATGTTGGGTCGTCAAAGCATTGTGTTTGGTTGTCTCATTATTATATTCTGTCGTTTCACTATTATATTGGGTTGTATTAGTTGTCATATCATTATGTTCGGTTCTCTCAACATTATATAATCATTGTGTTCGGTTGCCACAGCAATGTGTTGTTGGGTTGTCATGGCACTGTGTCTCAATTATCATGTTGGGTTGTATAATCATTGTGTTGGTTGTATACCCATTGTGTTCAGTTGTAATAGCATTATGCTGGGTTGTATCACCATTATGCTGGGGTGTATAATCATTGTGTTAGGTTGTCATGGTATAGTGTTGGGTTGTCGCATCATTATATTCGGTTGTCTCATCATTGTAATCGGTTGTATAATCATTTTGATGGGTTGTAGTGGCACTGTGTCTCATCATTATGTGTGGTTGTCTCATCATATGTAGAGTTGTATAATCATTGTGTTTGGTTGTCATGATGTTGTGTTCGGTTGTCTCATGATAATGTTCGGTTGTCTCATTATTATTTTGGGTTGCATAATCATTGTGTTGGGTTGTCATGGCATTGTGTTGGGTTGTATAATTATTGTGCTTGGTTACAATAGCATAATGTTAGGTTGTCATAACATTGTGTTCGGTTGTCTCATCAATATGTTGGGTTGTCTCATGATTATGTTCTGTTGTCTCATTATTATTTTGGGTTGCATACTCATTGTGTTGGGTTGTCATGGCATTGTGTTGGGTTGTATAATTAGTGTGCTTGGTTGCAATAGCATTATGTTAGGTTATCATAACATTGTGTTTGGTTATTATCTTACATTATACTCGGTTGTCTCATCATTATGTTGGGTTGTCATAGCATTATGTTGGGCTGTCATAACATCATGTTCTGTTGTCTCATCATTATGTTGGGCCGGACCCGATTAGCTCAGTCGGTTATGCGTCTAACTATCAATCCGATGGTCGTGAGTTCTGATTCCCGCCCAGCAACAGTCTCCGTGATGATTAGCATACGATATTGTGTCTCTTTATCATTCGTCTCTCACCGCTGATTCAAGTGGAAAGTTATCAGTTACTTGCGGAGATGGGGTGTGCTCGAGTACTGGTTAATCTTTCAGGATCCTAGGAAACAGTGGTTAGGTTAACTATCGTGTGTTAGCCCTCGATAGCATAAAAATGACGCTAAATATTCAATCAATATTTAATCATTATGTTGGGTTGTCATTACGTTATGTTGGGTTGTCATAAAATTGTGTTCGGTTGTCTCATTATATTATGTTCTGTTGTCTTATCATTATGTTGGGTTATCATAGCATTGTGTTGGATTGTCAAAACATTATCTACATGATATGAATGATCCAATAAATTAAGAAAATTAATAAAAAAGTAAGATATTGGTGGGGATTGAACTCGAGACATTTCACACTGAAATTCATAATGACATCGACTACCCTATTTCGTCCAAGTAATTTTCTACATCTATATAGACCTAAGTTATTTACCATCGATACTGATATTCGCAAAAATAGCATATAATCATGTTTTCTTTTAGAAAATGGTATCGTGATTTCTAAACGTAGAACTGGCTGGCGGGTCATGTGTTGTTAATTTTGGGTATATAGCATCAATACAAATAGCATAAATGTGAAGTTTAGAATCGTATCAACTGTGTGTCTCCTCACAGAGCCCACTCAAATAGCTCACTTATCTCGACAATCGTTCAGGACAGACCTGGAAATTTCCCTCGAAGTAATTCTACATGGAGGAAAATGAAGAATTCTTCATTTAAAAAAATACGTCAAAAAACTGATAGAAATAATTATGTCATCAAAGTGTGAGTGATATTATTTACAAAAGAGATTCTACGTGGCCGAGTGGTCTATGGCGCCGTCTCAAGATCACTTACCGCTAAGATCGTAGATTCGAGTCCCGCTCGCTCCAGAAAGTTTCCAGTTACTTGCAGCAGGACGCTGGTTCTACTCAGACTGAGGTCTTCCTCCACCATTATAATTGGATATGCCATATATAACCTGAAAATGGCCTTAAATCCCATTAAAAAAATAAATTTTAGAAAAATATATCTTTTATTCAAAATATTGATGTAAAGTTTATGAACATATATTTCAAAGTAATGTGAAAAAAAGAGGCATGTTTCGAACATACTTCAATTAAAACAAGTCATACCTTCTAGCCACCCCACGCTATAAAAGTAACTTACCAAAATCGCTTAGTAATGCGTCAAAAATAGAGACATATCAAAGGGAGCTAGTGACGTCATATGTGGGAAATACGATTCGTTCTTTCGTTGGAATGAAATGGAGTGGAAGTCTTTATTTAAAGATAGTAGCTCAATTAGTTTGAAAATAAACTTCCTTGGGGCCCTCTAATAATACATTTACATGTTATTTACAAAATACAATAACAAAACAAAACAAAACAAAAACATTTTAAGCATTGCAGGCAAATTGATTGTACATGAAATATGATAACATAACAATTATATATCATTTTTAGGGTGTTTAAGCAATCCTTTGAAAGTCTCTTTGATTAAAAAAAAATATATATAAAAATTATACAAATATATGTACAAAATTAATCAAGAAAGTAAATATCTCTACATCTATTACAACAACAAGATAAGCAACAACAAAAACATATTTTATAATCCGGCCCTTGGATGAAACGTCCTTGGAATATCCGGCCCCTTATAGCATTGAAAATCCGGCTCCGTAATTTATAAAAACAATGGATCGCATGTCTTCAGGAAACTGTAACACGATAGTTTGCAGTTAATTTTAGTGAATAACAACGTCAACATCTTAAAGGGACCAAATATTCCTGATATAAAGGAGTTTGCATTCATTTAATACAATTGTATTATAAATGTAAAAAATGCACACACTGTATCCTGTTAATATCTATTGAGTGTGTCATCTTGAGTTAGATTTGTGAAATGGCATGTATTTAAGCAAATCTTTATATGCGTCTTTATTTTTGAAAGATATTTTGTAAATGGTTGAAATGCATTCTATTTTGTATATTTGTGGTAATCCGAGACAAAATTGTCAATCGTGTTTTAATTTCGTTTTTCTGTCAATATGATGGGAAAAAATGTTAAGTTGAATTTATATAATAGGTCTTTGTTCAAAGTTCAGAAGTTCAAAGTTCAGCAGACAGTCACGTGATTTGGGTATGTAAATGTTTATGATTCAAATTGCTATGGTACAAAACTAAACCTTACTGTGCAAATGTTTGAAGGTCATACGTTATTGAATAAGTGTTGTACGTTGGAAAACTAAATCAAAATGTAATATTGTGATGTAAATAATTAGCTATTTGATAAGATGAGATGATCATGGATACAATGAACAGAATAAACTATATTTGATACAAGTATTTCAAAGGTGTACAATTTAGAGTGCACCTTTACTTCGTTTTTAAATTTTGTATGCAATAATTCATGTTGAAAATGAACATTTTTGTTAAAATGATGCGTGTTTTTTCTCAAAGGCAAATAGATTACTGTATTCATTATCAACATATATTAATACAACTATTCTTTATTTACGGTTGAGTCACGGCAGTGCATGTGCCCTGAATTAAGACCTTAATTGAGACTACATTTCGCGCTGTGTCATAAGAGAGAATGTTTTATAAATACAACACGCTATTGTCAAACTACGTGATCATATTTCTAGATGGAACCCGCCGAATTAGTGATTAATCTTGATGTTTTGTAGTGTGACAGCAGGGTTACCTGATCTACCATAAAATTGCTACTACTATTAAATTGTAACCTGTATTGGACACCATTTGAGTTAAGCGTATTTGGTATTTTCAGACAATAATTTGTTTATGTAGGTTGGTTAATGTAATTTGTCGATATCACTTCCCGCTATTCAATAATTAGTACGCATCTTTAAACCGACAGTAAGTAAAAACTGCAAAACTGTCAGGGGCGTAGCTGGCTTAAGTTAGATGTGTAGGCACGGACAGCGTAGGGGGTCTTGGAGCATGCTCCCCCATACAGTTTTTAAATATGAACGTGAAATGGTGGCTTATCGTGTATTTAAAGACATATTTACAGCTATAACTCATGGGTTATATGATGATTGAGCAAAATGTACGTTCACATGCAAAAATACACAAATACTTATTTTACAGCATTACCAAACACAATAAACACAACATCTTGCCTCATTTAACCCCTTAGACCGATCTCCAAATCAATTTTTATTTGCATTTAAAGCGTTTTTATATACATGTATTCCGTTTCCATAACTGTCAAGGGTCAAATGAACCATAGAGTGAGAAAATATTCTAGGGGGTTTCGGGGGCATACCCCACCCCCATCCCCCCGAAAAAAATTTGATTCCTAGATCGTCTTGGTGTGTTCTGGGGTGTTTTCTACAACAGTTTTGTATGATATTTTTTCAAATTCAGCTACAGCAACGCTGTGATTTGATGCTTGGGAATTATTTTTTTACAAAAAACACCCTATTTAGTAGTCAGAAAAGCTTAACAATACCTCCAAGAAAGTTCTGTTGCTACTAGCACTAGCAGACGACGCCATGATGTTTACATTGACACCGGGTAACGATTATTATACTAATACCGGTTCCGGTGGCTAACATTAGGTCAGACATAACTAATACACGAACCAATGTTTTTACCGATTTATTCATAAAACCATAGGATTTATTTTCGTGAATTTTGTTTTAATTGAAATGCGTGAGAAATAACATAGTCAGCGTGAGACCGTGATTTCATTGCCAAAATCGTGAAACTCACGTCGAAACCGTGAGATTTGACAGGTATGAGTTTCTCGGAGAAAGGTATAGATCCGGGCAGCTACGCCTCTGACTGTTATCTGATTTGTATAGAGAATCGTTTTATCGGTGACTTGTGGATAGGTCACTGGTTTATTATCATATAACCAGGAGTTGATATATTCTGCTATGTCTGGTCTAAAAAGCTACCAATGTGTAAACACTATCTTGGTGTAAAACATGAAAAACGGTATAAAAATCAATGCAGTGGGAGGTGTCGATTGTAAGGCTTAACAATGTAAAACGCAGGAAAATTATTCTGGGACCTGTTATTTTTTTATTTTTACCGGGGCGTGGGATGCTTTCGGATTCTCCTATCTAGTTTTGGATTGTGCCTCCTGTAGAATCAATCATGAATTCAGTCAAAATGCATGAAAAAATCTAACAATTAGCATAGGTCGGAAAATCTTTGGAACATTCAAAATGCCAAAATAACAGCAATTTATCACTTATTCTCCAAATTGTCTGATTATTCCATGCATTTCGACTTGTCACGGAAAATGGTTAAATGGAATTGTCTTTTGTTTTCGGTTTCTGAAACTACAACAATTTGTAGTGCTAAAGAGCCCAAGTTCGTGGACAAATATTGAAATTTGATTGATATAGTGGATTAAAATATCTGGGTACGGTATGACCGTGCCCCAGTGTCGAATTGGTAACCATGGCACCGTTTCACTAACGTTTGTAAGTCTACGTACGTCTTGGTGAATTCTTTGAAGTTATGGAAAAAGTCGGGAAATTCATTTAGTGTTTCAATTACTTCATTTTACGAACTTTCAATAGCCTTATACAAAATATTATTATTATTACGATATATCAGAACAAGGACGTGAATCTCCATATAAGTCCTTGATCAGTCTATATACTGAAACGATATTTAAAGAAACGCCGGGTAAATTTCAAAGCCACATTGTCAAACTATTGTAAGCCATATTTACAGTTTTATTCGATATGCATAAAAAGAAATTCCACCAATGATATTGTCAAAATGATCATTATAATGAACAAACAATTATATTCTCAGACAATTATGTTCTTTCTGTGGTTTAGAAGGAACGAGTCGTCAGTCGCGTGCATAACTTAGATACTAAGTTGTTCATGCTTTTCTTTACCAAAATCAATATTTTATTGTATACCCTTTTCAATACATTTCAGGTTATATATGGAATAGCCAGTTCTGGTTTAAACATAATTTTATTTATTCAATTTAATACGCACAGAAATCAGTATATATTCAATTATGAATTAGTACGGAAGATATAATCTTATAAACTTCAATATCCATATCCAGTTTTATTGGTGGAGGAAGACCTCAGAATGAATCTGAATAGAACCACCGTCCTTCCGCCAGTATCTGGCAAACTTAGTCACATTAAAATTTTTGGAACGAGTGGAACTCGAACCTACGACCTTGTCGGTGAGAGATAAGTGACCTTGAGACGGCTCCTTAAACCACCCGACCACGGAGGACCCCTGTAAGTAATATAATGAAGCAGCTGCAGACAAACGGCGTATTTGTTGACTTGCAGCACAGTTTCAGAAGCAGACGTTCTTGTGAAACACAGCTGGTTCAATACACTTAGGATATAGTACTCCGAGCAGAGGTTACAATAAGAAGCACACGCAGATATAAGTTATTATGATGACCTTTATCAAAGCCTTCGACAAAATACCTTACAAGCGACTACTGTACAAAAAATAGATCACTACCGTGCCTGAAGGCACTTTGTCTTTGTCTGAGGTCACTACCGTGTCAGTGTCTTAGGCCACTACCGCGTCTATGTCTGGGGCCACTTCCGTGTCTGTGCCTGAGGCCACTACCGTGTCTTTGTCTGAGGCAACTACCGTGTCTTTGTCTGAGGCCACTACCGTGTCTGTGGCCACTACCGTGTCTGTATCTTAGTGCACTACCGTGTCTGAGGGCACTACCCTGTCTGTGTCTTAGCGCACTACCGTATCTTATCAGGGCACTACCGTGTCTGTTGGCACTACCGTGTCTGAGGGCACTACCGTGTCTATGGGCACTACCGTGTCTGTGTCAAAGTGCACTACCGTGTCTGAGGACACTACTTTGTCTGTGTCTTAGCGCACTACCGGGTCTGAGGGCACTACTGTGTCTTTGTTTGAGGGCACTACCGTGTCTGTATCTTAGTGCATTACCGTGTCTGAGGGTACTACCGTGTCTTTGTCTGAAGCAACTACCGTGTCTGTGGGCACTACCGTGTCTGTGTCTTAGTACACTACCGTGTCTGAGGGCACTACCCTGTCTGTGTCTTAGCGCACTACCGTGTCTGATCTGAAGGCACTACCGTGTCTGGTCTGAGGGCACTACCGTGTCTGGTCTGAGAGTTCTTCCGTGTCTGTGTCTGAGGACACTATCTTGTCTGTGTTGTGTCAGTATCTGAGGGCATTACTGTGTCTGAAGGTACTACCGTGTCTGTGTCTGAGGGCACTATCGTGTCCGTATCTGCAGGCACTACCGTGTCTGTCTTTGGGCACTGTCGTGTCTGAGGGCAATATCGTGTCTTGATAGCACTACCATGTCTGTGTCTAAGGGCACTACCGTGTTTGAGAGCACTATCGTGTCTGAGGGCACTACCGTCTCTGAGGCCACTACTGTGTCTGTTTCTGAGAGCAATACCGTGTCTGTGTCTGAGGGCACTATCGTGTCCGTATCTGCAGGCACTACCGTGTCTGTCTTGGGGCACTGTCGTGTCTGAGGGCAATATCGTGTCTTGATAGCACTACCATGTCTGTGTCTAAGGGCACTACCGTATTTGAAAGCACTATCGTGTCTGAGGGCACTACCGTCTCTGAGGCCACTACTGTGTCTGTTTCTAAAAGCAATACCGTGTCTGTGTTTTAGGGTTCTACCGTGTTTGTGTCTGAGTGCATTACCGTGTCTGTGACTGAGGGCACTACCTTCTCTGAGGGCACTTCTGTGTCTGTTTCTGAGAGCACTACCGTATCTGTGTCTTAGGGCTCTAACGTGTCTGTGTCTGAAGGCAAAACCGTGTATGTGACCGAGGACACTACCGTGTCTGTGTCTGAGGCTACTATCGTGTCTGAGAGCACTACCGTGTCTGAGGGCACTGCCGTGTCTGTGTCAGGTCTGAGGGCACTACCGTGTCTGTGTCTGAGGGCATTACCGTGCCTGTGTCTGAGGGCACTTACGTGTCTGTGTCTGGGAGCACAATTGTGTTTGTGACTGAGGGCACTACCGTGTCTGAGGGTACTACCGTGTCTGAGGCCACTACCTAGTCTGTGTCTGGTCTGAGGGCACTACTGTGTCTGTGTCTGAGGGCACTATCGTGTCTGTGTCTGAGGACACTACCGTGTACGTCGGCACTTTCGTGTGTGAGGGCACTACCTAGGACTACCGTGTCTGTGTTTGGTCTGAGGACACTACCGTGTCTGTGATTGAGGGGACTACCGTGTCTGTGTCTGAGATCACTACCGTGTTTGTGTCTGAGGGTACTACCGTGTCTGAGGCCACTACCTAGTCTGTGTCTGGTCTGAGGGCATTACTGTGTCTGTGTCTGAGGGCACTATCGTGTCTGTATCTGAGGACACTACCGTGTATGTGGGCACTATCGTGTCTGACGACACTACCTAGGACTTCCGTGTCTGTGTTTGGTCTGAGGACACTACCGTGTCTGTGACTGAGAGTACTACCGTGTCTGTGTCTGAGAGCACTACCGTGTCTGTGTCTGAGGGCACTACCGTATATGTGTCTGAGGCTTCCGTGTATGTGTCTGGTCTAAGGGCACTACCGTGTCTATGTCATAAAAACATAAAACATAAACGCAAACAAAATATACTGGGCAATACATGGTAAATGTTATGTACACCAAAATCAAAACGTTTTCACACCTTAATTGCTATAATCGATTAAGCTTCAACATTATATACATAAAACGAAAGTTTGAAATATTTTTACATAATACTTGATTAATAATCAGTTTTAGCTCATAATATTTTACAATAGTAATTAGGATATTAAGAACTTGGCATTAAGCATATGTGACGGCAGGTTTAACAAGAATTGACATGTTGGATTTGAAGATAAAATATAATAAAATATTTATAAATAAACTAAAAAAATTGCAAAGGATCACTCCATAACACTATCACACCTATACACAGTCTGCTTAATTTAAACAGTCAAAAGTAGTATTCATGGAATGTGCAGTAATTACGGCCTCTGGGTAGACTTGTTCATGAAAGACTATCAGGTCGAGTCTGGGACCGAACCCACCTCTTACATGAGCGGCTAGCATCACATGAACTACACCACCGCCCTGCAAAACATCGTAATCTTCCCAGTTTCACTTCGTTCAAATCGTAAGTATACTCGACGGATTCCGTCGTACTTCACATTCTTAAGAATCGATGAGGTAAAGCAAATGATTGTCGTTCATCAAAACTAACACAGCGCAGTTTCATAAGTTCCACAAGTATTTATCATCACGGAGAAGTTCAGCCGTCTCGGCATTGTATGCTTGATATAGGCGTGTTAGAATCGCTCGTGTTGTGTCCAACATTTTCCCAGCATGTAACTTTTTCTGCGTTACGTGTTTTCTTTGCGAATGCGCAATTGCGTTCATCTCCGAATTAGACAATGCACCTAAAAGGAAAAACAATATGATAATTGTGGCATTTGAATTTTGCAACTCTGTTGACAGAACGTGTTAAACATGGATTCTTATGTTTTACTAAACCAGTGTCTCGCTGGCACGTTTTTATGTTTACATGCGTCTATTTTAAAAACCTGTGTTTGTTGTAAATAATGCAACTGTCATGCAAAAATGCAAGTTATTATTCTGTGTTATAACGCTATCACATTACGGCAGCCGCGTGGCGCTGAATGTATTTTCACAAAGATTTCATTTTGCGAAATGTACAAATTATATTTTTATGTTTTAGTTATTATTTCAACAATTATTATTGCAATATTAAACAACATGTTAGCCATACTTGTTGAAATGTAAATATAATTCTTTAAATTTTATACCATATGTTACAGGAAAGCACATGAAATGTTTATTAGTTATTTTGTGCCCTAAGGACAATCAAACCAAAATCCAATATTGCAATAACAAATAATTAAACAGTTTCCTGTAATTATATCATGAAGTGGTGTATATATATATAGATTGGTTTCTCAGTTCAGATATACACTCTTTTGGGGATATATATTATTGCAGTTATCATTTGTTCCCCGACAACAACAAAAACAACAACAGCAACAACAAACCCAGATCATAATAACACAAGTTTAGAACGAGGTAAAAAACAGATCCGTCTGAAAGTATGCAAATACCAACTGTGTGACGTCCACTTATTTGCCTGTTTCGTTTATTCATTATGCAAAAGCATGGATGAATGGATATATCACCAATCTAATGTAGATTGGTCTGAATGAAAAGTTGGTATTATAATATATGGCGGGGAGATGTGATGTTGATGAGTTCTTTCTCTGTAAGATGATTTAAATTATATGCACATGCGCTCAAGTAATTACTTTTAGTTAAACGATGATAAATAGATAGTTCTCTATGCATAGATTACATGTTCCAAAAATGTGAGAGATATCTCTTTTGAGATAAGGTAATATCTCAGTAGGGCATGGACATATTTCCTTTATAGTTAAAACCTAAAATGTAATATCTAATCACTTTAAATAAATATCCTCTAAAAACTAGTACAAAAACAATACCTATATCATTAACCTCATAGCACCTATAGCATTGTAAAACATACAAGGTTAAACCAAAATAGTACTTATATCATTGTAAAACAAACACGGTTAACACAAACAGTACCAATATCATTGTAAAACATACACGGTTAATCCAAACAGTACTTTTATCATTGTAAAACATACACAGTTAACCCAAACAGTACCTATATCATTGTAAAATAAACACAGTTAACCCAAACAGGACCTTTATCATTGTAAAACATACAGAGTTAACCCAAACAGTACCTATATCATTGTAAAACATACTGGAATACCAAAAACAGAACCTATATCATTGTAAAACATAAACGTTTAACCCAAAACAGTACCTATATGATTGAAAAACATACACGGATACCCCAAACAGTTCCTATAACATTGTAAAACATACACGGTTAACCCAAACAGTACCTATATCATTGTAAATCATACACGTTTATCCCAAAACAGTACCAATATCATTGTAAAACATACACGATTAAACCAAACAGTACCTATATCATTGTAAAACATTAACGTTTAACCACAAACAGTACCTATATCATTGTAAAATATACAAGGTTAACCCAAATAGAACCTATATCATTGTAAAACATACACGGTTTACCCCAAACACTACCTATATCATTGTAAAACATACACGGATATCCCAAAACAGTACCTTTATCATTGTAAAACATACACGATTAACCCAAAACAGTAACTATACGATTGTAAAACATACTCTGTTATTACAAAATAGTACCTATATCAATGTAAAACATACACGTTTAACCCAAAACAGTACTTTTATCATTGTAAAACATACACGGTTAACCAAAACATTACCTATATCATTGTAAAACATACACGTTTAACCCCAAACAGTACCTATATCATTGTAAATCATACACGGTTATCCCAAAACAGTACCTATATCATTGTAAAACATACACGGTCAACCCAAACAGTACCTATATCATTGTAAAACATACACGGTTAACCCAAACAATACCTATATCAATGTTAAACATAAATGGTTAACTCTAACAGTACCTACATCATTGTAAAACATACACGGTTATCCAAAACAGTACCTATATCATTGTAAAACATACTCAGTTAACATAAACAGTACCTATATCATTGTAAAACATACATGTTTACCCCAAAACAGTGCCTATATCATTGTAAAATATACACGGTTAACCCGGACTGTACCTATATCATTGTAAAATGTACACGGTTAACCCAAACAGTACCTATATCATTGTAAATTATACACGGTTATCCCAAAACAGTACCTATATCATTGTAAAACATACACAGTTAACCAAAACAGTACCTTTATCATTGTAAAACATACATGTTTATCCCAAAACAGTTCCTCTAGCATTGTAAAACATACACGTTTAACCCCAAACAGTACCTATATCATTGTAAATCATACACGGTTATCCCAAAACAGTACCTATATCATGGTAAAACATACACGTTTAACCCAAAACAGTACCTATATGATTGTAAAACATTCACTGTTATCACAAAATAGTACCTATATCAATGTAAAACATACACTTTTAACCCAAAACAGTACCTACATCATTGTAAAACATACACGGTTAACCCAAACAGTACCTATATCAATGTAAAACATACACGGTTTTCCCAAAGAGTACCTATATCATTGTAAAACATACACGGTTAACCCAAACAATACCTATATCAATGTAAAACATAAATGGTTAACTCTAACAGTACCTACATCATTGTAAAACATAAACGGTTATCCCAAACAGTACATATATCATTGTAAAACATACACGGTTATCCCAAAACAATACCTATATCGTAGTAAAACATACACGGCTTACCCAAATAGTACCTATATCATTGTAAAACATACACGTTTAACCCAAACAGTACCTATATCTTTGTAAAACATACACGGTTAACCCGGACTGTACCTATATCATTGTAAAATGTACACGGTTAACCCAAACAGTACCTAAATCATTGTAAAACACACACGGTTATCCCAAACAGTACCTTTATCATATTAAAACATACACAGTTAACCAAAACAGTACCTTTATCATTGTAAAACATACATGTTTATCTCAAAACAGTACCTCTAGCATTGTAAAACATACAAGGTTAACCCAAACAGTACCTATATCATTGTAAATTGTACACAGCTTACCCAAACAGTACCTTTATCATAGTAAAACATACACAGTAAACCCAAACTGTCCCTATATCATTGTAAAACATACACGGTTACCCGAAACAGTACCTATATCATTGTAAAACATACACGGTTAACCCAAACAGTTCCAATATCATTGTAAAACATACACGGTTATCCCAAAACAGTACCTGTATCATTGTAAAACAAACACGGTTATCCCAAAACAGTACCTATATCATTGTAAAACATACACTGTTATCCCTATACAGTACCTATATCATTGAAAACATACACAGTTAACCAAAACAGTACCTATATCGTTGTAAAACATACATGTTTATCCCAAAACAGTACCTAATGCATTGTAAAATATACAAGGTTAACCCAAAGAGTACCTATATCATTGTAAATTGTACACGGTTAACCGAAACAGCACCTACATCATTGTAAAACATACACGGTAAGCCTAACTCTTACCCTATCCCAAAACAGTTCCTATATCATTGTAAAACATACATGGTTATCCCAAAACAGTACCTATATCATTGTTAAACATACACGGTTAACCCAAACAGTACTTATATCATTGTAAAGTATAGACGGTTAATCTAAACAGTTCCTATATCAATGTAAAACATACACGGTTAACCCAAACAGAACCTTTGTCATTGTAAAACATACACAGTTAACCCAAAACAGTACCTATATCATTGTAAAACATACATGGTTAACCCAAAAAAGTTCCAATATCATTGTAAAACATACACGGTTATCCCAAAACATTACCTATATCATTGTAAAACATAAACCGTTATCCCAAAACAGTACCTATTTCATTGTAAAACATACACGGATAACCCAAACAGCACCTATATCATTGTAAAACATACACGGTTAATCCAAACAGTTCCTATTTCAATGTAAAACATACATGATTAACCCAAACAGTACCTATATCATTGTAAAACATACACGGGTATCCCAAAATAGCACTTTTATCATTGTAAAACATACACGGTTATCCCAAAACAGTACCTATATCAATGTAAAACATATACGGTTAACCCAAACAGTTCCTATAACATTGTAAAACATACACAGTTATCCCAAAACTGTACACAGTTAACCCAAACAGTACCTTTATCATTGTAAAACATACACGGTTATCCCAAAACAGTACCTATATAATTGTAAATCATACACGGTTAATCCAAACAGTACCTATATCATTGCAAAACATACAAGGTTACAAACAGTACCTATATCATTGTAAAACATACACAGTTAACCTAAACAGTACCTATATCATTGTAAAACATACACGGTTATCCCAAAACAGTACCTGTGTCATTGTAAAACATACACGGTTAACCCAAACAGTTCCTATATCATTGTAAAACTTATACGGTTATCCCAAACAGTACCTATTTCATTGTAAAACATACACGGTTAACCCAAACAGTACCTATATCAATGTAAAACATACACGGTTAACCCAAAAAGTTCCAATATCATTGTAAAACATACACGGTTATCCCAAAACCGTACCTATATCATTGTAAAACATACACGGTTAACACAAACAGTACCTATATCATTGTTAAACATACACAGTTAACACAAACAGTACCTATATCATTGTAAAACATACACAGTTTAACCCAACCAGTACCTCTATCATTGTAAAACATACACGGTTAATCCAAACAGTTCATATATCATTGTAAAACATACACGGTTATCCCAAAATAGTACCTATATCATTGTAAAACATACACGTTAACCCAAACTGTTCCTATATCACTGTAAAACATACACGGTTATCCCAAAACAGTACCTATATCATTGTAAAACATATACAGTTATCCCAAACAGTACCCATATCATTGTAAAACATACACGGTAACCCAAAGAGTATTTATATCATTGTTAAACATACACGGTTAATCCAAACAGTTCCTATATCATTGTAAAACATACACAGTTAACCTAAACAATACCTATATCATTGTAAAACATACTCGGTTATCCCAAACAGTACCTATATCATTGTAAAACATACACGGTTATCCCAAAACAGTACCGATATGATTGTAAACATATACGGTTAATCCAAACAGTACCTTTATCATTGTAAAGCATACACAGTTAACCCAAACAGTACCTATATCATTGTAAAACAAACACGGTTATCCCAAAACAGTACCTATATCATTTTAAAACATACACAGTTAATCCAAATAGTTCCTATATCATTGTAAAACATACACAGTTAACCCAAAACAGTACCTATATCAAAGAAAAACATATAAGTTTAACCCGACACAGTATCTATATGATTGTAAAACATACACTGTTATCCCAAAACAGTACCTATATCATTGTAAAACATACATGTTTAAAACAAAACAGTACCTACATCATTGTAAAACATACACGGTTAACCCAAACAGTACCTATATCATTGTAAAACATACACGGTTATCCCAAAACAGTACCTATATCATTGAATAACATACCCGGTTATCCCAAAACCGTACCTATATCATTGTAAAACATACACGGTTATCCCAAACAGTACCTATATCATTGTAAAACATGCACGGTTATCCCAAAACAGTACCTATATCATTGAATAACATACCCGGTTATCCCAAAACCGTACCTATATCATTGTAAAACATACACGGTTATCCCAAACAGTACCTATATCAATGTAAAACATACACGGCAAGCCCAAACAGTACCTATATCATTGTAAAACATACACGGTTATCCCAAAAACAGTACCTTTATCATTATAAAACATACACAGTTAACCCAAACAGTACATATATCATTGTAAAATATACACGGTTATCCCAAACAGTACCTATATCAATGTAAAACATACACGGCTAACCCAAACAGTACCTATACAATTGTAAAACATACACAGTTATCCAAAAACAGTACATATATCATTGTAAAACATACACAGTTAACCGAAACAGTACCTATATTATTGTATAACATACACGGTTATCCAAACAGTACCTATATCAATGTAAAACATACACGGTTAACCCAAACAGTACCTATATCATTGTAAAACATACACGGTTATCCCAAAACAGTACCTATATCATTGTAAAACATACACAGTTAACCCAAACAGTACCTATATCATTGTAAAACATACTCGGTTATCACAAACAGTACCTATATCATTGTAAAACATACACGGTTAATCTAAACAGTTCCTTTATCATTGTAAAACATACACAGTTAACCCAAACAGTACCTATATCATTGTAAATCATATACTGTTTATCCAAACAGTTCCTATATCATTGTAAAACATACACGGTTATCCCAAAACAGTACCTATATCGTTGTCAAACATACATGCTTACCCCAAACAGTACCTATATCATTGTAAAACATACATGGTTAAGCCAAACAGTTCCAATATCATTGTAAAACATACACGGTTATCCCAAACAGTACATATATCATTGTAAAACATACACGGTTATCCCAAAACAATACCTATATCGTAGTAAAACATACACGGCTTACCTAAACAGTACCTTTATCATAGTAAAACATACACAGTAAACCCAAACTGTTCCTATATCATTGTAAAACATACACGGTTACCCGAAACAGTACCTATATCATTGTAAAACAAACACGGATATCCCAAAACAGTACCTATATCGTCGTAAAACATACACGGTTATCCCAAAACGGTACCTATATGATTGTTAAACATACACGGTTTACCCAGACAGTACCTATATCATTGTTAAACATACCCGGTTACCCCAAACAGTACCTATATCATAGTCAAATATACACGGTTACCCCAAGCAGAACCTATATCATTGTAAAACATACACGGTTAACCCAAACAGTACCTATATCATTGTAAAACATACACGTTTACCCCAAATAGTTAACCCAAACAGTACCTATTTCATTGTCAAACATACACAGTTAACCTAAACAGTACCTATATATTTGTAAAACATACACGGCTAAGCCAAACAGTACCTATATCAATGTAAAACATACACGGTTATCCCAAACAGTACCTATATCATTGTAAAACATACACAGTTAACCCAAACAGTACCTATAGCAATGTAAAACATACACGGTTACCCCAAAATAGTACCTATAGCAATGTAAAATATACATGGTTAAAGTATTCCACAGAATGTGCATATCTGCACGTATTGAAAATTTGCCCAAAATATGTGTGCTCGGAACCCTCCACTCCGCACGAATAACTAGATGTTGGTTCCGCCATCGATTTGTTTACTCGTACAATATTTGCGGTAGCGAACCAACGTGACTTAATGGTATGAAAAACCGGCGGAAAAGTGCACGCTTCAGGTGACATTTTTTGCAGATAATTTTCTGAATATTTCATGAAAATACACGAAACAAAGACAAGCGCCAGTCTCTGTATGCAGATGAAACGTCGGTCATGCAAACTCGTAGTTTTTGCTAAAAAAGCAATGGTGTATTTTGCTCAGTTGAAAATGTTATTTTATGGAGTGGTGCAATTAAAAAATATACGCTGTTGCAACGTGTTTTGCATGACCACTTTATAGCACCGATGGTTCATCGTCTTTGTTTCATGAACTATTAATTTTTATACGTCTCTTGTTCCGCATATGATTGATTATGCATCTGTTATCAAAGAACTATATAATGTCAGAAACGTTGTTCTCTTGGCACCTCGTTTACTTACGCAAGTCCAGAAATTTGAACACCTGCTTCATGTGATCACCTATAGATTTGGAATAATCTTCTGTTCTTAGTATTAACATCTGTTCCCTTGGGAAAACATTCAGCCAGTCCTTTATGAAAATTGGATAAAAGCCGAGATGTAGTCTCGCCTGAAAAACAACACGACAGTGTTAGCCAGCATGTTACCAACTTACCATGATTTATAATTGCAGAAGAAGTATTAAAATAATTGATAAAATATCAGAATAAGATCACGTCTTTCAACAACGAGGCTCAAATTAACCTGATAAAAATCTGTTTATATGCCAATAGTCCTTAGCATTGATGCATTCTTGTAACCGAATATCTATGTTAATACTTTTGAGAAAATATAATTTATTTCAATGACAGTTTGTATTTGTTGGCAAATGCAGTCGTATTACAGTTTGTACTCCTAACTAGATAGTGTCTATACTAATTACAAATTGAGTAGATACATCGTTAGTGTAACAAGAGCACCGCAAGCGGGTGCAGACGCTTGTCTTTTTTTCAAATCTAAGTAGGTCAAAGTCAGTGAAGTCATCTTTTTAAACATGATGGTGGTTAGTTTAAAAAATCAATACTATCACTGAAAAAATAAAATAAATTTAAAAAAAAAATCACAAAAAATAGTGATGTCGAAGAACAGCGTTTACTCGACTATTCTAGTCTTGTCACAGAACAGTATATTATAATGTACCATCAGAAAAACAGATATATCTGTATGAATGAAACCATATTTCATATAAGCAAAATATTAGATACATGTATTTGCAAGTAGGACTATTCGAGCAGAATATATACTATGTCTATGTATGGCTAAGGCTAGCTAGCCAGTACGTAAGTTGAGATGAATTTAATCTAATACATTGTTTTTAACCTGGGTGTGGATGCGGGGGTGAATGTGCCAAAGTTTAATAAACCCGGCTGTGCAGTTTTATTACACTAAAAAAAGTTGGAGGGGGAGGGTGTTTTGGGGTTGGTAACAAAGTTGAAAAGGGACAGTATATCTAATTCCATACAGAACAAAATAACAAAATAAAAAAAAAACAATTGGAGGAGGTGGGGGTCCTGGGGTTGGTAACAAAAGGGGCAGACTAGTATTAAATTTAAAACAAAACAAAATTTAAAAGAAAAAAATGTGCGGTGGAGAGGTTCTTGTTTGGGGTGAGGTTGGGGTCAGTAACAAAGTTGAAATGGGGCAAAGTATTTAAGTTAAAACAAAACAAATTTAAAAAATGGGCATAATGGGGGTTCGTTAGGGGTGAGGGTCTTCTTGGGGTCGGTAACAAAGTTGAAATGGCAAAGAGTATTTGATATAATCAAAACAAAATTTTAAAAATTAATGGGCGGGGATAGGGGCTGGGTAGGGGTGGAGGTCTTCTTGGGGTTGGTAACAAAGTTGAAATGGGGCAGAGTATTTGATTTAATAAAAAACAAAATTTAATCATTTTTTTTAAAATGGGCGGGGATGTTGAGGGGGGGAGTGGGGGGGAGGGGGGTAGGGGTGAGGGTCTTGGGGTCGTAAACAAAACTGAAATTGGGCAGAGTATTTAAATTAATATAGAACAAATTTTTAAAAAAAAATTGGCGGAGATGGGGTGGTAGGGGTGAGGGTCTTGGGGTCGGACACAAAGTCGAAATGGGGCAGAGTATATGATTTAATACAAAACAAATTTAAAAAAAAAAAATAGGCAGCAGGGTGGGGGTCTTGGTTGGGCTCGGGCAGGTAGCCAAGTCGATATGGGACAATGGACCTGGCAAATTCAAACAATGATACAAAGTGTTTCCCATTTGTGATCTATGTATCAATCTGGATACATTTACATGTACAACAATCCATATAACTACCCAATAACAGTTTTCAGTATAAAACTTTTAACCGGTTAATGCCCAGTCCATTAAATAGGTCAAGGTCAGTGATGTAAATTTTTCTTTAGTTGATGGTTTCTATAACATAATATGAAGTTTAGTCCCAAAAACATAAGTAGTTTGTTCAGAAACAGAGTAAAAGCTGAGCTAAGCATAAAACTTTAACCAACGGTTTTATAGCCCTGAGTATGGAAAATTATGTAAGTTATGTAAGCTATATACATTGTTTGTATAACATTATATGAATGTGATTATGAAGTTTAGTTACCATAATATGAGTAATTTGTTCAGAAACAAAGAAAAAGCTGAGCTAAACATAACCGGCTGACGACGACGACGCCGACGCCAGGGTCAGGACAATAGCTCTTCGTTTGTTTTGTTTTTTCAAATTAATCAACTATTTAGCAAATTAGTCATTAAAAATTCACAAAACGATAATATATTATGCATGCAATGTTAGTTCTTTGTTATCTTTAGTGTTCCCTTTATTCACGGTTTTAGGATTTTGAAAAAGGTCTTGAACTAAAATATTGCAATATCATACGGGCGTTCAAGTAAATCCGTTGTGTTGTTTACGTGACAGTATATAAAATCTGTAAATTATTCGACAGTTTTAATCATAAAGAACAGAATGCTTTTGTGTGAATACGCAGATTCAAATAATGGAACTAGAAGCTTCTCCGCTTGATGCTCAGCATTACACCATCACTATCCTAACGGCTGCTGAACAGGGCGGGCGCCTCCTGGACAAGCTCCAGCCTTATAAATGGGTCACTGTCCCTCCGCCTTTACATGGAGGGATTTTTAACCTATCATCGATTTTATATTTTTAACGTGGTGTTAAAAAGGGTCGTTTTAGATAATCAAGGAGAATCAGCATGCTGTTACGGTAATACAACTACATCTCCAAGAAACAGCTTTGACCGGAACCTCTATATCAATAAAGTAAACTTATCAATGAAATCGTCTTCAAGAAACATCTTTAATCATCATATCTACAAGAATCTTCCTAGGATGTGCGGACCCCTCATTCCATCGTTGGGCTAATCGTCTAGTTGACCGCTTCGGTTTCAAATCGTTTAACACAAAGCTTCAACCTCAGCGGGTTGAAATTGACCCAGTCAGCAGCAAGTTCAAGCTCGTCATACAAGATCTCAACAATAGGATCTCGCACGGAAGCTAGAGCATTTTATCGCCGAGAAACAGCTTAGTGAGTAATCGCCTTATCCAGCCAGTGGTGCTGCACCGGGAGGAGTAGCGAACCAGCAGGTGCTGTCCACTGGCATCGTAATCTTGTGTTCCTGCTCGCCAAAAAAGCCTAAAGCTAAGAGCGAGGGCAAATAAAAACTTACCGACGACGCTCAGCATTAAGAAGATATTTCCAGGTCTATTTGGTCCGGTGTCAGTATAATGTGACTGGGTGGAATATCACACCATGTGTCTGCGGCATGATGCCCCAGTGTGGCAGCGCTTAGAATACTGTCTCAGGTAGCCACCTTCACGAAATGGAAAAATGTTCAAAGCGACGCTTAACACCACACAACAACAACAACAACAAAAAAAAAACAAAACAACAACAACAAATCATTCTCTATATAAATTCTAACCTTACACAATGGAGCTATTAATCGTTAAAATTTAGATTTAATTGAGACATTATTTACGGTCTTTAAGCAAATGAAGTTACGCTAGATCTAAAATGTGAGCAAAACAACCTTTTTAAAATGCAAAATACACGTAACTTTTATTTCTATCACATTGACAGAAAGACGAAACTAAAATACGATTGACAATTTTGTCACAGATAACCACAAATATACAAAGTAGAATGCACTTCAATCATTTACAAAATCTCTTTAATTATTTACAATTACGATACAATAACATTGAATGCATGCAAAATCCTTTATGTCAGGAATGTTTGCTCACGTTAATATGTTGACATTGCTATACACTAAAATTACGAGAGAGAGAGGGCAGTGTTTCATTTACCCCTGCGTCCTGCGTCCTAAACGTACAAATCTTGCGACAGACGCACAATTCTGAAATATGTGCATCCGCTGGACGCAGAAAAATCGCAGCCGATACGTCCCGATTATCTCAAATAGAGACATTTAATACCCTACGCATTGTGTTTCTTGCACACTGCTTTGTAAACACTATTGCGCTTGCATCATCAGATGAATTTCAAGCGCATCGGGAAGTGAAACATATTGCACGTCTCTATGGAGCCTTTTAAAGATTTTTATTTTGCATCTCCCGAGACGTGCAATCGCGGAATCCGATTTTACTAACTGGAAGTTCCCAACGGAATCTGTTGAGAGGTTTTACGACTTTAAAATCTAAACAATTGACATATTATGAATGAGAAATAAAAAAATAACATAAAATACATCGATCCGTGATAAAATTATATGCAGTGCATGCTAAGTATACCGATAAACCGATCTCAAACATGAAAGGGGTCCCATTTCAGGTGAATATGTTCTGACATCGAGTGTTCCGAATGAATCATCACCATAATGTATAACAACAGATGTCTTTATATTATGAAATCGAAGAATGCACGGTGCCGGTCTATTTTTGTTTAGTTTTAATCGAACAGCTTACATTAATTTTATGTTTTTTTTTGTTATACTTGTTAGTTTAAACTATATATGATATGATAAGTTCTGTGTTTAATAACTTTAAATTTTATATGGAAACACAATAGAAAAATGCAATATATAGGCAGAGACTGATAGGCTAATATCACTGCAACATACATGACTGAAATTTCGGATGACACCTTTAGTATTTCTTTAAAAACTTTTGAACCTTTGTATTGATTTAACAATTTTAGTACCAAAGATGATAAAGTTTGTGTCTATTTTCATTTTTTCCCAGTTTTTAAAGTATTACGGGTTGAAAACAAAATAAAATTGGCTTTTTACGATTTTTTTGATTTTTTACAAAAACGGTATAGTGTTGTTGTTTTCACAAAAACATTTTAACATTTCATCAGAGATATTTTTTTCAGAAAAATGAAGAAGTACGTTTTCGATTGATGGCAAACAAATAATATAGAAATTTAATTTTTTTTTTTGATATTTCCTAAAAATGAGAAAATGGTTACAAAAAAAATAAATAACTGTAAGCATAACTTGAAATGCTTCTGTTTTTTTTTCATTTAAAACAAGAGAAAAGTTTACCCGAAGTTCTTCCTTCCTTTCGATACCAAAAGGACAAGCATAGTTTGTTAGAGTCAGTCGAGCGTCAAATGTGTTATCAGAAAATTAGACAAGCAAATGCAATCACTTATCTTTGTATATGGGTCTCTGATATAGGATATATATTACTTTTCGAAGAATTTAAAAAGTGATATATTACACTGAATTCCACTACTGACCAAAACATTACCCAACACAAAAAGAGTAATACATGTATCATAGACGGGTCATTGCGTGTATCCGTATTTAAGTAATTACCTTTTTCTAAATTTTTGGTCAATAAAAATAGGAATGAGTAAAGTTTTCTGGGATAATTAAAATTATGTTTTATATAGAAAATATAATTATAAAATAATATTAAAAGTGTAAAAGTACCCACTCGTCAAATTATTATTTTTAAAGATGTAATACATTCTCAGCACGCGTTTATTCGTATTTCAGCTATATTTCATACCTATAAAAATAAGAGAAGTTGTCTTGGGTAATTATATACTAGGTCCGTATTGTTTTTTTTTCTTTTTAAAAAGGTCAAATGCTAAAACATATTTTTAGAACGATCACCTTAACCCTAACCCATTATCATGTATGACAAAAACCAAATTCCCAAGGACTTATATCAGTGACCTATCCATTAAGTGTTATTATGTCACTGCTTAGGCTATATAGATTGCAAATTCCTTATAAAAATACATGGTAACCTGTTTTATTTTATTTATTCATAAATATTTCATAATATTTAAATCGCAACAGCAAAGAATGATTACTATGCACCAACTTTCAAGAAAATATTAACTTCTGTGTGTATTTTGCTTCAACCGTGTGTACATCAAATCTTCTCCGTTATGTGTTGTTCACGGTGGACAATTATTCATTTCCGTAACATATGCACGTGACGTCAAAATTTCGTTCGCGATTATGATTTTGATGGTTCACCCAGTAAATTGATGTATTTTATTAACACCGTTTGATAAATTAATGTTTCGTTATTAATTTCAACAGTTTGTTTATGTTGTCAAGCCATGTAACAGCGTTAAATGACATAGGCAGCGAAGCGGTGTCGGTGGATTTTTTTCCAGTACATAAATTGGTCTAGCGCAATAAGGCGTTATGGACAGCAGATCAGACATCAAAATTATAAATAAAGCTGTCCATTAACGTCTTATTTAATCAGGCTAGAGTGCACGTCTGTCTAAACAATGGTGCGCGCGCATCTAGCATAATCAATGTCATCAGACAGTCTCTGTAACCGTTGCAAGTGGTAAATACGCAAGCTGTTCGCCGACCTTGAATATTCAGACGGCTTTATAGTGCTATGTCGGCTGCTAAAAAGCTCAAGCAAGGTACGCTTTCGTCATTTGTTCCGCAATCTGACTATTCTTGCAAGGCTGGCCCTGACATGTAATAGAATGTATATGCAAGTGGGGGAGCGGACGGCGGACGTTACGGGGACAGACGTTCCATTTTCGTGTATATCTTTCCCAAATTACCTTTTTTTTTACATTTTATATAGTACATCGGGTAAATGTTTAACATTCTATTTATCTTCTTGGAAGAATATGTACCAGGGATGTAGACGTTACAGTTTTTTTGGTCACAAATTGAAATTTTCTGATGTTATGTATTATTTCACAAATACAGTGTTATAGCAAATACTATAAAAGCAAATACTACTAAAGCAAATATATCTCCTCGTGGTCATGCATTACAATGTGATACACGTAAATGTTGTAAATATGATAAAATCAGAATTGTATGTATATTATTTTGTGGTTTGTGTCCGTAGTATATGGTGTAAATTGATGATAAATATATCAAATTTCTCGTTAATACAATAAATGTATAAACAAAATAAAATGTATTTTAGTTACGTTTCAACCCCAAATAATAACAATCCAATACTATCACACACTAATTAAAAGCAAATACCGTAAGTTTATGATAGTGACACCTAATCATGGTGTGAAACACTGTAAAGTTTATGCATTAATCTATGTGTTGTACGAAACCTCAGTTTGGTGGTACGGAACGTCTGTAATTCATTCAAAGCTCTCTTAAATAAAAGAAAATCATATTATTTTTTTTGGAAAAAAATACATTTAGATTATATTGATATGTTATAGTAATAATGTTTTTTTTTTAATCATTTACCTACGTTTTAATCAAAAAAGGCCCGTTAACTGTGCAACATGCATGTCGTCAGTTTGGTCCGAAATTTGGTAGATAATACATCTATAAAAAGACAAGAATTATTAATAAAATCCGTCATGTTGCATGAATTTTTTAACAAATAAAATATGACCATTCCCTATTTGTAAATGATAGTAAGGATATTGATAATAAAACAAATACTAAACTTCTCAAGTTTACAAGTTACCCCACCCATCACTAGAAATCAAGCATTAATTAAAGTACACAAACACGCACAAAATGATAAAAAGTAATTTTATTTTATCATGAAAAATTTATTTTTTTATTTTCTTTCATATCTTGTATTGTTTTCTTTCTATTCATGGCTGTTTTATGTAACTTTGTTATAATTAACTACTGTCAGAAACACCACTGCGGTTTGTTATGGTGTGACGCGATTCCCCTGAGCTCAAGTCACGCACAGATCTCGTCACGCACGAGAGTGAGATTTCACCTTTTCGAATTGGAGAATACACGCAGGAGGGTGTGAGAGGGGAGCTAAAGACAGGAGAGTCTATGAACTGAAGAGTTCAAAATAACTGAAATGTAAAGCAATATATGATATCTTGTACTACAAAATAATATATACAAAATTACATATTTATTTTATGTATTTCTTTCAGTTGGTTCCAGCTGATACTTACCGTTTTTAATTGGGTTTCACAGTGATTCAGGACCCCCTAGTATTTTTGGGCCAGTTTGTGACCCTAAAATAAGAGGACTCACACTTTCAAATGGGTACTCGCAAAAATGCTAGACCCAGTGAGTCCCAGGACTCACAAACATAAATATGAAAATGAAACACTGGAGGGTAATGAAAAATGATTGAAAAAAGGTAGGAGGAGGGATATTATGACAAGAATAAGTAAGAAGAGAGTGAATGAGACGGGTTGAATATACAAACGAGGGTTGTCCCAAAATAGCGTGAACCGGTAAATCTCCTTTACATAGGGAATTTGTCTTGGTATTTCAAACTCATCAGATCCGCTTGATACAAAAATATGTATGGGAATTAAGAACACATATCGCAAATATAAGGTAGGACAAAACCCCTTCTAATTAAATCATGATAATGTTTTAGTAAGGAATACTTGTGTTTTTTTTCATATTTCTAAATATCATTAGAATTCGATTTAAGATATCTTACTTCGTGGAACGGAAGGCGGACATTCCCCCGCCCCACGCGGGTGAGGCTCAAAATCCCCATGGCAAGGTAGTCAAAATCCCCTCGATAGAATTAAAAAGGTGGTCAAAATCCCCTTGGTCAAAATAGAGGGGTAGTCAAAATCCCCTTGATGGGTAGTCAAAATCCCTATGATATATATATGAGGGTGTTCAATCTAGAATGTCATTTTTGTTTTTATTTTCTTTAAAAAAAGCGGCGAATTCACAAGCATTTATAAAAACGGCAAATTCACAAAAAAAATGTTATTAATTAAATTTTTACAGTTTTAATTTTTCAAAAAGACTTGTTTGTCACAGTCAATTTTTTATGTGGTTATGTCAGTTATTTGCTGATAATAAGAGCAGTTTATTGTAATTTTTAACAAAAATTTGTTCACAGTCACAGTTATTTAAGTGATCATGTCAATGATTACCCCGTAATTAATTAAATTGACTACATATTGGCTTAAGATCTTTGATAATAATTACTTTAAATGAAAGAAAAATGTGCTACAATTTAAGATAAATAAATTTGCTAAAACCGAAGATATCTTTAATTACAAGTTACAGAATGTGCTGGAGTAGTTTTGTTTTTCATTTGTTTTTTTCCTGATGTGCTACAAGCATTATATCATAAAATTATGTCTATATTATGTCTTTTGTTTGGCTAATTTTAGCACAAAAAGAAATTTAGAAATAACCCTCTTATTATATTGATTACCATACACAATTATTCACAAATGTCACCCATCAAGGGGATTTTGACTACCCTATCACTTTTGCCATTGGGATTTTAACTAACCATCAAGGGGATTTTGACCACCCTGTTAATTCTGTTGAGGGGATTTTGACTATCATGTCATTTTTTAGCAATGGGGATTTTGAAGTACACTCGCACCACACACATGCCCAAATGTGTTCGGGACCATCCTATTAATTTTGCAACTAGGACAACTCAACCCACCCCCATCAAGTTTAAAAAAGTTTATTTATTTTATGAAGAGTTTATATTAATTTGTAAACACTTTTGATGAGATAACTAGTTGATCATTTAATTTGTCTTAATTAGATAGTTCATCATTAATTAGACAACTAATAATTGTTTATACACTTATGTACTAAATTTGTAACAGTCAAACAATTATATTTTCTCAATAGTATTTACATAGATGATTAGACATACTTGTAGAAATGAAGGGACCGTGACCTACTTAAAATGCTGGAGCTTGTCCCGGAGACGTCCTTCCCGCCCGACAGCCGCTTGAAGAGTGTATTATGCCTTATGTAATAATAATGTGTGTTTAGGTTTTTGTTTACCCTAGCTGGTCATTTACACGAATAATTATTTCTGTTGCTTTATAAAGCCCTTTATTTCAACTAGACGGTATCAGAGTCATATTAACGATTAAGCCACAAACAATATCCTGCCCTCTGACAGGAAACAGGTGCGAACAATAGCACCATGTTATCAAAACAAAGCTACTTAACTGCGATAAGTGGTCATAAAGTCACTATCCCCATTTATACGACTATCGGAAGTGCTTGTGAATCTAACGTGGCACATGGCATCTGCTTTAGCGTGACTCTGTTGTACTTACCGTAATTTTAAGGTGTAGATCTCTGCTATAAAGACAAGTCCTCAGAGAAGATGACCGAGTACACGTGTGCAGCAATTTTATGGAAGCTACAACTTGGTTGTGGAACGCTGCAGATGTCATTGTACCAAGACCCAAGAAGAAATAATCACTATATAACCTGAAAATATAAAAAAAGGTGTTTGTTTGGATTATGATATGTTTTTATACTGTCTGGGTTGGTCATTGCTCGAGTCTTTTGCACGACAGCACGTCGAACTGTTGAGCGAATCCTTATCAATAAAAACAAAATGAACAATAAGTATGTTTTTTTTTCTTTGTAAATAGTAGCTCTCCCCATTTGGGCCGCACATAGTGGCGAGATACTCATATATGGGTACGTTGATTGGCCAGTTACTTAGTAGAAAGACAAAGGGAATTCATCAGGATTTTTCAAACTTTTAAAATCGGCTAAAATAGTTTTCCCCCAATATATCTGGCCTATATATATACTTATTGATACCTTATTGCCAAAAACATATATATTTAAACCTGTCAAAATAATATATTAAAAACTTGCATGTGGGACTATTTCAGATATTTCACTGGCTTATCGAGAGAAGTTACCACCTTGATATCGACCGTTTTTATCACTTACCTGACTAAACGGTAATATTTGATTTTCATAGAAACATACAGGAGAAATTTAATTTTATTGTTATAACTGTTTTATTATTAAATTGCTAACCTATTACAACGTCTATTATTTTATTACGGCATATATGGTTCTTATATGTTCTATATAAAAAATTCTCAAAACACGTTTTCGGTTATTTTTAAGGTCTTATAAACCTTAATTGTGATTTTTTGCCAACCTGTTACAACATATAAGTTTATTGCAAATAAAATTCTCTTTACGACGATATTTAAATATAAAAAAATATGATAATTGCATCTTGCTTCCATTTTGATTTGAAAATGAGATGAAATGTAATTCGGATTTATTTTCTGTGTGCCCAATGTACAGAGTATTATTGTACCCAACTATAACAGCATGTATGAATGCAGATGTTTTCAGCCCCGAAATGTTTATAAACACATGGTGATATTACAAGTTATGTGTAGTTTAAAGTTTGTGTGTTTATTATGTATTTTATTTATAGTCTAAGGCATAGATTTTTTTAATTTCATATTTTAACATAAGAACCTTCAAAAAGCATCAAATTCTAGTACATTTCTTTTGTAATCTAAAACATTATTTAATGGTGTATTTTTTTCGCACAAATTTATTTTTTAATGTCTTTGTTATGAAAAAATTCAGTGGACATAGAAAGAAAATTGATTAAAGAGTATGTATAATTGGAATACTCAATTTATTTATATCACTTGATTCTTAAATATCAAAACCAGTGATTAGATAACAATAATGCATTACGCGAGGCATATTAATTGAATAAAAAGATTTAATAATGTAATTGGTTGATAATTATGTTAATACAGCATAATTAGCATATCATTGTTTTGAATTACTCAATTAAAAAATATCTCCAAATATATGAAAATATAGGAGATAGGTACGCCGGATGGTTTTAAAGAGTAGATCCGTCATTGATACAGGTTTACATGAAGTAAACATTGTTTCATCTTATAAAGAGTCTGAATGACGTCAAGCAGTAGTTAAATGCTGTCTATTTTTAAAATGAGGATTTCGTTTATCACTCCAATCTAAATATAGATTTTGTCACGTTTTGTTGGATTGCCCTACCAAACCGTCCGGATTTGTATTGTTAATGGTTAGAAGATACTTGTTATCCGTTTTAAAAATTATTTTATTTTTAATGACATTTGTAGCGTGTTTTCCATGATATATACTCCCTTTAAATGATGCCACAGTTTTGGTAAGTGTTATACGGATTTTGGGACAGGCATAGAAGTTCTTGCGTTTTCAAAGGCGATATAGACTGTAAGGAATATGATATATAAATTATGAATTGTATATATTTTGCAAAAAAGGGCAAATGTAACTTCTGGCATCCAAATATCTTAAAAGCGTATGCATTTGGTTCTGTTGTCGTAAACCTTTCCAATTACCAACTTGATTTCAAAAGCATTTTGGAAGCGTTTCTAGAAGTTTCTAGCAGTCTTTCTCATATAAAGTGTTTTCAGTCGTGCAAACTCACACCCTTGGTGGTACAAGACGTTAATAATATTAAAGCGGAGTGTCTCGGTCCATTCTGATGTGGAGCCGATATGACAAAATACACCTTTTCACCCCTAGGTTTGATATGTTGTCCGAGAAAGCAACCGACAGCGATCCCACCCCAACCATACTCGGTCAACACGTGTTTTTGAAGTTAGCTACGCCCATGTTGATGTCGAAAAAGCCTTCCTCAAGGACTAACCACATGCAATAGAACGGAACGGAACGGGACGGGACCTATATTTTATTAAACTTAATTTTTTTGTGCGAGTGTTATCTTGGCATTAAGAAACAATCATAAGACATATCTAAAGCATAAACTCAATACAAATTTAACTTACGATACAATGTTTTCTATATTAATGAGGACCATTAACAGTGGCTGTACCGACTGAGCTAACCGGACCCTGCTGCTACAATAAAGACCTTGAAGTATATGTGGTTTCGTCTAGACATACAATACATAAGACCGGTAAGAGTGATAAGGCCTATATAGATATGTTTGTAAGATGAAATATTACCTTTCCACAGGATCCCTAAGGATTATAAACATTTTAACGGCCGGGTTTATATGGTACAGTAGATGAGGAGTGATGTATTTGGGCTCTTTCAGGCCACTGTTCTGTGGTATACTGACCCATCCGCTATTATCCCAGAGGTCCATCGGGGTCCCGTCACCTGGAAACAATGGCCATGAGCACCATTATATACAATTGATAAAAACTGTTTAATGACAAAATAATGTACACTTTAATGAATATATAGTATTTTCTTTATTTCAGTCACATCACCATAACATCATACAAATGTATATGACAAACACACAAACAATATAGTTAATTAAGAATTACCACGCCATTCCAAATGGAAAACAAGTCACTATTTATTATACTTTAAAAGAACAATTTTATCACGGCGACTTTAATCAGACTTAATCACATTTAACAATAATAATGATAATAATAATAATAATGGTAATAATAATAATAATAAAAAAAAAAAAAAAAAAAAAAAAAAAATAATAATAATAATAATAATAATAAATACTTATTAGCGAAAGAACTCATTTGAATAAACTCAATCTTCCATGCGGCCCTCAACATATATACATACACAATAAGAGTTGGAATAACGGTGTTAATTTTGACTTATTAGTCTTAACAGGTTATTGATGAAACTAAATTGTGATATCTGGGAGGTTGAAAAAAATTGCTATTGCATTTGCTTTAAACGGTTAAAACGATCTTAAAAATCGATTCTCACTCCAGATCAGATCTGGGATGAACTGATTTGCACCGATTTCTCGACAAGGTATCACAACTGTCAATTTACATATAAATAAATGTTACAATTATATACTAGTACGTTGTTTTATGAATATAAAAGAGAAAAGCGTTTTTGTAGAATTGCAAAATAGGTTGAATCTGACCAAATTGTCTGTGAACTCCAGGGCCACAATAGTAGTTAACGCAATGTGTCCATATGAAAGCCTGGTCATACAGTAAGTATATGTTTCTTAATTTGCAAGTGCTTTGACGGTCAGCCAATTGATCAGTAGGGACAAGAAAGCCATTACCATCCCGTTAACAGTTATATTTGGTCCCTAAAGATTCTGCAGAAATGAAGATGATCCTCATATTTATGTTGATTTAAGATGCCGTCATTACATAAGAACTGGTACCAGTAGCAGACAAATTGTCTCACATTGTTTAAGACAAAATTGAGTTGACACGGTTCACACGAGTCTTACATATTGTATAAGACAAGATTGGGTTGATACCATTAACACTAATCTTACATATTGTGTAAGACAAGACTGGGTTGATACACAGCATGCGTATCTTTCATATTGTAAAAGACAATACTGGATTGATACTGTTCACACTAAACTTACATATTGTATAAGACAAGATTGGGTTTATACCGTTCACACTAATCTTACATATTGTATAAGACAAGACTGGGTTGATACCGTTCACACTAATCTTACATATTGTATAAGACAAGACTGGGTTAATACCAAGCATGCAAATCTTACATATTGTGTTAGACAAGACTGGGTTGATACCGTTCAGACTAATCTAACATATTGTATAAGAAAAGACTGGGTTAATACCAAGCATGCGAATCTTACATATTGTGTAAGACAAGACTGGGTTGATACCATTAACACTAATCTTACATATTGTGTAAAACAAGACTGGGTTGATACCCAGCATGCGTATCTTTCATATTGTATAAGACAATACTGGACTGATACTATTCACACTAAACTTACATATTGTATAAGACAAGATTGGGTTGATACCGTTCACACTTATCTTACATATTGTATAAGACAAGACTGGATTGATACCGTTCACACTAATCTTACATATTGTATAAGACAATACTGGGTTAATACCAAGCATGCAAATCTTACATATTGTGTAAGACAAGACTGGGTTGATACCGTTCACACTAATCTTACATATTGTGTAAGACAAGATCGGGTTGATACCGTTCACACTAATCTTACATATTGTATAAGACAACACTGCGTTGATACCCAGCATGCAAATCTTACATATTGTGTAAGACACGATTGGGTTGATATCGTTCACACTAATCTTACTTATTGTGTAAGACAAGATTGGGTTGATACCGTTCACACGAATCTACCATATTGTATAAAACAAGTTTAGGTTGATACCGTTCACACGAATTTTACATATTGCATAAGACAAGATTGGGTTGATACCCAGCATGCGTATCTTACATATTTTAAAAGACAACACTGGATTGATACCGTTCACACTAATCTTACATATAGTATAAGACAAGATTGGGTTGATAACCGGCAGCATGCGCATCTTACATATTGTATAAGACAACGCTGGATTGATACCGTTTACACTCATCTTACATATTGTATAAGACAATACTGGATTGATGCCGTTCACTCTAATTTTACATATTGTATAAGACAAGACTGGGTTGATACCGTTCATACGAATCTTACATATTGTATAAGACAAGATTGGGTTGATAACGTTCACACGAATCTTACATATTGTATAAGACAAGATTGGGTTGATATCGTTCACAAAAATCTTACATATTGTATAAGACAAGATTGGGTTGATAACCAAAATGCGTATCTTACATATTGTATAAGACAGTACTGGATTGATAACATTCACACTAATCTTACATATTGTTTAAGACAAGACTGGGTTGATACCCAGCATGCGTATCTTACATATTGTATAAGACAAGATTGGGTTGATACCCACCATGCATATCTTACATATTGTATAAGACAAGACTGGGTTGATACCCAGCATGCGTATCTTACATTTTGAATAAGACAAGAATGGGTTGATACCCAGCATGCGTATCTTACATATTGTTAAGACAAGATTGCGTTGATACCCAGCATGCGTATCTTACATATTGTATAAGACAATACTGGATTGATACCGTTCACACGAATCTTACATATTGTATAAGACAAGACTGGGTTGATACACAGCATGCAAATCTTACATATTGTGTAAGACAAGACTTGGTTGATACCGTTCACACTAATCGTACATATTGTGTAAGACAAGACAGGGTTGATACCCAGCATGCGTATTTTACATATTGTATCAGACAATACTGGATTGATACTGTTCACACTAAACTTACATATTGTATAAGACAAGATTGGGTTGATACCGTTCACACTAATCTTACATATTGTAAAGGACAAGACAGGGTTGATACCGTTCACAATAATCTTATATATTGTATAAGACAAGACTGGGTTGATACCCAGCATGCAAATCTTACATATTGTGTAAGACAAGACTGGGTTGATACCGTTCACACTAATCTTACATATTGTGTAAGACAAGATTGGGTTGATACCGTTCACACTAATCTTACATATTGTATAAGACAAGACTGGGTTGATACCCAGCATGCAAATCTTACATATTGTGTAAGACAAGATTGGGTTGATACCGTTCACACTTATCTTACATATTGTGTATGACAAGACTGGGTTGATACCGTTCACACGAATCTTACATATTGTATAAGACAAGATTGGGTTGATACCGTTCACACTAATCTTACATATTGTATAAGACAATATTGGGTTGATACCCAGCATGCGTATCTTACATATTGTATAAGACAATACTGGATTGATACCGTTCACACTAATCTTACATATTGTGTAAGACAAGATTGGGTTGATACCGTTCACACGAATCTAACATATTGTATAAGACAAGATTTGGTTGATACCGTTCACACGAATCTTACATATTGTATAAGACAAGATTGGGTTGATACCCAGCCTGCGTATCTTACATATTGTAAAAGACAATACTGGATTGATACCGTTCACACTAATCTTACATCTTGTATAAGACAAGACTGGGTTGATACCGTTCATACGAATCTTACATATTGTATAAGACAAGATTGGGTTGATACCGTTACCACGAATCTTACATATTGTATAAGACAAGATTGGGTTGATATCGTTCACAAAAATCTTACATATTGTATAAGACAAGATTGGGTTGATAACTAAAATGCGTATCTTACATATTGTATAAGACAGTACTGGATTGATAACGTTCACACTAATCTAACATATTGTTTAAGACAAGACTGGGTTGATACCCAGCATGCGTATCTTACATATTGTATAAGACAAGATTGGGTTGATACCCACCATGCATATCTTACATATTGTATAAGACAAGACTGGGTTGATACCCAGCATGCGTATCTTACATTTTGAATAAGACAAGAATGGGTTGATACCCAGCATGCGTATCTTACATATTGTTAAGACAAGATTGCGTTGATACCCAGCATGCGTATCTTACATATTGTATAAGACAATACTGGATTGATACCGTTCACACGAATCTTACATATTGTATAAGACAAGACTGGGTTGATACACAGCATGCGAATCTTACATATTGTGTAAGACAAGACTTGGTTGATACCGTTCACACTAATCTTACATATTGTGTAAGACAAGACTGGGTTGATACCCAGCATGCGTATCTTACATATTTTATCAGACAATACTGGATTGATACTGTTCACACTAAACTTACATATTGTATAAGACAAGATTGGGTTGATACCGTTCACACTAATCTTACATATTGTAAAGGACAAGACAGGGTTGATACCGTTCACACTAATCTTACATATTGTGTAAGACAAGACTGGGTTGATACCCAGCATGCGTATCTTACATATTTTATCAGACAATACTGGATTGATACTGTTCACACTAAACTTACATATTGTATAAGACAAGATTGGGTTGATACCGTTCACACTAATCTTACATATTGTATAAGACAAGACTGGGTTGATACCCAGCATGCAAATCTTACATATTGTGTAAGACAAGATTGGGTTGATACCGTTCACACTAATCTTACATATTGTGTAAGACAAGACTGGGTTGATACCGTTCACACGAATCTTACATATTGTATAAGACAAGAATGGGTTGATACCGTTCACACTAATCTTACATATTGTATAAGACATTATTGGGTTGATACCCAGCATGCGTATCTTACATATTGTATAAGACAATACTGGATTGATACCGTTCACACTAATCTTACATATTGTGTAAGACAAGATTGGGTTGATACCGTTCACACGAATCTAACATATTGTATAAGACAAGATTGGGTTGATACCCAGCATGCGTATCTTACATATTGTAAAAGACAATACTGGATTGATACCGTTCACACGAATCTTACATATTGTATCGGTCAATACTGGATTGATACTGTTCACACTTATCTTACATATTGTATAAGACAAGATTGGGTTTATACCCACCATGCATATCTTACATATTGAATAAGACAAGATTGGGATGATACCCAGCATGCGTATCTTACATATTGATTAAGACAAAACTTGGTTGATACCCAGCATGCGTATCTTACATATTGTATAAGACAAGATTGGGTTGATACCCAGCATGCGTGTATTACATATTGTTAAGACAATATTGCGTTGATACTCAGCATGCGTATCTTACATATTGTATAAGACAATACTGGATTGATACCATTCACACTAATCCTACATATTGTATAAGACAAGACTGGGTTGATACCCAGCTTGCGTATCTTACATAATGTATAAGACAAGATTGTGTTGATACCGTTCACACTAATCTTACATATTGTATAAGACAAGATTGCGTTGATACCCAGCATGCGAATCTTACATATTATATAAGACATAATTGGGTTGATACCCAGCATACGAATCTTACATATTGTATAAGACAAGATTGGGTTGATAACCAGCATGCGTATCTTACATATTGTATAAGACAATACTGGATTGATACTGTTCACACTAATCTTACATATTGCATAAGACAATACTGGTTTATACCGTTCACACTAATCTTACATATTGTATAAGACAATACTGGATTGATACCGTTCACACGAATCTTACATATTGTATAAGACAATACTGGATTGATACTGTTCACACTAATCTTACATATTTTATAAGACAAGACTGGGTTGATACCCAGCATCCGTATCTTACATATTGTATAAGACAATACTGGATTGATACCGTTCACACGAATCTTACATATTGTATAAGACAAAACTGGGTTGATACACAGCATGCGTATCTTACATATTGTTTAAGACAAGATTGGGTTGATACCCAGCATGCGTATCTTACATATTGTTTAAGACAAGATTGCGTTGATACCGTTCACACTAATCTTACATATTGTATAAGGCATGATTGAGCTGAGGGTCGGTTTTGTCACGGTTGAATTTCTGACGTTTTGCAGATATTGAGAGCATGCAGTACGTTTGGTGAATAGAACAAGGCTATCTGTATGTAAAATAGACGTTTAAACAGTTTGGACCGTAGTCTTAGTAATCTGGCATTGTTTCCATTTAGTTATTATGGTGTCAGGATACTATACGTTGGGCAATGTTATCTAGTATAAAGTAATAGTTTAAGCAAATTCCTAAAAAATGGTTGCAACCAGTTCCTGTGCCATTTAGTTCAATGTTTCAGGATTTTTCAAATTTTAAAATTAGCAAAAAACATATTTTTTCAATGCATCATGTCCATATAAACTCTCTGACCCTGGATTACCAAAAAGATATATATTTATATGCATGCCAAAATAATATATTGAAAAGGTCTTTCCTAACTTAGGCTACGCGCCTAGGTTAGAGGTTAAAATAGATTTCCTGCTTAATATTGCAACATATTTTGTGATGTTTTAATAGAGACACGTGATTTCATTTTGATTACCATTTTCATCCGGCATACAGGTTTTCATTGTTTCATTTCAGAAAGAGTCCGAATGACGATGCGAAGGTCGTCAAACAGCATTGCAGTGTTGTCTGTTTTTAAAATGGGGAATTTTCGTTTCAAGTTCAACACTCTAATTTAAATATCGATTTTGTCACGTTTTGGTGGATTTTATATACATGTACTAAAGTAATCGGTTTTTATGATATTAATGATAATGATATGCTTTTTTTTATCCATTTAGATAATTTATAGCGTTTTATCCAGATATATTCCCTCTAAACCTATTTATTTTACTTCGATTATGAAACAAGTTCTTACAACTTAGACAAATTACGCTCGAAGTCTTCCTGGGTACAACCAGTACTAAGCATATGTGGAAAAGATTTCATGCTCTTAAGGACTCCACACATAGCCGTGGCGGAGGATCAAACCAACGACCTTCCGATCATGGGGCCGATGTTCTATCACTGATCCACCCGCTCTGGTGACTGACTTGGATGACAACAACTTGAACTGACCTGTAATATATCCACGTGACATGTTAGAAACTACGGCATCCGCTTCCTCTGTAAAGTAGTCCAAGTAGCGCTGGTACGTCTCGATGGGTATTTTATTTTTCAGCCAATGTCCTGTAGTTTATACAAAATGATACCGCTGTATTTAGTAAACAATACGTGGTGTGTCCCAAAAATAATAGGACAACCCTGTCTGCTTTTTAGTTAGGGCATTAAACATATTATATATTAAACATTAAAGATACAATATATATCATATTTCGTACAAACCCTAACTAAACACTATTCACTTTAATTGTCACTTCCTTTATAAGACCTAACTATAGGATGCTTTTAAAAAGCAGCCATCTTGTTTTATTTTGCGTCTCCCGAGCCAGCAGATCGAATACACAATGTATAAACTAACTGTACAGTCACTTGGAAAGTTTGAGTTTGTACGCTTATTTGCGAGTAACGAATCGAGAGAATTAGGGTAAGTTTCAAAGTTAAATATCGAAAGAAGAATGTCAAACTAACATCAGACCCTCATTACAACGATGTATGCAATACAAGGGGATGATATAAAAAACTATTTGCTAGGAACTTTCAGCCTCCTAGTCTTCATCCACAGAAACTTAATTTTACAGTCTAAGCAGGTCAAAGAATATATATATAATCGATCTGCAATTACAATAATTTAGTTTGAAATTTATAATGAATTTCCGACTATATGCATATGCAAATGAGTCAGTTTATACAATACTTTCTGTTTCTCTAGATTTGCTTGGTTTGTTATAGACTCTATACTACATGTATAATGGAAAACGCAATAGTTTAAGTAGTTCGCGGAACTTCAAATCCGGCGTTTGATGTTCACCTAAAGCGGTGCGCATAATTTTTTTCGTGACCGATTTGACCTACGACACTGTGTCTATAGGAAAACGCTTAGGTTAATTGACCGCCGTAACTACTGATATACTGTAGAAAAACAACGTTTAAATCCAAAACAAAGATACGCCTGTAATGATATAAACAAAAACAAAATTTAGATTTTAATTCTTTAATAAAAACTCGAAAGCAAGTAAAAACTAAATATATGTAATGGTATCCTCAAAATCCTGGCGTCGGTTATGCCTATAATATATTCTATCGATTGTATACCAACCACAAACTGTGTCTAAAATAAGATAGAGCCAGGCATTGGCCCAAGATGAATGTGTGGTTATCTTTCGAATTACCTGTACTAAATCACTGACAGAACCAGCATAGAACATAAATAGGTGACACAGAGATATTACTTGACCAGCAAAGTCGAGAAAAAAACATTGGCATCGGTGTTTTAATCACAATTTCATGAAACAATCTCAAGTGCCGTGAACGAGGATTCAACCTGGTTCCTCTGGAATACATATCCAAATGACAAAACCACTTAACTAGCACTCCACCATAGAAAAATAGTAGTGCGATTCAAACTAAAATTATAGTAACAAGCTCTCTCCCCACACCCACACCCCAATATACGCACGCACACCAACTTCATTGTCAGGGATGGTGATTACTAACGAATTTAATAATGATCATAACACTTTACTATACGTGTTTTTATGCTGATAAAAACAGAGCGACATTTAGTGTTGGGTTTGCGACATATACCGGACGTAAAAATCTCGCGACATTAAGTGTTAAAGGTGCGACATTTAGCGATAGATGATTTTGCACCAGTCTTGCGACATACAAGGGGTTATCCAGAAGTTCGTTGACAAATTTAATAAAATCTATATTTATGCAAGTGCATAGCTATATTTTTTTACAACTTAAAAATTGATGTATTTGTCATCGATGCACAGTGTTTTAGTATATTTCTTATGTCAGTAATAATGTTCTGGTATCCATAGCAACATACATACATGATTAGTGCCGCAGCTCAAAATGTTTAATAATTCGACAGATAAATATGTAAATAATAACAATCATTTTCCCCGTTACACTCGCGGTAAATCATATATTATTGAGGACACGGCATCAATGTCTGCATGACAATGTCATTCCAGCATTGTATGCGTATTAGGAGTTAAACTTCTATTGAAAATGTATATATATGCATTCATATGCAAATAGTGCATATGATGAAAAGGTGAAACAACGAGCAGTAATACAGTTTATTTCAATATTAGCAAAACAATGATTCAGACGATAAATATGCATAGTAAAGCCCCGAGAAAGTTATTTGTAGTGCATTTTGTAGTCTACAGATGACACAAACGGTACAGTGAGGAACGAGAAACAACATTAGATGATAACATATGTGGTCGCCCTGTGTCAAAATCGCGTCAATGTCACGTTAACGTGGTAAAAACTGCCTCAATAAGAATTGCCGTAATACAATTCATGAACTATGCTACGTACTAAGTATAGGTTACAATACAGTGCACATGATAATTAAGGATAAATTGCAAGCATTTAAGTGCTCGCTGGGTTCCCCAGTTGCTAAAAGAGTATAAATGGAGCAACGAGTAAGAGTAGGAAAATTACTTGTAAAATAAATTGATGTTGCAACGACGTAACTTAAATCTGGCCTGTGGCAGATAGGCGTACATGACATGTATGAAATACATGTTACTGTTTTATTTGAATATATATTTTCTTCATATTTTGCATACAGTTTGAAGTTAGATTAAATATAATACATGTAAAATTCCAAATAAATCAGACATGTCATGTTCATATTATGAAATTTGTCCATGAAAGTCTGGATATCCCCTCGTATAACGTTAGTTGCGACATTAAGCGTCGGTACGACATTAAACGTTGCCACAACCACCATCGCTATTTAAGAGACAGACTGTGATAAGACATGGGACAGATAACCTATTATATTGAAATTGACAGAGAAATAGTTTTTTTTTAAAACAAAAAAGGGTGTTTTACACCATCGAATGGAGTTATTGAAGGTGGGTAAACGGTATGACGGGTTCGGAAAAATATCGATATCGGCAAGAAACCCTACCCATACATTGGTAGGAAACGCAGACAATTTGCTTAACCAGATAAAGGGTTCATTGAAAGGCTAGTACTACAATTTAAGACAATTAGTTTATGTAGAAATCTTAGAAAAAAAAAAAAATTTGAAAACATGCCTGCACAACCCCCCGAAACTTCGAACGCCATAGTTTCGTTACTCAGAAAAAGTTGTACTAAACTCAATATTACCAAGTTACTTTTCACTTCGTTTATACACTGTGAACTATCCAAGTTAAGGTAAACAGATGCCGAATAAAAAAAGCTTTGTCAAGCATAGAGTGTATTTGCAGAATGACACGCAATTACAAAATAAACACTTTATATTAATGTAAACCAATCATTACTTTCTATTTACATATAATGCTATATAACAAATCAATAAGTGTACATCATCAGGTTTCTGGTTTGACCCACCTATTTAAGTATATACTTAAAAACTTATATCCTTAAATATTAGAAAAGCAGTTAAGTGACCATGATTTTAAACTGGTTCCAGGGCTGCGTTCAGCACGGTAAAACATGTTTATTTTGTTTAGAAACGTAAACGGTTACAAAACGAACAAAAAGTACTAGTAATCGAAAATCGGACTACGTCGGTGCTGTCCCTCCAATTTCTCTTTAAGTCTGATCTTGATCATATGTAACGCTTGCTTTTCTAAAAAACAAACGTCTTGACAAGTTGTGCAAAAGAAACATATGGATTTGGAAGTAAGATCTGATTGGCTGAAACCAAACACACCTCTGCAAGGTTATGTTATAATAAAATTTGAAAATATTTATTCGGAAGAAAGTCATGATAGTTATTTTGTACGAGATCTTTGTCATACAAAATATCTAATAATATAAAAATAATGAATATAGAAATAAGCAACCGAACGATACTCTTTTGAAATACTACGGAAATCTCAGAGGTAGCCCGATTGTTAGAATCAACTAATCAAAAAAAACTAAAATGGTTTTTATTCTCGGCCGAACTTGTCAAGACGTTTGTCTTTTAGAAAAGCAAGCGTCGCATGATCAAGACTACTTTGAGTCACGTATCACAAGCAAACAGAGGTGTTTGTTCTGTTAGCAAACGTCTAGGCATAGTACCACCATTGGAAAAAGGAAGTGCTTCCGTGGAGTAGTCGCATAATGGCGGTTTTAAATAATCCTCATTTCTTCTTCCTTAAAAATGCATTTTCCTTATTTTAAAGCTCATTTTTTTATTTGAATGGCATTATTGATGTATTTTGAACATTTTGATAGCATTGTCATGTTTGAATTGTGAATTTAGCAAAAAAAATGCTGGAATTGGGGTATGAATACATGATTTCGGAAGTCTACTTTCACTTTGTCACCAGTGTACACACTGAGCAGAAAAAAAATCTCTTATATGACACATGACCCCTACTTTTCATCATATTTTGAAAGTGCAGAGGTTGACAAACAGTAAAATGTAGGTTTCACTTCTTTCATTTGGGATTCTCCATGAATGACAAGCCTTCAAACTTTTATTATTAACTATAGAATAAAGAACAAAAATCAATGGTGGGATGACACCTCTAAAGTGTATATGTCGTTCGGTTGACTTATAAATGTTATCAAACGTTTGCAAACAAATTACTCGCTTGAGCGAACTGAACAAATCCCAGAAAAAAGGCAAATGGTTTCATTGACATTGATTAAAGAATATTAAAATAACCAGTCAAAATTAAGTCAAGTTTTAAGTAAAACTTAAGAAAATGTTGATAAACCTGACGCCAGTATATTAATCTTCTAGATTATTAACTGAAGCACTTTATAATAGGAACATGACCAAATTCAGTGCAATGCTTTACAACGAGCCGTGTCTTATCTTAATAGAAATGTTGGCAAGGTATTGGGTCTGATTTTCACTCGGTGAGGTTTTCATAAAACAATGAGCATTGAATTGGGCATATCGGAATGGATTACCCGTGGGTATTCGCTATGACCAAGTTGTGACGACATTTCGCTTTGGCTGAAACAACATACCAAATTTCACTGCTATGTGACGAACCCAGCCGGGGAGTCGGCTCCGGTTTACATTCTATTACTCTGATAAACCATCCTAAAACTTACCGTATCGTTTCCATGACCACCACATTGTTTCCTTTCGCATGGTTCCCTTATTTTTTATGACGTCTGGATGTTTGGCAACCCTATCAAATAAATCTGTGGATCCACTTTTATCCACTCCAATCACTTGGAAGTAAGGTAAACATCGCAATCTATTTCCGCTAAACCAACACGGGTTCTTGCTGGTGTTAAGAAACGTTGGTGGTTCCTGCGGTAAAACGAAAATGAATCGGCACTTGAAGCAAACATTGTTGACCTTATACCATACTTAGATCGTGAGTTTTAAAGTGATACACACCAATGTTAAAAGTGAATTTTACTCGTTTTTATTTTCTTTTATTCCGATACTGCTACCGATCGTATGACCTGACGCGAGAACGACTAATGCTCCCCCCACTTGCCACGTGGCATTGTTTGTCCAAGTAAATACAATGTGTTTACTTAAACATAATGCGTTTGTCATAGGCAAATGGCGACGTAGCAACAAATATCGATCGCCGATTGGATAATCGGCTGTTTGATTGACAGCCCACGTCAGGTCAATTCTGGTCATCACAACAAGGTGGTGGCTTATATGTAGTCAGAAACTGTATTTATGTCTTAAAAGTTAAGTGAAAATTTAAGACAAAAGTTAAAATTACTGCTGACCTTGCATTAAATCTAATAACAACATTAGAATTTAATATATATATAGAATAAGAACGCTATACGATACGAAAAACACGATACTAAATACACACGAGAAAAAAAGGAAAGAAATGTAACACTATTTAATAGAAATGATGAAGATTGAATACACATTTCAGTATAAATTATACACGTTTGACATAATACTGACATTAGAGCTACATACACCAGAAATTCGATAGTAGTGAACATTGTAACAGTGACCTGTTCATCGCCTTTAAACAGAGTTAGAGTATTTCATTAAACCAGGCCTGCGTTCAGTTCGCTTTTAAACATTTCGTTTGCTTGCAAACAGAGTAAACGAATAGAATACGAATACGAATACGAATTGAAAGATGGGTGAATAACATGAAATAGATCATTTAACAGAGAAGCAATATATATGTCTATGTGAATTACATATATCTATATATGCCTATATGATAAGAGTCACATTAACACATTGTTAGTATTAAGAATGTCAGTCGCTTTTATATGTAGATATTTTAACTGACTGTTGTATATACATTAGTTTGATGATGTACGTTTATAGTGATCAGTTAATTAATTGTTATCTTTTCTGCATTGTATATGAATTTTGCTATGTTTGTTAACAAAGCTTTTGAGTTTGTGGATATCAGTGATTGAAATGTGTTTATCGTTGGACAACTACAGTTGTATCTTTTAAAGTAGGTATTCCTCAAGTGTCAATATGCGGGACACTCCAGAAGGTAATGATATTCATTTTCGATTTGGTTCATTTGGCATTTTGTACAAATTCTGTTTTCTCTTGGTATGTTATTGTATCTTCCTGTTTCTATCGCTAAATCATGTGACAATATGCGAAATCTTGAAAGTGCAAATTTATATTTATTTTCTTTTATTGCGTCTAAATATTTTTCTGTTTTAAAGTTATGTTTAAATAAGCTATAGTACTGTAGTCTGGATGAGTTGTTTATTTCTGAGTACCAGGTTTGTTTATATGTATCTAAGATGCGCTGTTTTGTGATGGGAAAATTATCTATATTGAATTGCTGTAACCATATATCACCAAATCCATGGTTTTGGAGAATAGTTTTTATTTGATATGCCCAGTTTGTGTTTTGGTTGTTTGGTAAATTATCGGCATCATGTTTTAGCATTGAATAAATATTTTTAACTATGGAGTTTTCGCCTTGTTTGAGGATTTTCATCCAGTATTTTATCATATTAATTTTTCTGACAACTTGTAATGGAACTCTTCCTAGTTCTCCATAAAGTGCATTTAAATTTGTAGATTTTTTAGCACACAACATTCGTCTAAGAAATTCGGTATATATTCGTTCGATTCCGGTGGCTTGCTGTTTGCTCTGTTAGAAAAGTGTTCAAGCGAACATGTCGTTCAGTGGACAAACGTTTGCAAACAAATTGAACTTTTAAACAAACTGAGCGCAGACATGATTATTTTATTGACGATGACAGACGAAATATAGCCTTAGGGCTGCATTCAGTACCGTTAAACATCAAACAATGTTTGCTGCCTGGTTACCTAAAACTATCCTGTACCGTTTGCGGCTAATTTGAGTTTTTGAGTCAGAGTTCAGAAAAATATGTAAGCTAACGTAAACAAACGTTTAACCAAACTGAACGCAACTCTGGTAGATCTAGATATAAGAACTCGGGTTAAACAGATTGTTCATTATACACTGAGGGACTTTAAAACACAAAAGTCAGATTTAGTGAAAATAAACAAGTTTTGTATTTATCAATTTAGATAAAAATTGGCCACAGAAAATGTACATATAAGCCACACAAAGTGTGTGAATTTTATTGGAAAATATTATCGATGATGTCATACCCTGAATCACCAACTTTGCAATTAGTTGCGGTTGTAACTACCATTTACAGCAATGCAGGTAACACAAACCCACCCACACCTCGTTGGAAGCACAATATTTACAATATGTAAATACTCCTGATCCAGGGCGTGGGAAAGCTCATTAATATTTCTCGATGGTGGCCGCAGGCGTTAATGCGTCCACCCAACTCATCCCAAACATGCCCAATTAGAATTTTGCGTTTTTAAAGTCTCTCAGTGTATGACATCAAAAGCAATGCTGTATGGAGCCTAAATACAAACAACAGTAAAAAAAAAAGGTTTATGTAACGAAAACTAATATTGCCTTTAAAATTATATCATTAATAGCATGCACTCATATATTTATAAAATATATAACATTAAATGATTTCGTTCAGTTTTTTTAAAATTAATAAACGATCCGATTAGGACTGTTACCCCGCCAATGTTCGGAAGTACACACATCGGTATCCGAATAAATTACCGTCGCCGCCGTACCGAACGAACTCGTGGTTACCCGTGTTTATCGGAAAGAAACGACCGTTGATTTGTAAACAAGCCACCGCTCGCAATAATTTAAAATAATGCATCATTTATTTATATCTTTGTTAGCATATTTTCTCAGCGGTCAAATAAACATATAATCTATGGTGTTGAATAGTAAAATAGACTGAAGTTATAAACAAAAATCGGTCGTTTCAGACGTTTAATGAGCCTTCAACACTTTGCTATTTGATTTCATTATTACATTGTAAATGTCTGCGTCGATTATAAATCTGTCATCAACGAACGTATTACGTCCTATATAACCTCTCCTTATTCGTTGCCCGGGGCGACATGCATACAACACATCGGTATGATTACTCGTGTCTAGCTAGTATAGTATACACTTATATACAAGATTTTGTGAAATTCAAGCGAACATAGGATATAAGCGAATTATAATTCTAATATATCGAACTTATCATACAGTAACTGCTATACGTATATATCAAGCCTGAAAACGCTATGTCTATGAATTAAACATTTACTCCTTATTACTTTTTTATTATTTAATTTAAAACTTCCTCTTTTCTGAAAATTGCATGAATGTGTAAATTATATGATATGCATGTATATAATTACATATTTGTTGTTAATAAAAAAAGTCTAACAATCTCATATTTCATTTATAAATGTGTTCATATATATATATATATATATATATATATACACACACACCCTGTCCAGATGTGTTGCATGTAATTCTATAGTATATAAGTCATGGTCGACACCAAATTTATTGGTTTGGCAAAGGCCTTGATATTGTATCTATGGTTTGCATTGTAGCTAGGCGCACTCGCCGTAGTCTGGTGTGTACATTTATGTCTTAGTTATTCACAAATAATTATTTCCATATATATATATATATATATATATATAAACCTACCATGCAAAGTAAATCTTCCACTCCGTCTTTGGGTGTCCCACCCTTCCCTACACATTTATAGTTTCTGGTTTCCTCTTTGTCATCTTCAGAAAATAAGGTCGTATCACTTTCTTCAATTTCTTTTATCATTGTCAGAATACCGTCATCTATTTGCACCTCTGCTTCCATGGGAGTTTCATCAGGCGTTGCACGTGATTGGTCACTTCCGTTCCGTTCGCTCCATAGACGTCGCCGAACGATTTTAACTTCCGGTTCATTATGCAAAATTCTAACCATTTTGTTTTTTATTATACTAGTTTCCGCATTATACACGTTCAAAAATAAGTTTCCACATATAAGTAAAATTACTACCAAAGATATAAAAATAAAACGCCTTTTCGACATCATCTCCCTAACGTTAGTAACACAAGTTGTTCCCACTGACCTTGCTGGGCTTTTATCATACCTCTGAAATTAAAACGAATACATTGTCTTTCACTATAGTTACTACAACTTATTTAACGATTGTGCATAACAGCGATGAAACACGAGTATATACGAATAGCAGCTCCGCTATCACAGTGCGCAAGATATACATTACACAGTGATTGTTCATTTTTACCTGTCACTGTCAACCTATGACAGACTGAGTCAGATTGAAAACAACACGAAATAACATTTGTTTACTGACTGAATTCTTCGAGCAATATAAATGGAGAGATAGTCTACGTGAAGATTTTATTCGGTCGTTTAGAATAAATTTGGAATTTAAGTATAATGAAATTACTGCTTTAATCGGTGTGAATGTAAACGATGCGGTATTAATCATACTTGACCTCTATAAACAGTCGGCCAGAACTATGCGTTCGTTACCGAAAGCATCGTCTGCTACAAATATACAACCTTTATGGTGGGATAGTGAGTGCAACGAAGCAAAACATTATAAATATTCATTGCTAAGACGATTTCGCTGGACAAATAGTGCAACGGATTTTAACAACTATAAAGCTGCTCGTAATACATTTAAGTATATTTGTACGACAAAAAAGTTAAAGCTACAATTTGATCGGCGGCAAAGCCTCATTAATGCACGAAACGATCCGAAAAGTTTCTGGAAATTAATTAAATTACAAAACTTGAATAATACGGCAATAACGGGAACTGGGCGGATACATGTAGAAGATTGGTTAACGTACTTTAAAAGTCTTTTATTTAAAGAAGGTCAGCCGCCTGCTTCAGATATAAACTTGCATGATTTTCAAAATAATGATGATATGGATATTTTATTGAATGCACCGATTTCAAACGAGGAAATAAACCGAAGCATAGCTAAACTTAAAACAGGGAAATCCTTCGGAAATGATGGGATAGGAACACAGTTTTATAAACACACTTGCGATTTCATAGTGCCCATACTGCACATATTATTCAATAAAATATTAGACTCTGGTGAATTTCCAGCCATATGGTGCGATAGCATTATAGTTCCTATTTTCAAATCGGGTTCGAGGGACGATCCATCAAATTACAGGGGGATATCTTTGATTAATATAATGTATAAGATCTTCTCAAGCATAATTAATGACAGAATTACTAAATGGTCGGAGCAGTTTGAAATTATCGATGAAGCCCAGGCGGGGTTTAGGGCGGGTTACTCGGTTATAGATAACATGTTCAATTTGCAAAGTATGGTCCAGAAATATATTTCGAAACCAGGTGGTAGGTTCTATGTACTATACGTAGATTTTCAGAAAGCATTTGATTCTCTAGTTCACTTTAAACTATTTTCAAGCCTTCTGAAGAAAGGCATCAACGGTAAGCTTGTGCATGTGTTAATATCTATGTATTCGAACATCCAGTCATATGTTAGGGTTGGAGACAAGTTTACTAAGCCATTTAAATGCAATATTGGAGCGAGACAAGGTGATTTAAATTCGCCGATAATTTTTAGTCTTTACATAAATGACCTTTGTACCCACCTCAGAGAGAAATGTCATAATGGAATATTTATTACTAATGATATACCAGATATTCTTGGCTTACTTTTTGCGGACGACGTAGCTAACTGTGCGGACACAGCAAGGAACTTACAAATACAGCTCAACGCAATTTCTGAATTTTGTGATAACACGGGCATGCAGGTTAACATCAAGAAAACTGAAATAATAGTATTTAGAAATGGCGGTCCACTGCGAAATTATGAAAATTGGTCGTTTAATGGAAATAATGTAAACACGACATCTGTATATAAATATATGGGATTACTTTTTACACCTAAACTCTCATGGACATCTGCTAAGTGTAAATTGGCTGCACAGGCTAGGAAGACAATATTTTCTATTAAAGGATATCAGAGGACATTTGGAAGTTTTATGCATAAAGATATATTTAAATTATTTGATTCGATGGTAGTGCCAATACTCACATTTGGTTCGGAAATCTGGGGATATGAATACGCCGACAAGATAGAACAAATACAAGTGCAATTTTGTAAATATTTTCTAGGTATTAATTCTACTGTTAATAATTCTGTAGCTCTTGGAGAGTGCGGGAGACTTCCACTATGTGTAATATATTATACCAAGTGCATAAAATACTGGTGTAAATTGCTTCAAATGTCCAACAATCGCTTTCCTAAGAACTGTTACAAAATGTTGAAATCTCTAGACGATATTGGTAGAAAAACTTGGGCCACAAACGTTAAAACATTATTGTATAGGTATGGGTTTGGGTATGTGTGGCTAGCACAAGATGTTGGTGACATTAACCTATTTGTCTTAACATTTAAACGAAGGATCTCAGATTGTATGACTCAAACTTGGCATGATGATATAATCAACTCACCCAGGTGTGATACATATAAAAATATTAAATCCTTATTAAATCCTGAAAGATATTTAAACATTGACCTTTCGTTCAGTCTCAAACGATCATTTGCACGTTTTAGATGCTCCTCTCACAGACTAAATATTGAAATTGGTCGACATTTTAACATTGAAAGAGAAAATAGAATATGTTTATTTTGTTTCTTAAATTCCAATATAATGGTGATAGAAAACGAATACCATGTATTTTTTAATTGTTCTAAGTATACTCATGTTAGAGAAACACATCTGTATAATTGGTATATAGGGCATTCAGAACATGCAGATTTTTATCGATTGCTTCAAAGCGAGAATCCAGAGACTATTAGAAAAATTGCTCTTTTTATAACAAAACTGTTTGAAATTATAGATAAAACATAGTTCCACATTATATACTGTACCAGTTTTCAGACACTTCAAATGTATATTTAATATATTGTAACACAACTTTGTAAACATCAATGAACAATAATTACTGTTGTATTTATTTACTCAATAAAACATCTTGTATCTTGTATCTTGTATCTATCTTGTCCGGGCATTAAACCATTCTTAATATTGTCTCATGAATATGCATATCTATACCAGAACGAGGTTAGGAGCACGTCCGATCTTACAGCAACACTAGCGTACATAGAGATTACATGGCTATCTCGGATAATAATTGAGATATAAGTCTGACTACATCTGTTAATTTAAATTTGTTAACAGTTTAATTAATGTAAAGGTCAAAATACATTATTTAATTATTGATTTACGTAGTTCATAATTTGAAAATAAAGTTTTTTTATATCATTCAGCATAAACTGGTTAAACCGTGTTTTATGATCTGATAACTGAATGTATTTACAAATTCTCAGGGGTGTGGGGGAGGGAGGAAATTGTCTCCTGTAAATCAATTCATTCACATCTGACCTGTGAAAACATTCCTGAAGATTAAGGCTAATTAACACCTCTCTTTGAAAGTGATTTAGATGGGATACAAACTGTCTGTATAATATATATATATATATATATATATATATATATATATATATATATTTTTTTTTTTATTAAAGTCTCATCTATGTACAAACATATAAATTAAACATACAGTAACCCATACAACGTACATAGCCATTCAATATTAGAATAACAAGAGACTATCGCTATAAAATTAATTGACATAAAATATATACATCTATCACAGATTATTCATGCATTATTTTAGAATAAGATGTATACTATATAGACCATTCTTAATATTATCTCATGAATATGCATATCTACACCAGAACGAGGTTAGGAGCACGTCCTGTCTTACAGCAACACTAGCGTACATAGAGATTACATGGCCATCTTGGATAATAATTGAGATATAAGTCTGACTACATCTGTTAATTTAAATTTGATGACAGTATGATTAATGTAAAGGTCAAAATACAATATTTAATTATTGATTTAAGTAGTTCATAATTTGAAAATAAAGTTTTTTTATCATTCAGCATGTGTATTGCTATACTGGTTAAATTGTGTTTTATGATCTGATAACTGAATTTTTTACAAATTATCAGGGGTGTGGGGGATGGAGGAAAGGGTCTGCTGTAAATCAATTCATTCACATCTGACCTGTGCAAACATTCATGAAGATTAAGGCTCATTAACACCTCTCTTTGAAAGTGATTTAGAAGGGATACAAACCGTCTGTATAATGCCAGGTTCCATGAATATTTGTGCCTAACCATGTGTGCTCATATAATATTCATTGTCTAGAACACAATAGAACAGTTAACCATTTTATTTTTGTTCAAATCCTTCTATTCTTTTTTTTATAAAACAAAAATAATATGGGGGGAGGGGATATGACATAATAGGGGGTGTAACAGATCACAGAGAAAAAATGAAAAAAATAAATAAAGCAATTAACGTTTTATTCACTCAATATACATGTTTGAACTCATCTTATTACAAGTATGTCTCAAAACAATGTCTACATTTAAATAAAGCTTATAATTTACTTTACATATCAGTTGTACAGACAGAAGCAGAGTAGACCCAACTGTTTCGGAAGCTGATTGTTAGTGTATGTAGTCATATAGTGGGAGTTATACCTTTTCCAGATTGTCAAGTGCAGTCCTGCAAATATATACTTTACAGGTGTACCAATTTATGGGGACCATGTTTCTGGCTTTTTTGTGTCTCTGTCATTATGTTTTCCATATTTTTCTCTATGTTCTCCAGCATATCAATTTACTTTTGATTGGATTGGATTCTTCTGGTTTACAGTGCTGGTTTTATTTTCTGGTTTAAAGTGCTGGTTTTATCTTCTGGTTTACAGTGCTGGATTTATTCATACAGTCCATTCCCACCCTATTATGAAAGATACAAATATTATTCAATATTCTAAAATATTGACAATAAATTGTTTTATATAATACTGTGTCCACATGTCTATTAAATTATGTTTATAAGGCGCAATACGGTAACACAAATTGTTTCATTTCTCTTTCTTTATATAACATAATGTGTTGTTACATATTAAAGTTTATGCATATATTAAAGAATAAAATAGATGTTTTTAAAGTTTGTATTTATTTCAAATAAAAAAACAAACAGTGATAAGACACTTAAAAATTCATAACAATAATAGATACATTGCAACGTAGTCCTCCATCTCGCCTTATTTTGCTTTATACAATTTGTTAATTATACAGGTCCCTTAATAATGTTATGAAAATCAAGGGAAGATGGAACAAACAATTTTGTCTAGGTCTCAAAATATCACCTCAAGTTGATAGGGGTGTAGCTATTTCCTATGTAGTTATAATCGTTTACTAATCAGCTGGTAGTGTGATGCGCTCCTAACCTCGCTTGGATAATGGAATGTCTAGCATGCATATAATTTGAGAGAGGCCAATGGCATTATACACTGTAAGAATTGAGACACCGGCGCTAATATTGGCTCTAGACCTAAAAGTGTGTTAAAATACCTTTTGTTAAATCGTAAAAGGAAAAATAAATGCGAATGCATCGCTATATAGTCAAAAGCTTTTTTAAACAAGAAAATATCAGTGGAACCGATGGATGCTCCCCAAGTGATTGTTTGCCTCTGCACGGGCTACTTGGTTGAAGAATACCAAACTGTTTAGCAGGAACAATATGTGGCTCTGCACTTCACAGAACTAATTCGCAAATCATTTAACCGGAACAAAATGACAATATGCGCAGATCCTAGCTAGTTTTACAGAATTAAAACCAGAGGTTGTAGGGAAATAGCGTCATGGCGACAATATGCACATCTCCACTTGGTAATGATGTATCCTAGCAAGTTTCATAAAATTCTAACCACAGGTTGTAGAGAAAAAGAGCGGAAAAGAATTTGGTCACAGACTGAATCAAAGGGCCCTAACTCCGTGGAAAATCATCGAACTGAAACACAAACAACGCAAGTTTCATAAAATTCCAACGTGAAGTTGTAGAGAAAAAGCGCGGACAATAATTTGGTCAGGCTCAATGAAAGGGCCATTACTCAATGAAAAATCATTGAACCAAAACACAGACAATATGGCCATCTGCACTTGGTAATGATGCATCCTAGTAAGTTTCATAAATTTCCAACATGGGGTTGTAGAGAAATAGTGCAGACAATAATTTGGTCACAGACTCAATCAAAGGGCCATAACTCGATGAAAAATCACCGAACCGGAACATATAGACAATATGCGCATCTGCACTTGGTAATGATACATCCTAGCAAGTTTCATAAAATTCCAACATGGGATTGTAGAAAAATAGCATGGACAAGAATTTGGTCACAAATAGAATTAAAGGGCATAACTCCGTCACAAATCATCGAATCGAAACAGAAAAACAGTATGCGCATCTGCACTTGATAATGATGCATCCTAGCAAGATTCATAAAATTCCAACCTGAGGTTGTAGAGAAATAGCCCGGACAAGAATTTGGTAACAAATAGAATCAAAAGGCTATAACTCCGTGAAAAATCATTGAACCGAAACACAAAAACAGTATGCGCACCTGCACTTAGAAATGATGCATCCTAGCAAGTTTCCTAAAATTCCAACCTGAGGTTGTAGAGAAATAGCCCGATCAAGAATTTGGTCACAGACTCAATCAAAGGGCCATAACTCCGTGAAAAATCACCGAACCGGAACATATAGACAATATGCGCATCTGCACTTGGTAATGATGCATCCTAGCAAGTTTCATAAAATTCCAACATGGGATTGTAGAGAAATAGCATGGACAAGAATTTGGTCACAAATAGAATCAAAGGGCCATAACTCCGTCACAAATCATCGAATCGAAACAGAAAGACAGTATGCGCATCTGCATTTAATAAAGTTTCATGAAATTCCAACCTGAGGTTGTAGAGAAATAGCCTGGACACACGAACGCACGCACATACGAAGCGGCAACTTTATGCGTCCCGTCCGCCCCTTTGGAAGAGCATAAACGATATTTTAAAAGATCAGTTATCACCCCCAGATCAGATCTGGAATGACCTGATTAGCACCAATTTCTCAACATGATATAAAATAAATTTGTTTTACATTTTAAGATATATAACAGTATTTATATAAAATATTTCTACGTTTTTGTAGTATTGTAAAACAGGTTTTGGCACATATTCTTATCATATCTTTATTGGAAAAGAGACACTTCATTTTATTACAGTCATCAAAATTATTTAAGTTCGCATCTATGCTTACTGCTTTAAGTATCAGATCTGTCCTAATATCTTTATAAGTGGCACATTTTAGAATAACACGACACTCATCTTCTATAGCATTATTACAGAAAGGACATAACCGGTCATATTCTTTAATACCCTCATATCGACCAGTTTCTAGTTTCAATGACGCAACACCACATCTGAATTTTGCAAACGCTGATCTATGCTTCATTGGTAGCACAATTTTACAATAATTTTCTACTTCATAATAATTTTTAAAAAGTTCTTAATTTGTTACGTCCATTACCACGTATACTAGTTGTTTGATTTACACTCGCTTTCCACTCCGTAATATATATAGACATCATCTTTTCAAATACAGTATCAACAAATTTAATTTCGTTAACGTTTGAGTATATATGAATATGAAGCTGAAAACTATCATATTGATTTATAACTGTAAAAACCCAATTTTTACAAGAGTTATTAGCTTTATTTCGTGCCCTAATAAATATTATTTTATTTAATCTTGTATCAATTGTATAGATGTTGCGTACCCAATGTATCGCTATACATTTCCATTGTTTGACTATTGGAGGGACCCATATTGCATGAAATGGCTGCAGCAAGTGTATATTTGCCAGTTCCCAGAAAAAAAATGCATCGCTCTATTTCGTATTGAATTTATGCACGAACAAGATTTAACGCCCCATATTGTAGCTCCATACGATATAACAGACCAAACAAGTGAATCAAACAACTTTGTAAATACTTTATGGGGCATTCCACCTAAGTTTTAATACCCGGCAATAAGTAAACCTAGAGCACGACCAGCGCTTTGAGCCACTATTTTTGCAGTTACATTAAAATCTAGATGCTCTGTAAATGTTAAACCAAGATATATATATTTATCAGTATAAGTTAGAACATTATTACCGCAAGTAAATACAATATCTGATTAAGCAATTGACAATGGTCTGAAATGTACGATGTTACTCTTAGTAAAATTAATTGTCATACTGTTAATACTACACCAGCTATTTAACTTATTAAGCATATGCTGCAGGTTTTCTTCATTTTCAGCAAGTAGTACAATATCATCAGCATACATTAAAATACTAAAATTTTCATTATCAATACAGATACCTTTACCATGGGATTTTATACGTAATGCTAGGTCATTTATAAACAAATTGAATTATACGGGTGACACTGAGCAGCCTTGTCTTAAACCAGAATTATTTTGAAACCAGTTGGTATAAAAATTATTTTCCCTCACACAGAAGGAAAAAGATGCATACAAAGATTTGACTACAAGCATTTTACGTGAAACACCAATACACTGCTTTCTCTCCCAAAGCTTGTCTCTATTGATATAGCCGTAAGCTTTTTTAAAGTCAATGTAGAGCGTTTAAGCGTTTTCCTAGTATCTATAATATTTGTTAGAGATGAAAGTTAGTCTATTGTGCTACGTTTTTTTCCGAAAACCATTCTGCTCGTCAACAATTTTATTATTATTTTTCGACCAAATATATAGATGATTATTTAATATAGGAACTATACAATTTATACATGGATGATGATAATGATATATCCCTATAAGAGAGTGGGTCTTTTGGGTAGGCGGAGCTTGACTTAGGTATAGGATTTATAATAGATTTACCCCATAAAGATGGAATAAAACCTGTATTAAAACAAACATTTAAATGAACATGTTGAAAGTATGCCGAAGTATCATTTTTAAGAACAATCACCGGTATTTTATCTATAACATGTGCTTTACCTTTTTTAGCATTTTCAATAGCTTTTTTTACTTCTAGATTAGATATATGCTCATCCAAAATAAAACTAGTATTCGTGTTACCAACATTATTATGAGCATTACTTCTTATGGGATCAATAGTAGAGCTATAAAGGTTACTATAATCTTTCTCCCATTTACTTAAAACATCCTTAACATCTGAAGTCAAGCTACCATCATCCAGAAGTACCTCCATTGGAATTGACCTTTTCTTGTTATTATGTATGCCTTTTTTACCAATAGATTTCCAGAATTCTTTCGGATCATTATCTATATCATTTAACATATCATCTTGTATTTTATACCAATGGTGGCGTTTAGAGCGTTGAACCTCTCTATCATATAACTTTCTAGCATAACAGTAATCAGATTTGAGTTTATTTTTTAGATTTATACCATTACAGTTCAACCAATCTTTTTCAGACTTACAAACAGAGTTCCATAAATCAGTCAAAGTATTACTCCACCAATGCTTTCCAACGCGCCTTTTCTTATTGTTAATGCCGCAACATAAAGACCTAAAAGTCAGCCGGTTATACTTTTCATAATTAACAATGTCACACCAGCCATTAAAAGCCACATCGATATCAGTTTGTGAAGTCTGCAATTACGGCATTAACCTTGGTAACAACATCAGTACCAGCCAAAAAAATCATTGGGCATACTATGTACGTCAAATTTATCGTATTCATCACTAACATCTGATTTATTCGTATAAACAGTTGGATTTTCAAACTTTAAACACCATGTTGATAATGAATGATCTGGAATAATTGTTGGAGCAATTGCACTAATATTATTATAAAGATTGACGGCATCAACAGCACATACAACTGAAAAATCATCGAACAGTGATAAATTATCATGACTTACTAAACAGAAATCAACAACGGAACAACCTTTAGTAGATATAGATGTAAAATCATTGTTTATAAAAAAATACGACCATTAAGAATACACATATTAGCATTAATAAGAAATTCAATTAAAATATCACAAAATGCATTGGTCTTTAAATCAACGACATTACTTTCACACAAAGAATCAACACCAACAATAAAATCATTGTTATCGCCACAACGGCTATTGAAATCTCCACATATAAACGGTATTCCTACATATCCGTCAAAAGATTATCGTAAAAATTAAAAGCATCTACGTGACGGGACGAGTTCTCGGGAGGAAGGTAACATACGCATGGTAAAATAACGATATCTTCTGTTTTATGAGTAAGTTGTAACCAAAGAACACCTTTCCTAGTGTTATCTAGAACAGATATATTAAACAAATTTACAATGTGATTGCGAATAAAAAGTCCAACTCCCCCAGAACCCGTCCTAGCCCGTAATGTAAAAGTTTGCGATTGTTACCGTACCATTGGTAACCTTCTAGCTGTAGTACATCATTAGCTTTAAGATGGGATTCGGCAATGTCTATGATATCTAGGTTTAGAGAGTTCAAACATGATGACCTCAACATAAAATTATCACTAGTAGAATCACAATTCCAACCCCTAACAGTCCAGAACCCGACGTGTACCTAACAACGACCTCTATGTCCATTACCACGTCGGCCATATCCTCGACCGCCACGCCTGCCATTGGCCGTGTTCCAGCTGTGTTGGCCCTGTCTGTTAGAGTTCTGACCTTGTTGACCCGAGGTTTGAGCAGCACCAGAGTTTGAAACCGATCCCGTAGAAGTGTCAGTTGAATTATCGGACCTGGGCCTCATATTTACCGCTTCGAGTATGGTAGCCATTATCACGAGTGTTACCATTGTGGTGGTTGCGTATATTCACAACTCGTGAACCATGTAATGACAATTTATCACCGCAGTTGATGGCATCAATGATGGTTTTGAAATTATTAGAAATCAAGCGATCTTCTCTTGTTTGGTCATTATGGATAAAAACGTCAGGAAATTGACGGTTGTTCTTTAACCCTTTACTTCATAAATACGCGTTTTCCCGCACCAATCACAAAAGGCCTTTGAAAACAGTGCAGGAAGAGTTCAGATTGTTCGTAACGAGCAATCTGAACACTTCCTGCACTGTTTTCCACTCTGTCAGTTAATATAAACATAATTCACCCATTGCTGATATGTGGTGAATTAATGCTTTCAACATTAGAGGTGTCCAAAGGTGTCTATATGAAGTAAAGGGTTAAAGAAGACTTGGAAGACATTACCTTACATTTATCGGCACTAAATTTCAACTTAGCGATTACCACACCGGTTCTACTGTTATTATTCGACAGTTTACGTTCTGTACTGACAACAGAAACAGAATTAATTTTCAGGCCATGTGAAATAAATGAGTTGACCTTCTCATCCAGATTTTCGTTGGAAGATATCCGTTGCTCAAGTCCGGATTCTAACTTATCAATACGCTCGGACAGCGAGGTAAAAAGCATATGCATGTCTGCGGACATCTTGGCTATAATATCCTTAACACCTATATCTGAATCATGATGAACCTCCGCCCGAGTAACACTGATATTACGCGGAGCAGGAGTAGGCGCGGCATGATAAAGCGAACGTTTAGCGGTCACCCTAACGCGACACGAATCGTCATTTCTGGCCTTCTTCACTGTACTTTAATTAGCGAGGGGAACAGAAAGATGTCTCTTATGTCCATTATGTTGTGGTGTATCAACTCGCGTAATCCGTTGAGACGACATGATAGAATCAACATAAGCCTCCGCATCTTGGGTTATATTATCATCGTTAAGACGAGACATTTTAAATGTTCGGTAAGGTTTAAATTGAACAGGTGAATCGTTGATTTGTACACTCCATTCTTGTCATGCTTATCGTGTGTACTAAAGCGTGACGAATTTCCCGCTCCGCTCTGCCCGTAGGGTATAAGCTATAATACAGCAGTACACTTCCAAAAATGGCAATCAAATATCACGTTAACTAGTCTGTATTTCAAAAAAGCAAATCGAGAGATATGTTCAATACCTTATAAACTGTGTGTCCTGTTAATATAAACGTATTCTAACCACAGAAAATGAACTTAATCGAAAAAGATAGTATCATCGGTAAATTAAGTTGTAAACAGGTTACACACTACAAATTCTCTGTATAATGTCAGGTTCCATGAATATTTGTGCCTTACTATGTGTACTCGTATAAGTGTCCAGTGTCTAGAACACAACAGAACAGTTAACCATTTTATTTTTGTTCAAATCCTTCTATTCTTTTTTTTTATAAAACGAAAATAATATTGGGTGGGGGGGGGGGGGGGGGGGGTTGAGGGGATATGACATAATAGGGGGTGTAACAGATCACAGATAAATAATGAAAAAAGATATAAAATAAAGGCAAATAAAGTTTTATTTACTTAATATACATGTTTGTACTCATCTTATTACAAGTATGTCTTAAAACAATGTCTACATTTAAATAAAGATTATAATTTACTTTACATATCAGTTGTACAGACAGAAGCAGCGCATATCCATCTGTTTCGGAAGCTGATTGTTAGTGTCTGTTAATATTAACATTGCCATGTCATAAAGTGGGAGTTATACCTTTTCCAGATTATCAAGTGCAGTCCTGCAAATATATACTTTACAGGTGTACCAATTTATGTGGACTATATTTCTGACTTTTGTGTCTCTGTCATCATGTTTTCCATGTTTTCTTTATGTTCTCCAGCATATCAATTTACTTTTGATTGGACTGGATTCTTCTGGTTTACAGTGCTGGTTTTATCTTCTGGTTTACAGTGCTGGATTTATTCATACAGTCTGATCTACTATCTGATATCCAAAATGGAACAAAACAATTTTGTCCAGGTCTCAAAATATCACCCCTAGTTGATAGGTGTGTAGCCATTTTCCTATGTACGGTAGTTATATAGTCGTCTGCTAATCAGCTGGTAGTGTGGTGAGCTCCTAATCTCGCTTGGATAATGGAATGTCTGGCATTCATATAATTTAAGAGAGGCCTTGCCAAAATGACTGGTTAAAAGCGATCGGGTAAATATTAACATATCCACTTAAACCTTTTTATTGACTTTCAAAGAATTTTTTTTCATGATTTCTGTCCTCTTTTCTTTAAAATGACTACGCAAAATCAAAATTTGCTCCCCAACCCACACAAAAATAGCTGCCTACCTACCTACCCACATAAATACTGGGTTGGAGCACAATCAACAACTATTTACTTTAAGGATAGCCCAACAGTAACATTTTCATATAAGACTGGGTTAAGCGGATTTAACAGGGAATATTGTGGAAATCCCAAAACAAACCAACACAGATCGGTTTCTTATATTCATGAAATAGACGCCGGATCTGTAACAGATACGGTTCGACCACGTGTACTGCATACTAGCAAACGTTTTTATTTTTTATTTTATATAATTGCTTTATAATGTAAAGGTACGCAATAGATCTCGGGTATATTTTGGCGATCTCGGTAAATAACGGGCAGATTTTTCCAAACATAAGCACAAAGCATATTTATTCTGGACAGTTTTGCATACGAGTAGGAGCCTGGATGGGGGTAATATTCAGGTTCGTGGGGGTGGGTGGGGGCATATATACCCCTTATATTTTTTAATATAATACCAAACAAATGCCAACCATATCTATTATCTAAACAATCCCTAGAACTGCAGCATTTAGTGTTTAGAATATCAAATACATTCTGGGGAGGTTCCCCCATACCGCAACCAGCCCCACTCTCACTCACGTGTTGGCTCGCAGTGCATGAGGTACCTGAATCCCGGGGGTTCTTTTTTTATTGCATTTCCAAGTTGTTGTTTTGTGCGTGTGGGTTGTGATGGGAGAGGGATTAATAAAACCGTCGTTAAAAATCACACAGTATTGGAGTAAATAACAACCATATTTTTATCCTAATAAATCACTGGAATGCATCATTTGTTTATAAAGATAAGGACTATTTCTGGGGTAGATATCCCGAACGCGACAAGCGGGATGACGGGAGGGGATGTCAACTTTCAAACCAAAATCTTCCCACGGCCTGACCCAGTGCAAGAGGCAGTAGAGGTTCGCCTTTTTAATATATTTTTTTTCGAGCAAGCTAACATCTCAGAAACTATTAGCCATACATCAATAAGATATCACATCTGTCTCTATTACCATGGGGACCGTAAGGACACAGAGTGGGAATAACTCTGTATCAGGAGGAATTTTTATACAGATAAATTTGACTACAGAGTTTTAGAAAACCGTGCCTAAGGGAATGTTGCGAGAGCGGCCAGACCTATAAGTGTACATACGTTATATGCACTCTATGTAATATACTTCATTTTTTCGATATGGCAATAAATATGTTTAAACTATAAAACTCATATCTCAGAAAATATTATTGGGATTTAAATGAAAAAAAAAATGTATTTTCAGTACTTACAGAGACAAGTGACATAACATTTTCTTTAAAATCATGTTTATATTTTAAAACAATTTTATACATGTATATATATTTTATAAGAACAGAGCAGAACAGATACTTTATTTCAGACTATACTGAGCAAATACGATTAAAATATTTTTGTTATTTGATTTATGCAAGTCAATAAACTTGAATATGGAAGATCTTAGGATTTTATATATATATAGTCTCCTTATATAACTGTGGGTTAAGTACCATCATAGGAAACAGTAAATGCTTCCGTGGGAGTGGGGATAAAGATGGTTATAAATAATCCTTGTTTCTTCTTCTTTAAAAATGCATATTTCTTATTTTAAAAGTCATTCCATTATTTGAATGGCATTATTGGTGTTTTTTTTTAATATTTTGAAAGCAATGCCATGTTTGATTTGTGAATTTAGACCAAAAAAAGATGCTTGGAAATTGGGGTATGGATACATGATTTCGGAAGTCTACTTTCACTTTGTCAACAGTTACTGTACATACAAACTGAAAAGAAAAAAAATCTTTTATATGACACTTGTCCCTTACTTTTCTTATCATATTTTGGTAGTGCAGAGGTTAACAAATAATAAAATGTAAGTTTCACTTCTTTCATTTGGGTCTCTTTCTATGAATGTCAAGCCTTCAAAGTTTTATTTACCATAGAATCACGATCAGGGAACTCTGTCACAACGCGGTGTGATTCGTGTCGACAGTTGTCACAGATTCACGTCGATCTGATGCGGGAAAACACGGCATACTTTGATGTATAAAGTCAATTATTTACTGGATACAGCTATAAGTTTTAAACTTTTTACATGATTGAGTTTCACCTGATATTAATTAGTATTTTAAATGTTCCAATCGATCATGTGTGAATAAGTAAATGTTTAAAAAACGTACGAATAAATAAATCCTCGCTAAATATGTATGTAAAACGAAAGTAGAGATTAAATTGTCAATCAAAACATTAATCAGTGCACAATATCATTTATAACTGTTGTTTAAGAAATTTTGTTTAAAACAAGAGATATAACTAATTACCTTTTTACTTATACCATGTGAGAAATTCCGTTTGAAAAAAGCTTCATGTGTCGCAGGTTTATGTCGATGTTGATTCAAATGTCACAGATTCTTCTCTACAGGGTCACAGATTCTAGTCGACACTATTGACAGGAATAGACATATCTTTGGCCGAAGTTTCCTCGCTGGATTGTGATCTGGGTGAATGTCTATCATTGATAAGATGTCCTTTCTCAGCCACCAATGAAACCGCTCAGATTTTTGAAAATAAAACATTTCATTTTACATTGAATGTCATGACTGTCAGTAGATGTTAACTTCTTTCCTCTGCCGATGACATCGTTCCAGGAACGAGAAAGTAGATCAACTCAGCCAGTTAGAAGTTACGTGGAATTTTCTACTAGCCAAATAATGTCTTACCTATGCATGTGTCTTTGGACGAAAATGGAAATGAGGCATGTACCAAAACAGTTCATTTATTTGCGGATTGATATCATTTCGCTAAATCTGGCTAGCACCGTGCATACTGGACTATTTCAGACATTTCCCAAGAGTTATTCGATAATTGCCCCCTGTGCATTTTGATGATATTGGAGATGACTCAAAGTACTTCCCTTAGACCGTGATAAAACATACAGGTATCGTTCCGCTCTGACACTAAGATCAAGTGGGCGTGACGTTTTGACAAGAACTTATATAAGTCTTGGTTTAAATAAGCAAGTTTTGGAGTTTTTTATGTGTAGTATAAAAAAAGAAATTGATGAATTTTACTTAAACGCTAAAATCATTTGATTAAATTTAATGTGCAAAATTATAACATAGATTAATGATTTTAATTACAAATTTCAATGTACTTTGATAAAGTTTATTTTATTATCAATCAACAGATAAAGATTGATTATTTTGTGTTACTGTTATTAATAAATTTATTTTGGTTATTACATTATATAAACTTATATTTGAAAGAGACAGGATGACAATAAAATATAATGTCGTAAATCAATCATCACAGAGACTGATGCCGTCGGGGATCCGAATTCAAGACCCAAGGGTCGTTAGTCGGACGCATTACTGTCTGAGTTAACGAGACAAGTGCTATGATATTCAAATGATATTTTAAACTTCATGTTGTTGTTTTTTAAAATATAATTATTATGGTTGTTTGAAACAGACATCTTTATATTAGTGCATGCATTTTTAATAAAGCCTAAAACGGTATATGACCAAAATCCATTTTTAACAACTTTTTTTAAGAACCTCGTGTTATAATATCATAAGATTATATTGTTACACCAGATTAATATTTTTCGCATACCACTTTGATATACAGTAGAACTTCGTTTCCTCGAACACGGATGGCTGGAACACCACACATGGCTCGAACCACTTATCTGGTACCGGCCGAAATACTATTCAAATTCTATTATTCTACCTCCGGTGGCCAGAACACCGAATCAAACTAGAAATTAGGTCCAGCCAACATATGTACCTGTATTTTGACACTCTTCGTTCGAACTAGTTTGTTCAATCCCGTCGGGCTCGATCCATCGAAGTTCTACTGTATTCATCTTTATATACTTGGAATAAATTCTATCTTTCAGATACAACTAAGGAAATTAATATATGATTTGCACTTGCTGTCGAAGATCTGCCTAAAGATTTTTTTAACCATTTACAAGAGTTATGCACTTTTTTCAACACAAGACTTAACATATGCTATGGTAATGTAACTTTACATAATAAATATATATACTTTTCAGAAATAGTTTTAAGTGAAAATTGCAGCGTGTCCCTTTAAAGTATTCTAGTAAGCTAATAAATGTGAATAGCTGATATATTACGCAGCAGATTTACAAATCTCTTTGCTTGATTAGTAATACCGCAATTATGTAAAGCTTTATATTCCTTCTAGTGTTTACTGTTTAATAAAGTAAACACTAAAACATTCACAAAATATTTCTTACAGATCATGTCATGGTAGTATGCTATTGAAACACGCGATATGTTTTAAAATAGATATTTAACAATACAATGTGTAAAATCATTCATATCAATATTACGACTTCCCTAACTGCAGTAAAGTACAAGGTTTATGTTTGTGGTAATGGTTGTCTCTGCCTGAATACAAGTCAATTATGTTATTGTAGAGATTTGCATTTTGAGCCAGTTAGCCACTTACGGATGTTGTCATAACCATTTGAATAAGTGACTTACGAAAGTTGATTATACATGTACGAAGTTTAATAAAAAATAAGTTGTTTAAAGAATTATTACCAACACTTATCGATGTTAAATCAAATACCTAATTTTTAAAAAGCTGAACAACAAACTTGTGTTGAAATATAATTACTTAATTACATTCTAGCAGATTATATTATAACCCCCAATAAAATTACAAGTTTTGCCTCCGGGGCAGTGGTAGAGGGTATATTAAGTTCTTAAATAAACACTGGCTTATGGCATTGTTTGAGACTTGAAACACTGACAGGCGGTGGGGGTGGGGGTGCTCTGTTATTTTTGTACAAGGATTATTAGATTTCAATATTATTTTACTAATCTAAAGATACCGTTAAAATTAAAAATTCTGTAATATTTATAATCATTTGATAATGGTTTATTTTAACTATCTTAAAAGTTTATTACACGATATCTATGCGATGACTAAAAAACGAACTTAAACATGCACAAAATGAAACATATTTGCAGTTAAAATATTTATTTCGGATTATCACACTTAAAGAAGTAATCTCAGTACCAATATATTTTTTTAAATAATTAAATAATTTTATTTTGGTGCCGCAAAACACCATTCCTTTCATAGGTATTACCTTTATTTTTGTCTCATCTACACATCATATAACAAAACATAAATTATACATGAACGTTTAAACTTGTACATGACCGTTCTAAAATAATCATAAGAGACATTTTAAAACATAAATTATGAATATCAATACAAAGTACATTTTTTTGACATGATAAAGCTCCATGTAAAATATTGCTAATCTTTATACTAAAATATGCAATAAAGTTTTTAATTAAAAAGATGAAGAATAAAAAGAGCACTAAGGCACGTATTTAAAAATATCTCAAAAACAACGATTATCGTTTTTCATCAGATCATTTGAGAACTGATAAGCAATATTATCATACATGTAGAGAATTTTTTTTATTGAATAATTCAAAACAATCATATAAACGTGCCTCAAGTTGTTCATCTATTTGCGGCACCACCACAACTGGAATGCGACCATGAACGTTACCCCACCCACTATCATTTTATTGCGTCCGTTTTCAGAAATCCGTAGCATGTTGAAAATTGTGAGAGAAAAAAAATCAAATCGGCCTCTATTGCATTAATCGTACGACGTGGGCTGGAAATGACTGCTCCGGGTACTAAGTACTATGTACACGGTGCATATGATCTTTTTCTCAACATCGCCAAGGTAAATGTGTACTTGCGAGTATTTGCGTTCCCTAACTTGTCTTTCGTGTTTTCCCCTGCAGATCATTATAGTTTTTATGTACAATTTGTTTTATTATTTCATAAAAAAACGAACATAACGTTACCTTATGTGTAGTGTTTTATTAATCCCGAAAAGTTTGAAAAAGTTCCAAATTCAAATCTTAATTAAATTTCTTATTTGTTAGATAAAAGAAAACGAATACTGGATATAACAGAATATTTTTATCCGAGTCTCAAAGTTGGGCAGTTAATTGAGAACAAGACATGCATCAATCGATGGGTTGGATAAATACATCACTCAAAACGGAAATACGTATAAAACTGGAAATTTTTCCCTAAAATGATAGAGTTTCAAACTACCAACGCAAGTCTCAAGAAACATGAATATTGCTTTTGGGTTGTAAGTACCGAGGTATTGTTATGCTTCCGTGTGTCGGTTCTAACTTTCACCAACATAACGACAATGCTCTAAAACTATATGCCGGACAGCCTTTGTACGAGACTCGAAGTGGCAATGGTAGTATTTGCGTTGTTGTTGTTGTATGGTATTTAGCGTCGCTTTCAACAATTTTTCAGTCATTTCGCGACGGTGTCTACTTGAGACAGTATTCTGAGCGCTGTCACACTGGAGTATCATGCCGCAGACACATGGTATGATACCCCAACCAGTCACATTATACTGACACCGGGCCGACCAGACCTAGAACTCTCCTCTAAATGCTGAGCGTCAAGCGAGAAAGCTTCTAGTACCATTTTTTAAGACTTTGGTATGACCCGGCCGGGGATTGAACCCACGACCTTCGGCCGCATGCGAGGCGGACGCTCTACCACTAGACCTAGCCGCGGAGTATTTGCGAAGGTTTGCACTTATCTACAATATTAAAACTATCGAGACTGATAATAAGGATCGCGTTATCCTGTCGTCATAAACCTGTGACATTTTAAAAACTTTAATCTTGATAAAATATTCATAATCAGATGTTCAATATGATCGCATTTTATTTATAATATACTTACTTCCCCCGAATGTCAAATATATACTTCATACCTTTGATTATATTAATGTATCAGCAATTATGTTCCCGCTATCGACTAGCAGCTATGACAAAATTTACAAAACAATAATACTGTCTGCGTGAATCTGTGACAAACTGTCGACGCGAATCATTCTACGTTGTGACAGAGTTCCCTGACCGTGAGAATAAAGAACAAAAATCAATGGTGGAGTTTACACGTTAGGTGAGCCTTAACATGTTTGCAATTACATATGATCTCGTGATCGCGTGTTTTATAAACTGAGTGAATAAGGGATTGCTTTGTATTGTATAGTAGTGTCCCATGGTTCATGCGAAAACTGTTGAACTTGTCTGTTGACTGACCGTGACGAAATAAGATAGCATTCACTCCCGGTTGAGAACAAACAAACCGTACATTGTGTTCAGCTAAAATTACAAACGATACTTGTACACGTGCTCAACCCGATCCAGCAAAATGAAAATGAGAGTTTTTCATCATTTCGGCTTGGATTCGCGTTGTAAAACATTTTGCCTGAAGTATTTCGCTCGCCAACTACTTTATCTAACTTTTTTGTTCATTATTTGATCAGCGGAAATGATCCGCTGACGAGTTATTCACGAAAAACGGTAAATTTTGCCAGACTGCTCATTCCGCGAGAGTGAGAAAAGTGGGAAAAATGAAAGAATTTTTTTTATCATTGATTTTAAATCGCTTTCATGCATAAACTTTAACTTTGCCTTTTGTAAATAGGTTACCAACATTTTCCTGAAGCGCCTGATTTGTGGAGTGCTTGGTCCAGTGGTAGAGCATTGGACCCATTCGATACCCCGCCACGGCTATTTGTAATGTCCTTGAGCAAGACCTTTTATCTGCATATGTTTAGATAACCCTTTACTCCATAGATACTCGTTTTCTCACACCAATCACAGAAGGCCTTTGAAAACAGTGAAGGAAGAGTTCAACAAGCAATCTAAACACTTCCTGCACTGTTTTCCACTCTGTCAGTAAATATAAACATAATTCACCCAATAATTAAAAAATCTTCTATATTAGAGGTGTCCAAAGGCGTCTATATATAAGGTGTCCAAAGGCGTCTATATGAAGTAAAGGGATAAGTTTAAATAATATTTTTCTCGGTGTAATGAAGTTACCAAACGTGTGTTTTTTCACGGTGTTGGTTAAGTCATAGACATTGGACTGGTGTGTTTGTGTAGTAAGGTTTTGAACACAAAGGTGTATAGGGAACGAACATAAAAGGAGAAGTGAAAGTGAGGATAAAGTGAATTCGAACCCAGTAGTCGCAAGTTCGATCCCCCGCTCCTACATCTAAAAATATTTATCAGTCATTCGGACGAGACTTTAAAAAAAAATCGAGATCCCATGTATCGGTGCTTTCATCGGGCATTCAAAATACTCGGGGACACTACAAAAAGGTATTCTGTATCTCTGCACTATCCTCTTAAATTCTAAAAATTACTAATACTCTTCTGGAGGCGTCGCCCATAGAGAAAACGGTGGCAACGATAAATAGAAATATCATCAACAACATGATAACGTTATTTTATGGAACGATATTAGAACACCTAATGTCAGATAGACGTCAGAGAAAGAAAGATAGGTGAGAAAGAGAGAGAGAGAGAGAGAGAGAGAGAGAGAGAGAGAGAGAGAGAGAGAGAGAGAGAGAGACAGACAGACAGACAGACAGACAGACAGGCAGGCAGACAGGCAGGCAGGCAGGCAGGCAGGCAGACGACAGGCAGGCAGGCAGGCAGGCAGGCAGACGACAGGCAGGCAGGCAGGCAGGCAGGCAGACAGAAAGAATGCGATGCTCATGTCTCATATATACACATTTCATTTATATTCAATTTTGGAATGAATGAAATCGAATTCTAGTAAGAGAATACTCAGCAACAAAATCGTTATAAAAGATATTTAAAATCATATAAGTACGAGACATTCAGATATTTTGTGTTTTGAATTTAAACCCAAATATGAAAATATATTAATATATACTGCATAAATAAATACTATAAACATACACTTTCTCTTTAATATGCGCAGTTCATGTGCATATCTATAATATGTATTCAAAAGATATTATGCGTAATACTAGCTGTCATTCTTTGTACAATGACACCTGTTTAGTGTACATAACCTCTTTAGTGCAGTTTATAAACACAAATCTAAGGAAGTTTTAATGAAAACGTTGGTATAATATATCACTGTGCATTTTCTTAAAAATTAAACTGAGCTATGTATATCTATAGCTTGCTGGATGAGTATAAGGAAAATGGTAATACAAAATAACATAAGACAATTTATCACCATAAGGATTATCAGCAGAGAATTCTATTTTAGAATGCAACATCTGATTGTCGTTTGAAATTTCCCCGGTGTGTGTATGTGTGTGGGTAGGTGGATAGGGGGGGGGGGGGGGGGGGGGGGTTATAAATAGCTACTATTAAAGCGGAATATGGGTCAACCAGACTTATAATTACTTGCCTAAACCAGTGAGTGTGTGGGGGGGGGGGGGGGGGGAGGGGGGGGGGGTCCCAGCTCCCACATCGCCAGCTAGAGGGCCTTCCCCTTCCCACAAACTCCTTGATACAGATACAAAAAGTAAAGAAGAGAGATTAAAAACGCTCAGGAAATGTGGAACATGAGATATAGGGTTAGAGTTAGAGAGAGAGAGAGACAGAGACAGAGAGAGAAAGAGAGCGGAGTTAAGTTTGGAAATGTAGAAAGGATAAAGAAGATCGGAACTGTGATAAAGGACAATGATAAAATAGAGGAGAATATGAGGTGGTGGATAGTGGGATAGTAGAGAAATAGAAATAAGATACGATAAAGGGGTTGAGAGAGAGAGAGAGAGAAACAAACAAACAGACAGACAGACAGACAGACAGACAGACAGACAGACAGACAGACAGACAGACATACAGACAGACAGACAGACAGACAGACAGACAGACAGACAGACAGACAGACAGACAGACAGACAGACAGACAGACAGACAGACAGACAGACAGACAGACAGACAGACAGACAGACAGACAGACAGACAGACAGACAGACAGACAGACAGACAGACAGACAGACAGACAGACAGACAGACAGACAGACAGACAGACAGACAGACAGACAGACAGACAGACAGACAGACAGACAGACAGACAGACAGACAGACAGACAGACAGACAGACAGACAGACAGACAGACAGACAGACAGACAGACAGACAGACAGACAGACAGACAGACAGACAGACAGACAGATGCGGCCGGTTCCTTACCCAGAAGCTAGTTAAATTGAGGGGTACCGAATGTCTAACAGCCTAACGCCTGGCAATGATAGCTTTCGAGGAGTAACAGTGTACAGCATAAAGGTGTCTCATAAGCCCAATGTGGCTGGCCCTTTCAATAGGGGTGACACTATAATAAACGACACTATAATAAACAAACACTTTACACTTTACACAGGCGTATATCGCAAATCTAAAGTAGGACAAAATATCTATAACAATAATTATTGCTGTTGTTTTTATAAAGACTTTCATTTCAACTAGACAATATCAGAGACATATGGAAACAGGTGCGAAAATGTGAGAGGTGTTAAAATTTGCGGGAGGGGTTTTATTCGCCCTGTCTAAATAGCTACTACTAAAGCGGAAGATGGGTCCACCAGACTTATAATTACTTGCCTAAACCAGTGACTTAATTAATTGTTTATATGTCTCTGCCTAAACCAAAGAGGACATTGAGCTTCAACATTTCAATATCGAAATGTCAAAAGAACAAACATTTTAGTTTATAGGAACACACACGGCAATGTTGTGTCTATCATATTGGTCATGTATTAGTATCTCTAATTGAAGCTTTAACTTTTTTTATAATATATAACACTTGTGACTAGTGGCGACAAACTAGTTTTCAAAATATCAGCAGACATATAATCTATTAGGTCACTGATATCGTTTTGATATCTTAAATACCAAATGCATTATAGGGTGATTTTATGATTAAATATAGATAAAAAAAACCAACCAAATGCTGCATTCTTGTAAGGTTATGTTAAGAAAAAAGCAAGGACGTGGCCAAAAAGGAATTCATATCGAGGAAAACGATTGGTAGGGACCAGGAAAAGCACGCGGCTGGCGAAGAGGGAAAGAGTACCGGAGGGGTCTCCCTTCCCGCCATGGGGAAGTGGGGAGTCTCCCCTAGGATATTTTGGTTTTCTAAGTGCCAATTCGTGCATTTAGATGCATTTTCACGTCCTGTCGTCCTTCCATTTTATACTTGAATGTTATAAAATACATCAGAACTTAGATCAATAATTCTAGGGATGTTTTGGTAGGTTCTCCCTATTTTTAAGTTACCTTTGTGCCAAATCATGGATTCTGGTTCATTGTAGAACCCAGCAGGAACGACATTCGTTGCCCTCAGGGGAATTCCCTGCTGCTGGGAGTGTGGGACCTTTCCCCGAAATTTTGTTATCTTAGTAAGCAAATACTGCATTCTAGTAATTTTTAGAGGGAATGGTTGATAATTACACCGGTGTGGAAGGGGTTGTCCCTTACGAGGGCCTACCTCGGAAAAATTATAGAAAATAGATATCTTTTATTATTATTATTATTATTATTATTATTTAAGCCATATATGGCCCATGAATATGTGAACATAATACAGGTTTCAATACATAATTGTCAATAGTGAGATGGTATGATGTAAAACACAGTTGAATGATTATAAACATATGCAATGATTCATTTGATTAAGCAAGCGTTTGAAATATAATATATGTTAGCTAAAGTTTTCGAGGCTTACGGAGTTCAATGTAAACATTGCGCAATACTTTATATCGGGACGTATTAAAGTTTTGGCCAATATTCAGTTACTGTTAATTTGAAAACTTTCAAGTAAATAAAGCTTATACGTCAACAAATAAGCATTATTTTGTGCACACTGCATACAAGAAAAGTCTGGATTAACAGCGTGTTTGTGTTATTTGCCAATATAATCCCTTTAATTCATAATGAATATTTTTATAATTGTCCATGTTTTACACCAATATCTTGAATACACATTTGTAGCTTGTTAAACCTGACAGTACACATTAATTATTAGTAATAAAACTATTGACTTTGTACTGTATATTGATAATGGAAACATGTGCAGGAAATGACACATTGTTGGAAGTTGAAATTATATATTATTAAAAAAAATGAAATGTCAACATATTCTACAAGAGGCACGTGCCCCTCTCTCTCTCTCCCTCCCTCCCTCCCTCCCCTCTCTCTCTCTCTCTCTCTCTCTCTCTCTCTCTCTCTCTCTCTCTCTCTCTCTTAAAACTGGATACAGAATGACAACATTTAATGCGTTATTTTTATACATGCTGACCAAACATTTACTACAACTCGCTACTGAGTGAAGCGCTTACATACCGTTGGATATTTCGTTATAAACATCTCCGCATGTGTACTATGTTTAACACTGTGAGGAAACAGTACGAAATATTTATAAATAGTGTCTGTAAACCACTGCAGGTATATAAAATCCAAGTAATCTGTCTCTATAACATCTCTAATCCTTATAATATAATGCGAAAGTAAGGAGAACACTAAATGTGTCTGTAATAAGTACGGAATAAAATATGTTTAGACTAAGCAGTTGCTTAACAAACACTGGCTTACACGTTATCAAAACGAGACGATCGATATGCAATACTGCAAGAACTATGGACCGAGTTTTTAATATGATATACAAATGGGGCTAGCCGATAATGGTTGAATACTGATTACGTTAGATAAAATTGTGAAAGAAACTATATAAATAATTATCGTGGCATTAAATGTTAAAAATGTCTTTCTCATTGGCATTGGAGCCGGGTGGCCAATGGGGGTGCCCCCTCGCAATATTCAGATCCAGTATATACTTTGGGACCTGGAAGTATACATCCTCATACATTCTCTCCTCAGGTTCCCCCCTCCCCACCCCCACCCAGTTATAACTGAAACGCTCCTACACCCATGTTTCTAAAGTGTGTACTGCTATTTTGAACACACGAATTAAACACTTTTGTAACAATCACGACAGCAAATCTGATACACGATTTGGATTTAGAAAAAGGAAGTTCAACGAGTTCCTTCTTGTTTCCACTGTTTTTTAATTCACGACAAGATAACCACCTTTTAACTGTGTGTAATAGTGTTTTTCTATCAAAGAATAAGACAGTTTTGCCCCCCCCCCCCACCTGACATTTAAGGTACCTGACATATATATTTTTCTCAAAAACATTATCATTTGAAGCAATTTCCTTGAAATTTGGACTTGAATATTATGAAAGAACATTGAGGCTATGTAAAATCAATAAAGTCAAATTATCTGTTAATGTCGTAAGCACATTTAGAAACGCTACTAAATATTTTGACGAAGATATTGGAAATACAAAAGTAGCGGGTTAGCTGTTCCGTTCAGTATATATAGAAACGCCTTATTATTATAATTATACAGAACTGGCACACAGGGTAAAACCTTAAGCGTCACGAAGCAGATATATATGTACGAGAGGGGATAAGAAAGTTCGTAGACTTTTGCCATAACGTATCATGCTAAAATTTTCAAAATATGTCCCATATACATTTATTTCAAATATAATAACACTATTGTGCATTGTATAATTGATATAAATACGTTATGTCATAAGTCTACGAACTTTCTGATCCCCCCCCCCCCCCCCACACCCCCTCGTATATAAAAGTGAAGTCATGTGCTAAATGTCATACTAGTTTTTCTGTCATTTTTTAATAATCGATAAAATTGCGACAAATGGAGATAATCTCTTTATCTTATTCATAAAAGATACAAAATAAGGCTGATTCTGGATTGCTGATTGATGATATAGTATAAATGATGATACGGTAATTTAGGTAACTCACCAGAAGATTTACAAAATAACTTAAATTGCACAGTGGTATTTGATCATACAATGGTCACAATGTTGAAGTTGTAGATGATTTTAATTTCTTAGGTACACTTTTTATTATACATTAACATTATATAAACATGTTATTTGCTCTGTTTTGTTACTTGTAAAGGGAGGGCCGAACCTTTATTGGAAGAACCTGTGGCCCAACTCCATTTCAAAATATTTGAAATACAATAAGTTTTTTTAATGATACAGTTTTCTTTTCATTGATTAATAAATATTAAGTAAGTAAAGCTCTAAATGCTTCAAACGTGTAATAAATCAATTGTTAGAAAATTATTTCAAAACCAAAATGTTGGATCAGCAGTGTGATAGGAGTTTCACCAAGTCCCTGGAAATTGAAAGTCTTCACTTAAAGTTAGTAAACGTCTTTTAAATTAATGTGCACGTACAGCTGGGGTTTACGGTGAACTCGGGCGTTACCTGTTTTAGATTACGCGCTATGCTAGAATCATAAAGGTGGGTCATCCGTGGCCGAGTGGTGTAAAGCGCCGTCTCAAGATCACTTACCTCTCACCGCTAAGGTTTATGTGAGAAAGTTTGCCAGTTACTTCCGGAAGGACGGTGCACCAGTAAAACTGGATACGCATGAAGTGTGTTGAAAATTGCGGTAAACCCCATTAGTAGTACGGTGTAAAGTTATCAATACTGACAATATCATTACACATGAATTATATCAACACGATTTAACTGACTGTGTAAAAGGGTGTACAACTGCGTATTTAATGTTAAAAAGTTATTGAAGGATTCGGCAAAGTTAGGAAATCCCTTTTCGTTATATTTTTCTTGAATAGTTTTAATAGAAATCCTTATAACAATAAGGTTTAAGTGAGTGCATGTAAGTATTAAGCATGGTATGCTGAAGAAAATAAACACTAAGATACTTTCGGGTCTTTGCAGTACTTCCTTAAATGATTTACACGATTACAGTCGAGGTATCAGAATTGTATGGAAGCATATATGGGACACCCTGATGACAGTCATGACAGTCGAAGTATCAGAAATGTATGGAAGCGTATATGTCACAAATGATGACAAATGTAGTATACACAATAGAACATACATTTTGTAAACATAAACATGTACCGATTGTCGCCGTACAGAGAAATAATCCGATACTAGTGTCAATTAAATACCAGTGAGAGTCGGGCGTATCGTTTACAAATACCTGAGATAGTTTATGATACAAAACAAAAATATCAGTTACCGCCGATGAAAGAGATATTAATGAGAAATTTGAAGGTTTTTTTTTGTAAAGATGTAGAGGTATATATATATATGCATTTACAAATAAAACATTATCATATTTTTATCTATTAATGATGATTTCTATTCAATAACCTTCACTGAAAAAGATTTTACAATTCGACGTCGTATTATAATGTAACTGCGATACATAAATGACATAGAACCAACACGGCAAATCGCTCAGATATTACCACTCTAAACATTGGTATATCGATGATAGAGTTTCAACAATGTTATATAGTATCAATGCGAAATGTCACCCAGATATCACCATTATATGTGACATGCCGATTTATCGATAATACGATATAGACCTAGTGATACAGTGTAAACGCAGCATGCCACCCAGATATCACCATTTTATGTGACCTGGCGATTTATCGATAATACGATATAGACAAAGTGATACAGTGTAAACGCAGCATGCAACCCGGATATAACCAATATATTTGTCGTGGCGATTTATCGATAATACGATATAGACATAGTGATACAGTGTTAACGCGGCATTCCACTCAGATATCACCAATATAATATGTGACATGACGATTTATCGATAATACGATATAGACATAGTGATACAGTGTAAACGCGGCAAGCCACCCAGATATCACCAATATATGTGAGATGACGATTTATCGATAATACGATATAGACATATTGATACAGTGTAAACGCGGCATGCCACCCAGATATTACCAATATAATATGTGACATGACGATTACTCGATAAAAAGATTTCAATACAGTGACTAAGTATTAATGCAACAACTACTACTTTATGAGACATGACGATATAGATAATACGATATCAACATAATTGTCAGTGTTAAAAAGTTATCCTAAATCAATCTTTTTTTAACGGACAAACAAGTCAAATAAATCGGAGTTGTAATTTCATCTGTCATGATCCCAAAATATAAATAAAATAACCAACAGGCAAATCAATGCTTGTGCTTCTTAAAAAGACATCTATGCTCAGCACATCCCGACACAAAATGTTGTCATATAAAAAGCTTGAGTCTACGAATTTCTTGATCATGTAGTCAGCGCAGAGTCAGTCCTGGGATTTGAATATATCCTAGGCCACAAAGACATGCGCCTGTTAAACTGTACATAATGTGTTTTTTGTATTTGTACTAATACACTCAGGAACTTTGAAAACGCACCACTAACATACAGGATATTTTTTGTGCAGAAAATGCCATCCGTTTCAAGGAAAGTTTATATATGTTAAGAGTGGTATGTATGTCTTCTACTGTCAAAATTCAACAAGATATGTTCTTCGGGATGGATTAAGAAGCGTGCTTACATTGTAATCCTATTTGACATTTTAACCCCACTCAAACAGCCGTCATATTGTTGTGAATGCTTGTCATTAACCCCGCTCAAACAGCCGTCATATTGTTGTGAATGCTTCTCATTAAATCCACTCAAACAGCCGTCATATTGTTGTGAATGCTTGTCATTAACCCCGCTCAAACAGCCGTCATATTGTTGTGAATGCTTGTCATTAACCCCACTCAAACAGCCGTCATATTGTTGTGAATGCTTGTCATTAACCCCGCTCAAACAGCCGTCATATTGTTGTGAATGCATGTCATTAACTCCGCTCAAACAGCCGTCATATTGTTGTGAATGCTTGTCATTAACCCCGCTCAAAGAGCCGTCATATTGTTGTGAATGCGTGTCATAAACCTCGCTGCTTAAACAGCCGTCCTATTGTTGTGAATGCGTGTCATTAACCCCGCTGCTCAAACAGCCGTCATATTGTTGTGAATGCATGTCATTAACCCCGCTGCTCAAAAAGCCGTCCTATTGTTGTGAATGCGTGTCATTAACCCCGCTGCTCAAACAGCCGTCATAGTGTTGTGAATGCTTGTCATTATAATCAAAGAAGAAGATTGAGGACATTATTGATATCACACAGTTATTCTGATAGAAAGAATAAACGAAAAGCCGTTTATCTCCTTTAAGGTATCAGGTAAGCAGTACTATGTGCTACATTACATTAGCCATCAATAACTATGGTTATACCATGAAAAGCAATCATAATGAAATATAAAATGAATTCCACTGAACATAATCCCATTATTCCAATATTGGACACATTCTTGATGTCGGTTGCGCTGTTAAGCAGACTGGTTTTAGATCGAAATGATATGTAAGGGGAACTCACCAGCATACTAAATAGTTTCCATTTTATGTTTTAGTTATCTCCCATTAACCATAAAATTCAATGACCATTAACCTAACGATTTTAGCAGGAAATACATGTCTGTAGTTTTTTAGTTTTTTATTACAAATATAGTTTACAAGAAACAGGTCATATGAGTTTATATTCCCTGACGGAAATGCTGTTTGTGTTTGAACTGCAGTTTGGAAACAAATTCACAATCACTGACAAGACATGTAGTTTGAAAACAAATATATGGTTATGTAGTTTTGAGACAAATACATGGTCACTGACAGGACATGTAGTTTGTAAACAAATGCATGGTCACTGACAGGACATATAGTTTTGAGACATCTACATGGTCACTGAGAGGACATGTAGTTTTTAGACAGATACATGGTCAATGACAGGACATGTAATTTGGAAACGAATACGTAGTCACTGACAGGACGTAGCTTGAGACAGATACATGGTCACTGTCAGGACATGTAGTTTTGCGACAGATACATGGTCACTGATAGGACATGTAGTTTGAAAACACATACACAATCACTGACAGGACATGTAGTTTTGAGATATATACATTGTCACTGGCAGGACATGTAGTTTCGAGAAAGATAAATGGTCACTGACAGGACATGTAGTTTGGAAACAAAGATACGGTCACAGACAGGACATGTAGCTTTGAGACGGATACATGGTCACTGAAAGGACATGTAGTTTTGAGACATATACATGGTCACTGACAGAGCATGTTGATTTGAGACAGATACATGGCCACTGAGAGGACATGAAGTTTTGAGACATATACACGGTCGCTAACAGGACATGTAGTTTTGAGATAGATACATGGTCACTGACAAGAAATATAGTTTTGAGACAGATACATTGAAAAAGAATGCAGACACGGACCGACATTCAAATTCTGACTTAATCAACTACATGTACATTGTATTTGAGTGTAAACTTGTGTCAAAAATGCATATCGATCTGCGACCTAAACAATTTTCAATGTTGATTACGGTTACTGATCTGGATCTGCACTAAATGTCGATCTGAACATTTTCTAATGCTAATGCAACCCCTGACCATTTTTAATGTTAATGCAACCCCTGGACATGTTTAATGTTGATACAACCCCTGGACATATTTAATGTTGATGCAACCCCTGGACATGTTTAATGTTGATGCAACCCTGGACATGTTTAATGTTGATGCAACCCCTGGACATATTTAATGTTGATGCAACCCCTGGACATATTTTATGTTGATGCAACTCCTGGACATGTTTAATGTTGATGCAACCCCTGGACATGTTTAATGTTGATGCAACCTGCAACCCCTGGACAACCCCTGGACATGTTTAATGTTGATGCAACCCCTGGACATTTAAATGTTGATACAACCCCTGGACATTTTTAATGTTGATGCAACTCCTGGACATGTTTAATGTTGATACAACCTATGGACATGTTTAATGTTGATGCAACCCCTGGTCATTTTTTTTAATGTTGATGCAACCCCTGGACATTTTAATGTTGATGCAACTCCTGGACATGTTTAATGTTGATGCAGACCCTGGACATGTTTAATGTTGATGCAACCCCTGGACATGTTTAATGTTGATGCAACCTGCAACCCCTGGACAACCCTTGGACATGTTTAATGTTGATGCAACCCCTGGACATTTTAATGTTGATGCAACTCCTGGATATGTTTAATGTTGATGCAACTCCTGGACATGTTTATTGTTGATGCAACTCCTGGACATGTTTAATGTTGATGCAACCCCTGGACATGTTTAATGTTGATGCAAGCCCTGGACATGTTTAATGCTGATGCAACCCCTGGACATGTTTAATGTTGATGCAATCCCTGGACATGTTAAATGTTGATGCAATCCCTGGACATGTTTAATGCTGATGCAACTCCTGGACATGTTTAATGTTGATGCAACCTATGGACATGTTTAATGTTGATGCAACCCCTGGTCATTTTTTTAATGTTGATGCAACCCCTGGACATTTTAATGTTGATGCAACTCCTGGACATGTTTAATGTTCATGCAGCCCCTGGACATTCCCATGGACATGTTTAATGTTGATGCAACCCTTGGTCATTTTTTAATGTTGATGCAACCCCTGGACGTTTTAATGATGATGCAACTCCTGGACATGTTAAATGTTGATGCAACCCCTGGTCATTTTTTAATGTTGATGCAGCCCCTGGACATTTTAATGTTGATGCAACCCCTTGACAATTTTAATGTTCATGCAACCTCTGGTCCTTTTTTAATGTTGATGCAACCCCTGGACATTTTAATTTTGATGCAACTCCTGGACATGTTTAATGTTAATGCAACCCCTGGACATGTTTAATATTAATGCAACCACTGGACATATTTAATGTTGATGTAACTCCTAGACATTTTTTAATGTTGATGCAACCCCTGGACATGTTAAATGTGCATGCAACCCCTGGTCATTTTTTAATGTTGATGCAACCCCTGGACATTTAAATGTTGATGCAACTCCTGGACATGTTTAATGTTAATGCAACCCCTGGACATGTTTAATATTAATGCAACCACTGGACATATTTAATGTTGATGCAACTCCTAGACATTTTTTAATGTTGATGCAACCCCTGGACATGTTTAATGTTCATGCAACCCCTGGTCATTTTTTAATGTTGATGCAACCCCTGGACATTTAAACGTTGATGCAACTCCTAGACATGTTGTAATGTTGATGCAACCCCTGGACATTTTTTAATGTTGATGCAACCCCAGGGCATCTTTATTTACGATTATTGACCTCGGTCCACACTGAATGTCGATCTCAACATTTGTAATGTTGATCTGAGACCTGGACATTTTAATGTTGATCTAATACCTGGACGTTTTTATCTGTTGATCTGTGGCCGGGACATTTTAATGTTGATCTATATTTTCTATCCTGACATTTAGCACATTTTAGATGAAAAAGTTATAATGTAGAAATAGGAAATATATCCATTATAACCTATCGTAACATCTCGGTAACACTGTTTTGTATCGGAAATTTTGTATCGGAAATATATTCAAAGTATATTCAGCTACCATTGGACATTATCGACACAATTCAATATAGGTTCAATGAAGGAGTGACTTATGACAGGAGTTACGCCCCTTATCGAAATTCTTTAGTATGTCCTTTGGGCTCGAAGAAGTAGTTATTAAAAATTATATCTGGTTGTACGTGTGTTACATCTAATATACAGATGAGAAACAAGGAAGCAGAAAAAAATGAATATTTACTAAAAGTATCATATTCTTTCGTTTGAATAAAAACGTAAATAAAAAAGCAAATAATTGATGGACGGTTGATAAAACAAAAGGTTGTTGTTTTCAAATTAGTGTTTACTATTATTTACGATAGTATCGTCCAGAATTATCCGCGCATGCTCCCTTTTATTGAAAATGATGCTACACTGGAATACAATGATTCGCAAGGGTGCAGCATAATATGATCGACCTTATGGAAACAATACGTTAAAGAAGAGTTTCATGAAAATTCTGCATTGCTCACCTGGTGCATGAAAACGGTGTTTTATAAAAATCCAATCTGAGTTAGCCCAACTGTCACAACTGCATCTCTATAACAGTAATGAACAGTAAAGTTTCAATAATGCATCACTAGCAGTTATTGAGCTATTTGCAGGCTAAAATATAAAGTATAATTAAAAACATAATTATGTTGCTTTTTTGGTCACTTTTTGGTGGTGAAAAATTTGTTCCATCTTACAAACACCCCGGGTGACAATTCCCATACTCTCCATCCATGATGAATGGACAGTATCAGTTTTGATTACCCGTGGGTATCCGGCGATGATAAATACCATATCTGGCAAAATGTCTGATAAAATGCATGTCTGGCACGTGTTCTTACGTGAAAGGACATTGATACCATCTGTGAAATTGCAGTTGAATGTTGCTTAAACATGTTTCCAAAGATAGATAGATCATGTGATATAGCTGACATGTTAATAAAATATATAACTCTGAGAGGTAAACAATTATGGGAATCGAAATAAAGTGAGTCACATTGACAAAACATGTATTTTCTGCGAACTATAATGTTAAGGTGACTCACCTATATTCGCTTCTCAGTATTGTAATAGACGATAGACGATCTAACCAACGGAATTAAAAAGAAAAACACATCAAAGCACTTTAAAACAAATACTTCACTTGACATATGATATGCACTATTGATTACAATGTTGGTTATATAATTATTAACATTTCTATTGAAAGATGCCTCACCTACGAAGGGTTATCCAGAAGTTCATGGACAAATCTAATAAAATCCATATTTATGCAAGTAAATAAATATATTTTTCACAACTAAAGTATTGATGTACTTTTCATCGATGTACAGTGTTATTTCTCAAAGCCACGTCAACGTGGTAAAAAGTGCCTCAATAAGGATTGCTGTAATACAATTCATGAACTATGCTGCGAACTGTGTATAAGTTACAATACAGTGCACATGATGATAAACAATAAACATGCTGCGTGCTCGCAAAGTGCTCCACAATTGCTAAAAGATTATAATTGGAGTGAACAGTAAGAGTAGGGAAATTACTTGTAGGAAAATTACGACGTAACGTAAATCTGGCATGCGTACACGGCATGTTTAAAATACATGTTACTGTTTTATTGGAATATACATTTTCTTCATACTTTGCATACAGTTTGCAGTTAGATCAAATATAATACATGTAAACCTCCAAATAAATCAGACATGTTCATGTTCAGGGGCGGATCCAGGATTTCAGTTTAGAGGGGGCGCGCATGTGCGAATCCAGGAATTGATGTTAGGGGTGGGGTTGGCGGCAAATATACTTAAGTGAATGTATATATTGATTTATTTTATTAACATTTTTATTTAAAAAAAAATGTTGCTAGGAAGACTAGAACGTTAGACTTCGAGATTGACAGGCGCACGCATTACCTAATATAAACTAAGGCATTGCCTCTCTTGGGGTCGAACTTCAGTTTTATAAGTATAGAAAACAAACAAATACTAAATAAACTTTATAGTACATGTATTATATGTTTAGGATAATGTTGCAGTTGTTACCATTATATATTTAATATGTATTATGTTTATCATAAATGAATCACTTATTATATGATTGAAACTTTATTCAACGAAATATATCTCTAATTACTTGGTTTGCAAAACAAAAGCAAACATTATTAGCATTATAAATGGTAGTGCAACATATTGCACATCTCTAGGAGCCTTTTAAAGTTTTTTTTTTATTTTGCGTCTCCCGAGTTATGGACAGCAGAAAGGATATCCAAATAATAAAGAAGCTGTCCATTCACGCCTTATTTAATCAAGCTACATAAATGGATGCTGGTCACAAAATACCTTTTGACGTGGGGTTTTCTTCAGTTATAAATGTTTCTTGCATAATATAAATGTCACAGTGTGTACCTTAACTGTTAGGAGAGAAACATATGTCAACTGTCTGGGGTTTCAAAACAATTTCAAAACAGAGCTAGAAGACAAAGGAACCAATCTCAGTACAACCACCATCCTTTTGTAAGTAACCTTAAATTTCTCACAAAATGTTTTTAGACTAGCGGAGCGAGGATTGATCTGACAACTTCGGCAGTGAAAAGTAAATGGGTTATTTGACAACAACACTATGGACAACTCTGCCACAGAAGGAACCATTTGTATAATTCTAAACACCAGACATTCATACCGTATTCAAGCATAAATAGAGTTCTTGCAGTTTAAATGTTAAAATATGACTTAACCAAATGTATATTTCTGGACAAATGTTGGAAATGTCTAGGACATAGGACTAGACTAAAATCTAAGAGAAGTCTCTGGACATGGCAGTAATTTGAACCTCCATCTCCCATGTACCAAGAAAAAACAACAGCATTGTGCATGACTGCATACATAAACCAACACATTTACTTAAGTTCCCAAATTAGCAGCTGAGGCATCAAATATATATGAAATATACAATCTCGACATAGGTTCCCTTCAGTTCTTGTCCAGACACTTCTACAATCTGGTTGTTATACTAAACAATACAAACAAAATAGACAAAAAATATAGACGATGTATGATTATAAACTGCAGTCCACGGAAAATATAATTTTCGAATGTAAGGCAGTCTGAAAGAGTAAGCATAAGTTAGTAACATTTTGTCTGTGCAGCAGCAAACATTATAAAAAAATATACATTTTTAAAAGAGAATATTTCATTAAAAAATAAAACAGACTTTTTTCACCATATCTAAGCCATCTCTTTTCATGTTGTTCGCAACTGCTGGGATTCGAAACCAGAATTTCTACAAAAGTGTAGTTGTGTTTACCAGTTACACCACAGAAGCATATCATGTTGTACTAAGATAATGGACTTAAATATTTACCAAATCAAATTATGTAAATTAATAGAAATTAATATTTGAAATAGCCCAAATTTCTATTAATGAAATGCACTCTTGTAACACAGCACTACATGTTTGTTTTCTTATACTATATACATGTAGCATAATATCAAACTTTGTGAAATTAAAAAACAAATCGACTCTTCCTTTTTTATGGGGGAAAACGCTTCAACAATCCGGAAGCTAGTCTTTAATCGAAATATACAGGTATTGATTTCAAGTCAGGTTGAAACAGCTAAAGCATCAGCTGTGTGTTTTATGGTATTTTTACATAAAAATATGTACTTTATAAAATGGTTAAATTTTGATATCTCGGTCCCAAATAAATACCCCCCTTTGTAAAATGAATCGCACCTTGGGATTTATTCATGTTAGATACATTAAGTCTATAATGTGTCTGACTGTCAATTCAAGGGTTGTGAGATCCAATTGATGGTACTTGTGCATAAAATTTTAATATGTCAAATAAGGACAATAATTTGCATTTTATTCATGCAAGAGTAATCTAACTTATTCATTGTAGTATGATTTATGACTAAGAAGTCTTGCGTTAAGTTTAAATCAAATCAAATACATGGGTGGTTGATGAAGTATCAACATGATGGTACTTACAAGCAAAACTAACCAGAATTTCTAAGTCAAACAAGGGCAATAATTTGCATTATATAAATCCAAGAGTTATCTAACTTAGTTATCATAGTATGTTTGATGACTGGGAAGTGTTGTGTTTAGTTTCAAGTCAATACATGCAATGGTTATTAAGATTGGGACTTGCACACAAAAGTACTGTTCTCTGATTGAAATAATTACATCATGACATGAACAGGGAGGTTACCGACTTATATTTTTATATAATTATATAACTACATGCATTGTTGGAAACCGTAATTTATAATGTGTTTTTAAACAAGAGGCCCATGGGCCTTAACAGTCATCTGATTATCAAAAAAACATTCACATAAATCTATTCAGTCTTAAGAAATAACTTTTTGTCAATTTCTCTTATAGAGATTTAGTAAATTAGGCCTCACTCCAAGGGCAAAACCGTGTGACCCAGGGACATGCAATTCACAATTTTTATAAATGACTCATATATGTCCATAATCATGTTCACTATTTGTTTCCCAGTGATTCTCCTATATTGAGAAATAGATATTCAAAGTTTACTTTACTATGACCGTTTTCACAATTTTGATTCACCAGTGTGTACCAAAGCTGCATACAATATATCATTACAATTACGGTTACGGTTTTGAGAAGAACTCAAAAAAGTCAATTGTTTACGGACGCATGATGATGGACAAAAGGTCCATTGAGACAAAGTCTCAGGTGACCTAAAAAGACCTACTGAGATTAAAGTTGAGGGCATAATGGAAGACTGATAGCATTTAAAGGGTCCTCTGTGGTCGATAGGTATAAGGCGCCATCTCAAGATCATTTACTTCTCACCGCTAAGGTCGTAGGTTTGAATCCCGCTCCAAAAACTGTATGTGAGAAAGTTTCCAGTTAGTTGCGGGAGGACAGTAGTTGTACTCAGTCTCAGGTCTTTTTCCACCAGCAAAACTGGATTTAAAAGCCATATATAACCTGAAATGTGTTTAAAATGGCGTTAAACCCCGATTAAAAAAAAGAATGCATTTAAATCACTGTTCTCATTAATTAATGTTTTATAACTATTATATCAACTACCATAATATGCCTCTGCACCATGTGTATCAAAACAATTGTTTTTTATCATCAAGATTGACCAAGCTATTTTGCCATATTTGGCCAGGTCATCCTAAAAGAATGTTTGATTGCTGTGTCTCGACTTAGTATTTTAAAGAAAAATGGACAGATATCATGAACAAATAAAAAGTTAACGCTTTGAAAGGCAATAAAAAGTTTAAGTAGCTGCAATATTTAGCGAGTAGGTAGGAGCACAGCAAACACATGCCCCACTTGTTTTATTTTGATGCCAGAGTGCAACCCTCCATTTACTGAGAGCACTTCTGTGCTAAAGATCACATGCGAAGTTGTTGGTTCAAATCAAGCTATATACATACAATTTATTAGAGTTAACCAATTTCCCCTGAAAGGTTCTACTCAGACTTATGTTACATTTTGGAATATACAGGAAACCTTACGATACCTTTTTATGTTTTTGTTCATTATTGCACCTAGAGAACAGCTTACATTGTCACTACAAGGCACTGTTCGTTCACCCATTATCAACTTCCCCATGCACACTTTTTCCCCCAAGCCATTAACCCTTGCCCGGTGCTGTTATCAAAATTAGGATTCTGGGGAGAGATTATGCCCTGCCTAAATGAATTCTGAGTAGTGATAACGGCTATGCCTTACTAGAAACTTGTACAAGTCACCATTTACAAAAGTTAGGCTCTTTAATTACTTTAATTGGTGCACATACACATGGGGATTAATTACCACTGACCAGTTAATCACTACTCTGGATCAATTAACATTCAATTATCTCCAGGCGGTATTCGATAAGATGTCCAAAAATACATAGCTGTTTTGATAGCAGCATAACCAGTATAAGCTGGTTAGCCCCATTAGCTCAGTCGGTAAATCACAAAACTTCTAGCATTGAGGTTGTGGGTTAGATCCCCGGGGCTGGCTAATTAAAAACAGTTGTTCCGATGGGTATTTAAATCGAGGATCCATGTGGCGGTGCTATACACTGAGCACACTGAAGAATAACAAGAAACATACAGTTGGTTTCAATCTGTAACAAGCACTATCACCCTTGAACCTAAAAAGATCAACACTCTTCTCGGGTAATCGCCAATATGGGATGTTTATGTACTTAAAAGTAGGTAAGCTACTTTCGCGCCAAACACCATGACAACTACAGATATTAAAAAAAGTGTTGATGTTTACAATGACTTGTATAGACGGATAGGAAACTTGCATCTCCTGACTAAATGTTGATAAAATAGCACACGAAGCATTTCTAATTTGGCATGAGCGTTCACAAAAACTAGTTGACTTTCCATCTCTATATAATTCCTTGATGTTTATGTCCATAAATATTAGGTTAGCAACTTTCGCAGCACACACTATGACAAATACAGATATTTAAACATATGGTATGTGTTTATGTCTGTAAAATGTTGGGTAAGTGACTTTTGTGCTACACACCATGACAACTACAGATATAAAAAAAATTGGTTGCGGTTTATGTTCTCTCAACACACTGTGAGTTTGGGTCCGACTGTAACTTCAATTTCACATGCTGTGGCCCACAGGGGTGATGGTGGTTTCATCAACCTACCAATTCATCTACTTTAATTTTGTGTTAAAAACAGGTAGTGGTTTCGTCAACCTTAATTTAGTATAGTGTTATGTGGCACGCCAAATACACAGCAAGAACTCTGACAATTGTGGATAGGTGAGAACCAGTTATGGTCTGTTGAACTAACTAGGGCTATAATTATGTAATTGAAAAGAATTAATGATAAATAAAATATTTAGCATTAGTTTGTTTTAATTTAATTAAAACAATTTTAGGCAAAACACTGATCAATATCATATATATCACCAACATTGCTGATGAAACAATCAACCACGTGGATACTTTTTGTAAATATTGCCAATTGTTCAGGAAATTGAATACCATACCAAATGTAGTGAATGTACATTGGTCACTTACAACAGTCTTGCTGTTAAGCTAGCTTTTACAGCGATGTAGTTAAAGTGCACTGACTGTATTGGAAGTTGAGCAACGATGTACAGTGTTAGTACTTGGATGGGTGACCGATGTTACTTTAATGGCAACGAGGATAAACTTTCGAAGCTGTGCCTGCACAAATCTCTCTTTCTTTGGAATGTGATGGGATATGGCAATGAACTGCTGAAAGCCACAGACTGTGCTGTTGGGTATAAGCCCTAAAGGTAAAGCGGGGAAGAGTGTAGTGAGTGTACATATAGGTCACTAACAACAGTCTTTTCTGTGAAGCTAGCTTTTACAGCGACATGGTTAAGCAACGATGTACAAGATAAGCACTTGGATGGTTGACCGATGCCACTTTATCGATATTCATAATTTCGGAAGTGATCGAATTCAGGTCATAATCGAAAATACGTTACGGCACCATACAATTGTAAACATCAAACAATTGTTCATTTATTTTTTGTCTCTCGCAAGATTGACATGATTATTTTGAGAGCCATTTCCAGGACGAAAATGATACGATACTACGCAACAACTATCTATACACGTATATTTACCTTTGATAACACCAGCTAACTGTTGAAAACGCAAAAAATGTATAAACAGAAATCGGAACACTTTTCATTTTACCCGCAATTACTTTGACCGAAACTTTGCGAAACATATTTACTGCAGAGCAATGACTTTGTCGTTTGGTTTGGTATTTTAATTATCAACTAAAGCTAAGAATTTTATTTATCAAAAAAGTTTAATTATTTTAATATCATAATTACAGTAATTTTTTTGAAACAAGATTTTGCTAGTTTTATTTTATTAGGAATAATAGTCACGAGGCAACGTATAGGTTAAAGATCGTCGTGTTTTTTTTAAAACGCACCACTTCTCAACGAGTTCTAGATGTCGCTCGAGTGATACCGTAACCATTACGATACAGCACCACTTAAAATTAGTCTTAGACACAATCATAGCACATCACTATCTTGTTAGAAGCAAGCCGATGGCATATTGTTTTTCTGGCTAAATATTTTTTTTAATATATTAAACATTGAATGAAAATAGATGAAACTTAGATTTCTGTGTTGTATTGATTATTTGTTTGCCTCAGTTTGTCCACCATTTTGGTTGTTTCTGTCTCGGTGCTTTTGAAAGTTTGGTCTACGCAGTGTAGATCTTTTAATTGTATACGCGTTTTAGCAGACTGGTCCTGTTAAAATCATTTACACATGTCATGACATGCAAATATACATACACTTTCTTCTGCGTTTGACTTTCTGCAGATGATGATCTACATGTAAATTTTTGCTTGCGTTGATGGTGCCGCCATAACAAACTTTTTTTGCGTAAAATTACCCGAAACGATAAAGATTTAACGAAAAGGAAAAAAACTTAAACAAAAAAACGACCAAAACTGGGCGACAGTAGAATATACTCAAGTATCATGCTAGAAGTAGTAAGTTAGTACATGTTTTAGGTACATCAAATACGTGCTTAATTTGTTTTAACACAAATCGTTTAGATTGTTACTTGAGTTCAGGGTAAATGTGTAGAAGAAAAACTTATGCTTGTCAAATTACCAATTACCCCTTGAATCCGCCCTATATAATAAAATTGGGGCCATAAAATTGGTCAACATGTAGACAACAAGGGCAGATTCAAGGGGGGGGGGGCGCCATTGGACCACACCTGATTTACATGTATAAAGATTCAGAACTTTCTGCATAGTAAGTTCCATTTACTGGTGCAATCCGACATTGGCCCTCACCTGATATAGAAATTTACATTACTTTCTGCATTGTTAGGTCCATTTACTGGTTCGATCCGCCATTGGACCACACCTGATATAGAAATATACAGTGCTTTCTGCATTGTTGGGTCGATTTACTGGTGCAATCCGCCATTGTACCACACCTGATATATAAATAAACAGTGCTTTCTGCATTGTAAGGTCCTTTTTCTGGTGCAATCCGCCACTGGACCACACCTGCTAAATAAATATACAGTGCTTTCTCCATTGTAAGGTCCATTTACTGGTGCAATTTGTTATTGGACTACACCTGATATAGAAATATACAGTACTTTCTGCATTGTTAGGTCCATTTACTGGTGCAATCCGCCATTGGACCACACCTGATATATAAATATACAGTGCTTTCTGCATTGTTAGGTACATTAACTGGTGCAATCCGCCATTGGACCTCACCTGATATATAAAGATACAGTACTTTCTGCATTGTTAGGTCCATCTACTGATGCAATCTACGATTGGACCACACCTGATATATAAACATACAGTACTTTCTGCATTATTAGGTCCATTTACTGGTGCGATCTGCCATTGGACCACACCTGCTATATAAAGATACAGTATTTTCTGCATTGTAAGGTCCTTTTACTGGTGCAATCTGCCATTGGACCCACCTGATATATAAATATACAGTACTTTCTGCATTGTAAGGTCCATTTACTGGTGCAATCCGCCATTGGACCACACCTGATATATATATATATATATACAGTACTTTCTGCATTGTTAGGTCCGTCTACTGGTGCAATCCGCCATTGGCCCTCACCTGATATATAAAGGTACAGTACTTTCTGCATTGTAAGGTCCATTTACTGGTGCAATCTGCCATTGGACCCACCTGATATATAAATGAAGATACACAGTACTTTCTGCATTGTTAGATGTGCAATATATATATATATATATCAATGATATCAAATATACGTAAAAACGCTCTCGCGTGGTGCATTCCCTTGGACCTAGCTACGACCCTGAATTGGTGGTACGCTTTTTTTCGAGACCTATTTTTTTATAAAAAATATTGTATTAACACAAATAAAGGCATTCCATGCGCTTTGTTATTCATCCATAAAATATAATTGTGTCATGATTGATATTTCACGTTTCCCATCTCGGATTTCCCCCTAAAGAACCTCTGAGAATACTCTCTATCAACAATGAGCGGTCTATCCAAGGCGGTTACGATAGTCTGATAAAGCAGAACGCAACAATCATTGACGTATGCGATCCGAGCGTATTGGTCCTATTGAGGTTTACATTTAGCTCATAAGCCGGATTGCATCTAGCATTACCCCAACTGCTCATGTAAAAATGTAAACAGCATGTAAAACAGGAAACTGGAAACGGAACTAACGCATGCGCACACTTGCATAATTCAATTCGAGGCTCAGTGGGAATCCTCGGCGATTTAAAAATATTTTATAACGCGTTTGTCACGCTTTATAACTTGGGCATCTTTTTTTACAATTCTAAAGCGTTTGGGATCGTGGCAATATGCACACATATAGCTCATTTATCATATATTTGTATAAGAACTGTGATCATACCTTAATTAAAATACTTTTTAAAAAAGTTCAAACGTGGATGTGTTGCCAGTATATGAAATGTTCAAAATAATATTCTTGAAACTAGAAGTTGTTTTTATAAATTTATTTAACTAATAACGCTGATGTTAATTTTATCTCATTGTTAAAATAATATCAGTTACGGGATTGTCGTTTAAACGGTTTATTTTAATAAACATCTTACGCACACATACTGGCGTGCAGTGTGCATGCACACGGTTTTTCGCGTGGGCATCCCCGAGGTTCCCTGCACATATTCTGTTTATGCACACAGCGTCTTGTGTGCATTGGTACTATATAAATCTCAGCGTTCGACTCTTTCGAGGACTTCACTCCCAAAATTTCAGAAACAAACTAGACATATCATTAATAGAGATCTATACATTTATTTAATCATTGCAACAGTAACAACCACTATATATCCAATATCGTGAAGGTAAACGATTCAAATAGATATGGTTTCCGGAACTCGACAAAATCATTAAGTAGTTATAGGTAACACAAACCTACCAAAGGCGGGTATAAATCTGCAAGTCATATGAACATGCAATGTATATATGTGTATGGTATATCTTCAAAGTGAACATGCTTAGTGATGATACAAACCTGAAGTTTTATAAAATGCAAATGATATCCCTTATACTGGTCATCTTCAGAACTATAAGGTATACTATATCCCCACATATTCAGAGTTAAAGGACCATTGTTTTTGTTCGAAGAATATTTTAGTGTCATTTTCATGCAATCAATTACTAACAGAAAACAGTTAGCCTTACCACTCTATTTGGTTGACCTTTAGGCAAGCACACCCATATCCTCAAGAAATTGATAACTTTCCAACTGCCTTCCTGGCAGCCTACGATTAATATATATTCAGATCTTTCAATTGCTTTTCTTTTTATATTTGTTTACGTTAACATTCTTCTAGTTAATTTTTAAAACTTTTATTTCAATTTAGTTGTACAAAATCAGACATGTTGGTACATAAATAGTTCATGACAATTATATATGCATTTAGTAATTTTAAATAGCCGTTAACCCTTTACTCCATAGATACGCGTTTTCCCACACCAATCACAGAAGGCCTTTGAAAACAGTGCAGGAAGAACACTCCTGCACTGTTTTCCAATCTGTCAGTTAATATAAACATAATTCACCCAATAATTCAAAAGACTTCTATATTAGAGGTGTCCAAGGGCGTCTATATTAGAGTTGTCCAAAGGCGTCTATATGAAGAAAAGCCATTAAGTGTCTGTGAGAATTAAATGAGTAACGAGCAGTTCCCACTAAATCATCTCGATAATGAATGTTAGTTCGCTATCTGCATGTAAATCTGGCACATCTTAGAATTCTTAGAATGTTTGGGTTTTTAGAATCTGACAGATTTCGTCTTACAGCACATGACCTTAATCGACCTATATCTATAAATTGACTTGCGTGGCGGACGTGTAAACAGTACCAGAGTGCAAATACACTATTATATAACTTGCCATCATTTATTCCGTTTAAGCTCTACTGATCAAAGATTTTGTAGTGCTGATATCATTTATTCGCCGTCCAATCATCGTCCGTCTGTGGACATTTCTTGTAAATTCGAAAACGTGATATTAAGTCAATTTTAAGTTTGTTTAAATGGAAGATATGCGTTATGTGAAAAATGTTATAACATTCAAAGATAATGTTAAGTAAATAATAAACAAATATGTAAATAAATGAATAAATGAAACATGCTGCTTTGGTGACTATGTCCTGTGTATGCTATGTCTTCTTTTGGACGTACGTTTTCTTTTTTTATTTGAGAAATTCTGACGAGGTCTTGAACTGGCGGAATAAGGTCAAAAAGCACATAGTTATTGCCGTTGAATTTTTTTAAAATACTGACATTGTTTTTGAAAACAGCATAGCGCCTTCATTTTTATAGCATCGAAATCAAACATACTAAGAAAGGCAATAAGCATGAAAACTCTGACGATTTATTGTAGACGCGGTGAACATTGGTCAGGATGCTATTCATACTATCTAGATTTAAATTTGCCAAAGCTTTTACAAAAAGGGAAGTCAATATAATTTGTGGATCAGACTAGAAACGAGATATTGTCTTTAGATGTTGAAAAACCCAGTATGTACAATGTGTATCCAGTCTTAACCGAACATGTCAAGGGCAGTAGCGAACCGGCCTTATTAGACCAGATTAGACAATAGATCGCTACAAGCCACGTGACCCTCTTGTTATTTTGAAACGCCCCTGTACGTTCTATTTGCCGTATCATTTTCCTTCCATGAAAACGTAGTTAGCAACCAAGCAACAACTCGTAGAAAGCATTTGCTGGAAAGTTTCACTGTGACTTGGACGTACAATTTGTACTTCAGATATTAAAGAGAATGGCAAACATAATCAGACTCAAATATATTTTAAGTTTAGTATTTTATGTGTCCATTAACAATGTAGAAGGCAGCGAACCCGTCTGCTCCTCTTTAAGTAGCTACGAGCAGTTGATGGAGAAAATGGTAAGGATGGAATTCAGTGTGGAAAAAATGAGAGATGAAATGGTAAACATACGAGACGCCATGAAAGAAGAGATAAGGTTATTGCAGATAGAATGGAACAGTTTCAAAACCATGTTTTCTGCGCTGAATGACGAATTTCAAACAGTAAGAGCGTCTGTGGAGAGAGAAAAAGATAACGTGAAAACCGAGTTTGCTGTGTTGAAGGCCCAGAACAATCAAAGAATGAAGTCGCATGCGGATGCCATGTCAACAGAGTTCAAACAGCGAGAATCCCAGATTATTAGGCTATCGGAGGATTTGAGGGTCCTGGAAAACACAACTGTGCGAAAACTGACAGGTAAATAAAGATTCATTAATAAATGTTATTCCATTGTGTAGTTAATGGATAGTTCGTTTTCATAGAAAATACGTTTACTGCGATTTTCAAATAAATGAAAGTTTTATTCACTTAAACAATTTTTTTAGTAAATATGCAGCTGAAAATAAAAGAAACACTAGTGGATTTAAAGTGACATTTTTGTTTATTGAAAATCGGATGAAGTTTATGTTACTTTACAAGCTAGACAGAATTAACCCTCACTTCTATACGTACATACAAACTTTCAACAATTTGATTGTCACACAATGGTGTGAGTCAAATTCTTATTTTAAAGTTGTTGACCTTTTATATAAAGCTTTATAAATGAAGCTTAAACCAATTTGCTAATATCGATAAATTTTTTTATACATAGCTATAATAATGAAATGTTCAAATCACACACTCTAGTCCCAAACATACTGGATTATTAATATAGTCCTAATGAATAATGAAATGTTCAAAATACACACTTTAGTCCCAAACATACTGGATGATTAATATAGTCTTAATGAACAATGAAATGTTCAAAACACACACTCCAGTCCCAAACATACTGGATGATTAATACAGTCCTAATGACTGAATGATGAACACAGCCTTAATGACAGAACGATAGACAGTTCTTATGACAACATACTTAATATGTCCTTCATAGTAGTAAATCAATTAAACGCACTAGGATAGTCAATGATAAAACATAACTCGTTCTCTATATCTCATCTAGAGCGTCCGACTGACATGCGGAAGGTCGTGGGTTCGATCCCCGACCGGGTCATACCAAAGACATTACAAATGGTACTAGAAGCTTCCTCGCTTGACAACAACAACAATAACAACAACAACAATTACAACTACAACTATATCTCATCACAAAACTTCCTGGAGTCTTCTCGCCTCAATATTTCTCAGTTGAGAATATTTACGTTTCTAGATGAATACCCTCTCTCTCTTTCTCTCTCTCTCTCTCTCTCTCTCTCTCTCTCTCTCTCTCTCTCTCTCTCTTTGCGTGTGTGTGTGTGTGTGTGTGTGTGTGTGTGTGTGTGTGTGTGTGTGTGTGTGTGTCAAATGGCATCGGCGGGAGATATGGCTGTCATTCGACTGCAGCCCTTGTTTTTTCTCTAAGAAGTGGTCCTGGCTTCCCTGGTTTCTTTAAAAACACATTACAACTTTATATATAAGTCGTGACGGGTATCGTAACAGAAACTTAGTAACTTATTGTGCAATGGCTTTGACTGTTATAAAGGGGTATAACTATTGCTCAGGACGTGTTACTTAAAAGCTCTTAAAAAGTGACAAAAATCACCCAAACCTCCAGGGGAATGGCTATATTTCAATATTAAACCGAAGTTCGAACAACATCTTATTGTCATGGGCGTAACAGGTCATAAAACATGGAACTTCCCCACAACCGATTTGCATATTTTATGTCTTATATTGACATAATTGTTGACTTTTTCTACTTAAAAACGCCTGAACAGTGACAAAAATACCCAAAATCCAAAGAAATATGTCCCTTCAACAATATACTGAAATTTGAATAACTCCTAACGACGAGGAGCATCACAGGTTATAAAACCATAGGGCTACCCCACACCCGTTTCGCCTATTTTTGGAAGTATATATGAGTGACATATAGGTGACATAATGAAGGTTAATGGTATTTGACATCACTTTAAGGGGTGGCGTAAAACATTGTGCTTTTCCACGTATAAATTGCCTTTTTGCAATCTTGCACTCCAGAAAATGAACTAGTTTACCGTCAAAAGCATTTTGTTCGTAATGAGATCGTGAGCCCATGCTATTACGAAATTAGTGCAACATATAGGATGCAATAACAAAATGATGTTTCCTTTAAAATTTCGGATAAAATCACCATTACTATAAGTTCCAGAATGCTTACACTACATTGTACAGAAGGTAAATTAATATTTATATACATGTATGCGTAACATAATTATACGTTATACCTTGCATATAATGCGATGTCATAAAGTTACGAGGCTGTTAAAGGTATTATCTCACCGAATCTTGGAAAAATCTTGGAAAAATAAAATTTAAGCCTTTTGAAATACTTGAAGCATGAAACTTTTATAGGTAACAAAAAGATTTAGATCTAAAACATGTTCTTAACAAATAGTCATGCACCTTTAAAGCAGGAGTTTCGTGATCTATGTTCTAAGTATGTTCTACCGTGTACCTTGAAAGTTGCAGGGGTTCCAAGTTGCAAAAGGATTCCTTTATGTATCCCCCTTCCATTAGGTCATCTGTTTCTATTGGCAAAGGTTTGATACGGCGAAACAATATCCCTTTGGTGAAACCTATCCGCTTTAATAAGCAAGCGCGCTACCATTGCGCCGCCGAGGCTCACAAAAGTGGTAAGTATTTTTAAAAGAGGATGTGTAATTCGGCCTCAACCAGGATAGCTGGTTTTCAAGATGCGTTGTTAATGCACCGCAATCCGAAGAATAGAGTGAATTAAGGTGGCTTGCAAGTCTCCATTGACGTCGGTCGACGTAATAATAGTCGAAAAGTAAAGACATCGTATTGATCTGATATTTGGTATTCATATACAAGGACACCTCTCCTTCATTTTGTACGATTCAAATCTTTTATATTCCTTTTTTGTTTAGCAAAGGGCTGTTTCGTGAGGTGGGGATGGGGGGCGGGGGGGGGGGGGGTCAATATGTTATAGATAAAATCGGGGTGGGGGTCAATATTTTATAGATAAAATCTGGGGGGGGGGGGGGCGGGGGGGGGAGGTATTTCAGTATTTTATAAAAAAGGGGTCATTATTCTATATAAAATAATGACCGGGGGTCATTATTCTATGGGCGTCAGTTTACAACGTTACACAGGCTGCTACGCCTTTGCTCTCATATGTACAAAAAATAAAATTTATTAACGGTGTGACCCACTTTCATCGAAGGTAAATCACCATTGTGATGTCCCATTCTAACATTATACCAATGTATACTAAATATCAGGGTATCTTTTAAACGTTACCCCAAATATAATAAAGTATACCCCAAGACCAACGAATCCGTTACTAAGTAAATGAAATTATGGTAACGGTATCCAACCTATATAAAAATGGACTCACCATTCATTAATACTAAGACTAGTCTATAAAGGAAGGGGATACATTTGCATCAGTCATGACATATTTAAAATTATGATGAAATTGAAATAAACAACAAAAGTACCGTTGGCGCCTACAAATCAAAAAAAAAAACAATAGGTCATAATAAGTTTGCCTATATCTATTTACATGAAAGATATATACATTTGCTGAACGATGATAAACTGTGTATTAAGACAGACTAGTCTGCATAGCACCGACACTTGCTTTTCTATAAAATAAACGTCCTCTTACGACCGTTCAAAATCGCCAACTGATATCACTGTAATGTTTAGGAACAGTACAATGACCTATTTATAAAAAACAAGTTTAATGAAAAAAAAATGTAGAAAATGAAGATTATATTGGTTGTTAAAAAAAGCGTAGAATACATCTTATGTATCCGATTGTGATGGTACCCTGTACAATATTGCGTTGTATTGACTTGTTTCACTTGAACAGAGTACCTAACAGGAAATAAAATCCTGTTTTAATACTTAGGCTGACCTCCATTAAGGCAAGCAAACAATGATCAGTATTCTATAGATACGTTGTTCCATTGGTGATAACACGAGTGATATCGGAATGGTATCGTTAGTGTGGTTGTTGTTTCACAAGTTGAGAATGCGATGCAGCATTCCTACATCAACTCTGTCTCTCTGTCTCTGTCTCTGGGCATCGGCGTCACACTTCCGGTTAAGATACTCGTTGGAAATTTGCTTTTAAATACATCTAAGTGTGTGTGTGTGCACGCGCGTGTGTGTGGCATTGGCGTAGATAACAATAATATTTTCTAAGAATTGAGTAGAATTCAGCAGTTAGTCTTTAAAATATCAAACATTTATGAGGCGCCAAACATGACTATATTCAGTTACATAAATATATATGTTGTTTATAAATATATACGTTTAAGTATGCAAGTTGGTTGCTTTTAAAGAGCATCCAATGGTTAGGTCTTATAAACGATGTGGCAATTAAAGTGAATGAATGTTTAAGCTTTCGGATGACACAGCGAATTCCCGGCTGCAGGTGTCTGATAGTAACTTTGATGTTTAAATGTACTGATATCAATCATTATGTATTGCCATTTGCATATTTAAAAAACTTACCTTATAATTATATTGTCTAACGTACTTACTGCTATGTTCGATACAATTTACTACTGTGATAATAATATATTTTAAAATAATTCGTATCCATATTTTAAATTAATTTGTGGATATATTATTTTTTTGAAACAACAGTTACATATTAATATTTTTCCAAAACTTGTGCATTCGGCGATATATCTGATTCTGATGACGTACTGAAAATATGTCACACCGGTAAACTATCTTTATATTTCTGTTGTATCGAATAAAATAAACAACTGTAGCTGTTTAATTTTGTTATTATTTCCATTGCTACGTGTTCAGCATATTATAATAATTGAGTAAATACATCGTTATTTGAAAATTATTTACATTAACTCGGTAGGAATATGTAAGAAACGGCGATAAATCATAAGTTGTCAAAAAAGATAAGTTTCAATACCTTATTTAAGCAAGGAATTTTAGAAAATTGATTTAAGGCATTACCATTTTTCTCCTGATTAAATATACAAAGAACAATTCATAGTCAATTAGTGCATTAAAACGTCACAATCAATTATTACACACACACACACCGCATTTGAATTTTCCTTTTAGCCAGAAAGTGGTCGGAACATGATTAGGTTTTAATATCAATAGCGGTTTGTACATTCACATGATGCACTATTTAGAAAAACAATGGCGTGTTTTTAACATGTGATCGTGACGTTTCACTATGGCAGCGCCCAGAGTCAATTTCTTAACTCGCCCTTATAACGTATATATATTTTGTTTGCATAACGTATTATATTTTATTTGCATAACTTATATATATTTTTACCGGTGTGCATAACGTATATTTATTTTGTTTGCATAACGTATATATATATTGTTTGCTTAACGTATATATGCAAAATGTATTTTGTTTGCATATCGTATATATATATATTTACCAGTGTGCATAATGTATATATATTTTGTCTGCATAACGTGTATATATTTTGAAGTGCTCTTACGCCCATTAAAGTATCGATTACCTACAAACTACTTATAATTACACTAAATTACTCAAAACGGCAATATTGACTGCGATAAGGTGATTGTTACGCAATAGCGCGTGCGATACTATCAGGGTCCTAATCAAGAGTTGCTAGACCAAATTAGTATTCCGTACTCATTGTCTGCTCTCAAACTGTATGACATTGTATCAACAAGAGAAATTAGTATAATAGCAGCATGCACAGATCAAGTAGTAACATCAATAAATAATGAATACATATTGTGATAAAATACATGCGATATATTGAACTGGCTGAGGTCGTTCCTGTTGGCGGTGCAAATGGGCAACTACATTTAAGACATTTCGGACAATGTTACCTTACTTTATAGCGTATGGACATAGCTTGCATGCCAAGACAGTCTATTTTTTCTAAGTGAAAATAACTGCCTTGCAAAAACAAACCCAAAGCTCCATGAATGTTTTATGAAAGGGTTTCATGTTGTAAGAAGTGATCGGTACTGGGCTGGGCTATCCGTATATTTGATACTTTAGCAAATGTTAATGATGAAAAGAGTATGGCGTTTGTTGACATGAGTAAAACAAACTACTGAGGTACCAAGAGCTGTATCTGTATGGGTACTGTCAAGACCAGCGACATCAACCATGAATGAAGTCATGGTGAAATTTTCTGTAAAAATGTACACTTTAAGTGATCAACAAAAAGATACACATACATCAATGTGCAATCGGAAAAGAAATGACACAGAAGGTGTTATTGAGTATCCGTATGAACAAAATACATTCAAAAGAGAGTTAATTAAAAGCATAAAAAGTGGAGTCATATGACAGTAATGCTGATCAAGCCAATCGGATTGGAGATAAAGTTGTATCCAAAATAGTCAGCCAAAACATTCACATCAAGGAGAAAGTTGCTGTTGTACTTGAGATGCGGTAAAGATCGATATACAGCATTTGATCTAATTATTAGTAAGAGCAACCAACAGAACAACAGACGAAACTGATCAACCACTAATGTACGAGTTATGCACACACCCACCAGCATTGTTTGAAAATTCAAGTCAAATGCAAAAAGTATGCAAACTCGCAATAGTAAATGCCATGAAATCGGAAGGCAGCCCTTGATCCAATATACCTGATTCAAATGACCTGTTAGAATTTCGTTATTTACTATGCATCACAACTATTTTTATCAGTGTAGTTAACCAATACCTAAGTTAAATCGGGAAATAGTGTCATGAGACTTTCACCGACTGCAGCAACATATTGGAAATGACGTGTGTAGGAACATTTTTTATTCCTGTATGCTGTTCTTTGATGCGATACCACTTCTAAGGTGAATATAGCTTTGAAAAAAGGGTTTACTAAAAGCATATGAAAAGAGTAAAATGATTCATCTGGCTGCTTCTATGTTTCATAGGCAACCAGTGGAGGTAGGTGTCAAAGGAGAATAAAATAAAGTATGGAGAAAATGCTCTCGTGTACCTTTGCAAAGGTGACGACCACAGTTTACGAATTAGTTTACGAATAAGTAAGCTTGCAGAACAGGTAGTGAAAAGTACAATTTTCATTGATCCTAAACAACCGCCTCCAATTTCTGATGCAGCATAGTTTGCCGGTGTACCTGCAAGTACATGACTGGAAAGAGGATTTAACTTTACTGATTCCACTGGACTGGGTATGGGAACTAAAGGGGGACAGACTATTCCCAGTAACAACTATAAAATGTCCAGCTCCTGCGCATATTTTAAGTGATGCGATACACATGCTGCAGTGGTTGTAAAAGGAATATATGCAGCTCCTAAAGAGCATTGGCTGTAGTTATGCGTGTCGTTTCTGCAGAGGCGACAGCTGTGAAAATTCAATCCATCCTGATTATGTAACTGAATAACAGTAGAAATAGAAACGCATACAAAATGAAATTTAGTTACTATGCAAGTAAAGAGGATATAAACTTATAATCTTATAAAAGGATATTTTGACACCTATCTTGGCTTTAATAAGCCATGATTGATTTGTAAGAGCACCATTGAGAGTTTAAGTGTATATAATAGCTCTATAATTCATAGTTCTTCCTTTATGGATAATACTATCGAACCCTTCACATTTCTTTTCTTTTTTTCGGTATTAATTGAATATTTGCAATAAAGTTATTGGTAGTATGGCACATGTGTGCCTTGCTTCTGAAGATGTAATGTATAAAACATTTATGGCACATGTGTGTCGTTCTAATAATGCATAATGATAACCATGTTTTATGACACATATGTGCTTTACATATATTTCATAATAATAACTAGTCACAATGTGACCCATTCAATGCATCTTTAGTTCAGTTGTTTTTTCAAACCCTTGGCAAGATTTATAAAATATATTTTGTTTATATCTGCTAGAGTACTGGCTAAGTGTAATGTTATTCTCATAATAATTATTCAAAAAAAATTGAATAAACGGTGACTTTGTGGCGGCCATCTTGGATATAAACCGCCATATTGGATTTGTTTTAAAATACCATTGAGAGTTGAAATATGTAATATAATTATTATGTAGCCGTCAAGTACTTGCGAAGATTCATGGTATTCTCTTCATGGTGTTTACATTCTTATAAAAAAATATAGAATATAGGATTTTGTGACGGCCAACTTGGATATTGGCCGCCATTTTGGATTATCTTAAATGTATCATTATCCTATATCTTGCGTAATATATCAATCTACTGCCATGCCAAGTTTTGACTTCTTCAGATGAATAAGGATGATATTATGGCCCGAATCCAGAAATTCAGTTTCGTTTATATATTTTTACTTTATACCCCAAAAATAGGTATTTTGCATCATGATACTTTTCAATACATTTAGTATGTTGTTAGACACATGTTTTATAGCAAATACACCAAAATTTATTTCTGTAGGAATTTTGTTTCCAATTTTCATAAATGCCCTCAATTATTAGGCCAATTAACAATTCTACCGAATATACAGCTACCTACAAGTAGATTGTTTGGGACAAACAATCTTTATTATCGAATGTTTATATGTATAAACAAGAGTAAGTTAGGTTTGTATCACAAATAACATAAGCAGCAATGCCGTTATCACTAATAACGTAAACAGCAGTGTCGTTATGACAAATAACGTAAACAACAGTGTCGCTATCACCACACATAAAGTTAACACTGGTGTCGTTGTCTTAAATTACTCAAACTGCATTGCCGTTATCACAAATAAAGCAAACTGCAGTAACATGGTCATAAATAACGTAAATATCAGTTCGATAGTAATAAAAACTTAAACACCAGTGCCGTTACCACAAATACCGTAAACAGCAGTTTCGTTATCACCACAAATAATGCTAACAGCAGTTCCGTTATCACAAATAATATAGACAGCAGAGCCATTCAGTAGTATCGTTATAACAAATAATGTTAACATCATTATCATTCTCATAAATAACATATAAACAACAGTGCCGTTATCACAAATAACGTAAATCGCAGTATCATGGTCACAAATAACGTTAACATCAGTATCAGTTTCAACAAGAGCTGTAAAAGTATAAAAAGGGCCGTAACTGTGACAAAATGCAACCCCATTGTTATGGTTCTTGTCTCTGTATATTCTGTTGATGATACTGAACACACATTTGAAGTTTCATTAATATCCAATGATAGGTTGCATAAATATCTTACCTGATAAAAAACTTTAACCTGAACAATAATGTCCATAAAGGGTCATAACTCTGACAAAATGCAACCCAGAGTTATGGTTCTTGTCTCTGTGTATTCCATTGATGATGCCAAGCAGACATTCATATCGAATGAATGGTTGCATAGATATCTTACCTGATAAAAATCTTTAACCTGAAAAGTTAAGTCTAAAAAGGGCCGTAACTGTGCCAAAATGCAACCCAGGGTTACGGTTGTGTCTCTGTGTGTTCCGTTGATAGTGCTAAACACACATGTAAAGTTTCATTCATATTTAATGAGTGGTTGCATAGATATCTTACCTGATAAAAACTTTAACTTGAAAAACCGACGCCGACGCCTACGCCGACGTCGGGGCGAGTACAATAGTCCCCCTATTTTATGAATTGTCGAGCTAAACATGACAAAAACGTCAACAGCGGTATCATGGTCACCAATAACGTTAACATAAGAACCGTTATCAAAAATGACGTAAACAGTAGTGTTGTTCTCAAAATTTACGTAACCAGCGGTTTCACGGCCACATATAACGTTAACAGCCGTGCCGTTATCACAGATAACGTACATCAGTATCATGGTCATAGATTACGTAAACAGAAGTTTTGCTATCACAAATAACGTAAACAGAAGTGTCGTTATCACTAATAACGTAAACAGCCGTGCCGTTATCACAAATAACGTGAACAGAAGTGATGTTATCACAAATAACGTAAACAGCAATAGTGATTCAACAAATAACGTAAACATCAGTTTAATGGTCACAAATAACGTAAATAGTAGTGCCGTTATCATAAGTTACATAAAAAGGAACGCCGTTATCACAGAAACCGTAAACATCAGTGTCGTTATCATTAGTAACGTAAACAGCAGTATCATGGTCACAAATAATGTAAAGTTTTTAACGGTGGTGCCGTTATCATAACGTAAACAATAGTTTCATGATCATAAATAACGTTAACAACAGTTTAATGGTCACAAATATGTAAACAAAAACTTAAACAGTAATGTCGTTATCACAAATAACGTAAACAATCATGCCGTTATCACAAATACCAAAGCTTCACGATATATACCATTTAAGATCTGACCTTGAAAAGCGACTTCAACATCATTTATTATTTGCTTATAATCACAGATTATACGATGCAGGAATGTAATAAAACCGTAGCATATTTTTGTTAAGGTCGCATGAGCGACCGAACCCTTTATAAGGGTCACTTAAGAAATTGACTGTGAGCGCTACCTTATTGAAACGTCACGTCCACATGTTAAAAACATTTGTATTCGCCACAAGGAAGTCGCCATTGCTTTTCAAAATAGTGCCTTATGGGATTTGGGTGGTACTGAAACCAGGCCAGGTTCCGGCTGACCGGTCATTTACTGGCTGCGATTTAAAGGCAAATACGGTGTGTGTAATAATGATTGTGGCGTTTTAAATGCACTTGGCTGCGTTCAGCACCGTTAAACAGCAAACATGTTTAATGCCTGGTGCCCTTAAATTATTGTGTACTGTGTGCTTATATGAAGTTGAATCAGTGTCCAGGAAAATATTTCAGCCACAGTAACGTTAGCAAATGTTTAACGGGACTGAAGGCAGCCCTGATTTAAAGTGCCATGTGAGATTGGGCTGGTTTTAAAACCAGGCCAGGTTTCGGCTGGCCGGCGGTTTTCCGGTTGCAATTTAAAAGGCAAATGCGGTGTCTGTTATGATGGGTGTTGCGTTTTAATGCACTGATTTGAAATCATTATGCACTGCCATATGTAAATCATTTTCAAATAACCATGTTATTAATGTTACAATGATTATGGTATGCTGCACCCATAACAATTAAAATAATAACAAAATCAAGAAGCAACAATTGTTTATTTTGCTCGATACGAAGGACATACATTTTCTTTAAAAACAAAGCTTTTATTGGTATGGTTTTACCGGTGTGGCGTTAAGCAAGTTATGAGAATCAGAAATACCGCCGACTTTCACAAGTTTTGAAAAATATATTTATTTGAACTGGTTTTTAATCAATATATATCCACACATTAATTTATAATATATATTATCACAATAGTAAATTTTTAAAACATTACAGTAAATAAGTCTGAAAATATATAAAATCAGTTTCAAAACATTTTTTCCATATATTTTTTTATTGAAAATGCAAATGGAAATGCATAATGATTCAGATGTGCGCATTAAAACACCATAATTATGATTAAACACACCGCATTTGCCTTTTCCCTGCAGCCGGAATATGACTGGGGCATATTGAACCTGATCGGATTTTGCTACCACCCATGTATTTAGTACCCGGTGCGCGGTTGTTTTTATCTTTCCTACATTCACTGAAATATTGCATCTTACACTATTAAACGAGCATATTTCGTACAAACTCTAACTTACATCTTCGTTCACTCTAATTGCCACCTCGTTTATAAGACCTAACCATCGGATGCCTTTCAAAAGCAACCAACTTGTTAGTATAATCACGTCCGATTCATCGCTCGGTGTTTTCCATATGACTGACTCGTACGTAACTGGACGAACTACTTCCGGACTTTCCCGAATATTTAAATGACATCGGTTTGGCTTTAAATGCCTTTAATTCAAGACGTTATTTTACACGACGACTGACGGAAACTAATAAAGACCGATTATTTCTCGTTCCTCATAGAGGTGATCTATTAAATAAATGATAAATGTACCATATTTCTATGTGATATTACAAAAAATATTTAGTTTTTTTTATTTAAAATAGTCAAGTCTTGCATATTTATTTGCTTCGTAAACATTTCTGATTTCAGACATGTCCGTCATGCCCGTTGTTGCCTTCAAGGCCCGTACGCTGGAAGATCTAACATTGACCACCGATCAAACAATGATATTCACCATAACAGTACTAAATGAAGGTCGTGGGTACGACAACAAGACCGGACAATTTACGGCGCCAATCAGCGGGCTCTATCTTCTAACAGCACAACTGTGTACACATCACAACAAATACATGGTATACTACATAGTTATTGACGACGAGATTCAAACAATAGGTACTGCGTATGGCGATACGGGCTACTCGTGCCATTCGGTAAATGGTGTTGTCAAAATGCAGGCCGGGATGAAAGCATGGATGCAGTCTGCAAATAATATAAACGATAACGAGCTGTATGAAAATCAACACAGATGGAACATGTTCTCAGGAATTCTTATCATTAAACAATAAATGTGAATATTGTATTTTAGGTCAGTTACTACCATTGAGACAGGGTTCGTGATTGCCTGAAAAAAGTATAGGGATGTTGAGGGCATATATCATGTTTGTAAGCTTGTTTCTGATAAGATATAAATGTCACAATGAATGTTTTTCTTCTTAATTTTTCATCATGAAAAAAATTAACATATTTGCTCATTTTGGCTATTTATTAGAACAACTTGCACTAGTGGTAAATATATGGAAATGCAAATGAATTCAGTCCGTGACTGAGGGTCATGAACTTTGTTGAAAATTTTTAAAAGTGATACTTTTGACTTGTTTTTTTTATTATTTTTTTTATTATGTTTCTAGGTTGATACTTAAATGCAAGATAGGTCGTTTCCATGAACGACTGTTTCAAAAGTAGGTTATAAGCACAAACAAAATAAGTATATGGGAAATGTAATGGTGATAGCTGACCATATACTCGTATATGTAAATACTTGGATTAAACTAAACAAAAGCATGCATTTCGATAAGAAATTGTCTTTGTGAAAATTCGAAACAAGTATAATAAACGTTGAGTACAGGAGGGCGATATATGGAACACACTCTCAGGATTTCTTATCAATAAACTTTGATTGTAAACATTGTATATACTAACACTGAAACAAACACAAGTAATATACGTGTTTGATATATTGTGCTAAACGACTTTCGTTCTTGTAAGAATGCTTTTTGAAATAGCAATTAAATAAATAGAAACAGTATAAATTTAGAAGCATTAGACTTTGTTGTGGATCGAAACACGCATTAAATGACTACAGCCAAACCTATGTAAGCGGCCACCTCTATTTAGCAGCCACCTGTCTTAAGCAGCCACATTTGCTATTTCCCATTGTTATGCTTTCAGAGCAAATTAACCTGTATTAAACAAAAACCTGTCTTAAAAGGTTTGACTGTATTATCAAATCAACCATTAATAAAACAGTCAGTATAGTTGATAAATATAATATATGGTAGGACAGTTCAGTCACGGACGCATGATTTTGTTGTGTTTTACCGCTAAAAGTACGAATCAACTATCTAATGTGTGTCTTTATTTTGACTATATGACTGGGCAACACGATAATCCGAACTCAAGAACCTAGAGTGTTGGCCGCTCACGCCAGAGGTTGCGGATTCGATCCCCAGCTCGACCCGATGCCACTCATAAAACAACGCTCAGTACTGGTTCTACCCAGGAAGCGGACTCGAAAGTAGTTCATAAAAGCTCTGAGCTTTCATCGAAATCGAGCAAAAATAAATTAATATAAACTTAAGAACCTGATGATGACTAAAACACCGGAAAAGCCAAGCCCGTTATTCCTGAGTAAAGCTAATGAATGCAAATCTTATAATGTTGCAATTTATACGAGCGTGTAAAATGTACATGACCTTAACATAATATATTAAGCGTCATTGTTATGCCATTGAGGGTTAACAAACGCTTAGTCAACCTAAATTTCCTGGGATCATGGAAGGTTAACCAGTAATTAAGCACACCATCTTCACAAATAACTGATAACGTTCCTATTTGAATCAGCAGTGAGAGACGAATGACCATGAGACTTAATGTCACATATCAATCACCACGGAAACTGTGGTTGGGTGGGGATTCGAAACTGACGATGCGAGTGACGATTAATCAACCTATACTTAAGGTTGTTCAAGGAAGACCAAGGTTGTCCACGGTGCCCACACCGCCTCCCCACGGTAACCACGTAGCAATGATCCGTGACTTAGGCATAAGTGTTGATGATTTTTAGCTAACCTGAGCTATTCTGATAGCCTGTTGTCCGTCGTCCATCGTCTGTCGTCCGTCCGTGAATCTTTTGTTGACTGCACTCTTAGCAGCTACATTTTTCATTGGATATTCACTAAACTAAGTAGTAGTTATATAACCATAATATCTCGGACAAGGTCCTGAACTGGCTAAATCGGATTATTAATGTCAGAGTTATAGTCCTTAAAACATTTAAAAAGGCACTATTAGACCATGTGTGCACTCTAGACCCCGCATTTTTCATTTGAGTCTCACCCAACTTGCACAATAGTTATATAAGCAAATTATCTCGGATAAAACTGGCCAAAATTGGATTAATTATGTCAGAGTTATGGCCTTTGAAACATTAAAAAAATGCAATATTTGACCGTGTGTGCACTCTAGCACCCGCATTTTTCATTGATTTTCACCAAACTTATACAGTTGTTATATAACCATAAAGTATTGGCTAACTTCTTGCATTATTTGACCTTGTATGCATTCTAGTACTCGCAACTTTTATTTGCTGTCAACCAAACTTCAGTAGTAGTTATATAACCATAATAACTTGGACAATGTCTTGAACTGGTCAAATCGGATAACTATTGACACAGTTATGACCTTTGAATCATCAAATATGTGTTTTATATTGTTGTGTACACTCTAGCATGTGCAGTTTATATTTAATCTTCATTAAACTTATACAGTAGTTATATAACTATAATATCTAGGACAAGTGTTTGACCTGGCCAAATCGGATAATAAGTATTGGAGTTACGGCCCTTAAATTGTCAAAAATTGTGATATTTGACTTTGTGTGCATCTAGCACTTGCAGATTTCATTTAATATTTGACATACTTACACAGTTTTTATGTAACCATAATATATTGAATAAGTTCTTGAACTGGCTAATATTGTCAGAGTTATGGCCCTTGAATTGCCAAAAGTTATGTGTATTTGATGTTGTGAGCATTCTAGCACTCACAGTTTATATTTGATCTTAATTAAACTTACACAGTTTCTTTGTAACCATAATATCTTGGACAAGTTTCTGAACGGGTAAAATTGGATACTAAATGTCGAGTGTTATGGTCCTAGAATCGACAAAAAAGGCATTATATAAATTTATGTGCACTATCACCTGCAAAACTTGGCATTGTCTCCTCTGCCATAGGTGAGCGACTTAGGGCCAATCTGGCTCTATTGCAGTGTTTATAAATAAATACTCGTCACTCAGACGGCACCATTTTGACATTTTTTCCGTTAAGATCAACGGTCTGGTGATTTTCGATTAGTGATATTTTGATACGGTGACAGGCTACTGACAATATTAACCGAATGTCATTATAGTTCAGTGTAGTTGATATGAAAACTTTAGAATTTTAAAGATATCGAACAGTTCCTTTATGTTGTAAGAACTTGTGGCCCAACCCCATTGCTGGAAATACAAATACAATTAAACATAATTAAACTAATTTAAGGAACTTTATCACAATTTCGTTACATTTTTCTTTCAAACAAGAAATTGTCAAGACATTTGTCCTGTAGAAAGGCCAATGTAGAGAATGGTTAATACTAGTAATGTCGGTGCCTGTTATTTGGGCACTGAAAGTGACGTTTTCCAAGTATTGACTCACAGGACGTCACATGTACATGTTCCGCCACATGTACACCAGTTTGCTACCATTTTATTTGGATTTTTAAAAAAATCGATTTTGCATGTAATTTAGTTAACATTCTTTAATTCAAATCTTTATCAGTGATTCAGGCCTCCGCCCCACACACATTGCTCATATACAACAAAGACGATGTATATGCGGTTATGATTCAAGTAATTATGTATTACGTTCAAATACACTCAAGTATAACGACATTAACTGAAATAACACAGCCAGATACACATATATTAGTCTAATTATTTATGCATTTGTATCTAATCACAAATAACGTGATTAAAACTTATATGTGAGATCAAATAAAATCAAGGGTCCGGTATTCTTAAGCTCGTATTAATGAAATACAATTCTATTTCGTCAAAGCGATAATGATAAACCCATATATTTGTCGAGCGATTTTACTTTTAGACTTTAGCACACGTCCATTGACGTTATTATCGTAGTCTTATCGCAGTAACTGGCGACACTTCAATGGTTGGATGGCAAGCATCGATGAGAATGTTGTTAAACTATTATTGGAATGCATTCGCCGCGCCCTTCGTGTCCTTATGCAAAAAAGGTTCAAAACTTCTGGACTCTACGTTGTAACGATTGAAATTATATCTACTTGAAAACACAACCAAAAACATAACAATTCTGCAGATTTGTTTAAAAACCAAACATTTGGAAAATAACATTTATGACTTCTAAGCATTTAGCATTAGAATTAAACGCTGATCAATTATATTAGGATTATTATTCAATATGCTTCTATACAACTCTCTCTCTCTCTCTCTCTCTCTCTCTCTCTCTCTCTCTCTCTCTCTCTCTCTTTCTCACTCTCTCTCTCTCTCTCTCTCTCTCTCTCTCTCTCTCTCTCTCTCTCTCTCTCTCTCTCCATACGTCTTCCCTCGACTATAATGAGTCAGAACATTGGGACACTCGACTTCCAAGGAGGGTACCATCACGTCAGCAATTACAGTCAAAGTGATTTTGAACCAGTTGTTAACACATTAGCCTGTATCCTTTTGTATTCTTTATATTCATTCCCGAATTTATAGCATGTATAGCATGTACACAAGTAACCTTTTTTCTATAAATAATAATAAATTTTAAGTATATCATTTAAATAATTACACCAGATATGTTATAAGATGCTATATATGGTGTTATTATACATTTAAAAGGCAGCACATCAAGTTTTAAGTGATTTGTTTTCTCTTTCAAAATAAAATAAAAATATACAAACACTATATACACCTAATTTTCTAAACAGTACAACATAGAACAATTGGACGACTAGATCCATTATATTCGACAGATTCATAAAATCTTATATATAACCTCATATATACATTATAGATCTAGTCGCATTAACAACTGTAAATAATGTACGTAGAGCGGGGCGGTAGTGCAATGGCTGGAGTGTTAACGACTCACGTTAGGGGTTGCATATTCGATCACCAGCTCCTACCGATGTCCTCTCAAGAGCCAAACACTGAGTACTGGTACCGGACCCTAGGGTTAGGGTCATATATGCTCTGACCTTGATTCACAATGGAGCTTAAATACAAACTAGATGATGCACGAATTTATATATAACTGATAAAGCAAGTAAAATAAACGTAATGCTTTGCTGCTCACCGAATGTATTTAGGATCGGGTGGCATACCAATACGTAACTTAACTGTAGTTTGGAGGTCACTTACACTTTAAATAACATTTGGTCCAGAATTTCACTTCCGAATTCCTTCACAAGCAATGGCATATAAATAAACTTATAAATAACAAGGAGCAGATGGTGACAAAATATCAAAGATATAAACACAGACGTTATTTAGGAATAAGTATGACACACTTATGGACATCTTTGGGAATTGTTTTACAACTTGCGACACCAGGTATGTGGTACTCATTTTTCACAAAATGTATTTTTCATCCGTGGAAATATTCAACCATATTCTTCATACAAGTACGTACAGTGTCCCATTGATGCCATGGCGGCATATTTAATACTGAAAATAAGTAAAGCCGAAACATTAAAACAACAATCATGGTGAATGTGGAAACAGAGATCGTGAAAAGTCGAAACAATGAAATAACGATGGTGAAAACTCTTTTCACTATCGTAGTTTCGACTTTTTACCATCGTAATTTCGACTTTTCACCATCGTTGTTCCGACTTTTTACTATTGTAGTTTCGACTTTTCACCATCGTAGATGCGATTTTTCACCATCGTTGTTTCGACGTTTTACCATTGTTTCGACGTTTAACCATCGTTTCACCATCATTGTTTCGACTTTTCGCCGTCGTTGTTTCGACTTTTCACAATCGTTGTTTCGACCTTTCATCGTCGTAGTTTCGACTGTTCATTCACCATTTTAGTTTCGACTTTTCACCATCGTTGTTTCGACTTTTCACTTTTCACCATCGTAGTTTTGACTTTTCACCATCGTTGTTTTGACTTTTCATCATCGTAGTTTTGACTTTTCACCATCGTTGTTTCAACCTTTCATCGTCGTAGTTTTGACTTTTCACCATCGCTGTTTTGACTTTTCATCATCGTTGTTTCGACCTTTCATCGTCAAAGTTTCAAATTTAAACAATGCTTGTTTTCGACGTTTCATCATCAGAGTTTCGATTTTTCAACATCGTAATTTCGACATTTCACCATTTTCATCAATGTTGTTTCGACTTTTCACAATCGTTGTTTTGACGTTTCAACACGGTAGTTTCGACTTTTCACCACCGTTGTTTCGACTTATCATCACTATAGTTTCGACTTTTCATCATGGTAGTTTCGAATTTTCAATTTTCACCATCGTTGTTTCGACTTTTCACCATCGTAATTTCTACTTTTCACCAGCGTAGTTTCGACTTTTCACCATCGTAGATACGACTTTTCACCATCGTTGTTTCGACGTTTTACCATCGTTTCACCGTCGTTGTTCCAACTTTTCACCATCGCTGTTTCGACTTTTCACCATCATTGTTTCGACCTTTCATCGTCGTAGTTTCAACTGTTCATTCACCATTTTTAGTTTCGACTTCTCACCATCGTTGTTTCGACTTTTTACCGTCGTTGTTTCGACTTTTCTCCATCTATAATTTCGACTTTTCACAATCGTTGTTTCGATGTTTCACCATGGTAGTTTCGACTTTTCACCACCGTTGTTTCGACTTATCATCACCGTAATTTCGACTTTTCATTCGCCATTGTAGTTTCGACTTTTCACTATTGCTGTTTCGACTTTTCATCATGGTAGTTTCGACTTTTCTTTTCACCATCGTTGTTTCGACTTTTCACCATCGATGTTTCGACTTTTCACCAACATAGTTTTGACTTTTCACCATCGTAGATGCGACTTTTCACCATCGTTGTTTCGACGTTTCACAATCGTTTCACCATCGTTGTTTCGACTTTTCATCCTCATTGTTTCGACCTTTCATCGTCGTAGTTTCGACTGTTCATCCACCATTGTAGTAATGACTTTTCACCATCGTTGTTTCGACTTTTCGCCATCTGTTTTTTCGACTTGTCACAATCTTAGTTTTGACTTTTCACCATCGTTGTTTCGACCTTTCATCGTCGTAGTTTTGACTTTTCACCATCGTTGTTTCGATGTTTCACCATGGTAGTTTCGACTTTTCACCACCGTTGTTTCGACTTATCTTCACCGTTGTTTCGACTTTTCATTCACCATCGTTGTTTCGACCTTTCATCGTCATAGTTTTGACTTTTCACCATCGTTGTTTTGACGTTTCACTTTCGACTTTTCACCACCGTTGTTTCGACTTATCTTCACCATAGTTTCGACTTTTCATTCACCATTGTGGTTTCGACTTTTTACTATTGCTGTTTCGACTTTTCACCATGGTAGTTTCAATTTTTCACTTTTTTCCATCGTTGTTTCGACTTTTCACTATCGTAATTTCGACTCTTCAACATCGTTGTTTCGACTTTTCACCGTCTGTTATTTCGACTTTTCACAATCGTTGTTTCGACGTTTCACCATGGTAGTTTCGACTTCTCACCATCGTTGTTTCGAATTTTTAACCATCGTTGTTTCGACTTTTCTCCATCTGTAATTTCGACTTTTCACAATCGTTGTTTCGACGTTTCACCATGGTAGTTTCGACTTTTCACCACCGTTGTTTCGACTTATCATCACCGTTGTTTCGACTTTTCATTCATCATTGTAGTTTCGACTTTTCACTATTGCTGTTTCGACTTTTCATCATGGTAATTTCGACTTTTCACTTTTCACCATCGTTGTTTCGACTTTTCACCATCGATATTTCGACTTTTAACCAATGTAGTTTCGACTTTTCACCATCGTAGATGCGGCTTTTCACCATCGTTGTTTCGACGTTTCACCATCGTTACACCATCGTTGTTTCGACTTTTCACCATCGCTGTTTCGACTTTTCACCATCATTGTTTCGACCTTTCATCGTCGTAGTTTCAGCTGTTCATTCACCATTATAGTTTCGACTTTTCACCGTCGTTGTTTCGACTTTTCACCATCGTTGTTTTGACTTTTCACCATCTGTAATTTCGACTTTTCATAATCGTAGTTTTGACTTTTCACCATCGTTGTTTCGACCTTTCATCGTCGTAGTTTTGACTTTTCACCATCGTTGTTTCGACGTTTCACCATGGTAGTTTCGACTTTTCATCACCGTTGTTTCGACTTATCGTCACCGTTGTTACGACTTTCCATTCACCATCGTTGTTTCGACCTTTCACCGTCGTAGTTTTGACTTTTCACCATCGTTGTTTCGACGTTTCAACATGGTAGTTTCGACTTTTCACCACCGTTGTTTCGACTTATCTTCACCATAGTTTCGACTTTTCATTCACCATTCACAATTTTGACTTTTCACCATCGTAGATTTGGGTTTTCACCATTGCTGTTTCGTTGTTTCGACGCGGACGTAAACTTGGTGTACAAAGGAAGTTAGTGTAGTTTATATCCAAAGTTTAAACATTTAAAATACGTATTATATTCTTTTTCATTTACAGTGTATTGTGACCATGGTGGTGTCCCACGCTGGATAAGCGCTATTCAAGCTCATTCAGGCAACGCTGGCATTCAAGCCCGACCGGGTCACGTTGGAGGTCCACTAAACAATGGACTCAAACCACCGGGCCACGCTGGGGCTTCTCCTCATTGGACCAACAGTGGACACGTTCCACCGGGCCTCGCGGGGGGACATCCACATTGGACCAGCAGTGGACACATTCCACCGGGCCACGCAGGGTGGCTGCCTCACTTGATCAACAGCGGCTCCTCTAGTCAAACCCACGAGAGTGGACATCCGGGTTACGGGCATGCATCTCAGTTAGGGAACGAAGGAAACAATAGTTTATCGTCGAATATAGAAATTCCTCCAGCTTTAAATGCAAAACGACTCGATTACGAAATATGGTGGAAACATTTTCAGTCTGAGGTAACAGGTTGTGGAGTGCAACATGCCCCGTCCCTCAGCCCACTGTTCAGGGTAGCTGGTGGCAACATCGCCACAGTTTCGTCGTGGCCCTGGATGGTAAGTCAAAAGCAATGTCTCTTCTTCAAAATTTTTTTTTTTAATTTTGTTTCAAAGAAATTTAATAAATGTAAATTTGAATTCATGCAGTGTGTGGTAATTAAGCGTTGTAAAATAGTGCTTTGCTATCACGCCTGGTAATCTACCAAGTAATCACATAAATGTGATGCAATAAAATGTACGGTAGCGTTTCCTGTGATGGTCCGGTCACAAGAAATATTGACAACAAAGTTGAGTCTTCTTAAATGTTTCCATATTTTTCTTGTGTCTGAGAAAGAAAATGGAAAATCGGACAATGTTGTACGACATATTTATGTATACTCCGTTCACGCATACAGGTTCTTTTCAAATGCGATACTTTGGTTGTAATCACTTCTGGAAACGAAGCAGCCGTGGCGAATTTTGTCAATTATCGGCATGACGAGTGGTTAACAAGTGATTTTATTATCGGTTGCTTTAAGGATTTAAATTGTTTATTGTATATTCCCCAGAAATTCTTTTATTAAATAACACCACGTGCACTTCATTTTCGAGAGCAAATGGATTTTGTTCACGGTGGTATGGTTCGGAAATTTGCGTGATGGTTCTGTGAGGCATGTAATAGTTCGGCTGTATTGAAACTCGCTCGTTTCAAAACATTTATATTTCTCACTTATATCATTTTAAGACTAAAAGTAAAATTTATTCCTATGTTGACTTCACATTAACACATGGTTAAGAAAATAATAAAGCTGGTGAATAGCACTGTGTGCTGTTTTTATGATGTAGCTTTATATCCCTATTATCTATGAAAGCAAATTGTGACATAAGTAAGTAAAAATAATTACAGGAACTTTTTATAAAATAATAATTATGATCCGGTGTACAAGGTAAAGTATGTATAAAACCGACCGACGGACAGACAGACAACAAGAATCCAAAATGCACACAGACAGACAGACAGACAGACAGACAGACAGACAGACAGACAGACAAGACATACAGACAGACAGACAGACAGACAGACAGACAGACAGACAGACAGACAGACAGACAGACAGACAGACAGACAGACAGACAGACAGACAGACAGACAGACAGACAGACAGACAGACAGACAGACAGACAGACAGACAGACAGACAGACAGACAGACAGACAGACAGACAGACAGACAGACAGACAGACAGACAGACAGACAGACAGACAGACAGACAGACAGACAGACAGACAGACAGACAGACAGACAGACAGACAGACAGACAGACAGACAGACAGACAGACAGACAGACAGACAGACAGACAGACAGACAGACAGACAGACAGACAGACAGACAGACAGACAGACAGACAGACAGACAGACAGACAGACAGATAGATAGACAGACAGACAGACAGTAGACAGACAGACAGACAGACAGACAGACAGACAGACAGACAGACAGACAGACAGACAGACAGACAGACAGACAGACAGACAGACAGACAGACAGACAGACAGACAGACAGACAGACAGACAGACAGACAGACAGACAGACCAGACAGACAGACAGACAGACAGACAGACAGACAGAAAATGTAAAAATTCAGACTTACAGACAGTAAAATTTGATAATGCGATCATTATGTATACAATTTGATAGACATAGTTCACTTTGCATCAATTCAGTCCTAGCAACAACACAGTCATTATAAAAGTTATCAATAATCATACAGGACCAAGTACGTATAAACGAAGCGTTCTTGAGGATAGGATTTTAATGAGATTGGATAAGGAGATTTTGTGTTATAATTGTAATCGTTTAAATTTGCGTCATTCATGTACATACCTTTTGAATTTGTTCAACATAAGATATCGTCTGATTTATATCATATTATGCTTAAGATTGGTTGTTATTCATTATACACCGACAGATTATACCAAACACATGACAAAGCATTCAGCCAATAATAGCGCCTGACAAGCATTGTTTCTGGATGAATAGGTATACCGTTAATCTACATAAGACCATTATCAGTTAATTGCTAGATTATCATCCAATTTTTTTCTTAAAAACGGGGAGGGCGGGAGGATTTTACTTTTCATTTTCATTTTTAAATTTTTTGAAATTGTTTTTTTTTTTTTTTGACAATTAGGGGGCGGGCGGGGATGATAATCTAGCAATTAATTTAATATGGCCTAAGGTTTGACGGAGTAAAATTGTTGATGCAATTTATTATAAAGTATTTTCTCAAAGAATTTTATCGAGCTAAACGTGGCTGTCTTCACACGAGAACAATTTATCTCCATAAATATTTAGTAATTTCATTCCCATACTAACGTAATGTTTTATCTTAAAAACACAATAATGCCCCATATGAAGTTTGATATTAGATTTTTTTTCGTGGGCCTACCGATTCTCTCCCCCTACCCCATGATTAATGAATTTTGCGTATTACAAAAAGGGATTAAGCTACGCGCCTGTTGGAATAACAGTTTTTAAAATCTTTCGTGGATCATCATATATAAACAGTATGATTATGTTTATAGTTTTAACATAGTACATTTTCAAATATTTTGAAATGGGGTTGGGTCACAAGTTCTTCCAACTTAGATTCGATCCTTCCCTTACAGTATACAAAATTCACAGTATATAAAAGAACATGTGTTATGATTATACAAAAAAATAAATATATAGTAGGTAGTTGAGTGAGAAAAAGAAATAGAGAAGGTTAATGAGACAAAGGGAAAGGGAGAGACATCATATAAGCTGGGAAAATAAAAGTACGTGAGTCTTTTCTCCTTGTTGCGGGCGTATTCTCCGTGTAATTTATATTTTAGACAGAACACACTAGCACACAGATGCGTGCACATCTTCAACCTAATATAATTTCTATATATTTAAAGGCAATAAGTTCATATAGAGTAAATGTTTCGGCGATATATTTGGTATAAAACAATGATTTGGTTATAAGAAGTTGAACAAAGCACGCATATGTATAATAATACCTATGTATGGTTTGTTCAACTCAACTAGTCAAACCGTAACTATTTGTTTTGTTTTATGTTTTTTCTTTCATAATAGATAAATATTTAACGGATGTAATGCTCGTGTCGTTTAAAACAGTACTAGTCTTTGATTTATTTATCTAGGGCATTAAAAAAAACAGTAACAGCATCTTCTATAACCTCTTTACACTATGGTAATGTTTGAACATAATATGTATTGGGATAGCAGATACTCGACTTATTTGTTCGTGTCCCATGAAGGTTAAGACACATAAATAATTACTTTTTATTCACTGCTTTTCGTCACCAATTAGCTCAGTCGGTAGTGCGCCTAACTATCATTTCTTGGGTTGTGGGTTCGAATCTCCACCCGGCCACATTCTCCGTGATGTTTGATATATGACATTATGCCTCAGTATCATTCGTTTCTCATCGCTGATACAAGTGGGGAAATTATCATCTACTTGCAGGGATGGGTGTGCTCGAGAACTGGTAAGTTAACCTTCCAGGATCACAGGAAAGAGTAGTTAGGTTATCTGATCTTCTGTTAGCCCTCGGTGGCATAAAATAATGCTAAATATGCTATCAATGAATCATATTCACAGCTTAAGGTAATTACGACAATTCTTTTATATCCTGGCGTAGCGTTCAATATAGCAAGTTCACTGGCGTTACGTTCAATATAGCAATTCACATACTGTTTGCTGGCGTTACGTTCAATATATCATTTAACATGCTGTTCACTGGCGTTACGTTCAATATAGCAAGTTCACTGGCGTAACGTTCAATATAGCATTTCGTATGCTGTTCACTGGCGTTACGTTCAATATAGCAAGTTCACTGGCGTTATGTTCAATATAGCAATTCACATGCTGTTCACTGGCATTACGTTCAGTATAGCAATTCACATGCTGTTCACTGGTGTAACGTTCAATATAGCAAGTTCACTGGCGTAACGTTCAGTATAGCAATTAACATGCTGTTCACTGGCGTAATGTTCAATATAGCAAGTTCACTGGCATTACGTTCATATAGCAATTCACATGCTGTTCATTGGCGTTACGTTCAATATAGCAATTCACATGCTGTTCACTTGCGTTACGTTCAGTATAGCAATTCACATGCTGTTCACTGGCGTAACATTCAATATAGCAAGTTCACTGGCGTTATGTTCAGTATAGCAATTTATATGCTGTTCACTGGCGTAACGTTCAATATAGCAAATTCACAGGCGTTACGTTCAATATAGCAATTCACATGCTGTTCACTGGTGTAACGTTCAATATAGCAATTCACATGCTGTTCACTGGCGTAACGTTCAATATAGCAATTCACATGCTGTTATCTGGTGTTTCAATATAGCAATTCACATGCTGTTCACTGGTGTTACGTTCAATATAGCAACATAATTTTGAAGCACGTGTAATAATGAGGTTGATTAATGGACATCATGAGCATTGCCTTGTAGTGGTAACTGAAAATGTAATTACTCCCTTTAAGTGGCGCAACCGAACATGTGTATTAAAGACATTAATACACGACAAAGCCGGGCCGGGAGGTAATAATCGACCCGAATTCATAGTGGCCCAAAGGCAATTATTCATTTTCCGGGCCGATTATCACCTCCCGGCCCGGCTTTGTCGTGTATTAACCTCTAAATCTGAGGTCAACGTCATAATGGTCAATAGCTCAGTAGGTTAACCTGCACGTCATATTACATTTTATCAATCTGAACGTCGTGTGTTCAAGACGCGTCAATGACGGTTTATTTTTGTTTTAAATTAAAATGATTATTTTATCATTATATTTCTTTCATTTTTATATTCGGTTAAAATATAAATAAAGTATGTGTACACATAATTTAGAAGCACGTGTAATAAAGAGGTTGATTAATGGACATCATGAGCATTACCTTGTAGTGGTAAGTGAAAATGTAATTACTCCCTTTGAGTGGTGCAACCGAACATGTGTATTTAAGACATTAATACACGACAGAGCCGGGCTTGGAGGTGATAATCGGCTCGGAAAATGAATAATGACCCTCGGGTCATAATGAATTCGGGCCGATTATCACCTCCCGACCCGGCTCTGTTGTGTATTAACTTCTAATTAATACACATGTTACTATATATAGTAACAAAAATGAGCATGTTTTAAGCAGGTACTTGCCTACACGCGCTGATTATCACTTATCAGCCCGGGCCAAAAACTCATAATCATAATCGGTCCGATGAACACGTGCGCGTGAAACCAATGACCACGTAAAACGTCGTCATTGTCAGTTTGTTTTTCAACATGTCTGTATATTCTTTTACGGATAAAAAGTAAGTGTTTTTCTTTACGAAAATCGCTGATATGATATTGAGTGTTTGTGTACATTATTTTATTATTTCTATTCTGTTTCTAATGTAAACAAGTCAAGGGAAGCAACTGCATAGCGACCTACATTTGAAACTAAAAAGAAAATACATTTCTTAAAATACGACGTTACGTTCGGTATAGCAATTCACATGCTGTTCAATGGCATTACGTTCAATATAGCAAGTTCACTGGCGTTACGTTCAGTAGAGCAATTCACATGCTGTTCACTGGCGTTACGTTCAATATAACAAGTCATATAATGTTCACTGGTGTTACGTTGAATATACCAATTTACACAGTGTTCACTAGCGTTACGTTCAACGTAACAATCCACATACTGTTCATTGTTTTAGGTGTCTATGTATTCCACGTTGATTGGCCAGCCATGGTGTGCCGGTACATTGGTCGCCAGCCAGTGGGTTATCACCGCAGCCCATTGTTTTAATGGGTAAGTCAATTCTGTGTTTGTATATACGGGAATATAGGTTTAAAATTGTATTGTAGACATTCTTCGTGTCAACGCCTTCTCCCCTAGTCCTAGATGGGCTTGATCCGGTAGAACAATTTGATGGGATATTTAGATACTTGAACACATGTAGATTTTTCAATAGTTTTATGTTATCCAATCACGCTGTATATATATATATATCATCTTGTTCCATTCTATTCAGTAATCTACCATGCATTCTGACACAAACATTAGAAACAATTAAAAATTATGATACATACAATAAAACAGTCAATATACAACGTGTTCGGTAATGGTGGCTTACACAACGACAGTTCAATATAACATTCACGATTATCTTGTTTACATACTATATTAAACAATTATAATGTTTCCAATCATACAAAACAATATGTTACGGTTTATTTAAAAATATAACAAATATAATTACCTGCATGTATAATCAGTATTTCCCACATTTATGGTTATAAACGCACAAAAAATGAATATGGCTTAGTTCAACAATGTAAAAGTCACAATAATGAGTGTGAAATCCGTGCACTGTGTTAGTTATTTTTAGATCATAGGCTTAAAGGGAATCAATAACGGTACCAAACTAAGTTACTGGTCTTACTTATAGCTGCCTACTCTGTATATAATTCACTATGACATTCACACCTTTTATAAAGTCATAAGCTCATTTCAATACCCATATATTCTATTGTAAATACATTGCAATTGACAGTGTACTTGTATAATATTTTGAGAGTTGTTACTGTTGTTGTTGTTGTTGTTGTTGTTGTTGCTTTTGTTCATATTCTACTTCTTTTTCTTCTTTCTCTTTTTTTATTATCATAATCATGTTACATGTTTTGTTTTTAAGCTTGAAATAAAAATACATTATTATTAGAAAATATATCAAATGACTACATGTGTTGTATTAATATATAAATCGTTTGTATAATCCAAAATAAAAATAAACATACCTTGTATATGGAACTTGTTTTCTACTGGCAGTCCATTTGCCAATCCTGCCTTCTGGACGCTACACTTCGGTAAGAACAACGCTTCTGGTTTTGCCGAGTATCCAGACGAACAAGTCCGGACGATCCCTGGGTGTGACAATCCATCCGGATTACAACGGATTCGCCACACGGTTCGCTTTCGACAACGACATAGCCATTGTAAAACTGGACAAGCCTGTAGTTTTCAACGATCGCACGTCGCCGCTATGCCTGGTTCGATCTTCTGACCACGTGACGGACCATGTGCGTGCGGAGACAAAATGTTCTATAACTGGCTACGGTATATCCTCACCGACTGATGGTATGTGTCTTCTATCAGTTTACTAACATGTAGGGACCTCTAATATAAAGTCAAATAAACTCTTACACTTATTCTATATGTCATAGTAAATAAGATATCTATGGTTGAAATTTGGATTTGGATTTTCAAGTTCAAGTCTAAGAATATTCTTAAGAATTCTTTGTGAATATGGCCCCTTGTCTCACTACATAGTTGAATTTTGTTCTTTGTTCTATATAAAACAAGGCCTAAGATTTCCATAGTAAAAAGAATAATCCAAATAGAATTTATTTGAAGTATTTTTTTCATAGCAGGAATGTATCCCTATATTAAAATGCATAACAGGTATAGTTAACAAAAACTCCTATAGTTTATTAAAGTTCACTATATTTCTACTGAAAAACATGAACTTTAATAAACTATAGGAGTTTTTAGCGGGAAGTCGTTTTTAATCTGAAATTCTGGATCCGCTCCTGTGTATAACTGATCAAATTGAAATCAAAATGAAATCACGTGACTCATTTAATACGTTACAAAATATGTTGCACTTTTAAGCGGGACTTCTATTTTAGTCCAACCTAGACGCGAAGTCCAAACTAAGTTAGAAAATTCCTTTTTAATATACTATTTTGGCATGTTTAAACAGATATCCTTTGGTAATACAGTGTCAGTGTCAGTGTCAGAGTATATATAGGCATGATATACTGGGAAAATATGTTTTAAGCCAATTTTGAAACTTTAAAAGATCCTGATGAATTCCCTTTAACATATTATAAAAGTCACTTTAAAACCAATGATGTCTTATTACAGTCTATGCTATGCCAGTGTTTGCTCTACTTATCTACAGCAAGAAATTACATCCACTATGAACCATTTTGAAAATATTTCAAACCAAATTACATAGGATTTTTAAACGCAAGAATCAGCGGCGCAACTGTGTAGTGATACGGAGGTTGGGGGCCTACCCGGATCGATCTTATGAATGCTGCCAATTTGTATGCATTTGTCTTTATAATGAATCCATTTTATTGTCTCTAATAAAATATAACAGTTGAAATAACCACAATCCAGAGGTTTGTATCACTAACCTTCGCAAGTCTTAAGATGTCCGTACGAACAAATTGTGGCACGTAGGAACGCTTCATATGCGCAGTTTTTGTGCAAATTTTAAAAAGAATACTACCGTATTAACATGTTAAGCAAAATTTTGTAAAATGATGTAGATGACACAGTCAATGAATTGTTCGCCTTTTTTCGTAACTTTTAATAATGAAACGGGCGCCTGTGGTATTGTTGTCGTATGGAGTTTAGAGTCGCTTTCAACAATTTTTCAGTCATATCGCGACGGTGTCTACTTAGACAGTATTCTTAGCGCTGTCACACTGGAGTATCATGCCGCACCTACATGATATGATACCCCACCCAGTCACATTATACTGACACCGGGTCGACCAGACCTAGAACTCTCCTCTAAATGCTGAGCGTCAAGCGAGGTAGCTTCTTGTACCAAGTCTTTGGTATGTCCCGGTCGGGGATCGAAACCACGACCTACCGCATGCAAAGCGGACGCTCTCCCACTAGACCACGCTGCGGTCTACGTATGTAAGAATTCGATTAGAAACTTGTGTATGAAAATGTGCATCATCAGAAAATCGAACTTAGATTTTGTTAATTAAATGTGGCTGCTTTAATGTACATCGGGCGATTTTAAACTCAGAAATGAATTATCCCTTTTCCTGGTCATTTTTTTAAAAAAAAACGTATCGATATTTTGTGGTTTCACAACATTGTGTAAGTTTCGTGAAGATACAATAAATCAAATATACGTAACAAAGTGCATATAACCGGAGAGGCAGCAAAACACGACGGACACGTGGATGCACAATAGCTCACCTACTTAACACGTGTACTGATGTGATCTACAAACATGTAAATTTACCAACTAATCAAACAAAAATATGTGCGTCGGCCGGGAATCGAACCCGGATCGACTGCTTGGAAGGCAACCATGCTAACCTTTACACCACCGACGCATATATAGAAAGGACAGAGAGAGTTCGATCTTATGTGACAATACTACCTGAGTGTTTTATTGATGATGTGACAGGCGACATATATAGCCCAGGGCTGCGTTAGCAAGCACGTATTTTTTTTTTCCTGACTGGTTTCTACAACTATCGCGCACTGCGTACTAATTTAAGATTAAGGCAATGTCCAGGAAAATAGTAGTTACATTTTTTTGCAATAAAGATGTGATTGAATAAAAGAAGTTACAAGTTTCATAACTTAATGTGAGACATAACTTAAAACATATATACATTCTGACAGTTAAAAATCTAACTTGGATGTATGTTATATTTTTAAGAAGTGGCTGCCATTTTGGAAATCGCTCATCTTTAGACATTAAGGTGTGCCCGAGATACGTAGCAAACGTTTAACCGAATTGAACGCAGTCCAGGACTCAGGACAAAACACAGCCGATATATTACAATAGTGTAACCATTAGTTACGTTGTTTTTTAAAGGGTGAAACGACAGTTCTGGTGATTTTTTTCTTAAAACTATAGTTGCAAAGCACATACATGTATCTACATAATATAAAACTCGAGTATATATGCGAACCCTTAATTTCAGTTCTAATTTAGAAAGTGGTATTACGTTTCAAGTAGATCAAATCAGTCTTGTTTCGTATATTTGGGATCACCTAATGTCAAGTACGAGCAACACATTAACATTTTTGATCATTTTTAACGGTAAGATGGAAACCATTATCAGTGACTTATAAAGAGGCCTCGTCTATATACATTTTATGTCTATGAAAGGACCCAACAGTACCTAGTCTGAAAGAAACCCATATAACTTGAAGAACTGGGTGTGATTTTCTACAACAACACGTGTTACTTTCTAGAAATAAGTGTTTAAAAAGGTCGTCTATAAACAATTGTGTTCGTGATTGATTTTAGTGAAACCACTTCCGGATAGTTTCGGAAAGCACTTCGATGAATACCGAAAATCCGAAGATTTGTTATTGTCGGATTTAGGATAATTGTTGTTGTAGCATTTAGAGCGGGACGCGATTTAATCAACAACAGCAACACTTCACATTCTGACTTTAAAACATGCATTACAGAAGCAGAAAAGAACACATGTTTTTGAATAAAAAATCATTAAATAGCTTTATTTTATATGATAGCATTTAAAGAATGAGTCGTTGTGTGGTGTTAGACCGCTAAGAGCTCCTGACGCATAAAACTTCCGGGGTGCCCTATGCCTTAAGCCTCGACGTATAGAGCTTCCGAGAGCTCTATGCGTCAAAAATACACATTATCTTTTAGACAGGTCTGACATTTTGACACTTAGAGCTCCCGAATTAAAAATGATAGTCATACTGACTGTCACGTTATTTGCTAGACCCTAAACGCTATCACTAGTATAATTATGCAGAGTCTAAATGTCCATCAGAACTGTTGTTTTAATCTACACTAAAACCCCGCATTAGGACCATCTCTATAATAAAATTTGGATTGTTCCTTTTGTTTTATGATCATATTGTTTAATAATAATATTGCCATCCCTGTATTCGATATCATGACCGCTTGTGCGACAACGGATTAGTGTATTTTCTTTTAACTCCGGAAATTGGACCACCAGATGATCCCGTCATTATTTTTTAAGTCATTGAGCGTTTATAAAGTATATACATGGGCCGCGGTCTTTGTTGATTAAGTGTTATTTGTTATTCATCATCTCGGTTACACTAGTGTCATTTTGTTTGTCCTATGTAAGAAATAGATGTAAAAATGTTTTATGCGTGCAATGTTTTAGTGAAATAGTAAAAGATTTCATTTATTTTTATAAATTAACATCATTCAATTATACACTATAGTTGCATTGTTTGATTTAGAGGTGTTGCTTTGAATTTAATCCTTCATAAAGTCACATTTTATATTGTATATTTCATGAATTTATTCACTATTAATGGAGAAAATGATGATGAATATAAAGCTGATGATTGTGATTCTGATGATGATGATAATGATGATGGTGAAGACAATGGTAAAGATGAAGACAATTTTGCAAGTAGTGGCATGATCCGGTCGGGGTTCGAACGTTTCGCGTGCGAGCTGGACGCTCTACCACCAGACCAATGATGCGGTCACAGTGACTTAAGTACAAAACGGGATAATACTTGCTATGTAAACTTTATAAAAATATGTCTCGTGTTCTTCAGTTATGCGTGAGATAAACATTCTGCACGAGGCACGTGTTCCCCTGATAAATAAGACTTCGTGTTCCGGTATGGACGGGTACGCGGACAAATTCACCGGCAATATGATCTGTGCTGGCTTCGATACCGGTTTTGTCGATACATGCTCTGTAAGTATGGCAGTCCATTCTAGTCAAATTCTGTCTGTAAGTTAATCAACACATTTTCGTTATACTCAGTCTGTAAGTATAGCTAGCACATTTTACACCCACTCAGTCTGTAAGTTTTGGCAGCAAATTTTACACCCACCCAGTCTGTTAGTGTTGGAACCAAATTTTACTCCTACTCGGTCTGTAAGTTTTGGCAGTAACTCTTAGACCCAAACAGTCTGTAAGTTTTGGCATCAAATTTTACACTCACCCAGTTTGTAAGCTTTGAAAGCAAATTTTACACCCACCCAGTCTGTAAGTTTTGGCAGCAAATCTTACACCCACTCAGTCTGTTAGTTTTGGAACCAAATTTTACTCTTACTCGGTTTGTAAATTTTGGCAGCAACTCTAAGACCCAACCAGTCTGTAAGTTTTGGCATCAAATTTTACACCCACCCAGTCTGTAAGTTTTGACAGCAAATTTAACACCAACCAAGTCTGTAAGTGTTGGCAGCAAATTTGACACCCACTCAGCCTGTAAGTTTTGGCACCAAATTTTACACCCACTCAGTCTGTGAGTTTTGACAGCACATTTTAAACATACCCAGTCTGTGAGTTTTGACAAACATTTTAGACATGTTGAGTCTGTAAGCTTAGACAGCACAATTTAGAAATACTCAGTCTAAGTTTTGACAGCAAATTATCAGTCTGTTAGTTTAGACAACACAATTTACACCCACCCAGTTTGTAAGTTTTGGTAGCATATTTAATATATACTTAGTCTGTCAGTTTTTGCAGCAAACATAATCAGCCTTATTCTGTAAGCTTAGACAGCACAAATTAGGTATACTCGGCCTGTCAGTTTAGCAACACATTGTCGTTAGACTCTGTCTGTAATTTTAGACATACTCTGTCAGGTTTGGCAGTAAATTTAATCAGATTCAGTAAGTTTTTTCAACACATTTTTGTCAAATTCTTTTTGTAAGTTTTGGCATAATATTTTAGACATACTCAGTCTCAGTTTTGGCAGTAGTCAACACATTTGAGTCAAATTAAGTTGTGAATTTTGGCAACACATTTTAAACATACTCAGTCTGTAGGTTTTGGCAGCACAATTTAGACATAATCTTTATTTAGTCTTTATGTTTTGACAGCATATTCTAGACATACTCAGTCTGTGATTTTAGATAGCACAATTTAGACTTACTCAGTCTTTAGCTTTTGACAGTATATTCTAGAATACTCAGTCTTTGAGTAATGACAGCACAATTTAGACATACCCAGTCTATAAGTTTAGACAGCATTTAGACATTCTCAGTCTGTAAGTTTAGACAGCACAATTTAGACATAATCAGTCTATAAGTTTAGACAGCGCAATTTAGACATACTCAGTCTGTATGTTTAGACAGCACAATTTAGACATACTCAATTATTTGAGATTGACCATAATAAATATATTGCAAAGCACCCATTAAATGCAACAACAAATTAAATATTCATGCAATTTATTTTATAATTTAAAAACAATAGTTCCATGTAAATAGGTTTGAATCTATAATGCATGTGATAAAAAATGTTTGTTTTACAGGGCGACAGCGGAGGGCCACTACAGTGCTACGTCGAGAAAAGATGGTATCTTGTCGGTAAGTTCCGATGCAGTGGTTGTTGAAATTTAGATTAGAAATGTATAACCAATCTTAAAATTAACTAATATCCGTAGATAGGAGTTAAACTGAACTAAACTTAAAAAACAACAACATAATTTTACTGTCATATTGCCTAATATTTATAACCATACAGTGCAGGTAAATACATTTTTGCCGTTTATAGTTAGTTTGTTTCTACTTTAAACACTGTCATACAGGAATCGTTATTATACAAATATAATTGGTTGATGTCTGATATCTTCTGATATTTCAAAATACGAAACCGTCTACTGAGCGTTTGAATCGGTCAATTATCCTAGTGCAAGACGCATTATTCAAAGAATAACGATACCAGTGTATTAATTTTGTTTGAATATTTAGCGTCTTTATTTGCCATCAAGGGCTAACAGTTAACCTTACCACTCTTTCTTGGAATCATTGAAAGTTAACCAGTACTCAAGCACACCCATTTCCGCAAATAACTGAGAACTTTCCCACTTGAATCAGCGGTGTGATACGACTGACACTGTGATGCAATGTCGTATATCAATCATCAAGAAACCTGCTTGACAGATCAATATGTAGTGATCTAAAGTTACTAATATATCTTACATATACTAAATTTTGCAACGATAAACTCCCATTAAGCCGAATATCATATTACAGGTGTAACGAGTTGGGGAGGCAAGAACTACGAGGGATGTGCCGAACCAAACCAGCCTGGCGCCTACACGGATGTCTCCAAATACACGCCCTGGATATACACCCATTTATTTAACGACAACAAGCCCTGACGACAGCTGAGACGGACACGGATAATGGCACATTCTAATTTCTGAACATCAAACTCTCTCCACTTTCTATTTAGTTTTAAGCAATACTATAGACTAATTGTAATATTTGTAACGCAGGCACCAGCACAAAAACAGTAACGTTGGAAACAAAAGCACCACATGTTGATGCAAGTATAGAGCCAGTGGATGATTCTTACCATATCTTGACAATAGTTTTTAATCAGGATTTTCTTATATTTTAGGGGATTTTGCGATACGTGATATTTTTTAATTTATATTTATTGTTTGTGCTTATATTTAAAGAATAGTAAATAGCAAAACAAGGGGTGAAATTACAGCTTATTTAACATGCAAGATAATAAAAAACACCAATGTAAATAGGACTCCCCTGCAATGAAGACCAAGGAGTGACGGAGTGGATCGGGATTACGAGTGGCCCCGGAAAAAAATAATTGAGTAATATTGAGGAAGCAATGTGCACTTGAATGAATTTATTGCATATTATTGAATAAGAATAAAAAATCTACGTACACGTTTTTTCAATGTGCTTATTCTTCATTCATTTTTTTTTCTGTTTCACAAAATTGTTTTTTTTTCATTAACAGAACTTTATGAAAGAGAGAAATAATGAAAAGTGAATGAATGAATGAATGAATGAATGAATGAATGAACGAACGAATGAATGAATGAACATATAAAGGTCACATGATCTGGATGCTACAATCCGTATTCCCTTGGCGTTGGTTTTGGGAATACACTTTAGTCGAGCCTTTCTTAACAAAACTTTTCTTAAAAAAAGTCGAAACAACGATGGTGAAAAAAAATACGACGATGAAAGGTCGAAACAACGAAAACTACGATGGTGAAAAGTCGAAACAACGATGGTGAAACTACGATGGTGAAACGTCGAAACAACGATGGTGAAAAGTCGAAACTACAGTGGTGAGAAATCGAAACAACGATAGTGAAAAGTCGAAACTTCAGTGGTGAGAAGTCGAAACAACGATGGTGAAATGTCGAAACTACGATGGTGGAAATTCGAAATGATTTCGACTTTTCACCATCATAGTTTTGCCTTTTCGATTTTTCACCATCGTAGTTTCGACTTTTCACCATCATAGTTTCGACTTTTCGCCATCGTAGTTTCGTTGTTTCGACCTTTCATCATCGTAGTTTCGTTGTTTCGACTTTTCATGTATATATGCACTTATATGTGTCTGAATACGCTAGCACTCCAAAAAAAAGACCGATGGAAACTAGGTTTCGAGTTCGATTATATTGCATGCCATAAATAACTGTAGTACAGATTTTGGCTACCAATTTTTTGTTTCACCAGCATTTAACTTAAATTCTTAAATACTTAACTAATTTTTGACTAGTTATTGTTTGTTTTATATAACCAATATCAATGAAACCATATGCAGTTTTTACGGAACCAGTCTAAAATCATGATCACATGGCTGCTTTTCTTAAATTTTGTTTTATGGATATGTTGGTGAAATTAGAGCCGGGTCATGGATCGCCTTATAACAACAGCCTTGACAAAACCAAAGTTGTATGCCCCCTTTGTAAAAACTCTACTTTGTATAGAAATTTGTATTTGTGAACAGCCGTCGTCTTCACCCTCCATATTTTCAGAATTCTTGACCGCAGTGGTGGTCATGGGGCAAACGTCCGTCTCGCGTGCGGAATGTCGTGGGGTCGATCCCTGGTGGGGTCTTATCAAAAACTTAAACATCTGTGGCACGATACTCCAGTGTGGCAGCACTCAGAATAATACATACTTAATTAGACACCGTCGCATTAAACTGAAAAAAATGATGAAATCAACGCTTGAGTAGCAATCATTATTAATCCCAATTTTAATTATGTCAAGTAAAAATTGTAATGTTTTTTTTCTTTTTGTACGATATGAAGGAGAGTGACCCTCCATGACCTACTCACACATATGACAAATAAAAAAACACATAAACAAAAAAACAAAAGAACAAAAATAACAACAACAACTACAACAACAACAACAATAACAATAACAACAACAACAATACTACTAACAGATGATGAATAAAATCTTTAAATAGAGAACACAATGGATTCTTCCATGAAGCCCTCAGATATATTTACAATAAGAGACCGATTATGGAAAACGTGTAACATATTTATAAATATAACGATTATAAGTATGTGATACATTTTATACAGTTTTTTTAAGTTGACTCTATACAGAGCTGTAAGAGACTATGCCATACATTCGAGTCTAATGAATTATTCAAATTATCAAATTATGGGCCACTATTCAGGTACTGTCTTTAAGATCACTTTCTCTCACCGCCAAAGTTTTAGGTTTGAGCCTAAACCATTTGAAAATTTTCGTTCCATCAATAAATCTGATATTTACATAAATACTTCTACTTAAACATAATAATAATAGTTTGTCTTAAGGTGAATTCCTATATCCGATCAAGTGACTCTGTTGTAAAATATATTTAAATGCACTCTCGTGATCATGCCACGTAAACAACGTACAGTAATTTCTACTTTTCAAACAGGAAACCAATAATAAACTTACATTTATCGGCAGAAAATCGAACCCGGATTGACTGCCTGGAAGGCAAATGAATGAATGAATGAATGAATGAATGCGAATTTATGGCGTATTAACACATTGTATGTTTTTCGACGCCACCAGGAAGGAATATTCAAGGTTCATTCTACAAAAAACTAACATACATATAAAAAAAGATCACATCAACAAATTAATATGCAGAATGAACCTAGAACCTTGATACCTGCAGAGTTTCAGCGAATTATATTGTATTACTCAAATCGTCGCGCTTTACAACATGCATGAGCCACAGTGATCATATTCTTATCATCACTCATGGCTCTCTGGAACCACACAGGGTTGGTAATTTAACCATAATAGTGAAATGAAAATAAAACAAAATTAACCCAACACCCATTCAAATGATTCCTACCCGTCTGCAGAGATCGACAGTGATTCTATTCTTACTCGGAACCACACGGGTTACTTTACCACAAGAAACAAAGAAGTTTGTGTTAAACCAGGATCAACTGTTTGGATTATCAAATTTTCACTGGTAGTAAAAGCTTGCATCCGATATATACTGAACAGAACAGCTAATCCGCCACCTGACATGTTATGTACCTGACATGTTATGTACCTGACATGTAATGTACCTGAAATATAATGTACCTGACATGTATTGTACCTGACATGTTATGCACCTGACATGTACCTGACATGTAATGTACCTGACATGTTATGTACCTGACATGTTATGTACCTGACATGTAATGTACCTGACATGTTATGTACCTGGCATGTTATGTACCTGACATATAATGTACCTGACATGTTATGTACCTGACATGTAACGTACCTGACATGTAATGTACCTGACATGTAATGTACCTAACATGTAATGTACCTGACATGTAATGTACCTGACATTGTATTATTTTCTTAGAAGAATCAAAGCAATTTGAAATATGGACTTGAATAAGAAAGAATACTTTTATGTAAAGTCAATACATAATTTTCTGAGTTTTTTTTCTGTCGTATGTAAATTTTAATTAAAGCTACTCAATATTTGACGAAAATACTAAAAATACAATAGCGACAGGTAAGCAGGCAGGGGTAACGGACCTTGGTTAGTTTCCCTACCCCATCTGTTTTTTATCGTTATTTTTCAATAATTTTTTTTCCTCCAAATCTATGTTCAATTCATTATATATAACAAACAATTTTGTGCCACTTTATTTACGATTTAACATTTAGCACCTAAATGGGCGATTTGAATATGTCTTGTTCAGGAACAGTTGGCTCAATATTTCTGTTGTTGGGCTTATTTTGTCACGTAATACCTCCACTAGCTGGCTGTGCATACCATATAAGTATTCGTTACAGTTTTTCACAGCAGGTGTCTGAAGACGGTTGGGGTATGTGGGCTGTTCCACTAAGTAAAAGCCTTAACTTTATGTTTGTCACTTTTTTTTTTACTTTTTTTAATTTATAAGATGGATTGAACGTAGATTTGAAAAAAAAAATGAAAAAAAAAATGAGATGGGGTAGGGGGACTAACCAAGGTCCATTACTCCTGACTGTGGTTCCGACCAGTAAATATTGAACGTCTATTCATCAAACATGTTCATGAAAATAGAACTCTGTGTGTTCACATTTCAACAATAGTGTTATATTCTTGTGATGGTGGTAGAGATTGACAACTCATAATGCGTTAAACAAAGCCTTTTCTTCGATAAACCGGAAACCGGTTTTTAATAATTAAGGAGTAGCGGGATAGCGCTAACATTCAAAGTTGTGAATAAGACTAATGTCACCTCAAAGATAAGCACATAGGCCGGGATCGACTGTTTATTACAAGTTTTCGTTGTTGGATTATTTGATCGTTTTCATTTTTGTTTTTCTATTAATGTTTCATCTTAATTTCAGTTTTATCTATAAATGTAACCACTTTTACTGGAACACAAGGCGCCCGGCAATAAAAAAATGTGCGTCGGCCGGGAATCGAACCCGGATCGACTGCTTGGAAGGCAACCATGCTAACATTTACACCACCGACGCATATGTTTACATGCAGATGCATGTCACTAAATATAGTTTGTGTTTGGTTGATAGATAACTTGCCTAAGATGCGATCAGATAATGACAAGAACGCAACAATGAGAGTAGACCACTTTTGTACAATCCGGAGCCACGGAATCAATACGGTGTCTGTAGAATAGTGTCTATAGCAGATGTACCGACCTAACAAAGGGCAACACGCTCACCTGACATGGGTAGATACCAAGATGAGATTGCATTTTAACAAAATTGATATGGCATGCGATCATATAAGATTATACTGTATAGGGAGGGACGTAGCTTGGCTGAAAACGATGTGTAAGCACAGTTGTAGTGAGGTCCGGAAGCATGCCCCCCCCCCCCCCCCCACACACGATTACTTTTCAATTAGAGTGTCGTAGGTGCGTTTTGGCGTATATCTCTTATGTTTTAAGGGGCCTTGTTATCCTTATTTTTAACCTAGTACCTTAAATTCACTGTTTTATAATCAAACAAATTGATAACAATTGTGATTTTTAAAGGTTTGTTCACTTTAATAAAGAGAAAAGTGAATTATCCTTATGTCTCCTGGTTTCAAGTGGCTACTATTTTCATACAACAGGTGTTACAATGTTTATAGTTTACCGCCCACTACCGCCCCCTATAGGGTCCGATTTATTTTTGCTTTGTTCGGCATTATTTTTTTTTTATTTCTCAGAAAATAAGTGTAGGCACGTACCTACAGTTCCTTCAGAAGTTTCGCCACTGCTGTATACCTTTCAAAAGTACAAACATAATGAGAGAGTAATAGGTTCTTTGGTTGTAGCAATAACTCTCGGGTTGTGGCATAACTATAATAGTATGTCTAGTTTTCCTCCATATATGAATATTATAACACAACATGTACAGCCTTGTAAACTGATATACACAATAAATACCTTATGATTATTACTAATAAATCGTAAATTACAATAAGTCAATACTATTTTACACATGCTTTGGATGCATCCAATGAGCCCATTAAGGTGAATGTTATGTCACAGCCATGTTAGAATTCAGACGGAATAAAATTGTCATATCATGATTGTACTGTTACGGAAAATTACCAAACTTGGGAATGTATGATGTAAATCAATAAAGCAGAAATCAAATACATATTAAAATATGTTACAAAAACAGAAATGAAATATAAATAGACATTCATACATGATATTTACAAGATGGGGAATTTCTCGCTTTTGTGAGAGATGGTGAAAGGTATAAAGTATAGTGACTTAAATTGATTATGGTCTAGTCACTTACAAGTAGTTCTTACTTTATCATTAACATAGTTCTCATGATTGTTCGAAGAACAAAATATTTACTTAAAAAATAATTTCTTAAGGTAAAATCATTGAATAGAGACAAGCTTTAACTTGAAATTTTAACAAGAAGTTTAACTTATGATAAATTAATTCAAACAAAATATTTTGAAATAAAAACATTTGATTTACCTGAAATTTATATAACACGATTGTGTTTTATCATTGGATACCAGTTTCGGTAGTCAGATCAGTTTTTCAGGGTTAGGGTTAGGGTAGGGACCAATTGACGAAGATGGTCCCTTCAAATGGTCCAACTTTTGGTCTTGGTCTCTGATTGGCTAATTTTATCACATGATCATTTTGAAACCAATTATTTTGATTGGTTGTTTAAAACATGTGACATTTTCTATGTACTGTATTCCGCCATTTTGAAAGTTTATTTTGACGTGAATAGTTGGAAAGCATTCAATGGACGATGATAGTGATGATTATGATGATATTGATGATGATGTTGATGATAATATTGATGATGATGATGCTGATGATGATGTTGGTATTTGAGTGATTTAAAAAGAGCCAATTTATAAGTGAACTAGTTTCTTCTGTTTTGAACAAACTACGACGATGATGATAATGATGATGATTATGATGACGATGATGAGAAATGTCATTGGCATATTAAATCGAAAGATATATAAACACAAGAAATGTCCTTCTTATCTGTTCGACTGCACTTGCTATAATAAGCATTCTGTTCAATAAACGACTTATTACATCAGTTTCCAAGACCTGGCCATATATATGTATGATACATGGATATCTAGATATAGGTCCTGGCTAACCATAACCAGGTACATAGATGTGTAGGTATAGGTCCTGACTACGTTTTAATACCATGCCCGTGTTCCTACGGTAGCACTTGGGGTAAAGCAAAGTAAAAAAATGTGCCGCGGTAGTGCTCAACCTTAAAATATATTACTATTTTGACTGATTTGTATTGGTTTTCGACCCAGTTCGAGCCGCTAAGACCTGACCATATATATGTTTGATACATGGATATGGAGATATGGGTCCTGGCTACGTTTTAACATCATGCCCGAGTTCCTGCGATAGCCGTAGGGGTCAGGCCAAGCCGTAGAATGTGTCAGCGTAGCCTTGTTACATTTATTCTTGTTTTCAGAGGGTTAACCTGAGTTAAGTTTGTTACTATATATAGATTCCTTTGTTTAAAATGCCCGCGAATGAAGCTTAACCCTAACACCTTTACTAGGGTTAAGCCAAAGTGTTTGAAGTGAACCCTAACCTTAACTCACCTTAACCCACCTTAACCCAGATGGTGGTTGACATTTTGAGGACTTAACCCATACCTTAACCCTAACACCTTTACTAGGGTTAAGCCAAAGCGTTTGAAGTGAACCAAGACATAACCCGAAGTGTTTGAACTTAACCCAGACATTAGCCTTTACTCGGAGGTTAATCCCGATGACCTCGGAGATTTGGCCGAGTTAACTCCGACCTTAACCCACCTTAACCCAGATGCTGGTTGCCATTTTGAGGACTTAACGGATACCTTAACCCTAACACCTTTACTAGGGTTAAGCCAAAGCGTTTGAAGTGAACCAAGACATAACCCAAAGTGTTTGAACTTAACCCAGACATTAGCCTTTACTCGGAGGTTAACCCCGATGACCTCGGAGATTTGGCCGAGTTAACTCCGACCTTAACCCACCTTAACCCAGATGCTGGTTGCCATTTTGAGGACTTAACGGATACCTTAACCCTAACACCTTTACTAGGGTTAAGCCAAAGTGTTTGAAGTGAACCCTAACCTTAACTCACCTTAACCCACCTTAACCCAGATGGTGGTTGACATTTTGAGGACTTAACCCATACCTTAACCCTAACACCTTTACTAGGGTTAAGCCAAAGCGTTTGAAGTGAACCAAGACATAACCCGAAGTGTTTGAACTTAACCCAGACATTAGCCTTTACTCGGAGGTTAACCCCGATGACCTCGGAGATTTGGCCGAGTTAACTCCGACCTTAACCCACCTTAACCCAGATGCTGGTTGCCATTTTGAGGACTTAACGGATACCTTAACCCTAACACCTTTACTAGGGTTAAGCCAAAGTGTTTGAAGTGAACCCTAACCTTAACTCACCTTAACCCACCTTAACCCAGATGGTGGTTGACATTTTGAGGACTTAACCCATACCTTAACCCTAACACCTTTACTAGGGTTAAGCCAAAGCGTTTGAAGTGAACCAAGTCATAACCCGAAGTGTTTGAACTTAACCCAGACATTAGCCTTTACTCGGAGGTTAACCCCGATGACCTCGGAGATTTGGCCGAGTTAACTCCGACCTTAACCCACCTTAACCCAGATGCTGGTTGCCATTTTGAGGACTTAACGGATACCTTAACCCTAACACCTTAACTAGGGTTAAGCCAAAGTTTTTGAAGTGAACCCTAACCTTAACTCACCTTAACCCACCTTAACCCAGATGGTGGTTGATATTTTGAGGACTTAACCCATACCTTAACCCTAACACCTTTACTAGAGTTAAGCCAAAGCGTTTGAAGTGAACCAAGACATAACCCGAAGTGTTTGAACTTAACCCAGACATTAGCCTTTACTCGGAGGTTAACCCCGATGACCTCGGAGATTTGGCCGAGTTAACTCCGACTTTAACCCACCTTAACCCAGATGGTGGTTGACATTTTGAGGACTTAACCCATACTTTAACCCTAACACCTTTACTAGGGTTAA